>LATX02000123.1:0-600000 GCA_001466705.2 Moniliophthora roreri | reverse complement strand
GCAGAGGCCCACCTGTGTTTCCCAAACTGCAATTTGAAAGGGGAGTGTCACTGTCAGAGTTTGTATGGAGGCTGAACCTGGCGTGAAACGTACCCGTCTTGAAAGTTTATGTCAAATCCCCCAGCCTTAAACACTTCTAGCAGCATCTCCTCATTGTCCTCTCTAGCTGCAGCCAATAATCGCTGATCTAAAGTTATCGCAATCTTGATCTTGTCGACGGTAATAAAGCGACTTACTTACTGTTCGATGCTCCGTCTGAAGACATTAAAGGTTATCCAGAAAGATCCTGTAGATTTGAGGTTGTGAAGGGGTAAATAAACGAGATGTTCGATAGGTGCGTTTGATTGTGGTGGGAAGAAGGGCGTTGTTGTTCGGCGTCTGAACCGGCGTCTAAACTATGTGGACATAACAAAAGATCCGTGTTTCCATTTTATCACTACTTGTACATGTGGAAAGTGCAAGTTTCCTTGTATCAGGTACTCGATTGCTTAGTGCTTCACTTTGACTATCTCAGCAAGTCCATCCACAACAGCCCTCAATCGTTCAACCTCATGCTGGGCTAGAGTTGCATTCTTATCAAAAGTGATAGCCTCAGTTAGTGCCGGGAGGGTGGTGGCACCATATCCTGAAACGAGATTTAGCAAGCCGTACACCAGTAAAAGCAATCACAGAAACGTACCAAGCCACTTTCCGGGGGCAACGCCTGGAGTTCGAACGAAAGATAAGTCATGGAAAGTCAAGAATTACAGAACGGAACGCACCGAGATGACGATACCATTCGCGACCGGGGATGCCAGCCTCAGAAATGAATCCTCTCTCGAACGCAATGAGCTGGTGGTTGATGGCTCTGAGACGTTTCACCACCTTGATTAGTTCGCGAATGAGCTTGCCGGGCCAATGAGGTCGGTGATGATGGTGTCCAGTAGCAAGATGTGCTTGATGGTGTTTGCATCCATCACTGAACATAGAGAGGGACCAGACTAGGGATTTTTCGGTCTCGACGTCAGGGTTCAGTGCTAAACCCATAGCGAGACCGTAAACGACATCATCTTTCCATTCCGCACTTAATTCTTCGCCTTTTTGTTCGGAGAGCCATCCAGGTAGACGTCCAACCCGATGCTTGACAGGCTCACCAGAAACATGATGAACCGCGGGGAGATCCCTAGCTTCAAACTCGCTCTCGGTGAAGTCTTTGCCCTCGTGATGCTTGCATTCCTTTCCAAGCACCTTCTTCTGCCACTCGCAGTATTTCTTCCAAAGCTTCCTCCAAAGCTTCCTACGTCTATCATGCTTCTTCTTCCACTTCTTGATAATCTTCCGCAATTCACGTTCAGCAGCAAGCCTCTCGTAATCAAAAGCAAGAGAGGCTGCTTGAAGAGATCCAATAGACTTGCGAAGAGGAGAGAGATCGACTGAAATGTCAGTGGTGGAGAGAATGACTTCGACTCTAACGGGGGGTAATGTTAATGGTCTAGAAGATCAGACAATGAAGGGCACGAACTGGTCGAGATAGTTGTCGAGTTCGAACGAGTAATGAGTCGTATTGAAAGGCAAGATAGGAGGCGATGCAATGCGCAATGCAATGAGACCGAGATGCTTTGCGACAGCGACCTTTCGGTGATCATTGTCAGCCGTATACTAAGCAGAGTAAAAAAGAACGTACATGGCGATGGAACCCAGGGTCCGCGTACTTCTCTTGGAACATTTCGGTATCATAGACAGAATGGTAGTGGTAAACAGGATCATGGCTTGCAGCACTGAAACCGTGGTCCATACTCGCAACCTTTCCGACTGTTTAGACTTGTAGTTAAAGTGAGATCGGGCTATACTTACACCTAGTCTTTGCAAGAAAACGGTGTAATCGCTTCCGGATCCCAAAACACCGACGCCAAGACTATCCGCAACGCTGGCAGTTGAGGAACGAACAGTTAAAGCTTCTTCATCCATCTGTTGGCCTGTGACACCAAAGTATTCGCCGCTATCCTGCGTCGCATCCCAAAGTGTAGCATTTTTCCTGGTGGGATGTGGAAGATCGTCTGCTGCGTGTCGGACAACGTAGGAGAGAAGAGGCGAGGCTTGTGCACTGAATCGAGAGCCAGATGCGGCGATATCTGCGGTAATGAGTGGATTGAATACTAGGACAGTGACAATTAACTCTTGAGCACTTACCGACGTTGAGGTAGGCAACGACATATTTGGAGATGAAATCAGCAAAGTCTTCCCCCCATTCCGTGCTTCCAATCAAGCCATACTGTTGAGACGAGTTGAAGTAGAGATGTTTTACGATCAAGTAGAAAACTGACCTCTTCTGCGTCCCAGCTTGCGAAGACGATAGTCCTGAGGGGCTTCCATCCTTTCTTGAGCAATTCTCCAAAGCCTCGGATGGCTTCATGGATAGAAGCAGTACCACTGGTAGGATCAGCGGCACCCAAAACCCATGCTAGAATGTGGCGGCATAAGCTACCGGAGAAGTACCAGTCTCAGATCATCACACACCATCTCTGTGGTTGCCAAGTACAACTATCTCATCCCGGATGTGACCTGGGATAACACCAACTGTGTTCCAAATCGGTGTGACCTTGGTGTCAACTGAAAGTCACGTCAGTGATGATATTAGGTAGGTGCAACGGTCAACACACCCTGATTCGAAAGCCTGACTACGCCGTTCCAATCATTTCCCTCCAACATATCCAGTAGCTTCTTCCCGTTTTCCCAGGAGATAGGCAGACTAGGAATCTTGGGAATGTTAGCGCCGTCGGTACGCGTACTATTTTCGTAACTTGGACGTCCAGGAGTAGTAGGGTCGCCTGGGTACAAACTTAGAAATTGGACACTGCCTCTTTGGACCGCTTTGACGTTACGTGCAGGACCTTCCGGATAGCTGGGTACGACATTAGCGCGGCGGAGCCTGAGGCAAGCATATACTTACGGTTTGTAGCCGTTCTCAACCGTGACACTGCCATCATCCCGAGGATCACTGTAAATGAGGACTCCAGCAGCGCCAAGTTCCTCTGCGGCTTTAATCTAAATAGATGGTGAGAACTCATAAAGGCCAACTATGCAGTCTACATACTTTCAATCCGCGGAAATTACCTCCGTATCGCACAAGAACTATCTTCCCATTGAAACTGACACCTTTAGCGACCAAGTCATCGTAATCCTGAAGAGTTCGTCAGTGCTGAGACGGTCACGACCTGTCAGAACTATTACCTCTTTCAAGCCGTAGTTGGCGTAGATTAGCTAAAAGCGACATTCAGAATGCGAAAGAAGTAAAAGAAAGCAGACAGACCTGTCCTTTAACGTCTCCAGCGGAGCTTAGTCCGTGGAACGTAGGGACCGCGTTGCTGTACTTTGCAGCATCGGGATCGCCTTCTTCTGCGTGCTCTTCTAAATCTGCCTCCCATATGACCTCTCCGTTGTCATTCAGGGCCTGAAGCGCGCGATCGAGGGGCGTGTTCATCACAGGATAGTACACATCAATCCAAGCATGCGGGTTACGCAGTTTTGGAATAGACAGGGTCGCTTTCTGTGATTCTGGGGAGCCAGCAGGATATATGGGTTGTTCATCGGGTACTTTGATGCCGAGGGTGGATTGCAGGAACGAGAGAAAATCCTTGGCTTGTTCAAAGTCTGCTTCGGAGCCGGCAAGGTGAGGTTGACTAGAATAGTGTTTTGAAGCTTTCAGTGCGCTCTTGGGATCGGGTACTTCCCTGTGAGCCAATGATTAATAGAAAGTCCTCCATATAAAGTTACTATTGACGCACAAGAAACGCTTCTCTGCCAATTTGGGAGGTATATAACGTCCCTTCTTAGGCGGATGAGCTGCTGCGTCAAACACATTCCAATCGTGTTTTGCCCTTTCTCCCATGAACCCAAACCCATTGATTGCATAATGGATCCCAAGAATTACCACAAGAAGTCCCAAAAATTGGCGAAAACGACGTCTGCGAGTGTCTTGAGGTGCTCCATGGATGATAGGAACCGGAATTTCGCTCCCCTTCCCGTCGTAGGGGATACCTTTTTCTGACGACATGATAGTTGAAGAGGACGTTCTCAGGGACTGCGCACCCTCTTGACTTGTGACAATGTGGAGATCGGAGGATCAGACCTTCTATCGTCATTATGTTTCCAGCTGACAAAGTTTCAACAGCATGGACATTTCACTCCTTGCCATCCATACATTATCGTTGCTATCATATCATCATCATCATCATCATCATCATAGGAAATTGCGCTGTAAGTTAGGTACGAACCTGAAGCACATCTTGCCGTCGATACAGTTGCTCGGATAGGCGCCTTCTGGACGAGACGATACGGAGCTGGGAAAAGATCCAGGTGTGAGAGTGCCTTTCTGTCAATCAATATCATGTCGCGGAGCATATGTAGGTCAAGTGATATGAGGAAGATAAAAAAAGATACGACTTGTTGGGCCGAGACTCGGAAAATCCAATGAACTGGTCTTTGTGACAATCTGCTGCGTAGTTTTACAGCTATTCAAGAAATCTCTTTCACGCGACCCTCAGGATTTTTGTTTGGACATTGTCATTCTTCCCACAATCACCACCCCAGCTAGTGCCCTCACCGACCTGGATTCTAGGGTCAGACGGCAGGGCGATAGCTCGAAAAGAACTGCTCATTTTCCAGTCGATGTTTGAGAATGCGCTGACAAGGGCTGAGAGCACCACGGGATTGTTTGCACCTAAACAAAAATCCTGAGGGCGGCGTAAGAGAATCCGGCCTACGATTTCTTGAATAACTGTACAACGGACGCTCCAGGAAAGCCTTGCCAGTTGTCCTGATTTCCGAGGGGTGCGGTGCGGAGTTCCAAGTCAACGTCTTGATCACACCATCATGCCTTGGATCAGCGATTCGTGAAAATTTTCCTCTGGAGGCAGCAAATTGCGAATGAGACGTCGATTTACTCGAGCACATAGTTATACCCGGGAACAGACACCTACGATGTAGCTTTGCGGGAGCCGGGGACTTGGAGGGACTCCCGGACAAAACGAACTTCGGCACTGAACAAAAGGATACTATGCCGAAATTGCCGCTGTCAAATTTCAAGTTCCGAGCCGCACCTCTCGAAAATGCCAACAGCCGTCATATATTCTTTCACATTCTCCTCATATGGGCCGACTTTGTCTCATTCAACCCACAGGTGTGGGTATGATAAGTTAGCATGCGACAAGGGTTGGTGTACGGTGATAGTCACAGAGGCTTGACGGTATATCCAAGCCTAGGAAAGTGACACCGAAAAGTTCCCAACTTTCCCTCGATTTCTACGCAAATTTCCTCTGTGTTCAACGATACCAGTTTCCCGATTGTCGAGTAGTCTTTCGCTGCAGGAGTTCAGTAAGCATATCCATCACTTTGCCCGGCTTGTCAACTTACCGTTGTATGGCAGACCATCACCAGCTGGTGCAATGGACACAGTCTGTCCTCGCTCTACTCCCAGCCACTTTGCAACCCGTTCATCAAACCCTCGCACGTCGTAGGGCTCAAATTGGCCTGCTGCAGCCTCTTTACCAGCCGTCTCGCTGTCAATTCCTTTCCAGAGCTGATGTCCCCTTCTCTTAGTTTCAAGATGTTCACTCATACGTTCGAACCACTGCATTTCACATCAGGCTGTCATCAAATGTACCCAAAAGGATCCAACTTACTTTCAGTGTACAAGGGAACTTCTTGTCGTCAAGCAGACTCGCATCATAGTCCTTAAAATACTCACAAACCCAATGAATGGCCACATCCGCCAAACTCGGTCCTTCAGTGTCGAACAGCCATTCTCTACCATCCGCGACTTGTTCCTCGACCAGCGCCAGATGAGCATCAAGATCGGCCACTCCTTTCCCTCGCTTGGCCAACATGTGTTGAACGAGATTGACGTTTCCTCCCAAGAACTGAACGCACGCACTCAGATTCAGGTTTTGTTCATGCTAGACCGCTTACCCTTGTCCTGTCTTCGATCACACGCGCGTCTGCGCCTTCCCAAGGAGCTAAGGTCACTGCAGCAGGCAATACGGCGTCATCTACAAAATACTTTGAAAATGCTCGAATCAGCCCTGTATCGGGTGCGCCTCCACCTTTCCTTGGAGGAAAGATTGATTTGGAGTTTGGGAAGCGACGTTCAAGGACCGGAATCATTAAACTATGTGGAATGTGAGTTCATGAACCATCACACCACCTCCGACTCGCATGGACTCACCTCGTATCGCAGTAGATGTCGTTTCCGATTGTCATGATAGGAACTCGACGGTAATTTAACCCGAGGTCGTCTGTAATCTCTGGTCTGGGTAGCAATAGGGAGACATTGACTCTCTTGTGCGGTATGCCTTTCAAGAGGAGGATATTATCTGCTTTCCAGCAGAATGGTGATATATCATAACTGTTCTGTCGATCAGCATAAGTATCATGGTGTTCGAAGAGAGTAGTTCACCGATAAAGGATTACTGTAGGCTGGGCAGCCATGGTGATCTTGTGTTCGGGTTCGGTTTTCGTATGAACCGTGTTTTCACTAGGTAGTTATACCCTACGACACTTCTCATTCTCACACGGCACCGGTCCATATAATACCCCAAACATTCACACTGATGATTCATCCCCAAAACTTTGCTACGATGCCATCCGCCTTTTCAGCAGCAATCAGTGAAGTATCATATATACATAAACAGTATTATGACCCGTGCCTGGGCGCGTCAGAGTCATCGTTCCGTTGATTTGCCAGCGACCCCCACCATTGAACGCCTCAGCTACTCAAGCTACGCTCAGTTTCTGCTCTGAAGCAGCATGAGAAGACTTGAATGAATGCAATTATGGTGTGTGAACAAAAATTCCTTTCAAAGACGGAGAACGGTACTTATGATACCCCCGGACTTCACCGTTCACCCATTTACTTGAGACCAACTATTTCCCTTCGCCTGACGAGCTTGAAGAGATCAGGCAACTTATCCGAGAACCAGAGGAAAACGTTTGGGTACTGAATGAAAGGATATCTCAACTTCAGACCGAACGTGACAAACTTCAGAGCTAGGTCTATCGACAATCATCGTGCTTTATTATCTCCCACCCGTCGAATTCCTCGGGATATCGTCGAAGAGATATTTCAGCACTGTTTACCAGCTCATCGACTTCCCCTGCACGGCGTTATGGAAGCGCCGCTGTTGCTCACCACTATATGTCGTTCTTGGCGGGAAATCGCGCTCACTACACCCTGGTTCTGGAGAGCTATTCTTCTCCGGTCCTCGCCAAGCGCAAAATTGACAATGAACTCCGCTTCTCATTCCATGCACAGATAGAAGGCGTAAAACTCTGGCTGGACAGGGCGCGATCTACACCTCTCACTGTTGCGTATTACCTGCCACGCTCTTATCCTATATCTCGAGGTGGCAGCCGAGCTGGAAAATATGTATACCCGGTTTCTCGAAGCTTTAATACGACATTTGCCACAAGGGAAATGCTCTTTATTTCATGGATCTCCCAATCGAGGTTCTGTCTCCATTTGACGACGTGAAGCCTGGCAACGTGCATCTTTTGAAGTCTCTGTCACTGGAAGACAATGGTTTTCCTTTGGGCTAAAAACGATTATCCGCTCCTCGATATCACACAAGCATCGTCATTTGTTGCGCCTACGATCTGCAAACGATCTGTTGATCCTTTCGCCGTTCCCGTTCACTGGACACGACTGAGATCTGTCCATTTTCACCGTCATTTGCTTCAATTTCAATTTTGACTTCCATACAGATGATTCACAGGTTCGCCCAAACCTGTCGATACTTACACAAACTTACATCGAGTCCGACCTGCGTATCATCGTGGAACGTCCATACGATGGTCCAAGGTTGAAGAGTCTCTTCGATGTCGTCACAACGCCTCCCTCCGTTATCCCGGTTGACTCTCCTGCTGAAATAATCGACACTCGTGGATGCTTCACAAAGAAGCACCACTACCTGATTTGCTGTCGCGGTCAGAACGTACTGTACCCTCACACATCTCGATCTCGACCTGCGATTGGCAGACAAAGCTTTAATTTCTTGTCTGCGATTCTTGCCTTCTCTCACCACCCTGGTTTTGACTGACATGGTTCAATATCCACTGTCAGACGAAGACTTGATGATATGTTTCTCCACAACTTTCACCCATCATCTCTTCCGGGCTCTTACACCTACGGATTCTACGGGGGATGGTCAGGCTGGAGCAGTGCGCACCTGCTTATGCAGACGCGTTACGCATTGATTGCTTTTGCTTAGGCACGGTCTGGGCTAGGTGGAATTAGAACTGAGACGCTCAGGCAAAACGACTTAGACGTTGATTGGCGTTGGCGTTCGGTCGGTGACAATTGGAGACCCAGAACTACCCAATGAAACAGCTACTGGGATGCCTGTATCGATCGGGAGGTACTGAAGTGTCCATAAGTAGAGAATCTGCTCTGCGAGAATGTATAACAATATATGATTGAACTAGTCCAGAAACAGCGTAGAACGCGTGTATTAAGTACAATCAACTCCATCAGAAGTATATCAGAAGTGTACGTATGCAAGTCCTATACTGTGAATGTTCAAACTGATCGTTTGCTGTTTAGAAGGCATCGAATATTGAAAGGCTTGATTCACATACCAATATTATAGCCCGCAAGGTGATGCACTGACTGCCGTCGCATTCACGGGAATCACCCCAAGCTGCTCAGCTTGGCCGTTGGTCAACAGGTCCAATGCGCCTCGACCAGTGACAAAGTCATCTCCCCCGGCATCGATCGCGGTGAAATTGATTGTGTGTGTGCCGGTTGAGTTGATAAACGTGAGTGCCCAACATGTCCCGCAAGCAGACGAATTCCAGCCTGGGATGTTTGGTGCACCGCCGACGAAAGGGAAGGTAGGGATATCGCCGAAAGTGGCGAAGTTAAATCTGGTTTCGAGGCCGTTTTCGCCATCAGAGCAGGCGACGGCGTTCAAAGAGCCGGCGGGATCATTATAGGCATTATCCCAAGCCAGATTGACGGCCATGGTAGATGATACCAAGGCAAGGGTACTGCAGAGAGAGAAGAACTTCATCGTGACCAGACTGAGGGGAGGGAGTGATGGTAACTCTCGTCAAAGGCTCGAAACCTTTTATAACACCAAGGCCCATATATTCTACTTTTCGGTCGATTTGCATTATGTATATTGCTTGCAAGGGCTGGACTCGCCGTGTTCGTGCTGTCATGTGGACAACTGGATCACAGATGGTGCCCACCCCAGGTGTCTACATGGCTTCGAAGTTCGGATTCGAAGTTGCGGGAGGGTGAAGGAGGTTATTGCCCGTGGTGAGACTGTTAAGGTGCCGATGCTTCCATGCTTCCAGAGGTCGATTATTGATTCTTTCGGTGTCCGATACCTTTCATTCCGTAGGTCAACCTTGGGTTAACCCAGAGTTCTAGTCTGTTCCTGAAAGCGAAGTATCTGTACACTATGTAGTATATTTCGTGAAAAGAATCTATTTGAGATTTGAAAAACATTTGGGTGGCGTACCACTTCCCTTGTGTCGACCTTTTGAAGCATTGATATATCCGAAAAGGTGGTACTGGAAGATTGGAGCAGACGTTGGCGAAGCGTCATGCGTGCATGGTGCATTGGTGACTCGCTCCCACGAGTCACGGACTCTCATGCATTGATTTTCAATTTGCCACTGACGGCAGTTGGCTTCAGACAGAACCATGAAGTTTACATGGGGCGTCCTGCTGACATCTTTTTCCGCGGTTTACTCTCTCTATGCTCCTGAACAGGAATTCCTTGATCCCGAGGCAGGAAAGTATGGCCAGAACAATCTGCCCTGTATGTATCTTTCTGGTTTCCTTTAAGCTCCTGATTAACTCAATCAGCACCGCAGATGAAATCGTTACCCATCCTTCATTCAATAATCATCGTATACGGATCGTACAACCCAAACTCTGTGATCCCGACGTGAAGCAATACTCTGGGTATCTAGATATATCCCAGTCTAAGCATCTCTTCTTTTGGTGAGTAGGGACGTGGCTTTTTCGCGAGGTAAGCTCAAAAGAAATAGGTTCTTCGAGTCGCGTAAAAACCCTCAAGATGCACCATTCCTCCTATGGCTCTCAGGCGGACCTGCGTGCTCAAGTTTCGCTGCAATGCTCATGGAACTCGGCCCATGCAATGTCGTTGACGAAGGCCACAACGTCTCCTACAACCCATTTAGTTGGACTGAAAGTGCAAACGTCCCTTTTCTCGATCAGCCAGTGAATGTTGGGTACTCTTACGACGATCATTACGGTAGCACCGTTAATACGAGCTCCGTGGGTGCTCAAGATGTATATGCCTTCTTCCAGCTCTTTTTCCATCGGTTCCCAGAATATTCGATACAGCCCTTTCACGTCGCCGGCGAGAGTTACGGAGGTGTACACGCACCACACATTGCAAGTGTAATGCATAAACACAACAAGCAGCTTGCTTCGGCTCCGAAACTGAAGCACATCAATCTTGCGTCTCTAATCCTGGTAAATGGACTCACAAACCCAAGGATCCAGTATCCTTCTATTCGGAACTACGCTTGTGGCGACGGACCATATCCTGTCCTGGACCCATCTGACGATGACTGCGCCGCTCTTCAAACACCGACCGGAATTTGCGTTCAATTGACGCAGCAGTGCTACGAAAAACCATCAAGATACACTTGTGAGCCTGCCTCGGTGTACTGTGAAGCAACGGTGTTAGCACCTATCTTTAGTACGTCCCTTTCTTCATGGATACGCCTTCAACACTTGAGAAGCATTTCTAGCGGTTGGTATGAATCCCTACGATGTGCGAAAGTCGTGCGATCCCAGTAAATTGATGCCACCTTGCTACGAGGAAATGGGCTGGATTACCACTTGAATGAATCAAACTAGTACTAAAATGGCTTTAGGCGTAAACCCTCAACGAAGCTATAGCGCGGTCAATTGGAACCTCAATAGAGAGATGTCGGCTACTGGGGAAGGAATGGCTAACACGGCTTCGTTAGTTCCGGAACTTATCAATGACGGTGTTCGCCTCCTTGTCTATGCAGGCGATGCAGGTGTGTTAGGGTTGTTTAATCTTCCGCAGGAGTTGATGTCAACAGCTTCTAGACGGGCTTGTGACCAACTATATCGTAAGCTTTCTCCATCTTCATCTTGAATGGTTTACCCAGTGTAACAATGTCCGGCCTTTAGGGTAAGGAATGTTGGGTAGAAGCACTAGAAAATCAATTCCACGGCGAATTCTTGGCCGCAAAGTCTCTCCCCTGGGTCGACTCTGTGACCGGGCGGGTGGCAGGTGAAGTAAGGAGCGCGGGCGGTGATGGGCTCACCGCTGGAAACGTTACATTTGTCAGAGTATACGAGGCTGGGTAAGAGGCTTGCTCTAAGGATCCGTATAGACTATTCATGTCTCTTTCCAGCCATTTGGTTCCGCATGATCAGCCGGAAGCTGCATTGGTGAGCTTCATCCATTGTCTCAAGCATGGTACAGTAATAACTCGAACGCAGGACCTGATTACCCGTTGGACGAAGAACATACCTCTCTCAAATACATAGATTCTGTAACTGTTCTCGAGCTATCCGACGTCATACCACGTCCTTACAAGTCAATTGACTTCCCATCTTTTTCTATCGTTCCCGCCCAAAGCATACGGGCTAGCCCTTGATTCTCCGAATAACGGTCTCGTGAGTGGTCTTGACCCTTAATACTTCGCTTCGAACGTCAGCCGGCAGATGCACGATATCAGTTTACGGTGATCTGTGACCTTTCTGCATTGTCAAGACCTCTTGGATGCATGGGTCTTGACACACAACTGACCACGCCGGTATCTAATGGCCTTCCTCTTTCAGAACATAAATAGGGCGAAGACTAGGACACTGTCCCCAACAAAGCGTCAAACACATTTGTATCCTTCCTCATATCATCACCATGAAGTTCACCACTACCATCGTTGCTCTTGCTCTTGCTGCCTCCACTGGTGCTGTCCAGCTCCGATTCGACAACACCTACGACAATGGCGGGGGTAGCATGAACACTGTCGCCTGCTCTACTGGTGCAAACGGCCTTGCACAACGATTCCCAACCTTTGGTTCTCTTCCCACGTTCCCTAACATTGGAGCGTCATCTGATATTGGTGGTTTCAACTCACCGGCTTGCGGAAACTGCAAGTATCTATCCTGTACGCGAGGAATTAAGCTTCGGACTAATGGGATCTATTCTACAGGTTACAATCTCACTTTCACCTTCCAAGGTGTTACGAGGAGCGTCACTGTCACTGCTATCGATCACGCTGGAAATGGCTTTAATGTTGCACAACCTGCGATGGATACGTTGACCAATGGTAATGCCGTTGCTCTAGGAACGATAGATGTGCAATCACAACAGGTTGCGCGTTCTGTCTGCGGCCTGTAATCTCTTGACTCCAATGTTTGTTCTCGCTCTTGCTCGTCGTATTCGTGTTTACTGACGACCTATTCCCTAGGTCTCGGAGGATGGAACCATGGATGGGACCGTAATGTTCAGACAGACACTCTTGCATTGGACATTCGTTGTAAATTCGGGCATCATTGTGTACTTGATCTCCCTGTGTGTAAAATCGTCAAAATGTAGTTGCTTCCGTGCAAAAACTAACAACAATACTGATAACTCGAGCAAGGAGTAGCCAGCACAGAAAGCAAATCAGGTTACATTAAGTGGTAAGGAAGAAGGATAATCGTCACTTTCGTCGTCGAGTAGTCGATACAGACAGCAAATGTATACATGAGATCATCATAATGGTCTAAATAGCGCTGGTCAAACTTTTTAAGATGAACGATCGCGATAGAGAGAAGGGAGGCTTACCGCCTACATCCCATCATCACCTCTGCTCGCCAAGAACGCGCCGCCCGCTCCTGACCTGGAGAGCCTTGGCACACCTCCCAAACCGGGACTTGGGAATCCTCTATCCTCAGTGGCCAACAAGTCCGTCGTCATCGTTAAAGCTGGCTTCTTGGAAAAATCTTCACGAAGTGGAGATGGCGAGGGAAGACCCGTAAATTCGCTCCCCACAGGAGACGCAAGCGACGGAGACTGTGTGGAGGAAGTTGCTGACGAGTGAGACTTAGTCGACTTGCTTTTACTTGAAGAAGACTTTTTCTTCTTTGTAGTAGGCTCCGTTGAAGGAGTAAGATTGAGATGATGTGACTGGTGCGGCCGGTCGTTATACGACACAACAGAAGCGGGGGAACGCTGAGAGTCGGAATTTCCTCCACTGACTGAAGCACCGCTAGTCCTACTCCTGCCAGTGTATAAAGTTCCATCAAGATCCGCGGAACCATCGCCATCGTCATCCATTGACTGTGCTCCAACTGCGGATCCGACTGGACTAGCCATCAGAGGAGGCGGAATGTAGGGGTATCCGGGGACACTAGGCGATAGTCCACTGCCACTTCCCTGGAAACCCTCGAATTCTCCAGAATCCTCAACACCACTAGCCAACTGCGCGGCTAACCTCTTCATCTCCTTTTTCTCTCGTCTGAGTCTCCTCCTTTCCTCCTTTGCCCTCCTTTCTTCTGCAGCCTGTAGCTCCACCTGCCTCGCACGTTCCTCCAGCGCAGCCGGTGTAAGCTGGTCTATCGCCGCAGGGTCCAACGGCGAAGCATCCGAATCGAATGTAAGAGATGAAGACCGCGTCATGCCAGATGCTGCTGTACCTGTCGATATATTTGAATGTCGCCGTCGAGAAGAACGATGAAGGAGTCTGTCGACTTCATCTGCGTCTTCAGGAAGATGAATAGCTCCCTCTGGGCTCCTTCCAAAAAGATTGAAACCGAAAAATGTGATACGTTTCTGGGGCCGTTTCTTTTTAGCTCTGCGCTGACCTGCGCCTACGTTTGAGTGTAATGAGACGGTCTCGGCTTCTGTGTCTGTATCTGGGACATCCGCAAGAAGAGATTCGAGATGTTGAGGAGGTCGACGGGAATTTTGGGAAGATTCATGGTCACTGTCATGGCTTTGTCCGAAGCAAGGTAAACAGGAGCCTATTGCTGCATGAACTGCATCAGACCATGAAGGGGAGTCCATGGAAGTAGAGTTGAGGGTCAAGATTTCCGAGTTGAAGTGAAAATAAAGCACAAAATCAGCTGAGAGTTGTGATTGGCAATGGGAGCATGATTTTTCGAGTGTCGCATGCTACAACGCCTGAAACGGACTGTTCCGGGCACATGATTTACCGGTCGTCTGATCGGCGCTTATTGGGCGGGCGGGAGGATTCCTCCACGGCACTTTCGATAAATTTCAGCCTCGATTCCAGCTGTTTCGCCCGTTTTAATACCTTCATTCGGTTGTATCATAAAGCCTCGGCATGATAATATGCGGCTGTAGTTGATTGGTTTGCAGCAAATTACGACTTTCGGCCAAAAAAGTTCTGTGGAGTGGAAAGTGGGGAGGAGGGCCCCCGAAAGTCGGTTGTCCAAAATCTTCTACTAGTGTTCTTATGCTCAGAGATTATAGTTTTGGTCAGCCAGAAAGTTTTGAAAGTGGTCGAAAGTGGAGAGCATTTCGGTGATTTCCTGATGGCCCGCCCGCCACCGGGCGTCTATCGAATACTTGGTTGCAACTTGAGGTCCTGGAGGGGATTGGATTCCCCAGTTTGGCATCTCCTCGGGATAAAATCAGTTACGTGGGCAGGTACGTGGATCACGAATTCGAACCTACAAGATGTCTGTCGACAGTGACGCCCTTGAAAAGACTTTTCTCGAGTTTAAACTACTGCGAAGTTCGAGGCAGCTGCTGTGAGCAGTACTATGGGACGAGCTTCTCTTCGTAGCATATGATCCTCAAGCCTTGTAGCTTTCTTAATTCATCAGCTATACCACCCCCCACCCAACCACTTGACTCAGCCATGAAATCCATTGCCATCTTCACTCCAATCCTCCTTCTCCTCAGAGTCTTTTCAGGAGCTGTGAAACTCAGCTATGACGAGGTCTACGACAACCCCAATAGCTCTCCCGCCCCGATGGAGAGAACGGTTTGTACCGTGAATTTAGCACCTTCGGCGCCCTTCCCGGGTTCCCTCACATTGGTGCTTCGAACGACATCGCTGGATACAATTCCCCAAACTGCGGTTCCTGCTACCGATTGACGTATTCCACCGCACGTACCTCGAAAAGCATGTCCGTGCTGGCGATCGATCGCAGCACAGAAGGCTTTACTGTTTCTCAGCAGGTGATGAATGACCTGACCAACAATCGAGCGGGTTAGTCAATGTAGACGCTAGCAAGGTTGACGTTGCAGAGTGCGATTGGAAGCTGTAAAGGTTGGTTGTGAGGCTGAGCTATCCTTGGGTCGACTGATTTCAATTCCCGGAATCACAGACACGGCTGCGGACCTGGGCTTTTCTTGGACGCGGACAATGTATAGTATTAACTCGAACGTTGTACGAAATCAATCATAGTCTAGACTCTGGGTTATAGATGGTGAGTACGTAGTACAACGAGAGATAAAGATAAACCAAAGTCCGTTCGGTAACCCGAGAAATTTTGTGAACAACAGTAGTCCCTCTATGGAGGGAGGTGGAACAAGCGTTACGTCTAACGACGCTCTCGAACTTTAAACCAAACAGTACCGATTACGGCTATACCGAACCCAGCTATAAACGCGAACAGAACTAAGACGTCTCGGTAATAGTTGTTCTGGCCAAACCCAAATAACTATAGAGCGCTATTAATACCTCTGAGGAAGTCAGGAAAGAAAGGAAACTCACAATGTTCATAATCAAAGCGGCAGATACGTTGACCGGTACACCCGACAATGTATCCTGAATCATCAGACCCGAGCCGACCTCGTTCACCGACAATGCTTCAAGACAGAACTTCAACGGGCAGAGCCATTGAAGCCAACGAAGAACCGGAGGAATGGTCTCCAGGTGGACGAAGAAGCCGGCAAAGGTCATTTGGTAGAGCGCGGTTAACGCAGATAGCAAGATGGCAATGCCACCGTTGTGGAAGAGAGTACCGAGTAGGAAATTCTGAAGGAATAGTTTCTCATCAGAACAATCGGTCGAACGATCAAAACGTCAGTTGACTTACAAAGAGAGTCAATGCTAAGGTATAAAGCACTAGAATCAATAGAAACTTGAAGAAGTTGGCTGCTTCTGAAGAAAGACCGGTCATCCAATACGTGCTGGCAGGTATAACGTCAGAGAATACCATCAAGAAGAGCTAAACGGAAGCCCTTACATGGTCGAGACGATAATTGTGGGTATGACACGCAGAGGAATGACATCGAAGATGAATCGAGAGAGTAACCATGCCGTAGGGCTGATCGAAGGATGCAACAAAATTAGGTCACTCAGTAGAGTCGAGCAGGGACAACTGACCTATAATAACTGCTTGATCGTTCACGAAGGAAGAGAGGCCGGATCTCCACAATGTTGTAGAGAGCACTGAGAGAAGAGAAAGCGATGAGAGCACCCTATAATACGATCAGCGCAAGTCTAAATGACGCTCAAAATCAGTCAACTCACCAAGAAGAACAAGCATCCGACTCTCGACTGGAACCCAGCAATAGTGATACCCGTCTGGTAATACAAACCTCCACAGAATACACCCAAGACACTCGCGACAGCCACGTGTGTGAGAAATAGTGTCTTATCTCTGCGAAAAACGTTAACCAACTGCGTTGCAGCAGCCAAGATATAGACACTCACCTCTGAAGTATCTTCCACTCTCGTCCGGACAGATATTGCAGCTGCGTCAAGAATGTGGTAGCGTACTTCGTTTGTCCAAGAGCAGAACTGTTTCGTATTCGCTTTCGACCGCCTGCCAACTCCATCCGTGAATCACTATTCGAAGCAGCATTTGACTTTTCGTCAATAGGTGCGTCTGGACTGCTATCGGTGCTGGCGAGTTGTAATGGTTGCTTGTTTTGGAGTAAAGATAGCGGCGGATCGCTTGCGACCTCTAACATGTAATCGGCGACATTATACCCTTGCTGATACGGAGGTAAACCATTTATTCCGATTTGAGAGAAGTAGTCGATCGGCCCAAAAGAACCTGGACCGCAGTAGAGAGCATGTCCGTGTGACAAGACAAGAATAATGTCGAAGGCTTGGTAAAGTTGAGAGCTGGGGTGTAATGAATATCAGTCAGGTGGTTAACATTCCATTCACGTCAAAAACATACCTCGGTTGATGAATAGAGGCGATTATGGCAGTCGGATTGGAAGCATCATGAGCGATTGAATGAAGAACTTTCGCCACTCGCCAAGCCGAGACCGAATCCAATCCTATCCGAACGCGGAAAGTTAAATGATATTTTGTGAGTTGGAATAAGGGTGAGACGCACCAGATGTAGGTTCATCGAGAATGAGGACATCAGGGCTTGCTATGAGCTCCAAGCCAATACTAACTCTCCTCATCTCGCCTCCACTGATACCTCTAGATCGACTTCCGCTGGCCTCAGCACCATATCCGATACGGGTGTTACGAAGATGAGCGATGCCCAGTTTTTCCATAAGTTGTTCAACCCGGGTTTGCTTCTCCAGATCGGGAACACCTTCAGGCAAACGTAACCGAGCTGCAAATAGCATAGCCTCGTAAACGGTGAGGGTTGGTGGGAGAACATCCTGTTGAGGCACAAAGCCAATGCGAGGATTGGTTGTGTGCGATGAAGGGAAAGATACAGAGCCGGAAACGACTCCAGACTTTGACTTGCCAGCAAGGATCTCAACCAATGTTGTCTTACCAGCACCTGTGACAAACAGTGAGGTTTCACACAATAGCAGTGTTTGAACTTGACATACCGCTAGGTCCCAGTATCGCCATCATTTGCCCCGGAAGAACGCGGCCGCTGACAGCATCCAAAATGACTTTGTCGTCGGAAACGTTTCGGTTTCCTCTCTTGAACCAGGTCGTTCCCGAAGCTCCAGGAATAACGTAGCTCACATTACTCCATTCCACGGTAACACCTCCGCCGTCGATGTTGGTATAGCCTGCTCGTCGTGCTTTACGCTGAGCGATTAGGCCAAATATGAGGACGAGGAGGGCCAGCAGTGATATCCCTCCGACAACAGCTAGACCAGCGATTACTCCACCACTAAGCGAGTGATCTTCTGTGATGATGCTACTTGTTCCATTCCCACCGTTGTCGATCACGAACTGGTTGACACACTCGCCGAACGAGCATCCATGGAATGTCAGACCACTCGAGCCGAATACACTCTGAATGGTAGCTTGTTTGAATGCGCAATCGGCCTGACCCGTAGAGTTGTCTGGGGGATGGCACTCAACGTCCAAGTTGCCATTGAGCGTGTTGATAATGCCAGTTAGATTACTGGCTGCCACACGTCCACAGAACAATGCATTCGGAACGCAGGTGCACTAATATAGACTCTTATTGAGCAAAGGCCATAAACAGGAGATAGAGCGCAACACACTTTTAGATTCTTGCAGTTCCAAGTGGAAGAGCCTTCGCCATTGGTGTCTAGGTTTTGGGTGCAAGAGTCTGCAGCACAATAAAACTCTTCCTCGCCATCATAAAACACTTGAGCATGGATCGTTCCGGATTGTCCGAATGAGGTGATGTTGGGAAGTGGGCTAAGAGTAGGGTCCATGGTGCGTATAAGGTTGGCTGTGGTAGAGCCTGGGAATATGGCTTTAATAGTGGGGTTCTAAGAGTACGAGGGTCAGCAGGGATTGGTTGAATACTAAGCATAAACACGCACGTCAACATTGCAGCTCATCTGGCCAGTAGAATACACTCTCGACGCCGTATTGCACACCATTGTTCTATTTTGACCATCCTGAGCACCGGACAGACCAGGAGATGCTCCGCCTCCCTGCGAGGAAGTAGCAGAGTTGGAACCAGTCTGGCATGCATTCGCGGTTTGGCAGACGTTGCACGCTGTGCCAGTCCAGCCTCCCTGACACTGACACCCTGAAGTTGTCAAGTTGGCCAGTCCGGATGAAGTCGAGGTGAGAGGCCGCTGAGATCCTTGGAAAATATTCCCTCCACAAGCAATTTCATTGCAAGACGAACCACCGAAACCAGTTGGACATACACAGGACGATCCATTTTGGAATCCATAGTTCTCGCAAGTCTGAGCATTGACCAATAATGGGAGAAGTATCGAGAGAAAAGAGAGCTGAACATGAGTCTTCATCGTGACTATCGACAGGATTCTTCACATTCCTCGGAGTGACCTAAGTTCGTATGATCAAGTCCTGCATTATTTCGATATCAACAAAAACGTACCAGCTACGCTTTGTGAGCAATCCTGTAATTAAGACGAACTAGAGAAAATTGAGATGAATCAAGGGGGGAAAAGGTAGGAAATGCGGGACAACTGCACGGATCAGGGCTTTATTGCATGACAATTTCCAATTCCCATGGACGGTCCGTGCACTGCTCAATATATCCGCCATTCTCACGGCTCCTCCAATAACTTTTGCCATAGCGGATCAGGGCATACCGGCGAAAGCTTATCCTACTCCCGCATTGCAGAGGAAGGCCTGCTGTTCGGTCGATATTTGGCTCACAGAGACCAAGATATCTGTGGTTTCCTGACGGCGATTCTACAGCAATTCTGTGACACTCTTTTTTGCAGTTTTGTGCCTGTATCAATGGTGGAGGCCTCGCCAATGCAAAATTCGAATATCGCTACTGCCGCCCACAGCCCGGAAGAAAACTTCGCTTGGCTGTCTGATGCAATAAACCATGACTCAACTTTTGCGTACTGAAATCACTGAAATCAAGACTCATTTACGCCGTAATGTCGCAGTGCACTAAACATTCCCCGCCTCAACTCTTGCAGGAACTCAGCGAGTCACAGGAAGTGCCTACCTACACCCAATCTACCACTTGTCCAAGCGTCGACGTACCTATCAAAGGAAAATGCTAGCAGATCGACTCGAGCCCCTGGCCCTCCTTGAAAAAAAAACAGACCGCCGTACCAATGCTGCAGGATGACTCGGGTTGCTTACATCTTCCTCCTTAACAAAAAACGCTCCACATGTGCCAAACATGAGGCCTTGGGCCGAATTGACCGTAATACTCAACCCCGGGCGGTAGAATGCTATGTCCTTACTCCACGAACATGATGCTTAAGTGTTGTCCCTCTTCAAGCTCCTGTCGCAAAATGATTGTCAACTGCACGTCTCCTACATCTACCGTATAAGATCGCAAATACTTTCAATGGGCAAGCCTACTGCACATGATTTCAGACAATACTTCTAGGTTACAACCTTTGGCGCCTTGGCGAACACTGACAGTGGAGCCCGGAAATGATTGGAACTTGGAGCGCTATGTACTACTCTAGCGACAAGCAGCGCTCAGCAACAATGTTCGTTGCATCACGGTGTTTCATAGACTGCGCTAACGACCGTTAGCCCCGGACCTAGGTACATAGTATAAAAGCCTACCTCTCCAGGTGGGTTGACCCCAAGAGCCATGCTTTCTTCCTCGATTCGGTCTCTCCTTCCCTTAGCTGTTGCTTTGCTCTCTGCAACGGCTATTGCCGCCGAGCCAAGTCTATCGCTGAGGGTTTCCGGTATGTACTGCTTCTTTTCAAAACTTGAGTGACTACAGCTTTGCATTCCAGGTCCTCAGGATGTCGACGGTGTCCACAATCTCAAGGTCGTCGCTACACTAACTAACACGGGTAATGACTCCATCAAGCTTTTGAATGATCCACGGTCTCTTTTATCCAAGGCACCGGCCAACACGTTCAATATTAAAAACGAGAAGGGAGACAGCCCTTCTTTCCACGGTCTGAGGATGAAGTACAGCCCTATATGGTCTATGAACAACGGCGCTGCCAGCGGAACGTTCACCGTTCTTGAACCGGGTCAACCAGTGGAAGTTGAACATGATTGTACGTGAAATGCCCGAAGTATAATGTCGGAGCTAATGTCCTCGTCCGACATTGCAGTGTCATCTGCCTACGACTTCACTCACGCAGGAGAAGGATCCTACGACATTACCGCCGCCAAATCATTCCACTATCTCGACGAGTCTACTCAGAAGCTCAAGGTCATCGAGGCCAAAGTCGAGCGCGGGTTCAAATCCAAGGTATCGGGCAAACTCGTCAAAGCCCGAGCCACCCGACCAGTCAGGCGCTCTCCTGGAGGAATCGAATATAGCAACTGTTCCGAGAAACAGCAGAGTCAAATCTTAAATGCGACGATTGCTGCTCAGGCTTATACCAACAGTTCTTACGAGTAAGTAACATGGCCACTGTAAAAATTCAGCTGACTGAGTTTGCTTTCTTCAGATATCTATCAAAGCAGAACGAGACCGGTACACCTCGCTATGAGACGTGGTTTGGCAATTTCACCCAGCAGCGCCACGACAATGTTACCACCCACTATGCAAATCTCTTGAAACATCCCTACACGAATTATACATACGAATGCAGACCAGATGATTGCTCAAGCAACACTACATTTGCTTACGTCTATCCTACCGAGTACGTGGGCGTCCTTTGACAATCTGTGATGCTCACACGGGTTTTCTACAGGTTCGGAACGATCAACCTTTGCAATGCATTCTGGCAGACCAATACCACAGGTGCAGACTCGAGGGTTCGTGGTTTCTACACCTGTATATATAATCCCGGTACTGACGCCTCCATCAGGCAGGAACTCTTGTCCATGAAGCACTACATTTCCAAATCATCGCTGGCACTGGGGATCATGCCTATACACGAGGACCTGCCATGGAGCTCGCTGCAGAGTCCCCTGAATTAGCGATCGATAACTCGGACTCGCACGAATATTTCTCGGAGAACGTCGAAGAACTCGACTAGAAGCGCAAAAACTACTAATGATTTCCAATAATTGCTAATTTATGACGCTGGATGGAGGCCTTTGCACTGCTAGGGTATATATTTACTTTATAAGGATGGAACGGTAGCCTCGGATTAGTCGTGCACTGGTGAGAGACCTCGCCTCATTGACGCGATTCATCGACTTCCTCAGGCAGTGGATCGGACACCTACAATGCGGGCTTGACATGGCAGAACGATAGATACCCAGTTCTATAAACCCTTCATATTGGTACATTGAATGTCAATTCACGATCTACACAGGAGATTTACACCCAAAGGATGTGGCTGCGCCATGCTTGAACGTCTCTCGGATCGACGTACCGGACCCATACATTCCTGGGAGTCAGATAAGTTATGCTAAATAAACCCAAGTGGCAAAAAGACAGAAAGCTCACCCAAGCACGCCATGGATGCACTTCCTAAAAACAGGATGAGATTAAACAGGTTGAAATACCCATTTCCGCCGCCAAAAAGTCCCCGCTTCCAGCGCGACAAGTTCCGCCATGTATCGCCTGGATCATCGTCCCTCGGCTCGTTCGGATTTCGTGTGGCGACATGGTCACCGTATCCTTCTGCGAAAACACGAATCTGGTATCCAAGAAGGAGAAGCGGGGGGAATGTATAAGTGAATTGCATGATACATATCGCTGCAATGAGTCCGGAGATGGTTTGCACTTGTGGAATCGCAGATCCGACAATGAACGCGAGGGACCAGTACAGCACGACCACAACTACATCCTCATGAAAATGTAGTTACAACGCTTGGGTCATGTCACTCACTTGGCCATAACATCTTTCCCCTTCGACTCATGAATGGCGGTCCTTTGAGCCATCCCTCGACGATCTGGTAGTATGCCACTTCTATACAGTACGCTGTGTGTTACTCAGTCAAATTGAGAGAGCTAGTGAACACGAACTGATGCCAATGTTTCCGTACAACCCCGCTGCGATGATACCTGTTATCAACGCAAGGACATTTCCTACATCCTGCCACGACTGCTTGCTTACACCCTGAAAGGCCAACCCCAAGGTAAACTGGCCTTGGAATGAGTAAACGAAGATACCGTACAGAAGGTAGACGGTCGAGATAAGAAGTTGGGCGCAAACCTTCCAAGAATACCTCAGTTTCATGCCCTATTACGAATAACATCAACGCACCATGCCTTTCCAAAAATCCATAGGTCTTCTCATCTCTGCCATGAATTCAGGGAATATCATAGCTCCGCCATATGCGAAGACCATGTTCATAATACCATTGACCTGTGTCACGGATAACGTCAAAAATGGACTGGGAACTGAATTACGGACAAATACATACTTTTGCGAACAATGGCAGAGAAACAAAAGCGGATGTCATCACTGGGCCGGGCTCCACACCAAATGAAGCTTGAGCGGACGCGAAATTCGGAGGAGAGTGAGCAACAAAGCCCATGGATGTAAATATGATAAGAAGATTTAGCCAGACAGCGCTGATATAACAAAGTGAGATGAGCACCAAGCCATGAGGATTAATACACTTACGAGTTTGCGAGCCATCCATAGTTCTTCAAAGTTCTGATTTGGCCGATGATCATACCCACAAAAGCCCAAATTACTATAGCAATCGAGAAGCAGATCTTGTGGTTCGCAGCGAGCTGCTCTACTGCTTGACCATTCGAGAGGCAGATAGTACCGACCTATGGGTGCTCGCTCAGCCCTAAGGGGATCTCCAGATAATTGCAGATACTCACATTGACAATTAACTGCAGTGACTGCAACGCAGTGCACAAATGCTTGAACCAATTCCCGAGAATCCTACCCCCAAGATCGGCATACGTTCTCACAGGGTACTGGACCGAGTCCAATTTACAAAATAGATGTGAGAGAATCAGCCCAGTGTAACATGCGACGGCTCCCACTGTGCAGGGTTAGGAAGCTGGGATGGCATGGGATTCGTGTGACTTACTGACGACATACAAGATCGTTCCCGGCACATACCCCACTTGCGAAAAGGCAAAGGGTGCATTGAACGGCCCCAAGATGTCTGTCGTGATCAGGTAGAAGACGGAAATCCAGGTGGCTGTACGAAGAGCACGCTGAGCAGCGAGGAGCTCTTCCTTATCTACACCACTTCTTTCCAAAATTCCTGGAACTGCATTCCTGCATTCGACCAGTATGAATAGGACGGAGAACGCGGAAAGGAAGTAAAACGCACTCAGGGACCACCGTATCTCCTTCCTTCTCCCTTGAACGGCACAGAGCAGCCAGTCGGATGTATTCACGAAGGGTTGGCTCCGATTCTGAGGACCAATAGGTGAGTACAAAGGTCGTAAATCCCCAGAATAGTGGGTACCTGGCGTTGTGGATAGGATTGATCCAGGCGACGCTTCATCTTCAATAGGAACCTTTTCGTGCTTTTCTTGAGAGGACGAGGACATGTCGCGGGGTGGTGAAGTATTCAACGCTTTCATTCACATGGATGGTCATTTAAATATAACATGGTGGCAATCCTAGTTCCATTTCGAGGCAGACAGGAAAGGTCATATGAGAAAGAGAATCGATAATTATATTGCTTGCGTAACGCACCCGACTCGAAGATAGGGAAAACACCAAAGGCCCGCACCCGCAGCGCGTCAAACCCGTTGCAGGATACCTATGATAAGAATTTAAATTTAGTACGATATCGTCGGCGACAGATCAAAAAGTATTATATCAAGCACTTACCAACTACGAGTCGAGCATCATAGAATCATAGTTTGAGTTGAATAGTCTATCAGATGATGTAGATGGTGGTCTGGGGCTTCGGCGGTGTTACAAGGCTGAGTGTTGGAGGTACTTGAGGGCTGAGAGCTGAGAGCCTAGAGGACTCCGAAAAGCAGGAACGCGCTTACCCACAACACAGCCTTGACACTGAGTCTGGTCATGACGTGCTGCCGGCTACCACGGGCTGATACCGGCATTTGTTCCATTCAATCCATATATATTGTAGGCCTATAGCTGTCCATAGCGTGCTGGATTCTACATGGACCATGGGACCTAGCTTGCTCCGAAAGGCCATCTTTACCTCTCATCGCGTTTTAAGCTTCGTTTGACCGCTCTTAGGAATATCTTGAACTCTGGGGAAGAGGCGAAAATCTGGATGCAGTTGTGCATTGTTTGCATGCGTTGAGATGATTCTTATATCAAGGTGAGTGTACTAAAAATTGATCACTCAAGTTATGCAGGTTCAAACGATGCTCATCACTATAGTTAGTGCAGTACGAACTTCAATCCTGCGGGCAGACAGTCGGCATCATTCATCGAGCAGAAAGCATCTTCAAGCTATTCGGATGACAAGTCAAGACACGCCACAGTTGGATCCTACGAAGGTGTTTATAGGCCGAAGAAGATCAAAGAAACATGCTGTCCTCACCACCCGTGACTATTGAAACGTCAAGTCGGGCCATCGTCGGATGGCGCAGAGATATAGTTCCCTTTTCATAGGTCTTTGGGTCCGTACCAGCTGATGACCTACTCTGAAACTTGAAACTTGAAGAATGATGATAGCAGACTTCGACAGAACTCCATGTCCACGAGGTTCGAATGGTTTTAAAGGCTCGAGTGGCAAAAACCCATACTCAATCCTGCTCTTGAATACTCTCGTCAAAATGAAAGTGCCAGCTCTCCTTACTTCCCTCGTCCTCGCCCTCTTACCACTGCATACATCTGCAGTCACTCTCGCCTACGATACTGTTTATGATGATCGCGGCCGTTCACTAGCCACTGTAGCGTGTTCTGATGGGCGTAACGGACTGCTTACTCGTAATTTCACCACATTCGGCTCGTTACCCAGCTTTCCACGCATCGGTGCAGCTCAAGCAATAACAGGATGGAACTCTTCTGCATGTGGTAAACGAGAGATGCTGTCAATTGGGAAACTTGCTATACTGAAAATGCCTTATAGGAACCTGTTGGGAGGTCACATACAGAAACTCATCCGGAATTGCGAAGAGCATTAACATTACGGCTATTGATGTCGCTGGTGCTGGATTCAACCTCGCTCAGGCGGCGATGGACGAGCTGACCAACGGACACGCTGTCGAGTTTGGAAGGGTTGAGGTCACTTCTAGACAGGTCAATGCGTCTGCTTGTGGGTTGTGATATGATCTTGTAAGCACATGCCTCTTTCACTGTGCCGCGACGACGCTAACCGGCTCGGAAGAGGATGCGAATTTGTTACTGAACTCTTCGGACAATGAACATTGGATGGATATAATAAGTTATGCTTTTTTTTTGTTGTATCATCAGCAGCGGAAACCACGGACTTCCTGCGATATGAACCGAGTAAATTGAACTATTGTACTTAAATCTCCGAGGAGTGCGCGTGTTGACTTGACTCTGGTATATCGTTTGTATATGTTTGACAAGCTAGGAGAATTATGAAAAGGGAATTTTAGCGACTCAAATCCTCAACTTAAATAAATAGATGGCTATATATTCCCGGTTCCACTTATATGTCCTTAAGCATGCACACACCCAGTGCCTCGAATGTTCCAGTGTATTGAAAGCTCTGGAAAACGCCGTTGCAGGCTTCGTGTTCCGAGCTCCTCAGATGAGATGGTGGAATCCTTAGTATATTATGTCTACGTTGTACAATGAATAGCAATGACCAATTAGAGAGGCCTGTGGAATGAACTATGTATATGGTTATAACCACATATATGGCAGAACATCCGATTCCAAATTCCAAGGGATATCAGTCAGTCAATGACAAAGGTACATCCGCAATCCAACGAGTAATCATATCCTGAGGCCACGTATCAGTATCTAATCCGAAAATAAGAGGGAATATTTACTCACCAATGCTGCAGAAGGTTGATCATAGGGGACCATGTGTCTATTCGAAAGCTCTTTAAATCATTCATCAAGTCAATCACCAAAACTCACCCTGCCTCGTATACCTGCACAAACGTAATGTTTCCGCCCGTGAATCCAGCACCTCCAGCACTGCGAACTTCACCAGCCTGGCGACCAGTAGAAATATCGACCCAAGGAATGGACTTGGCCTTGGAGAATTCATCCTTGAATTTCGTATCCATTTCCTCGACCCAGCGTTCGTTACCCTACGAAGATGCGTTCATACTGTGCCCATGACATCACCCAAACTACTCACAATGAAGTTGCACATCATATCTATATTGTCTACTCAGTACGGATGCAGGATAGAGCGCCAGCAACACGTACCAGCATTTCCAGCGTAAACAAGGAGACGAATACCATCATTGATCAGGTCGGGCAGGAGCAGGGCACTGTTGTGCATACCATCACCCTGCATGGTGAATGCTTGATTGACCTCCATGTTGCATGATTCAAATTTGCGGTTAGGATCGGCACCCAAAGCAGCCTTGTTCTTGGGGTCGTTCATCCAAACCTCAATCCATTCCATTTGCTTGTAGCACAAGTTACCGTCCTTGGCGCGATCACATTTCTTGCGAACGTCATATGGGTTGAGTCCAGTTTCTGATGAGACCGTGAGTATACTATAATGCAACCTTGAGGGAAGACGTACGCATCAAAGGTCCCATGAGCTGCGAGTTGCAGTAAAGCACAGCAGGGACGCAAGTGAAGCGGGAGCCGTAGTCGTAACAAGAGCCGATCAAACGCTGGCAGGTAGGAATCTTGGTTCGTAAAGCAGCGCACTGAGGTCCTTCGGGGTCATCATAGATGGGATAGGGTCCATCACAAACGTAGTCGGCGATAGAGCCGTACTGGATCTTGGGGTCAGTAAGACCATTGGCCAGAATAACCGAAGCGAGGTTAATGTGCTTGAGTTGGGGATTGGGGTTAACGGAGAGCTGTTTATTCTGCTTGTACACAACATTGGCAATGTTTGGAGCATAGGTACCGCCGTAACTCTCCGCAGCAATATGGAATGGTTGGGCCGAATACTCTGGGAATCGGTTGAGGAAGAGTTCGAGGAATGCGTACACATCCCTTCCTGCGATTGGACTGGTGTTCACAGTGTTGCCTTCTTCGTCATAGGAGTATCCGACCTGAACTGGTTGGTCGAGGAATATGATGTTGGCGTGCTTATTCCAACTGTAAGGGTTGTAGGTTGTGTTGTGACCGTCGCTGGAAATCCTACAAGGGCCGAGTTCGAACCTTTTGGAACGTCAGACCTTCATTACACCAAAAAAAAGGACCGTCCAAAAAAACTTGCATCAAACCTGCGGTTGAGGCACAGCCAGGGCCGCCATTGAGCCACAGTATAAGTGGTGCATCCTTGGGTGCTGTGCGGGACTCAAAGAACCTGTCCCGGGTGTAAGAAAGTAGGCCCCGGGACGACAGGGGGCTTTAGCGCTCACCAGAAAAACAAGTGCTTGGTTTGAGATATATCGAGATAACCAGAGTATTGCTTGACTTGTGGATCGCAGAGTTTCGGCTCAGTGACACGAAGTTGGTGCTCACTGAAAGAGGGGTGCGATACGAACTCGTCTGAGAGAAGGTCCGTTCATCAGTAAACATAACGTTCAAGGGTGATAGCAAACGTACAGAGCAGGTCATTCTGCTTGATATATTCCTTTCCGTCATGGTACCACTTCTCCATGTTGGTCTTTCCACGGAGGATAGCTGCCTTGGCTTCGTCCAGGAATTCGGCAGCATTATCCCTGAGATGGTCCAGAGGGACCTCTATGTTCCCCAGAATATGCTGTTCTGGAGTAGGTGATGCTAATGCAATAGATAGAGATAGCAATGGCAGTAGTAGAGACGACTTCATGATGGTTGAGTATCAGGGTCTCCGGTATGGTTGCTGCGTGGGCGCGTCACTGCACGATAACAAATCGGGTAGATAAGATAAAAGCTTGCCTTCAACCTGCTCACCACTATGGCTTCCGAATCTACTTCTACAAATATACTGGATCACATCGTTCATCTAACACCACCAGGATCTGTCGAGGAAACCGCAAGGCAGTTCAGAGATTTGGGCTTCAAGTAAGTACGACATTCTCACGAGAACCTCAATCGGGATTTGTCACTGGTATAAAATACCTTGACTACAGTGTTCTCCCTGGTGGAAAACATGCTGATGGGTTGACAGAAAATGCGCTCGTGGTAGGTCGAGTATCCATAGCGAATACATGCACTGATCAGCCTTGTAACTAGGTCCTGCAGGACGGGGTTTACCTCGAATTGATATCCTTCGTACATCCCCCGTCTTCCTACCCACCTGGTTCTCCGGAACGTCAGAAACGGGACAATCATAGATGGGCAAACAAATCTCCAGGCTGGATTGACTATGCTTTCTTGGGAAACGGCTCAGAAACATGTCGAATATCCGATATTATCAACAATCGCGCAAGAGCGGGGGACCACGGCGACTTTTACGCTGCTGAGCAGAGTGGTGGGAGGACGAGACCTGACGGGATAGTGTTGAAGTGGCTCATTACTGCACCACCTACTGAGAGAACTGGCGTTTTGCCGTTCTTCTGCGGGGATGTAACTGATCGCTCATTGAGAGTACGTTTCCCCGTTTTGTCCCTGCGTGACTGCCTTCTGAGTCTCCTTAGGTCCCCGCCGAACCTCCTTCAAATACTATACATCCATCCTCGGCGAAAGGCATCGCACACGTCCATCTTGTTAGCGGGTTGGCCGAGATAAAAAAACTGACACGCCAAATCACTTTTGTTGTGGGCGAAGGCCCAGCTGCTTCCCCCGGCTCACGTCTCGAATGGAACTTGACGACGTTGCATGGAAAGGATGATAAACCGTGCCGCTTAATATTGGAGGAAGATGCATCTCTTAGCCTCGACACCGTCATTTCTGAAATCGGAATACATGTAGAGAAAATGCCGAACAAGAGTGTCGCCGTAACACCCTACGGCAAAATTAGGTGGATTAAGGCCTGAGGAGGGCTTGTTCCCTACATGAGGCAAGAAGTGGCAATTCATCCATCTTTTGTTCATCGTACTGATAATAAAATGTCCCTGCAGCCACTGATCATTTATTCAAGCATCTCAACCATGTACTCGTCAGTCTCGTGAATTATCATTCGAAAGAAATGGTATATAATGCTGCCTGATTACTGAGCGAGCATTTTTGAGTATCATAAAAGGTAAGTATGAACTATATCGCATTACAAGTAAATACTGCTGGATTAATATCAAACCTGCTACAGATTACTGCGTATAGACACGAGAAGAGAACCATGAAATAATGCTACACGCAGAAAGTTCGTCCATATAAATATCAATAAGAAAAGGGGCAATCATATACCGAAAGAAAAAGCAGACCTAGAACTTGACGAAACTTCGAACAAATTTTGTGCATTCTCGTAGGGCATATCGAATGTAAGGCAGTTTCCGCTCCTTCCTCCGCATTCCTTCGCACTATATTCAAAATTCCCCAGGGTATAACCACGAGCAGCAGCTTCCAAGCTCACCTCGCCAAGTTGGGTATCGCGTGCATATCCAGTGAACAGTAATAATTCTTTCATACCCATTTCATTGTGTTGCCATGGCTCCACCACTGTTGGATGTCCTGGCTCACTCGCTTCAATGCCAGAGATGTCGGCGCTGCCGCAGCAGTACGGGTAGCCTGCGGAAGCGGTAGGCAATGGACAAAGCGATTTGGGTGTCCTGAATAAGTGGAAAGGGGCGCAAGTCTTGACCGACTGGTTGCACCCTCCATCCCAGTTCGATAATGAAGAAGAGATGGCCGAGGATGGAGACATGTCGTGGGGAGGTGTGTCAACGATCTCCGATGTCTCAGAGGTATCGCTGTGCTCAAGAGTGGTTGCGGGCGACTATTCAAAAGTTAATGCAAGTTCTGGCCAATGAACGAGTGATCAAGGACTCACCAAGGACTCGACGTCACAAGAACCAGCTTCGGCACCAGAGCTCAACAAGGTTGGCGAATAGTAGACAATCTCCTCCACGGACGTGTCTCGCCTGACAAACTGGAGGGGAACTATGGGTGGAATAACACGATCTTGCAAAGCCGGAGACGTGGAACTTAGCTGGGAAGAGACGCCTCGACTAGAGATCGCGTGTCCCTCGTCATTCTGGGAAGGCAGGAGCCGCGTTTTTCGGGAAGGGGAAAGGTTATGACGAGAGCGAGACTCTTGTCGCCGAGAAGAGGGTCTGGTGCCCTTCTTCACTCCTGACCGCTTCCGAGGCTGAAACCTATAGTCAGGATACATCCTCGCGTGCCACATCTTCTCCTCGTTTGCCAGCCGCAGGTATGGTGCTTTCTCCGCAGCTGGAAGGCTGCGCCATGCCTCAGCCGCCTGTTTGGACCATGACTTGTTTGACTTAGAACCGTCCTGCTTAGCGTTCGCTTGGATGTAGTCACATCTGAAGATGATGAAAGGATTTCTTGGGCGAGGTATCCAGCCTGGACTGCCCCTTGGAGGATTAGAGAATTCTGAGGCTGGTTCCACGTTTCGATGAAAACGTGAGGGCGTGGAAGATGCAAACGACTCGGAGTAGGTACGCGACGTATCTGTCTCGGCGACGTTGAACGTGAAGATTTGGCATGAATGCGAAGGTATAACGACCTCATCACCTTCCGAATGAGCCGGCTCCCATCCTTGAATGCGACTTTGAGTCGTCAGCATTGCGATGGATGGTTATGGAAGTGAGAGTTGAAGGTGGTCGCAGAGCCACGGATCGGGGAATAGGTTCGATAGAGTCTCCGATACTTATACTCTGATATATCCTTCATCCCCCTCGTATTTCAGGTGGTCGATCACGATCGAAGGAGAAGAGTTCGTAGAGGCAATCAGAAGCACAAGCTCTGAGCCATCGAAATTCGGCAAGCATTTTTACGACAAATTAAGAATGGTTCACTGCTTCCCCAAGGGGTGAACTGGTGAGTTTGTTCTCATTGGATGACTTCTCGTAAGGATCCAATTGCAAACTAGCATTTCTGACGGTGTTATGATGAAAAAAATTGGGGTTATCTACAGATTAATTGCAGTTTCGTTTTCGTAAAATCATTTCGCGCTTTCGGCGATTCCGATCCCCGGAGACGCATCTGCTCGACAAAACCCAACCCACCATAATGTACTGCAAGTCCTTGAGCTCTATCTATACAAGTATATCGCTAGCATGAATACACATATCAATTCCAGCCAGCCACTACAATCCTTATTTGAACACGAAGTGGCCTGTGTTGCAAGAAAGAGTACTCGATAGCTAGGATGCAACGTTCGGAGATACCCTAATAAGGCGAGATGGCCGCAGCGCTACAAATTTGAAATCAGGTCAAAAGTTGCATCTAGACGAGGGTCCCGAATGACGGCAAGTCGTCGAGATGAGCACACATTCTATTTGAAATTCCGTTGATGCAGATAACGCTTGTAGCACATTCTTAGATCGGCACCTTCAGGATTTCTAGTACAAACAGAATGACGCAATGTTCGCCTTGGTCACGATAATCGTTGCCCTCTGGTACGCAAAAACGTCGTGGCATACCCACACAGACAAAAACGGAGATTCTTCCGTCCTTTCAGAGGCAAGGGTATAGGAACATTGATGCCACGGCACTGTTTATAGTAAACGAAAATCCCGAAGTCCGAAACTGACGGGCCACTAGCCGGTCATGAAGCAAGCTGTTGATGACCGACCTGTAAAATGGAAGCAAATTGAGGGGTTCATGTCGCCCCACAAATTTGCTTTCATTAATGGTGTTCAGAGTAGCCGATTATGTGAAAAGCGTCCAGCGACCATAATCGTTGAAGCGACTTCAGAGTCGCTTCTTCGCTTCTGTCTGACGATTATCCGTCTTCCCACCACGTTGGTTTAGGCGAGAATCGTGTGTGTTGAAGTGGGCTGTTCAAGATAATTCTATGACGATTATTCCGTTACCAGCGATCCCAGAATCGACTCGTAAGCAACTCCGTAATCGCGTACTCTGAACACCACTGATAAATTCCTAAGTCGGCCTCGTTTAGTAACTTCGTCTATATACCATTTCAAGGAAAGATCGAACGTCCCCAGTAACGCGAGTTCATCATACCCAAGCCCACAGATGACTGCTTTTGAATGGGTGAGCCTTAAAATTAGAGTTTTTTAGGGATAGGTTTGACACACATACCCTTTTGCCAGTTTTCCAACCGAGATCTTGGTTTGGTATAGCTCTTGGAGGCCCTCAAAAAAGCTCGGTTCCCGCCGCTGACGTACTACGTCAGTCGATTTCCAATCAAAGGTCTAACGTCGACATAATTACATATATTTCATCTCGGAGGTAATTCACTCTTCATCCACTCATACTACATATTCCTATCTGTGGTAAAACTCAGGTTTGTGCTCATCAACAGCCTGGAACGGCGCCACCATCGGTATAAACCTGCACGCAAGGGATGTCTTGTCTGGTTATCATCGTAGCACCGCATCAGGACAAACGCTAACTGAACCAATCTGTAGGTTAGCTCTCCTCACTCGGGTCGCCAGTTTAGGCATATCGCAACCCTGAGGACCTCCATTCCCGAGCTATATGACGAAACGGAGTGCCTTTGTCGATCAAGACCTTCGGACTTCGTTTCGCACGCCGTAGTCTATTAGACCAAAAATCGTTAATCATTCTTGCCCTGGATGGTCAGCGTCCGGAGTCGTGCGTGCGAAGTTAACGAGATGGATTGAGAAAGAGGTACATAGTCGGAGTGAGTCTATTGACGTCTCTTCAGGTAGTACAGTGCTATGATCACTCCGGCTGACATTAGCTTCGTAAAGAGGCATAAAGGAACGAAAACAATCTGAGCGAGCGCCGGCCTCCAAAATTAAAACCTAGCCATCAAATATGAGGAACGCTCCTCGAGAGACAATTCAATATGAAAATACCCATATCATATGACTCTCGTCCGCACCTCACTCAAGATTCAAAACAATTCGCAAAGATCGTTAGTCGTAAAAAGGGCTCCGAGTAAATCTTGCAAAAGTGTTTACAAAGAGGACCTTTGAACTCTGTGGATTATTTTTGAATTTTCAAACGTTGCTGAAAAGGCTGAAGCGCCTCTTCTCGCGGGATGAGCCTCGCCTTAACAGGCATACACAACTATACTGCGGAGAATTTGGAATGGATAAACCCTCATAGGGTACATCTGTCAGAGTCACTCGGAATCCTGCCTCCTGGGACATGCGCACCTGAGTGTCTCCAATTTGGCTTAAGGGGTAAGACCACATCTCGGGCATCGATATCAGCTCGAAGCTCTGCGTGTAAAAGGTATAAGCGTTGTGCCGACGCCTCGAAGTCATATGCTGGCCTGGTCAGAAATCCTCGGGAGGTCCCATGGGCTATCTGAATTTACGCGATATGGCCTTCTTTATCCTCTGTAATCACTGCGCTAGAGACACTGCTTTACCTACGCACCATATCAGCAGCTCGCATGGAATGAAATGGGGTCACTTTCAGCCGTCGAGCTTGACAGTCCATGATTTATGCGCCCTGGGAGTTGAATTCTTGAATCTTACCGGATAAACTTACAGATGTACGGTCGACTCCCTCTTAACCCATACCCCTCTGTTCCCAGCCCAAAATATGGGTTGTAAGAGAGTGCTGTACTTACGGGTTTAGCGGTAGGGTCGGAGTTGGATAACCGGATGGCCAAGAAGTTCGAACGCCTTCTTGGACACGAGTTCTAAATCATTTTTGATCTGATCCCGGTTGGGCATTGTTAGCAAGTCGAAGCTTGAATATCCTGAACTAAATTTGGGCCCCGAAGCAAGTCGATCCGACAATTTCGGAAAGTTCATGGATTATAAATGCCGAGTCCGGGCAAAAAATCCATGGGCTATGGGAGAGTATGGGTTACCCGCGGTACGGGTTAGAAGGGAGTCAACTTGTAGCCCTGAAAATAAAAGTTCAAACTCCCTTCGTCTAGATATACACGTATTAGTAAATGTAGTATTGGGACATAGTATTGGGACTTACAAAGAATATCACGGCGGACAGAGGACTAGTCAACAGGTTATTTGTTTAGAGAAGGGGAACACAAGAGAAAAAGCCTCGTTTGATAGCCATGCAGAGCCCTAAGCAGAGAATCTCTGGCCGAAGCGAAACAGCTGGCTTTTGCTGACTGCCATCAGGATGCGACACCTGAAGTGACCTGACCCTATTCTGCCCAGTTAGTAGCATGAAAGGCCTGCGACTTGCTCAGATCCGCCGTGAGGCTTAAGAATGCAGGAAAGGCCTATATCTTCGTGGGGCGTGACATCACCGTAGACTGCATATATTGAACTTCGTATCAAGGCCAAGATGTGCAAGATTACATTCGCTAAAAGCAATGGGGACGAACAGGAATGGTTAGTGCGTCATTACAACTCTCCGACCTTCATTCCAGCAGGGTAGGAAATCTCCCACTCCATAACCACATTCGCACACCCCTGAAATGGAATGGAACAGATCCAGTTTATCTTTCCATCTTTCCCAATAGCCGTCTCGTCAACGTCAGGTTTATCTGAACCGTCCTACTGCGCTCGCACAACTAGGGAACCGGAGGCCTGAGTCTTCTCGTTACTGCCCGACAATAAAGTCTTCAAGCTAGAACCAGTCACTGTCATTGGAACTCGTGTAGTACCACTCTTGATGGATGAACTGTCTTTCTCTTTGGCTGATGGAGCTGCCTTCTCATCACCGTCTTTCTGGAGACTAGGTACCACGAGGCCCGGGGTTATTAGCCTTACGCCTATGTGCTCATCCTGTGACACTGGAACTTGATCAATTACTTTGATGCTCTCCGCCGCGCTGGACTTGGCATTCTGCATGGTGATGCGCTGCGAATAGGTGATCACAATCGTTTTCTGCCCAAAACCGAATGTGGATTTCGATGTCTTTTTAGTGGTACGCGGGTGGTATGTAACTCGGATAGTTGGATCTAAACTGAAGTGAGGACATTAGCAGATGGTGCATTACGAATGATGTGTTACTCACCCCAAGTTGCAATCAAATCGGTCTCCCGGACTGACAGCAGGTAGACGAGTCTTGGAGATGAAGCTACCGTCAACATAGATACTGGTATTACCGGGCACGAACGCATAATCGGACGCATTGAGAATATCGGCCTACAGAGTGTGTGAGAGTCTATCTCCAGAGGATTTGGGTGGCTTATTTACCTTGAGATGTACCTTCTTGTCGACCTTGGGAACACAAATCCATTCCAGGTTTGCATCCAATTTCAACTGAGCAACCGACACCGAATGGGCTTGTCCGTCATCGGAAATAGTCATCGTACCTGGCACGCGGAAGGTTGCATTGATATTACCCTGTCCAAGTACTGGCTCTGCGTGTAAGACAGGCATGGGAGATGCTGGTGAGAATGCTGGCGATGTCGGTGAGAATGCTGGTGATGTTAGCAAGTATCCTGGTGAAGTCGGGCTGAATTGCGGGGCTTGAGCAGCGGAATGCACCATAGTACTCGGGCCCCATGGAGACTGCTCGTTATACTGCGATAGATTCCAGGGCAGAAGCTCGGGTATTTCGGAGTTGTAAGAGGGTGAGTTAGTTTCGAGGATCAGCTCCACGTTTTCCCATGACTATAGCAAACAGATTAGGGATCTTCAATAAGAGGTGACTGATCATACTTCGCCGCTGTTCTGCTTTATGTTGGCTTTGTAGTCCAGACTGACGCAACCTCCTTGTGCGAGCGTATTGACTCCGACATTATAGATCGCATCCCAACTGACTGAAGTGACGGCTGGGCAGAGAATGAGCTGGCTGATAATGTCGGCCACATGACGCGGACGACGTACCGTATGCCACAATCAACTCAATCTTCCCCTTCTTTTCCGCGACAACACCGATTCCAAGCTGTATGCCCAGTCTTCTGTTCTGATTTGGTGTTTTAACTTTTGGTTCAGCCTCGTGAATACGCTTTTGCTCCTCATATATCTTTTCGTTGGCTTCATCCAACCGCCTTCTGAGCTTGAGCTTTTCCTTGTCCACCTTGGCACCCATTTGATTGAAACTATCGACTACCGCGCTAATACCTGAAGGTTCTCGAAGATTCATCAACGCTTCCTTGATGAACAACTCGAAAGCCTGCTCCGATAGAGTGTTGCGGTAGAGAGCATTACGAACGAGCTCTCTTTCGATTTCAAGCTCTTTCAATAATGTACTGGTCGCCTCCTTGACTATGGTCGTGGGAGGTGCAGCAGGAGATGAAATAATGATATCGTGAATGGTAGCATGTCCTCGACCTTCGACACTGTTTGCTTAGGTGTCAGAGTCAAGACCTATAAGCTAGCAGAAGTTGTCTATCTACGCACCGGATTGATTCTTGCTCCAGAAAGTTTGGTAAACCAGTAATTTTGACCTGATTCTGGCCTTCTTCCGCATCAAAACTGAAAAGTCGAGTGATTTCGGCCCTGCCTGTGTAAACGCTGACAGCTTGAATCCTCCCGTCTTGACTGGATACAAGCTCCACGACATGAGACAACATGGTGGGCTTTGCTAGAATATACAGCTCTAAGCGAAAGACAGTTGAGGTTTAACTCGTGGCTCAGATGCTATTCATCGTGAGTCATGGTCGCGACCGCCGACGAGCCGCCCATGTTCTGTCAAAAAGATGTTACCTTTGGACTAGTTAGAAAGCGAAGATGACTGCACTCACAGTCAAGATGCCTTCCTTGAGATCTCCTATGCTTAGGATCGTCGCCTTAAGGCATTGACTATGTGCAAGAACGGACAAGAGCCGCCCATGACGCGCGACATGTCACATCTACAGCGAGGTACGAGCTGCTTACAGGAGACTATGTCACACCCCTTTTGACTACTACCACAAGGACGTCGAGCCACCTCTTGGGCCGTTGGGGCTATACGTCAAAGAGTCAAGGACGGCAGGAGATGGGCCCCTCTTCTTAAAACCCAACTCAGTTGTCTCCTTAAAGCGTTGACAATTAGAGCCTGCCAACTCTGAAGAGACTTCTCTCAGAAGGCAACAAGTATGTCAGCTGTTCTTCTTCCAGTTGTCCCTTACGCTTACCTTTGCACGTCAGTGCTTAGTAGTAACCTCATCGTTAATGAGAAAGACCTTTTCTAGTACAACGCTGGAGATCCGTCTCCCGATTTTCTCAGTATCCTTCGAGTCCTCGAGGTAGATTATCAGTTGCCTTTCATTTCAGGAGCTGATTGACCTGTTCCAAATAACCGATCCTTAAGTCGAGCGCATTTTCACAAACCACAGACAAATTGAGCGCACGCTCCTCGGCGAGGTACGATAAACAGTGAAAGCATGCTTGCTCACGTTTGCATTGGTTATGTCTGGACAGCCGATGGTAATGATATTTTCCGATATTGGTGAGTGTATCATTGGATTCCCACAATTCAAGAAATTGATGGGTACATCGAGGGAGGCAGTAAACGGATCCTCTTGGCCAGTCTCGCCAAAATAGCAACTCTGCTCTCCTTTTGACGGATGGCGCAGCATCTGAACGAAGGCGCGATTCCCTTCATTTTATTGGATCGGTACTGCAGTGTGTTCTAGTCACTACGAGAATGAATTGTCCGAAGCTCAGGCGGCATACCAATCTACACTCGATACTACTCAAACCCTGAAAGCAGAGCTAGGTTGTGACGTTGACCAGGCGAAAGTGAGTTCCGAATCAATCGATTGCTCATATCGCAATTAATGCGCCCCGGTATGTCACAGAAAGAGCATCGAGAACTCAAAGAACTGCTCGACAAAGCCAAGCAAAAACTACGCGAGTGGAACGGACGGGAATTCCAATCGATCCGGCTCGAGGACTTGAAGAAGGAATACGAGGCCGAGAAACCGGCATCGAGCAAAAAAAAAACAATAAAGCTCGAGCATGAAATTGACCTTGTCCACGATTGCTATTAGATTGGTACGGCTCAATTCGACAGAAAGCAATACGTTCTCATTGCTCCTCAAGACATGGGGCGTCCATATTGATCCTTTCAAACACCGTGTCTAAAGACTGCCAGACCCGGAACGCAATCAAAGTGTCCTAGCATCTTAGCACCGTTATAAGTAGTCTTGCTGACCCTTCAAGCATTCATTGATACTCTTCAAAATCATATCTTACATGTATTTTACATGTTCTTATATTTCTGCACATCTATCTGTATATCGACGCACCTCTGAGACTCAGTTTCGCGTTTTATTTAATTCTAGATCTACCGTAAATGGTCTTAAACCTCTTCTTTTCTTCCACCACCACTGTCCACAAAAGTTTTGAGTACAACTCGTCAAATTTCATGCCTCAATCCTCGTCATGCTTCGGATAATGTTCAAGATTTCGGGCGCGATGGGGTTTTGCAATCGCCAGCAATAGGTGAATGTCATCAAAACGCTCAGTGACCGTTCGATATTTGAAGAGTATCCATGTTTCAGTGAATATGTGTATCCATCTCCCCTACCATGACATTGAGCTGATTCTTGAATACAGTGCGGAGTAGCGGAAAGATATGTCGTTTCGTGATCAAACGATCTTCAACGAAACTTGCACTGGGAAGGAGCTCTGGGTCATTACGCGAAACCAAGCGTCCAGCATTGGGTTAGCAGGTATAAATACACCTGCAGTGAGTGGCTATACTTGTCAACACTCGCATTCATTCATTTCTCTTCCAGTCCTGCAACCAGTCTACTAGACACTCGCCCTCGTTTCAGATCTTTCAACATACCCTCTTTCGCTGCTCTCACCATGTATGTTCTCGCCGCCATCACGACTGCATCCTGTGCAGCACCGGTTCAGCTTCTTGATGCCTCTGCCATCCTGGCCGGAATGCCTTCAACGGGCGACTTTGACCTGCCCCAAGTAGACACCGGATTGCTCGAACAAATTGTCCCTGCTTCTGTTCCCAGAGACTTTGAAGATGGTGTATCTAACCGTCTACCTAAAGTTGATGGTATCCTCGATATGCATAACACTGAATGTTGAGCAAGGCGGCTCCTGGCATGGGTATGCTCGAATCCAGAGAGGTTAATCTCACATGGCCAATGTCATCAGCGAAATTTCTCTTGCTGCATCCTTGGTCGACAACGCCGCCTCCCAAGTCGGTTCTCCACAACTCGGAGAGACTGAGAAGATTGTTCCAGCTGGCGATGTGCTAACCGAATTGGCGCCTGCAACCAACATGGCCGCACCGGTAGCCGGTGTTGTTGGTGAGCAAGAGTCGTATTGGCGCCCGAGGCTCACCATGCATGGCGAAGAGCGTCGTTACTGATGCCATGAATCAAGTTCAGCCCGTACTCCAGAAACTTGGCAAGTTCCTTTCATCCCGTTTGAAGGATACAGCCTTTTGACCCACGATTATGCGGAATCTCTGCAGACTTCCGACATCGTCGCAGGCATACTCACTCCTAGTATCCTTGTTGAAATCACCGCCATTGTTTCTGGTGCTACAGACAAAGTCAAGTCTCTTGGCAGTGGTGCTGGAATTGTTTCTATTGGCAATGTCGCCAAGGTGGCCCTAGTCAACGTGAGAACTCCATTGGCTCTAACTTGGACATTGGCTAACATCCGTGTCCTCTAGACGGTATCAAGTACGCTAGGAAACGCGCTCAAGCTCACTAGCACCGGCAACCTCAAGTCCGTCATCAGCCTCCTCTCCGGAACTGCGTAAGTCGCTTTCGGCCCTTCTCCCGATGATTAGTAAGGACTGGTATCCCAGTTCGGTTGCGCTTCCAATTTCGATTTCTTGGGAATCAATGTGCATGAGTTGGCCGGGAAGGCGTTCCTGGATTGCTCTAACGGTGTCCTGAGTTCACGTGTTAATTGCATCGCTAGTACACCACACCACAGTAGCTGTTTGTGACAGACTCTTCATTCAAAACGTAAACGATCCTGGCCGAATCTCTTGCCTTTGGTACCACAGAACGGGTAAACAAGGTTATAGGTACATAGTGTACGACCGATGTCGTAGAGTTTTATCGGCATCATGTATCTCCTGTCTTAGCCGACCTCAACCTTCCACACCTCCGGTCCTGCTCTCCCGTAGCAGCGGAGCCTCATAGTATCGATAACCTTGAGCAACTTCAATCCTCGCGCAATCTCTCCTCGATACCTTTCTGCCGATCCTTTAGTGCAGAGACCTTTTCGTCCTTGCTCGCGTTGTAGGCGACGGTTGTTTGGTTGAATCTGTGAGTGCAGCATATTAAGCATTCATCATAACTCTATTCAGCCAGAAAGTGCTCACGGATTCTCCTCGCTCTTCTGGAACTGCTTGTATAGCAGATCCTTGTACTGCTGCAGCCTGAGACCCGGATAGTCTTTGCGAAGTTGAGGAAGCTCGCGTTCAGAGTACGCCTCGAATGCTGCTTTGAATCGCCTCTGATCAAATCATGATGTCGTCAGAAAATGCAAGAATGAGGAGCCAAGAGTAAACATACCTCAGGATGTCTCTCGATACCAGCAGCCTGTGCACCAACACTCGCTTTATCCGTCTTGGCGTTAACGACTTCAAGCAGATCGAGCATGTTATCAATTCCGGTGGCTGCATAGCTCTCAACTTCCTTCGGCGCCTCGGTCCCGGGTTTCTCGTCCTTGGTAGAGACAGCGTCCAATCCACCGCCTGCAGCCAGTGCTCCAGGTCCAGCAGGCTTTTCTGCAGCCTTCTTCTTCGCTCCGGCTTTCGGTGCGCTCTTCACCTGTAATAAGAAATCATTAATATTGAGAGAGATCGAGAAGAAGAACGATTCCTTGCCTTGGCAGCTGATCCCTTCTCTTCTTCATCCAGCAATCGAGCATTCTCCGCCTTTCGTGCCAAATCGGCTTTGCGTTTTTCCTCCTTCTCGGCTTTAGACTTTGAAGATTTTGACATCGGATCTATCCATTCAGCTGCCTCTTTACGTTCCTGTGAAGTGAATAAGTCGTCTTCCGCGCCCTCCAGACGACAATCAAGGACACATACCCGCTCAGCAGCTACAGCCTCGGCCTTTTTCGCTTCATTCTCAGCCTTCTTTGCACGGCCAGCTTCCTTCTTTGCATTTCCTCCTTTCGGTGCCATTATTGCAGAGTCTTCTAGCTCAACCTTTGAGTGATAGGTGGTGGTAGATGAGTAAAAGATGGGCGAGATATTTGTGAGGATGGGATGACGCATCGGGACTCAGTCACGGGTCCGATATCAGAAATCTTATCTTGATCGACTGACGACTGCCTCATGTTGTCCTCATCCAGCAATTCCTGTACGCTTTCCTCGTCTCCTTCTGCTTGCTTATTTCTTCTTGATCAACATCCACCTCTAAATTATCTGAATAACTTTCTTGGAAATGACGGACATTGTTGGGAACAAGTTCGCCCCGGGTGCTCACTGTGCGTGCGTTGTACCCAATTCTCTAGAAATTTCTATTATTGACGTTGCACCTTGAACATTGGCAGACGGCCCTGTTCTTTCGCAGACGGATCTCTATCTCCTCAAAGCAGAACTTGAACTGAACCCTCTTCTTACGAGCTCCGTTCCGACATTTCACCTCGTCTTCAACCTCGCCACTGGGCAAACCGGAGGATTCAACCCTGCTGCGCCGGGCGACCGAGAGCTTGCATTCACGCAGAAGGATGAATTCGCAACTATTCCTCGTGTTAGCCAACTCATATTGATAACAGAGTTGACGCCGTGGTGCACAATTGTGAAGAATGAGAATGGAGTTACACTGGGAGACATTTGTACGACGGTGTGGAAGGAGTACGTCCATCTACTGCTTTATGGACCAATCAGTGCTGAGAGTAATTACTACCAGGTACTCGGAGCACAACATAACAGACGCAGAGTTCTCTTCTTTGCCTGTTCGATTGCAAGAACAGGTGAAGAGGGCAGCTATGTCGAGGAGTGTTCAACCTAGTACGTCTTGTTTGTCTCACTAGTTGACAGCATAGGGTAACATCAAACCAAAGGCGCCTGGGGAGGCTATGGATACGCTCCACAGCAAATACCCAACAGGTTCAAGCGATACGGTCAGTTACCTCTTCTCCTTAGTCTCATGGGAGTATCGGTCTAACATTGCGATTCTCCAGATTGGCTGCGAGACAAGATTTTCTTTGATCGCATGACCAAACGGGATAGCTATGCGAAGGAGAGGCTGGGATTCAGTGCAGGCAACATATTTATAATGGAGTTTGTGGCGTAGTAGTTGTTATAGGAGTTGATTGTATCTCTGTAATATCTTGTTTCCATTTCCATGTACTGTATCCATACATATGACAGTTCCTATGCAAAACGAGGCGCAAAAATCATTTAGTGTTGACGACTCCCGGGGCCACTTGCAGTGAAGCGCTGTGCTGGGAATACGCCTCTGTACCGTGATCCCAGACTTCCTTTCCCATGTTGGAGACAGCTGTGCTGTGCACCCCGCGTAAGTGGCAGAGCAAGTTGGAGCCGGGCGCTTGTTGGGCGCCAGTTCACTGACAGTGCGTAGCATCGGTGAACAATTGACACAGCCGGCCTTAATTTCTTTTCGGATGAAGCGCAGTCCGAATGAAATCGATTGATGCATGGGAACGCCATCGAAGATCTTCATACGGTAAGTCGGATTCACGAGGTGGCACCAGCCAGACGATGTCACGGAGAGTGTCAATAATAGAGTCCGGCGAGAAATTCGCTGACGGTATCCGATGGTATCCGACTCTCCGGTGGCATGGGACGCCTTCAAACCCCATCGGATACAGCCGCACTTTCTGACTTTCTGACAGTAACCGATGGTATCTGATGGTATCGATGGATTTGGGTGTGGTAGGTTCTACTGTTCCCTGAGTATGGTTTTCATCGGATAGCATCGTGTAGAATCAAAGAATCTGTTGTATTATGACTACATACCAGTACTTGCACGAAGCTAAATAACATCAAGTCCGGGTTTTAGCGTCATACACACTCAAGTCCCGCCGCTGCCAAAGCCCTCTACTCTGATCGTATCCCGTAACCCTCTGCCCTGGCCACGTCCCCCAGCACCAAACCAAACCCCTAGCCTTTGTTCCAAGTCCGTACTGTCGAGTCTACCGTTCGTGTCCATTCCTGCGTGAAATGATGTTTGTCAACGGCGAAAGGGGCTCGGATTGAGAGTACAGCACACCTTTTTGATGTCTTGAAACAGTAATGGCACCATTCTTGCAGATAGTGCGAATGGTAAGTAAGGTATGTTAGAACATCAGAAAAGAAAAACCTTCATGCTTACACGACCTCGATCTCCTTAGGCAAATGGCACGTGCTGTAAGAGCATAAGTGAGCCAAAGAATGATAACATAGGCGGGATAATGGAGCGACGCTCACCGGAAAGTTGGGCAAAGGGTTGGGAAATAAGGGATGGTGGTGGTCGGGAAGAAAGAGGGATAGACGCGATTGCGATAGTTCCGAGAATCAACAAAGTGCACGGACCAGGTGACGTTGCTGAACTGAACTTGTGCGAGAGTTTGTGCGAGAGTTTGTGTTATTCTCGATGTTTTTCATCGGTTGATCATCGGATAACATCGGGCGAACAGACTGGGCCCTCCTCGTAACTGCTTGGGTGCAACCGAGTGACCATAAAGCTGTAGTGGCCACGCCGATCCTGCATGAGATCGGGAGCCTTTAGTATGCAGTAGAAACTTGCGCTTTCAAGCCTTTGATTGGTTGAGGCTGACGAATGCCAAGTTTCAGAATCCCAACTCGATGTTGAAAGCTGTTGAATCTCCCAAAATACGTGTGCCCCTGCTGCGATCGTCTTTCAATCCTGACAACAGAATACAATGGACGCGTAAGTACAATGTATTCACCGCATGCCCATACCTCATCACTGCGCGGTCGACTATTACAGTAAGCCAGCCAACGGGTCCCGTGTCGTAAATCCCGGCTTGTCATAGCTGTAAAAGGTCAAGCTTGGATGATCAGTTTTCCTGAGGCACAAGGCCATCAATGGCTGTTCATGTCAAGGTGGCGTGGCCTTGGGAGAATTTTTGCAGAAGCTGTGCACCTCAGCTCGCGTGATCCGTGGGAACGATAACGTAGCCGACAGAAATTTTAAACTTAAAGGAAGCCAAAAATCCGCTCCTTCATTTCAAACCAGCTCGAACCAAACATGCCTCGCGATCTCGTCATTTCTATTCCTTCATCACCCTCACGACACTCAAGGTCATCATCGTTGTCATCCTCGTCTTCACACCGGGGACCACGGAAAACAAATTCTCTCGCCATCACTCCTCTACCCAAGGCATTTTTTCATCCAGAGATTTTGCACCACCTTCATGCCCATTTCGCTACATATGGACGGATAAATCAATGGGTACCTCTACAGGGATTTGGAAGAATCCTGATCGTATACGAGAAGGAGGACGATGCGGAGGAGGCGAAGACTGCGAACGATCCTATAGTTCTCGCGAAGAGCCAAAACAGGTCGGTTGATTTCTTATATTTCCTAACGAGCTCATATGAAACCATTTACAGAGATGAAATTGTCTTGCGAGTCTACCGTGCTGATCCAAATCCTCTCATTCCCGAGAACGGCGTATTGCAAAAGGGTGCTTACCTTCGACCACCAGAAACCGAACGAAACTTCCTCATCTCACCACCGGGTTCACCCCCAGTTGGCTGGGAACCGATGCGAGAGGATCCACCCAATGCTACTCCGCTCGCCGACGATCTCATCGCTGCATTGAAGAACCTTCAAGTACGGCAGCATGCCTCCCCTGGCATCGAGATCCTTTTGGATCCCGAAGAAGGATCAGGGGTTTCAGTCGTGCTCGAGGATTACGACTCGGGCTCTGGCGAGGAGGACAACGTGGAATCAGACGGGGAGTGGATCTATGGCGTGACAATGCCCTCTCGGTCCAAGTGGAAGGTCACACCTGTGCCTACAGCTATGCCGCCTGTCAGGTCGCCGACACCGAGACCAGTGCCCGCAGCTATGCCACCGCAGCTCTGTGTGAGCAGTTGATTGAGCTTGTATAATATGTGAGTGTCTGCTTCACTTATTATCTCCCTTGAGATGAAACACATTCAGACCTGTTCTGAACCTCTTCCGGGGTATAGCGGACAACTTCATATTGCCTTTTATTTTTCTGACTTCACGCTCCAATGCTCTCCTTTGTCGTCGATTGTTACTTACATATCATTTCAGAATTGTCATCGTCATATGCATTCCTCCTACGTATTCCTGGTTTCATTGTATCATGATCCACATGTAAGTGTCCACTTTTCCCCCTCATTGCGATGATGCAGAACCTTATCAGACCTGTTCTGACTCTAATGGAGACAAACCTAAATTGCCTTTCATTTGCTGATCTTGTCATCGTTACTTGTTTCAAGCCGATACTGACTGCTGTTCTTTCAGATCTATCATATATGCACAGTCACATCATTTGAGTAATTAGTTGTCATGCTTGTATTGTTTTCATCATGTCGGACCTTCATTCATAGTAGTAATGGGGCCCTTGTAGTCATATGTGCAAAACCGTAGTTTGGACTTTAGTTTGTGGACATAATTGATAGGTTTTGGGCAGCGCCACTCCAAGTGCAATTCCGTTCTAATAATAATCTGTGGAATTTTGGTGTTGGTATTCTGCGCTCCCTCGCGAGTATGCACAACTTGCGTTTAGGATCGTTTGTTGACGGTAGTCGACTGGCAGCTCATGGAAGACTGCTTGGACTGGGTGGTAATTTACATCGCGATGAACCGAATTTGGACGAGCTCTTGGGCGAGCTCTTCATTTTCCCAGACGATGGCGAGACGATGGGTATCCGAGAAACGTCCGGGTCTCGGCCTATCGGGTGGAATGTTCTTCAGGTGTAGTCGTACGATATCTCGACTAGTTTCTCTATACTCAGCCTAGCGCGTTCTTTGTTGGCCATGAGCCAGAATGCACGAATCCTCGTGGATCAGTATGTTTTGTTCAAGGATGTATCTATATCGTAAAATAGTCGAGTGGGAGTCTTTGGATGTGCTTGTAAATAGTACATGACATGTAGTTTGTCGAGTAGCAGTCTTGTACGTTGTGGGCCTTGAACCATATGGCCAGTACATGCATGAACAGCCACAAAGAATTCCTCTTTCAGTTATCGTAGATCTGGTCCAACACCTCCTTATACGCATCTTCCACTGCCCGTCTCCGTATATGTCCTTTAGCAGCCCGAGGAAGAGTATTCGGAGCCACAATAACGATCATATCGCTTGATTGGATGCGCTCGTGGACCATGCGCTGCGAATGGAAAGGTTCGATCCGTTTGAAAATACTTTTCTTGACATCTTCGTCGCTTGAATTTGTCTTCGACTCGATGAATATTACAGGCGAGGGCCGATTGTTTCCGACAGTAATGCAGTCGGAAACCAAATCACTGCAGGTCTGCCGAACGTTGTCTTCGATTGCTCTAAGATCTTGTCAGTGGTGTCCGGAGATTTGGGATGACCGCTTACCTCGCATCGCATCGACAGGTATTTCGACACATGATCCAGTCGTCATTTCGTCCACAATGGATGTATCCGCTCTCAACCTGCCTCCACAAGTCACCGGTATGGAAGCATCCATCTGCTGGGTCCAGAAACTCAGCATCGGGACAGTCTATCGAGTCTGGCAGAACGACTAGCTCTAGCAAATCGGAATGTGGATCCTCGCCTGAGGAGGACACTGGGACGAACTGATAGGAAAGCCCAGGGACGTTCATAGGACGGAGAGCATTCAAAGGGTCCATCCTTGTTCCCTGTGAGGCAGCCATAACGCCGCCAGGCTCCGTCATACCAAAGACGTTCTGCAGGTCATCGTGTATAGTTAGATTTAGTAGCACCCGTCAACCAACGAAGAAGCTTACAACTATGTTGATGTTATACTGACGTGCATATTCTTCCTCTGCCCGTGGTAACGCAGCACCCGACGATACGATGCTGTTCAAGCTGACCAGTGACGAAAGAACATCGCGATCTGTCTTCGACAGAGCCAGCATCCTGACAAGCAATGGCGAAAGGAGACTTATGCCAGTAAACGAAGCAAGGTCGATCGCGGCCAAAATTTCTTTTTCATCCACACAGTTCTTCATCTGGACCACGCAACTACCGCTTTGAATGGCATAAACGAGCGCTAATACAGCCATGTGAGCATATTTCATGAAAGTAAAAGTAAAAGAATGGGGACTCTACCACCGAATTGACCCACATGGCATACGTTCGCCCTACATGGACCAAGTCAGCGTTGAGCATATCGCTCAAAGTAAATGATGAATTCATACATCCAATTTACGATGCCGTTGCGAGAACGGTTAGGAATGAAAGCACCTCCATGTTTGTGGATAAGGCCATCTAACCACCGATAGGTCCCAGTAACAAGCTTCGGGCTGCCAGATACAGATCCGCTAGTGTTAAAAATGACAGCTATGTCATTTTCGTTCATCTCTGACATAGGGGAGAGACAACTCTCTCTGTATATCGCGATATCATCGATAGAGGTTACTGGATCATAGACTGGAACCTCCTGGATATCTTTGAGGACCTCTTTAACATCGCTAAAACGGATAAAGGCCCTGGCATTTGACTTCTGTAACAAGCCCTTGACAACGGCAGCGCCAGGGAGGAGCACACCGCTGAAGCTATGAGGAATGTATCCGGCCCTTGCCACACTATACAGATTCACGGCATCGATATACTGCACTCCACCTAGGCTGTGATTCAAGGTGAAATTTCGTTTACGTGCGAATAAAGTATGCTTACCATATTCCTATAACTGACTTTGTTGGTATTCCGTCTCTTTTCAAGACGTGGGCCCAATACTTCGCAGTAGCATCCACGTCCTGGGCAAATTGTCCTACAGAGATTGGCTCGTAATTCGTAACCTTGCCAGTAACGGTGTCAATGACAGGGACTTTGAACAAGGTCGTTGAAGGGTTCCTGGACACAGCTTGCTCAAGAACGGTAAGATGGGTTCGAAGCATCGTGAGGTATTTTGAGATGAAGGATGGTTGTTACGAGTAAGGATACCAGGCTGATTCGACGGTACAAGGGAAATGTAGGGTCATAGACTTGGGGCGACAAACTTAAATACGAAACTGCTGCAGCTGCGTAAATGTAAGTAGTGGAAGGACCTGGACCTGAACTACCCTAGAGTGTAAAAAGGCACTCCTTGGTTCGAACAATCGTAGACCGCCCGAGAGAAGGTTTGATGACTACTGGCATCTACAGGCATCGTATCGCTTATTCGTTCCGCGATTCTCGCGCATTACTAGAGTACAACCCCCGTTTTTGTTTGAGAAAATCAACGGTGCTGTGAAGCGAACAAAAGTAGAGCTGACTGAGCTGAATAGAGTTGAAATACCGTGCCTCTAGTCGAGAAGAATCACTACGTGATAGCTGTTCCTCCAAACGAGCCGTAGATACAATCTGTGATTTTCGTGCCTCACCAGAGTACGACACCCTGTCGAGCATAATCAACAAGTACGGAGGAGAGGTTTGCTGGGAAATTCACAGAGAGCGAATAGAAGTAGAGTTCATAAATCAGATAGGAAAGAGTCGTTAAGTGTGTCATAGCCGCGTACGAAACTTACCCTCAATCCCCGGACAACGTGTTGACTCAGAATCTGGCTAGTTGGCTGGCGAAACCTTGAGGACGTGGTGGATCATGATGAGAACGTGAGTCGTGACAAAGAGAAACTTTGCAATGCCCTATTAGGAAGGAGTTTCCCATCTCAGATACATTTGCCTCGACCCATCTTTCTGTCTAAAGCTTCTACGATAAAGTCGATATCGCATTGTCTGGAGGACCAAGGGGTTGGCTGAGGTTAGTGATAATTGCAGTGATCATAGAGGTAAGAAGTTTGGTAATCTCACGCCGCGTGCTTGTCGCGCAGTCGCGTCCCTTGCCCGTTCACCGCAACCATGAATGATCCACGACCATACTCGACCCACATCAGAACAGCAAGAAATGTTTTGACCACTATATCACATTGCTCGTCGCCCTTTATCTCTACATTTCTTCTAATTCATCTTTCTGCACCGGCTTTAGCGAATTTGGGAGGAGCTGATTTGGGGAGTTCCGTTATGGTGAATTTTACTTTTGAAAGAAGTCATCGTCAGCCTTACAGTTCTTTTTTCTAGATTCTTGGGCGAGAGTATTACCAGACGCCTTTTGGCGAAGCTTTTCTGGTACTAGGACCCATGGCGTTGCACTCATTTTCCGGGATTGCGAAACGTCTTGTGGATATTGCGTTTCCTCCGACAGCGGCGATATCCGCAAACCAAGCTTCGGATTCAGAGATCAAAGGAAAAGGGGCTGAACAGAAGTCAAGGCGGTGGCCGTCTCTTCTGGCTTCAACGGCATACCCTCTCATCCCACTTTTCACTCTCCATTTCATGACGCACCGTGGCATACCATCTTCACCCTCGTCACCTCTGCACAGTTCGGAACTTGATTTTGAATTTGTCAAATTCCATCTTCAAACGTACCCAAAGCTGTCCTGGTTCTTATATGGCTCTCTACTTGCTCTGACGCTCATACACGGCGTTGAGGGTGTAGTCGTAGTGTGGAACCGCTATTATCCAGGTCTTCGACTTCGACAATTAGGGAAGGCCAAATGGGCACGGATAGCTGCTGTGTTAACAGGAATTGGTGGGACTGTCATTTCTGGGTTGTGGTTTATCTCGAGGGAGGTACCAATGGTGTTCCCAGATATGGTGAGTGCTTAAGTGAGATCCTTGACTTGCTGTAGCTGATTTACGCCTTAGCTGAAGAGATTTGACCGTGTTCTGAGGATAGTTCCGTTCTACCGAGTTTAAGGCAGCCTCAATAGAAATAATGCGAGTACTCGAATACACAATACATTTATACTTACTGACATGGCGACCATTTGTTCATGGAATATAGAATCTCGAAAGGAACTGTACATCGTGTCTAATTAATATGTGCCAGCAGCCCTTCGAGCAGTATCAGACCTGAAGTCGAGCTCCGCGCACTCTCCTTGGCGTCAGGTATACGCGCTCGGTGACCCTCGGCGATTAGAACGTGGTCGAGATGCGGCAATCCGTTTGAATGTTTAGGCCCAGGATCACTGCGGAGCGGGTATCGTCCCTAATTCGCACTTCAGAGGTGAAAAGGCAATGAAAAGGTCAAGCTAAGGTCCCGCCGGTTTTATAGTCTGGCAAGTCGGATGACTAGCATGATACTGTATCCTTTATTATGTTCCATAAATAAGAACTAGGATTTGGAATACCTAGCTACCCCGTCTGTCGTGGAGTATGAATCATAAGCATTGGGACTCGAGCCTGGCTATTAAGTCGGAGCTATTGTACTACATTACGATTTATACAAGATTAAGGCGAATTATGAATTCCTTCGTAGCCTTTTACGCTTCCGTCTTCTCATTCAGATACTCCAATTGCCTGGATTGAACATACTTTTCAGTACAGTTGCAGCTCGTATCTTCATTTCGGCAGACAGCATTCCCAGGTGCGATGGTATTCAAGAAGAAAGGATAGATGAGGAAATGAACGGCGCTCAACGTTAAGATCAAAGAGACTTCGGTCAACTCGAGAGTGAAAGAATGGGTTCTGAATTCTGCGATAGCGACGGATGCTTGTCAAAAAAGAGTTAGACTGATGATCCAGAAGAAGGGTGGCACACATACTCGGCATTGTGCAACCCCAAAGACAATGCAGAATTGTCCTATCAATCCAGCAAAAACGAGACAGACACACAATGTTTATGGTCTGATAAACGACGTAAATCCCAGCTGCGGGTGAATGAGCGTAGGCGAGAAGAAAAGCGGTCATGAAGAGTATGAACAAGAGGGCGAAGAGGTGGCAAACGACGAGCCACGCGAGATGTAAGAGACCTAGAGAGCGTGATTCAGAGCGCTGTTCCTCAAGAACAGGCAACGAGTAGAAGATCATTGAAGCAAAGTGCTGGGTTGAGGTTTCTGGGAGAGCGAAAAGAGCTCCTGACGGTGACACGTGCAATCGTCCTGCATAGGGGGTCTAAGCGGCGGCTCGCAAAAGTTCGGGCTGTTCAAAGGGGAAAAGAAATATCAATGAAAATTAGAATTTACTGGTCAAAGGAGATTATGCCTTTGCTTGATGATGGTGGTTGAGAAGAAAGCCGATATTTGCCTGATTCGGCAGGGTTCCTCCCAAAACGGGGGCAAGCCATATTTAGATCTTTCACCCAAACCACAATGTCTGACATTCGTGGGGTTGTCGACGCTGAGCGCGAGGCCTTATTGCCTACTCACATCAAGCAAGAGCAGGACGATGTCGACCACGTTCCTTTACAACCGTCCCCCCCATCGTCATCCAGAATAACAAGGCGCTCATTCTCTCTCCTTCACCTCACGGGGGCATTCGCAGGAGGAATTCTGGCTTGCATAGTGGCTCAGTATGCTGTGTGTGGTCAGACCTGCATATCTCCTTCGAATATCAGCCAGAATCAGAATCCGGACAGTGCAGCAGCACTTGCATCTCCGTGGGCAGGTTCGACGGAAGTACACGATTTCCCTCCAACTTCACCTACCAATGCGTTCCCATCTCTCTTCCCAACCGACGTCGGATACGCTGGTGGTACTCCTACAGGTGCAGAAGCAGCTGTCATTGCTACCGCACCCGCCTACCCACTGCATACTGGTGCAGCACAATTAGTTGTGCCCGAGTCATTAGGCGGACATGGACACAAACACAGCAAGTTCGATCTCTTCAAGTCGTGGGGGAACCTCTCTCCTTGGTACAGTGTTGGGAACGGGGCATTTGGTATCAATTCGGGACCGGAGACGCCAGATACGTGTAGGGTGACTGGCCTGCATTTCTTGCACAGGCATGGAGCTAGATATCCGACTGCATGGGGTGCGTGACCTATTATCTTATCTAAACTCAAACCAATTGATACTGCTAGCTTCATATGGTGGACCAGCAAACTTTTCTTCGCGTCTACATAACGTAGCAGACCAGTGGACTACCAGCGGTGAACTAGAGTTCATGAACGATTGGTGCGCACATACGTCGATTTGGCCATGTTCTTCAAAGCTCAAACAGTTCTCAGGACCTATAAGCTTGGTGAAGAACGTATGTGACTGTCCCCAACCGTTTCGCACACGACCTGAAACTCACTCGGTTTTAACTTCCAGTGCTCACACCATTTGGAAGACAGCAGCTGTGTATGTCATGGATGGTTCCCCTTACTCAATGCCTAACCTCATCTTCTTCAGATGATCTCGGAATATCCATGCGACTCAAATATGGCTTCCTTCTAAAGAACTTCACCGAGAGCAACACCGTTCCCGTGTTCAGAACGGAGTCTCAGTGCGTCACCATTTTTTAATATCTCGCTCCGATCTCACCTCTTCTCTGCAGAGACCGCATGCTTCACTCAGCCCTCAATTTTGCGATTGGCTTCTTCGGCTACCCGTTCGAGGGTCAATATCAACAAAGCATTACCATCGAAGCAGCTAACGTACGTGTTTCTCTACGTCACGATAAACGTGGTTCTAACCCAGTTTGACATAATAGTTCAACAACACGCTGGCGCCTTACGATACGTGCGTTCAACTTGCTATACTCCCGTGCCCCACTGACTTCCTTGTTAGTTGCCCCAACGCCAACCGCCGTACCGTTTCTGACCGAGGAACGTGGTATGCCTCTCGCTGGGCGGACAAATATCTAGCCTCAGCACGCAAACGGCTGCAGAAGCAAATCACTGGCTTTGAACTAAGCGTCCAAGACGTTTTTACCATGCAGCAGCTTTGTGCATATGAAGTGTGTGTTCACGGTTCTTTATCTTTTCTTCATCTCACGAATGACAGACCGTCGCCATCGGATACTCTAAATTCTGCGAGTTATTCACAGAAGATGAGTGGGAAGGCTTTGATTACGCGTATGTTGTTCTACTCGACACCTATGTTGCCCAACTGACGCAACGTCCTTGTAGCCTCGACCTCGCATTCTGGTACAACTCTGCGTTTGGCTCACCCGTTGCCCGCGTACAAGGAGCAGGATGGATCCAGGAGATGCTTCATCGTCTGGAAAACAGGCCCGTCACCGAAGAAACCAACAAGTTTTCAATGAACTTCACGCTCGACGGTGATACCCGGACGTTCCCTGTTGACCAGAGCCTGTATGTGGATGCTACGCATGAGGTCGTCGTGTTGAATAGTGAGTGATCACGATCTTGTCTGTGACATTAGTGCCTATATGATCTTATAGTCATCACTGCTTTGAACTTGACGAGCTTTGCGGAAGATGGCCCACTTCCTTATGATCACATCCCAAAGAAGAGAAAGTTCAAGGTTTCACAGTTGGCTCCATTTGCTACAAACATTCAGTTCCAACGTACGCTGTTTCCCTTCCAACTACTTCATGTTTTGTGCTCACTCTTTCATTGGACATAGTCCTTTCATGCACCTCCCGCGATGGTCCACAAATTCGGATCATCATCAATGATGGTGTGGTACCCCTCACAGGTATCGAAGGATGCCCCAAGAACAAGGACGGAATGTGTCCAGTAGACACGTTTATTAAGGCACAGAAGAAGTTGCTAGATAAAGTTGACTGGGATTGGGCCTGTCATGGTAATTGGGAGGATAAGGTCGGCCAAGGGCCCGAGTGGGAGACTGTTACGGGTGATCCGCCAGAGAAAGATTAGGATTATTTAATTTACTGTAGAACGGTTTCTTGTGTTTCGCTTGCTTGTTTGCTTTCGCAACTATTTGAACGTGCCCCAAATCCAAGTTCTGGTAGAACCTACAGTCATGTCTTTCTCCACGTCCTATTCCAATCCACATTCATGACACCCCAATCCTTCCAACTCTTCATCTGCATCATATGCATCTCTGACAGTGCGGTATCAATCGCAGTCAACGTAACTCGGAAGAGGAATATGACGAGTAATGATTTTTTACAATCGAGGATATACAATGAGGACAAACCACCCCCCCCCCCCCCCCCCCCCCCCGACCAGATGCAGCACATCTGTTGGAAGCTGCGGCTTTCTCTTACCCTTTTTAGCAACAATAATAATCCTAATCCCGAACTCACTAACCACTTTACCTCTTAACCCCTAACCTCTAATGCCTCAAACTCTAACGCCCAACTCCTAACGCCCAACGTCTAACGTCTAACCCTCACTCGCATTCCAAAAGAGTCGCGTGGCAACGATTTTCTGAGCCGATTGGCGGCGGCGGCCAGGGCCGGGCTAGGGTTGAGTGAAAAAAGTCCCTCCGAGTTTTTGACCAGTAATTTACCGATAGCCTGCACGTGACCTGCTACGACGCCGCTAAAATATTCCTTGCTGTGTTTACCCAAAATTTCCACCCCAAGCGGCGAAGTAATAGTAAGAGGCAGCTGAAAGCGTTTAGGAGTGTTGTACGTAGTTGTGAGCGTTTCGGCGACACAACTGGAGTGGAATTATCCTATGCCGCGCTTCGGCTATCCCGGCAATTTCCACAATGCTACCATACCCAAAAGAAGAGACGTCGTAGTGTAAGGCAAAGACAAGGTTTATTTGACTTGTGGCGGACAGACTGAGTATCGTATCACAAGAAATGTTCTGGCCCCTACTGTTCCATACAATGACTCAACTTAAACGTCGGCGAGAGCATGCACGTGACTATTTTGCACTAAAAATATTTGGACCAAATCAGGTCCCAGTAAAAAAAAATGAATCCTACTTTTTATTGCTCAAATGGCGAAAGCTGGGCATGCGTGGGAATGCGAGTCGCGTTCTTATCCACCACGTCCTCAAGGCCTCGACGCCAACTGACCAGATTCCGAGTCAAAATGGTAACCCGGGGTTGAGCGTAAGCTTCGTACTGACACTTAACAAACCTTTCGTATCCGATTTATGAACTCCACTTCTATTCGCTCTCCTTTCGCAGCAAACGCTGCTCCGTACTTGTCGATTTAATTTAGGCTCAACCAGGAGTTGTACTCCGATGGTGCACGAAAACCACAGATTGGAGATGGTATCTACGATGTGTCTGGAGGAACAGCTATCACATAGTAACTCTTCTCGACTCAGAGGCAGGGTGTTTCAGCTCTCATGTTCTATTCAAGTCACTCAGCTCTACTTTTGTTCGCTTCACAGCACCGTTAATTCTGTCAAGCAAAAACAGGGTTGCACTCCGGTAGTGCGCGAGAATCGCAGAACGATTAAGCGATACGGTGCCTGTAGATGCCGGTAGTCATCAAACCTTTTCTCGGGCAGTCGAACCAAGAGGTGCCCTTTTACACTCTGGAGTAGCTCGGGCTCGGGTCCTTTCACTACTTACATTTACGCAACTGCAGCAGTTTCGTATTTAAGCTATTCGCCGCGAGCCTATGACCCTACATTTCCCTTGTACCGCCGGATCAGCCTGGTATCCTCCCTCGTAACAACCATCCTTCATCTCAAAATACCTCACGATGCCCCGAACCCATCTTACCGTTCTTGAGCAAGCTGTGTCTAGGGACCCTTCAACGACCTTGTTCAAAGTCCCTGTCATTGACATCGTTACCGGCAAGGTTACGAATTACGAGCCAATCTCCGTAGGCCAATTTGCCCAGGACGTGGATGCTGCTGCGAAGTATTGGGCCCACGTCTTGAAAAGAGACGGAATACCAACAAAGTCAGTTATAGGAATATGGTGAGCATACTATATTCGCACGTAAACGAAATTTCATCTTGTGTCACAGCCTAATTGGAGTGCAATATATCGATGCCGTGAATCTGTATAGTGTGACAAGGGCCGGATACATTCCTCATAGCTTCAGCGGTGTGCGCCTCCCTGGTGCTGCCGTTGTCAAGGGTCTGTTGCAGAAGTCAAATGCCAGGGCCTTTATCCGTTATAGCGATGTCAAAGAGGTTCTCAAAGATATCCAGGAGATTCCAGTCTATGATTCAGTAACCTCTATCGATGATATCGCGATATATGGAGAGAGTTGTCTCTCCCCTATGTCAGAGATGAACGAAAATGACATAGCTATCATTTTTAACACCAGCGGATCTGTATCTGGCAGTCCGAAGCTTGTTACTGGAACTTATCGATGGTTAGATGGTCTTGTCCACAAACATGGAGGTTCTTTCATTTTCAGCCGTTCTCGAAGCGGCATCGTCAATTGGATGTATGAATTCATCATTTACTCTAGACGATATGCTCAGCGCTGACTTGGTCCATGTAGGGCGAGCGTATGCCATGTGGGTCAATTCGGTGGTAGAGTCCCCATTCTTTTACTTTTACTTTCATGAAATATGCTCACATGGCTATATTAGCGCTCGTTTATGCCATTCAAAGCGGTAGTTGCGTGGTCCAAATGAAGAACTGTATCGATGAGAAAGAAATTTTGGCCGCGATCGACCTTGCTTCGTTAACTGGCATAAGCCTCTTTTCGCCATTTCTTGTCAAAATGCTGGCCTTGTCGAAGGCAGATCGCGATGTTCTTTCGTCACTGGTCAGCTTGAACAGCATCATATCGTCGGGTGCTGCGTTACCACGGGCAGAGGAAGAATATGCACGTCAACATAACATCAACATAGTTGTAAGCTTCTTCATTGGTTGACGGGTGCTACTAAATCTAACTATACATGATGACCTGCAGAACGTCTTTGGTATGACGGAGCCTGGTGGCGTTATGGCTACCTCCCAGGGAACAAGGATGGACCCTTCGAATGCTTTCCGTCCTATGAACATTCCTGGTCTTTCCTACCAATTCGTCCCGGTTGCCTCCTCAGGCGAGGATCCACATTCCTATCTGCTAGAGCTCGTCATTCTACCAGATTCGATAGACTGTCCCGATGCTGAGTTTCTGGACCCAGCAGATGGATGCTTCCATACCGGTGACTTGTGGAGGCAGGTTGAGAACGGATACATCTATTGTGGACGAAACGACGACTGGATCATGTGTCCTGCTCGATGCGATACGAGGTAAGCGGCCATTCCAAACCCTTGGGCACCACTGACAAGATCTCAGAGCAATCGAAGACAATGTTCGGCAGACCTGCAGTGATTTGGTTTCCGACTGCATCGCTGTCGGAAACCTGCGGCCCTCGCCTGTAATATTCATCGAGTCGAAGACAAATTCAAGCGACGACGATGTCAAGAAAAGTATTTTCGAACGGATCGAACCTTTCCATTCGCAGCGCATGCCCCACGAGCGCATCAAGTCAAGCGATATGATCGTTGTTGTGGCCCCAAACACTCTTCCTCGGACTGCCAAAGGAAATATACGGAGACGGGCGGTGGAAGATGCGTATAAGGAGGTGTTGGATCAGATCTACAATAATTAAAAGAGGAATTTAAGCGTGTACTGGACATATGATTTGAGGCGTACAACCGTCAACGTACAGGACTGCTACTCGACAAATTACATGACATGTACTATCTACAAGCACGCAAAGATTCCCACTCGACTATTCTACGATACAGAAATCCTTGAACCAAACATACTGATCGCGAGGACCCTGGCTCATGGCCAACAAAGAACGTACTGGCTGAGTATTGAGAAAGTCGTCGAGATATACGACTGTACCTGACGAATATTCCAATGAACCCGATAGGCCGAGGCGGCGACCGACGTTCCTTCAATACCCATCGCCTCATAATCGCCTTGAATGAAGGGCTCCGCCTTTCGTGTGGCGAGGTTACAGGTATGATTCTTTGGTATTTTCTCAATCTTCTTCTTTCCTCCTTGACGTTTCTTGTTCATGCTTTCAGAGTTTAAGAGACTTCCCACGATAAAAGACGTCCTTCCTGTCGATCAACCGTTCGCCATTCGGACTGAATGTAAGATATCCGCCTTGTTCTTCAGAAGTCCCAAGTCTAATCATTTGCAAAACCGCACATGAGTTCATTTCTCCGGTGTGTATGAGAACGTTCCCTGTCCAACGGAGAGACCATGAGCAGTATCATAGACTACACTGAGTGAGTGTCGCTGTATATATCAGCTATTTACTTGTCCTTGGGAGCGTACTAAAGAACCTTCAACACGCAATGTCAGTAAATGAAGTCTATCAGAAGCGCACCAAGCATAACTCGCTTGACCGTCTTTCCTCCACATCATCTTAGGAGTAGAGCGCGTGTCGCTGCATCTCCGCCAGAACGCCGTGCTCGGCCACCGTAGAGCCCAGGAAGTTTCCCGCTTCTAACGAGATTGAATCCGTTTGGAAAATGAACACTATAGGCGGATGTGACATCAATAGGCGAGGCGTATAACTGAGCACTACCACGAGGTGAATCCGCAAGATTGATGAATCCTTTGGGACAGGAAATGTCTGAATCTCGAAGGGGATGTCCAAGACGTTGAAGTCCGCTCCAAGCTGGAGGTGCTGGATGATATGCACCAGTAAGGTAGAAAGGTAGTGATGCCGCGATGCCTAGGATTGAGTTTAGGACTAAGGTAAGTAGTTGAGATCATGGTGGTCGCTGGAAGAGAATACAAGAAACGTTCCGTCGCGGGCTTGGGAATTCTGCGCGCTTTTGCGAGCAAGCGCCCTTGCGCGCACTACCTGCCGCCAGTGACGACATATGTGAGATGCGGCAATGACGTTTTTCCAGTCATATGGTGAGGGCGAGTAAGTTGGTGGAAGAAGGAAGGTGCAGATTTTGGCCGGTAGTTCAGCTGGTAAAAGACATGAAAAATGCCGAGAGCGTTTCACAGGTTGGCTGAGAGTGACCTCGACGTCTTCTGCAGTCATCGACTTGCTATCCTCGTACTCGTGAGTCGTCAGCTGAAGGATAATATTGAATGTCGGCGGGAATGAAAATCCAAGACTGCTCATACCAGTCATCGGGAGACCATCTGAGTTTTGAGAATCTGGCTCGGTCAGTGTTTGGACGACGGTTTGGAGAACACGACAAATGTCTCACTAGATCGAATGATAAAGAAATTCCGAGCTGAACCCGTTCCTGGAAGGCCTATTCACTAAACTCCCTGCCTTGAAGTGTCACAAACTAGTCTCCAGTCTTGTCAACTCTGGGCGGGGATTATGGTGGCATAGCGCAGCGTCAGGAAATGATTCCTGTGCGACGTAACCTGCTTCAGCCCTAAGTTCTGCGGAGGCGATTCAAGAATTGCGGATGAAGTTTCCTGAACTGGACACGGAGGTTCATTGCTGATGAGTCGCGTTGTGAAGTACATTACGAGTCATCCGACGAGCTCTGAACGTCAATTCCTGCAAGAACATGCCAAGAATTCATTGGAAACGAAACTAGAGCGAAACATCGAACCCATTATTGTTTTCTCTTTCTACCTCATTCCCAATATAGTCAGTCGCAATCAGGGCCATCCCAAATTTCAGTAGCGACACGACCACCTCCACTACGACCACTTATTTCCTTCCGAACCTCCTCCAATAATTCTTTGTGCAGCTCAACTCTCATCTTCTTGCGTTTCTCCTCTGCCCCTTCCTAGCTCGATGCTTCTCGTACTCGTCGTGATAAAAATTATCTCTCGAGGTCCAGACGTCGAGAGAGCATTTCCTCGTGTCTCTCAAGCTCCATGGGTTCCCAGAGTGGGTAGAGCGTCTCTCTCTGTCGCCCTGGTCAAAGAATAATTGGAAGTGGTTGTCGTAAAATTCAGCGATGCTTTCCGGAGCCTTGATTGACCTGAGGAACTCGACGAAATTGCTGGCCGCTTCCCGCCATGCCTCGAGGGTCAAGCCTTCGCATCTGTCGAGAGGAATCTTCTTGCCTGACATAATTTTCTCGATATCAATGATAGTGATCCTTCGAGCAGTCAGCCTGTGCTGAACGTGTCCTCGGCAGTCGACCTTCGTTGGCGCGGAACCAAAGGATGTGCTCGTTCGTAAGAAGTAGAAGAGAGACAGGATGATGGAGGATGATGGTTGTATGCTGCCGCGAGCCCATCAACGAACCTAACCGAAGCACCTGCTCCTTTTCTTTGTTTGACCAGATCAACCGTCCGTATGTATACCACCTTGGGTTTTAGCTTTGACGACTCGACCTCTTTTTCTCTATTTTCCCTTCTGCCCATTTTAGCCAGTGTATGGGTATCACGCCCTTGAACTGCTCCCATAACACCTTTGACTTCCTGACCTCCACCATCTCCAACGTCGATATAGTCACCTCTGATCCTTTCGGATTTTGAGGATCAATTGCATGCTGGATGGTACATAGTTTCCAATCCTGGTTCTTCTTCCTGATTTCTTTGTTAGCTTCAACATTGAAAAGACGTCGAGGGTCCTCAGCACGGCGATAACTCCGGATTGGTATGGGTACGTCTAGCGCCGTCCGAGGCGGACTACGAGGGAAACTTGGCATGATGAAAAGAGAAAGCCGAGAGACGCAAGTGAGCATGGATTTGAAAGAGTGCTGGATCTGGTCGGGGGTGTGATTTCTCTTCATGGTCTATACTGGTTGAAATCTATTCATACCATATCCTAGTCTATACTAGACATCGTTTTTGACCCCAGAAGACGTGGAAGTTGTGTTCGAGGCAAATGGGGTCTGCGCAATGGATTTCACCTGCTTAGTCAGCGCACGATTTCTGAGAAATGCGGGAACTGGGTGTGCGTGGGAATGCGAGTCGCGTTCTTATCTACCACGTCCTCAAGGCCTCGATGCCAACTGACCAGATTCCGAGTCAATACGGTCACCCGGGGTTTCAAGGTAAGCTTCGTACTGACATGTCTTGCAGCTATGACACACTTAACAAACCTTTCGTATCCGACTTACGAACTCCACTTCTATTCGCTCTCTTTTCGCAGCAAACTCTGCTCCGTACTTGTCGATTCAATTCATGGTCAACGAGGAGTTGTACTCCGATGGCGCACGAAAATCACAGAATGGAAATGGTATCTACGGTCTGTCTGGAGGAATAGCTATCACGTAGTAACTCTTCTCGACTCAGAGGCAGGGTATTTCAGCTCTCATGTTCTATTCAAGTCACTCAGCTCTACTTTTGTTCGCTTCACAGCACCGTTAATTCTGTCAAGCAAAAACAGGGTTGCACTCTGGTAGTGCGCGAGAATCGCAGAACGATTAAGCGATACGGTGCCTGTAGATGCCGGTAGTCATCAAACCTTTTCTCGGGCAGTCGAACCAAGAGGTGCCCTTTTACACTCTAGAGTAGCTCGGGCTCGGGTCCTTTCACTACTTACATTTACGCAACTGCAGCAGTTTCGTATTTAAGCTATTCGCCGCGAGCCTATGACCCTACATTTCCCTTGTACCGCCGGATCAGCCTGGTATCCTTCCTCGTAACAACCATCCTTCATCTCAAAATACCTCACGATGCTTCGAACCCATCTTACCGTTCTTGAGCAAGCTGTGTCTAGGGACCCTTCAACGACCTTGTTCAAAGTCCCTGTCATTGACATCGTTACCGGCAAGGTTACGAATTACGAGCCAATCTCCGTAGGCCAATTTGCCCAGGACGTGGATGCTGCTGCGAAGTATTGGGCCCACGTCTTGAAAAGGGACGGAATACCAACAAAGTCAGTTATAGGAATATGGTGAGCATACTATATTCGCACGTAAACGAAATTTCATCTTGTGTCACAGCCTAATTGGAGTGCAATATATCGATGCCGTGAATCTGTATAGTGTGACAAGGGCCGGATACATTCCTCATACCTTCAGCGGTGTGCGCCTCCCTGGTGCTGCCGTTGTCAAGGGTCTGTTGCAGAAGTCAAATGCCAGGGCCTTTATCCGTTATAGCGATGTCAAAGAGGTTCTCAAAGATATCCAGGAGATTCCAGTCTATGATTCAGTAACCTCTATCGATGATATCGCGATATATGGAGAGAGTTGTCTCTCCCCTATGTCAGAGATGAACGAAAATGACATAGCTATCATTTTTAACACCAGCGGATCTGTATCTGGCAGTCCGAAACTTGTTACTGGAACTTATCGGTGGTTAGATGCCCTTGTCCAAAAACATGGAGGCTTTTCCTTTGGACCCTCCCCGGGAAGTTCTCATATCGACATTAAGAACTGGGTGTATGGATTCATCATTTACTTTGAACGATATTCCCAATACTGACTTGGGCCATGTAGGGGGAGCGTGTGCCACGTGGGTCAATTTTCTGGTAGGGGGTCCCATTCTTATACTTTCATGAAATATGCTCACACAAGTATATTTTGAGCGCTCGTTTTTGCCATTCAACGCGGTAGTTGCGTGGTCCAAATGAAGAACTGTATAGATGAAAAAGAAATTTTGGCTGCGATCGACCTTGCCTCGTTGAATGGCCTAACTCTCTTTGCGCCATTACTTGTCAAGATGCTGGCTCTGTCGAAGTCAGATCGCGATGTTCTTTCGTCACTTGTCAACTTGAACAGCATCATATCGTCGGGTGCTGCGTTACCACGGGCAGAGGAAGAATATGCATGTCGGCATAACATCAACATAGTTGTAGGCTTCTTCATTGGTTGACGGATGCTACTAAATCTAACTATACACCATGACCTGCAGAATTTGTTTGCCATGACGGAGTCTGCCGGCGTTATGGTTTTCTCGCGGGGAACAAGGATGGACCCTTCTAATGCTCTCTATCCTGTGAACTTCCCTGGTCTTTCCTACCAATTTGTCCCGGTTTCCTCCTCGCGTGAGGACTCACAGTTCCAACTGCTAGAGCTGGTCGTTCTGCCAGACTCAATAGACTGTCCTGATGCTGAGTTTCTGGACCCAGCAGACGGATGCTTCCATACCGGTGACTTGTGGAGGCAGGTTGAGAACGGATACATCTATTGTGGACGAAACGACGACTGGATCATGTGTCCTTCTCGATGCGATACGAGGTAAGCGGCCATTCCAAAACTCCGGACACCACTGACAAGATCTTAGAGCAATCGAAGACAATGTTCGGCAGACCTGCAGTGATTTGGCTTCCGACTGCATCGCTGTCGGAAACCTGCGACCCTCGCCTGTACTATTCATCGAGTCGAAGACAAATTCAAGCGACGACGATGTCAAGAAAAGTATTTTCGAACGGATCGAACCTTTCCATTCGCAGCGCATGCCCCACGAGCGCATCAAGTCAAGCGATATGATCGTTGTTGTGGCTCCAAACACTCTTCCTCGGACTGCCAAAGGAAATATACGGAGACGGGCGGTGGAAGATGCGTATAAGGAGGTGTTGGATCAGATCTACAATAATTAAAAGAGGAATTTAAGCGTGTACTGGACATATGATTTGAGGCGTACAACCGTCAACGTACAGGACTGCTACTCGACAAATTACATGACATGTACTATTTACAAGCACGCAAAGATTCTCACTCGACTATTCTACGATACAGAAATCCTTGAACCAAACATACTGATCGCGAGGACCCTGGCTCATGGCCAACAAAGAACGTACTGGCTGAGTATTGAGAAAGTCGTCGAGATATATATGGATGTACCTGACGAATGTTCCAATAAACCCGATAGGCTGAGGCGGCGACCGACGTTCCTTCGATACCCATCGCCTCATAATCGCCTTGAATGAAGGGCTCCGCCTTTCATGTGGTTGTGAGGGGCAGACCGGTCCGCGGGACGGAAAGGGTCTGGACCTCTACTAAGGATGAGGAACGAGGGTTTGAGGTGCTGAAGAAGCAAGAGCTTTCGAGGAGAATATTAGAGAGGGAAAGATTAGAGTTGATTTGACTAAGGAACTAGGTAATTACAAGACTCTTAAATACTAGTACTGTGGTTAAGATATCAAATAAGTGAAACGAGTACAGAGTATGGTGAGTGTGGATAATGCAGATAAAGGAAGTAAGAGATATGAGACTTGCGTACTTCGGATGTGTGACTATGGTGAAATAGAGCCCGGATCGTGACAGTGGTGAGGTTACAGGTAACAGGTATGGTTGTTTGGTGTCTTCCCAATCTTCCCTCCTCCTTGAGATTTCTTATTCACGCTTTCAGAGTTTAAGAGACTTCCGCGATAAAAGACGTCCTTCCTGTCGATCAACCATTCGCCATTCAGATCAAGTGTAAAATATCCGCCTTGTTCTCCAGAAGTGCCGAGTTTAACCGTTTGCAAAACCGCCAAACACGAGCCCATTTCCTCGGTGTGTATGAGAACGTTCCCTGTCCAGCGGAGAGACCATGAGCAATATCATAGACTACAGTGAGTGAGGGTCGCTGTACATGTCAGCCGCTATTTGCTTGTCCTTGGGAGCGTACTAAAGAACCTTCAGCACGCAATGTCAGTAAATGAAGTCTAACCAGAAATGCACTAAACATAACTCGCCTTGACCGTCTTCCCTCCGCACCATCTTAGTAGTAGAGTGCATGTCGCTGTATCTCCTCGAGAACACCACGCTCGGCACCGTAGAGCCCAGGAAGTTTCTACCTCTAACGAAGTTGAATCCGTTTTTGATCCGTTTGGAAAATGAACGCTACAAGCGGATGTGACATTCTTTGCAGATGTGATATCTATAGACGAGGCGTAGAACTGAGCACTACCCCGAGGTGAATTCGCAGGATTGATGGATTTTTTGGGATAGGAAATGCCTACGACCCTTGAAGGGGATGTCTAAGATGTTGAAGTCCGCTCCAAGTTGAAGGTGCTGAACGATCTGCGCTAATAAGGCAGAAAGGTAATGATGCCGCGATGCCTAGGATTGGGTTTAGGACTAAGATAAGTAGCTGAGACCATGGTGGTCATGGTGGTCACTGGCAGAGAATACAAGAACCGTGTCGTCTTGGGAATTTTGCGCGCTTGTGCGAGCAAGCGCCCTTGCACCCATTTCATTGTCTGCGTAAGGCCTTTACCTGCCGCCAGTGACGGCCGACGACGACATATGTGAGATGCAGCAGTGATGTTTTCCCATACAGATCCAATCAAGTTAATGAAGCCAATGTCCCTTTTACTCAAGTCTCACTCCCGATGATCCTTATATACCTTTTTCCGCACACCAGCTGCTAACGATGCATCATCTCCGCACCCAAGGCAAGTACCGGCCTACATTTCGACTGTAGACAGATCCTCGTCGGGACATCGTCGACCTCCCGGTACGAGTAGGTAAGTACATGCTGTTTACCAGCCGAAGCAGAACACCCCTTCATCGAGTTTCCACGCGTCCGCGTCCGCATCCGCATCATACATTAGCCATTTCAACACCTGGTACACTGGTTCGCCGTACGCTAGTTTCCTTATCTCGCAATGAAACAGCAGAAGAAGTAGGCACCTCGACATCAGATTCTGATCTGTAAGAGAGTCAGCACTCCAACTGATTTAAATCTCTGAGATCTCACTTTGCGACTCCTTCGTCCTGCCTTTCAGGAATCACATCGTCGACTACATCAGGACTAGCCACCAACACCCTCACAAGCTTGACAACATCCCAGCCCAACATGCCCACTGACATTAATGCAGTAATTAAAGCCAGAGTCTGTCCATAACTCCAGCTTCGCTCTTCCTTGTCCGCCAATGCACTTTGGTTCAACAGAATCGTCTGTTCTGTCGAATAGATGTAAAATGCCATTGGAAGAATATACGCTCCTCCACACAGTACACCAAGAAAGAAGATGAATCCGATCGTGGGCCAAGGTGGTCGTGCCGACATAGTCCAGAACATAACAGGTATGAGCGGAGTGATGACGACGATTGCAATAGCAACGCTAAACAAAGTAGCTGCAATGGGTGCGGTGAGTGGGAAAACAAGGAGAGCATTGTACGCGAGGAAGAAATCGCGCAGACGGGTGTTGTGACTGTCAACTGGGATGAAGAACCAATACATGGTGTTTGCGATACACTCCGAACCCTCTGAATACCCTTCAAACCGACTTTGGTTGGACCAAAACCAAAGTCCGAATCCACCGGCCAAGCTTGCGTGAACGGCGAAATGGACAGCTCCCTTGAGGATCTGCTTTACCAGAACTCGAAGGGCTCTGTACTCCCTGCTCGTTGTTGATTCTGCGTCGAGATCCGCGTCACCCATCGCAACATTGATAAAGTCCACGTCTGAGGATTCATGCATGAACGCGTTGACGAGCCATACGAAGAGCGAACTGAGACTGTTCAGCTGAGCGAGATTCAGTGTGACCAACCCGTGGTACACCGTCAGACCCTCTTCACTGTAGGCCAGAGTGATGGCAGATATCAACACGGAAACCGATGCGACAAAAAGACCATTCCGGAGTCCAACAAGTGTTGATTTTAATCCGGGAAGAAGCGAAGAGATCTCTTTTCGCCTAATCAACCCTTGGGCAAATCCCAGTCCATCTTCATTGTCGGAAGCTACCATCTTGGCAAACGAATCCATAAAGCGATAGGTGATGGCAAGGAGAGTGACTAGGAGTGCTACACATGCTTGCATGTACGTTGCTACTCGCACACCGACGCCTGCGATATCTGAGTTGGTGGAGATTTGACAGATGTCCATCGGAGCGGCTCTGCCAGTTCTTCGTCACCGTAAGACCGCAGATTTGAGAAAAGACTAAACAACTCACAAAGGCCCTGATGAGAGTATAAACCTGGCAGAATGTGATGGTTGGAAGCAAGGAGGTTTGAAGGCCACTCAGGTCCACATCGTATTAATGAGATTCGAAGTCAGGCCTGGAAACAATTCAAATTGCTGTGCGTTGCAATAAATACTAAGCGCTCAGTCCCCTGGTAGTCTGGATTGTTTTGAATTTGATTCTACTTGATATTAGAAGTCGGGGTGGAGAGCGACGACAAGGAGCGAGATCATGGTGGTAGTAGTGGTAGTGGCAGGGAAGAACAGCCTTCTCCTTTTGGTCGAACACCATGATCGCGGATTTTGGGCAAGTCGGAGTGGAATTACTGAATTTCCTCTTAGTACAGCTAGAGCGTTGAAATATGAAATACAACATATGAGAAGAGATCAGGAAGGGCGTACATGTAGTGTGCACAACGATATCAAAAAATGCAAGATATGCAGAACAGAACATGAAGATGGGATGAATTTATTGTATGTTACGGAAAAAAGTGTTAGTAATGTATCTAACCAGAGATTCAGAATTGGAAGTAGCAATATTGCAGCGAGAACAAATGCAAGAAGAATCCAGTTACAACAAAAGTATAATCATAAAAAGGTGAAGCAAGCTCTCAGCTCAACCTACTGCTTGTAGTTGCCACTGAGCTCCTACCGCTCCTGATACTCCTATCATCTTCATCCGACACTGACATAACACTCGCAGCAAGCGGGTTAAGACCAGGATGCGGTGTCCCGGGAGGCAGATTACCTCTACTCCTCCTCTCTCTCCTCGGCCCATCCAGATTCCGATGCGCTACCAGCTCGTTAACCGGCGGCGGCGGCGGTGTAGGCTCAACTATCCTCGGGGGTGGAGGATTCGGACTAGGCTGAGCTGAAGGCGCGCGTTCCAAAGCTGCTGGTGCCGGTGCCGACTCCCCCTGCGTAGGGGGAACACAAACCAACTCAAACGTACACGGCATACCACCATTCTCGTTACCAAAACCGCACCCCACCTTGACAGCACTTGGGTTTACTTGCACGCCTCCGAATGTGTAGTCTTCTCCTAGCCAGTCGAGCTTTTTCATTCCGTCTCCAAGTCGACCGCCTGGCATACCGGTGAATGTAGATCGGTTTCGTCTGTAGGCCGTTGCTGCCGCTTTCTTGAGAGCAGAGTGCTGGCAACTGTTGAACGTAGATCCAGAGGTCGAAGTGTAGAGAGCAGCTGAGATGGTGTCGATGACATCCCCACAGGTCACACCGATGTCTGGTTTCCGGGCGTATACTTGAATAGTAAACGGAGTTGTAAGTATGACCTTGGGCGCAGCATACGTTGCGGGAACGTTTAGAGCAGCGTTACCCGTTGGTATGGACGACAGTGAACTAAGTGTAGGAATGAGTAAGAGGGAAGTAACACGCGGCCATGTTGCCGGTTCCTCTCTGCCTCTAGACCATGATACGTGTCCAGGGTCAGAGGTGCGTTGGGCGGTGTTTGAGTAATGAAGCATCGACCATCTGATATGTTCTTCCTCTGGGTCAGCTTTCGGAGTAAGGAGTGGGTTGACCTCGGGTTGAACCTCGAGGATGCGTGTCAGAAAGGGTTCAAGGACAGGACCGTCTAAAAAGCATCGCGTCAGGACACCATAAAGATGGGGCTAAAGTAATACGTACAATTTGGTCCAGCGTTCCATTTCGATACCCTGTCTGTCCCGTGTTCAGTCGCTCTACCCAGATTCAGCATTGCCGATTGCATTCCACTCATGTCAAATGGTCCTGCCGGTGGTTGTGCCGGTTGCGCTTGGGGCGGTGGTGCTGGGTGTGGTGGAGGGAACATACCCCAGGGCGGTGCCATAGAAGGATGGGCATGTGCGTGAGGATGTAAGGATTGTTGAGGTGGTGCATATGGCGACATATGTGGAGGCCAGTTGGGCATCATTTGAGGCATATTGTACGGTGTACCCATCAGCATTGGGTTCATCATCGTATTCATCATTGGATGAGGGCCTAGCATCTGTGGTGGAACAAATGGTGTATTAGGAAAGGCCTGCGGATGTGGATGAGGCGTGTGATGCAATGGTGGTTGAGCTCCAGGTAATGGTGTATTTCCAGCGATAGTCTGGGGAGTCCACTGAGGGTATCCAGTGTAATCTGCACTGAGCCCTCCTTGCAACGTTGGTCTACCAAACAGAGTTAGATTGTTTGTACGAGATGGGGGCGTAATATACAAGAATACGCCGGCAAACTAGGACGCACCTGGCATTGTGCCAGCTGAAGGGACTAGACTGGGACTGCATGTGCTCTGGTATGAATGCTTGTTGGGGATTCACATTCGGTGAATAAGGTAGAGCACCTAGAGGCTGTGGTTGGGAATGAGGAGTGTGACCGCCACTTGGGGTACCGATTCCGAGCGGTGGAATGAACGGAGTTCCTCCAGCGTCCGTCATATTTTTCGCCCAATTTGCGTAACTGAGTTCCTAATTTGTGCCGGGTTACCAGATCAAGTTAGCTGAGAGGTCAAAGCAGAACAGCAACTCTGTCAATTCGAGTCACTTTTTTGCGGAGAAGAGCAAGATCATGATCGATATTGGTCAGTCTCAATTGCGTGGGAAAAGAGGAACAGGTTCCGGTTATGGCGTGCGGCGTGATAGCAACGTCGATAAACACGTTGTAAACACGTTTCCACCAGTCTCCCCCTCGGTCGCGAAGTTCCAACGCCTAAAGGCTACTTGAAAGGTAAATGTAAATTTCCTTCACATTTTCACGAACACGAGGTTACTCACCACCATATCAGTGATCAATCGGGATCCTCACATTTTTGGGACTCATCATGATTTATACCACAAAGGGTTAGACTCTAATCAACGCTCCGGATAAATCAAGGTGTAGGGTAACACCGCGGGATGAAAGAATACGCGGTACATAATTGCGCGCAGAGTTGACCCAACCCAATGTGAAAAAAGCATCAAGATCTCAAAGTAGGTGCTGGGGTAAGCCTAGAGCATCGCAGCACACGGCCTCTGAGGTTTCAGGGATAAGTGTATCGAGATGTCGAATGTTGAGCCTGGAGCGCCTGGAGTCTTTGAAGTTCGAAGCCTTGTCAACGCCCGTACGTCAGGAATCCTATTACACGGTATCGCGCCATCGAATCTGGGCCCCCGATGATAGAGATAGAATCTTTGGAACCAGTTGTTGACGCTAGATCTCATGAAGAGAGAATCGACGTTGTCATTGGGCATATATGTCTGTGCTCCATGGCTATTCATTGATGTGAGGCGATTCACGAACCAATGAAGAAGGTAAAAGAATCGTACCATGGTACAGGCCCGAACTTGAGTAGACACAGGAATAGCAAGAGTCGAAGTGAAAGGAAGACCATCAGTCCTATCAATGCACAGTAGCACCACACAGATCATCGAAGTGTGCAGTGATTTCGAAAAACCGCTGTCAAATTGGTTTCATCGTGTTTTCCGAAACAGCCCCAGAATTTCCTCAAAACTCAGCTTATTGGGCCCGTAGTTAATCATTCTGCTGGCTGTTGTGAGTTTACGTGGTCGGAGTCTCACAGAGTCGGCCGACTGTGAGCCTTCCCTAAACCGAGATGAACGTTTTCTTTTGATAGTCGCTTTCTTCCATTTCAACGGAGAACATGAGAGTGAGTCCTGTAATTGATTGGGTACCAAAGAGGTTGGAAACAGCAGATGAGACTTTGACTCTCAGAGTTAGACGAAAGGTCAAGGCCACCACGATCACGTGCTGAAATAGAGATGTGCCCTGATCAGACGGCAACGCGTAACTTGAACCACCCCAGTCTTAATTGGAAAAACGACATATGATGAGGTATACAGGGGGTTATGGTCGCATAAAAAGAGCACGTAGACATATAGTTGAAATTACTGGACTAGTCGTACGTTTAATGGTAGCTCGTTACCAACACCATTCACGAAAGGCCTATGAACCGGGAAAGCCTTCTTAATCAATACGTCTTCCTTCGGTATCGCCAGCTCAAACTCAAAGGCGCGAATAAGCGTGAAGATCAAAGCTTTCATCCTAAAATCCCTTGAGCATTTGAATGCGTGAACCATAATCCTGAAAAGAAGCAACTCACTCAACCAACGCAAACCTCCATCCAATGCATGCATGTGAGCCACCCAAAAATGTCATCATGTTACCCCAAATTCCCGGGATGTCTTTCACCGATTCAGGAAGGCTGTTCCACCGTTCAGGTCTACAAATTATTCAGATCGGGACCGTTTTTGAAAAACACGATACATACCTGAATTCAGTTGCATCAGATCCCCAGATTTTGGTATCTTTGTTGATCGCAAAGATTGGGATTTGGATTTCCTGCCCCCGGCGCACTCTGAACTCATCGTGCCATGTACCATATTTGTCCCGATACGGAGCAGCGAGTGGGATAATGTCATCGCGCGTGGCAACTCTGGACGTCGTCGGCACGGGCGCGTACAAACGTAAACTTTCTCGAACAACACAGTCAAGATAGGGGAGGGCATTTAGCTGATCCATCGTAGGGTTGTCCGTGGGAACAGAGAGGAGTTCGGCGCGAAGCTTGGATTGAATTTCGGTGGCAGAGGGCGATGAAGAGAGGGCGAAGAGGGTGAAAGTGGTTGCGGTGCTGGTTGTTTCATGTCCGGCAGCAAGGAAAGTTGGAACCTCTGTACTTTGTGAGAGCAATACCATCTAGAAGTAAGTGATACTTACGGGCGATGACTTCTTCGTCGGACAGCCTCTGATTTTGTGGCACTTCGGGGCTTGCATTCGATCTTATCAGCAAAGACAGCAAGTCGCGACCGTATCCGTCTTTGCCCCCCGACACCATAGCCTTTCGAGTTTCTAGCAGCTCGCGGCCAATACGTGCCGAGGTAGCTTGCGCTTGACGCAGGAACCGGTCTGTTTCGGGCTTCAGAAGGGTGATCATCCACGGATTTCCATAGATAAAAAGGAAAAAGACTTACGAATGACCTGATTGATGGAACGAACATCCTTAGCAAAAGACCTGGAGTGATGTGGTTCCCACTTTCCATTATGTGGGTAAAGGCTTCGTTGAATTCATTTGGCTTTCCGGAAAGTGCGTTGAATTGATAATCGAACCCTGAAAATAAGAATGAGTCCTTGCTGCTAATACTATAATGAAGTTTTCGTTACTGACCCGCGTGCCCGATTACATCCAAGGTCATTTTGCTGAGCCATGATAGTGCATTTACCATGACCGCGCCGTTATCTCTGCTGATTTGCGCTGCCCAAGCGTCTCGCAGCTGCACAGATTTCTCCATAAATATCTCTGTCATATCTCTGATTTGGGCGGGTCCAAATGCGGGGTTCATGACTCGACGCTGTCTCTTGTGGTTGTCCTCTTCATTGACGAGAACGCCTGAAGGTACATAAGGATTCAGTCCACTGGTGAGAAAATGAAAGAGCACGCACCGTGACCCGTGATTCGACTCAACATATATCTGGTGGGCTCCGGCTTCTGGTATAAAACTTCGTTTTTAAGGATGTACGCGATACCTTTCAAATCAGACAAGACGATTTCGTTTCCTCCAAGAAGCGACTTGATTCTAAATAGTCGACCGTACTGATCAATCAAACGACTGGCCAACATCGCACTTTCCTGTAGGCAGTGGTCAGTAGATCTCCTTCTATAAGGTTCCAGGATTCTACTCACATCTTCGAATGCATCCTTCCAGTTTCCCATGAGAAAGTTGCTGCTCTCTGGACCGCATAAGTTGCTTTCATTGTATGGACCGATCCATAACGAGTATATCCCTTTGCTCAGCACAAAAACTAGTGCTGTGAGTACTATCAGGGAGACCGAGAATGTATCGAGCTGCATCGAAACAGCCTGGCAAGAGCAGACCCAGTTCAGGCTGCTGTGAAATTTTATTTTCCACAGCCCTGCTGACCATCAAGTATGACTGCAGACTAGAATAGAACGGGAGCACAGGCCTGAGAGTTGAATTGTATTACGGGGACGGTAATGCGGGTGATGGTAGTGATGCTCGAGATGTTTTGCCGTTGAACCGTATCACGCCTTGTCCCTTCCCATCATGCAGCTCCTCGACCTGCCAATCGAAATATTATGCTCTTTGCCTTTGTACCTTCGGAATATCGAAGATTTTACTGAAGCTTCGACAACGTGCAGAACATTGTACCGAGCCTTCTCGACCGCCAGTCCGAATACCATTCTTCGACTCACAGCTGCATCGTCACCGACATTCTTTTCTTCCCATCTTCTCGTCGCTGCCACGGCACGTCAAGTCAGTGATTGGGCGCTTCAATCTCCTTCAAATACCAAAGCGCTTCAGAAGGCATTTCAAGGGGGCATCGATGGACTTCTCGATTTTTGCGTTGAGAAAGTTGGATTGAGTCTCGAGGATATTAGGCGTCTCCACCTCGTCAGATTCTCCCTGATCACTTCCTTTTCAGACAAAATCGACAAAATGGCTGGAGATCAGTGGTATCAGACCCCAGACTTCTGGGATGGTGGAGTGTCAGAACCTTGGACAATCCTCACGGATTCCGACAGGGCCGCCTATCAAATCATCATCTATGGTGAACTGTTTTCGTCGTCGATGCAGGCCTATTTAGAACCAGAGAAAAATCTACCACGATTCGAGCTTGGTGTTCGGCTCGATTACATCAAGTATTGCGTTCCCGATTGGTTTTGCAAAGGCGGATATCCGGGATTGGAAGTCCTTGCAGTTGGACCCTATTCACCTCAGGCAGAGGAGCGACTGCCAGAGGACCAGAAAGTTCTCCGGCACATTCTTACCTGCTCTCGGTGGAGAAGGCTCTGGCAGACCGTTATGCACTCGATTGGTCCAGACTTTGAGGTGGATTGGAAGCAGAATCTTTGGTTTCATGCCGTGCAATATCAGGGCCTGGGAGGATTGGAAATGCTGGCAGATGAGGGGGTTCCCGATGAATGGCGTACACGGTTGCGAAAAATGTATGATCAGGTCTCGAACTTGAAGGAGACAGATAAGCCGGGCCAAACCGAGATTGGCAAACGACAGAAGCGTCGAGTCTCCCATGCGCCGGACTTTGGAGAGGAGGTCGTTGTCTGCAGGTGGTAGTAGTAGCATCGGGGAGCATCTGGGCAGTTTGTATCTATTTAATGCTAGGTCGTTTTCATGTATCGTTAGTCTATAGGGTATCATCGGTCGACAACTATTCCAAATCGCATCTCCGAGCTACTCCATTTTGGTGACGAGCGAGCGGTTCGAACCAACGCACAAACGCATATGCTCAGGCAAACGAGGATTGGTCTAACATAGGCCGAGAAGAATGTCGTTGTTCCCCTTTGGCGTCGACATCTGCTAGCACTGTGATTCGTGTGATATCAATATCTGAACTCTATCCCCAGAGCGAGACGCGCACAATAGTCCTGTTGATGACGCTGTTCCCTACAATGTAGATTCTCTGTCAAAGTCAAGGTCAGGACTCCAAAGAGAGTAAGAAAGACGCGCTTGATGCGTTTGTTGGAATAGTCGACGTTTTGCGGGTATGACTCCTGGTCATTTTCTTGACATACTACTAGGTCTAGCAAGTGAACCGAGGTAAGAGTAGACTGGTAGAACTACTAGTTTCGCTTTGGTATGCAAACGAACAGGGTATACAAGCACATCCACTACACATCCACTACTTCTACATTGCTTGAGCAGAATAAACAAGATTACAAATTTGCCTCCTTTACTGAGCCTTTAGTCGATAATACATCGTTAACTCCGACGCCTGCCTCCATACATACTGCCGAACGGCTGCCAATGTCATATCCAGAGGCAACAATACATCGTTGCACAGGATCTCATATACATCCTCAGCTCGAGGTCTACTCGCGTGTTGGCCACCTTGATTTTGACTATCGATGGATACTCTAGGTGAACTCGAGATGGCGACGTTGGAGGAAGATGCAATCTTCTCAAGTTTATCTTGCACCTAGATTTAAATCAAGGTTAGGAATGTAGCAGTTGTCAGTCACCGGATACGCACATGATTGACAAGTTTTCTAACCCTCAACCATCGGCTGGCAGTCAACTTGCTCTGCGTTCTGCAAGAGTATGGACATTGGTTCCTCAGAAAACTACAAGATTGGAATAGAACTCACATATTCAATAACTCGGGTAACTGTTCTCCTTCACCATCCTTGCTTGGCCATGGCATCAGGATGAAGCTGACTTTGATTGGTTGCAGTCCATTTCCTGGTATCTTGTTGAGAAGCAGATACTCCGCAAGCCATAGTGGCATTGCTTCCTCTAATAAATGAACATCATGCCCCGTGTTATTGACAGTTCCACGATAGAGCGTTTTGAAATCCTCAGAAATCACCAAGGTGATGTTGGAGGGAAGAGAGTGCACCGGTGCTTCAACTGATGGTGGTGGTGAGAGCGGAGAAGACAGAATAGCCTGTATGGCAGTTGCAGTGACGTTTTCTGCAGAATTGGACGCTGTCTGTGTTATCGAGTTTAGCGTCACAAATGTACAAAGAAAAATTAAGACCTACAGAGGTTTCCTGTGCCTGACCTTGACCTTGACCTTGGGCTTGACTTTGTTCCCCACCACCACCCGTCGGCACCGCAGGTAAGGCAGGCGTAGTAGGTTCAGCACCTAAGGTCACCTTTCTCGTCTTTCCAAAGCTCTTTAGCCTTCCCATTAATCCTGACGGCGTTGCGGGTGTCGATGGCACAACAGCGTCTTTCTCCTTCTCTCTGGCCCCGCTCTCGTCTGCACCCGTGCTAGCCTCACTTGGTCGCCTAGTGATAGAGAAATAGTCCGAGGGTTCTCGATTCGTAGGAAGGGGTGTAGGGGAAGCTGCCCCGCCAGCTGCAGTTGTATTGTCACCGGACTCACTCGATTCGCCTACACCACCACTCATCACAGATCCAGATCGCAATCGTCTCAACGTAGGTTTTCGAAGAGGTAGAGGCGTTGCATCGTTGCCGGGTGTCTGAGTGATACTTGCGAGAGCAGCTAATGGAATCAACGGCGTCGCCAAAGGTGAAGCAGCATGACTTTGTTGCTGCAAGGCCGGGGATGGAGGAGGTAGAGCTGGAATCATGGTCGGTGAATTAGTGACAGGATGGATCGAGGACCTTCGCGATGGGGATGACATGGAAGAAGGGCTACTGGATTGCGAAGTGGTTGACGAACCATGATGATGTTGGTCACGGTCGCGGTCGTGGTGGTGACGGTGTCGGTGATGTGAGTGCGAGTGTGAAGTTGAGATGCTATCCCTATCCCTATCACTACCCTTCCGCCTCATCCTTTGCTCTTCCCGGATGAATCCTAAGAAGAGATTTTTCAAAGCCCATTTCCCAATGTTCACTGCATCTGAGGATCAGCTTCAGAGCCAGTCTAATGTGGAAGGACGTACATTTCGTTTCATCTCCAACTCCCTTCTCTCCCCTAAACCCAACTTCATCCGCGTACACCTCGGCATCAAAACATCTATCCTCGTTCAAATGAACTGTCAACACTCCACCTTTCGTATCTGCCGTTGCCCAAGGCAGAACCACAGCCTCGCCTTCGATGCGTTCACGCACTGTTTCCAGAGCTTCACGAGGACTCCAGTGCTCGTTCAACGCTTGCGAAGTATACGAGGATCTTGGAAAGACGCCTAGGCATATTCCACGGACAATATCCCACACACCAACTTCGCCTGCTGTATCAACAGTCAAGACGTGTATACGGTCATTGAGAATGATACACCTGTGGATTTTTCAAGCTAGTTTAGCGACATAAAGACTGAATGGCCAAAAGAGAGACGAACCTGACTAACCCATTATCTCCAGGGATGACCGAGTCTGGACCATCAGAGCAGAAGGGAACAGCTTCTGAAGCTAGCTCTCTGTTGACTTCTAATACAGGTTCGGATATCTGTCGCACAAGTTGAGGACTTTGCGCTCTTATACTCCCCACAGACATTCTATGGGGACTCTGTGCTCTGCCTCCTCCGACGCTGTATAACGTAGCCACATCAGCCTCTCGTCCAATTGATCCGATCTGGGAGTGAGAGCTGGGTAAAAGGGCGAATGCATCATTAGCAAATTGTAGGCGAATAAGCGACTCAAGGGGAACTTTTCCGCTCTGAGATCGTGCTGTATTGGAGCGAGGCACAGATGGAAGGGGATGAGGTGATCGAGATTGCGAGTGTGATTGGGTATGTCTTGAGTGTGGGTGTGATGAATAAGACCGTGATGATCTTTGAGGCGCTGGAGGAAGAGGTGCATGTAGTGATATAGGTGATTCATTGAGAACTCCTTCCTCATCTCGACTGGCACTCCTGCTCCTGCTAGTCCCGACATCATCGTCGTCTCCGGTTTTCGCCCTCCCGCGGAGCCTGGAATTGGCTGTAGGTGGTAGTCTCCACCGCTTCACCTCCGAACTCGTACCTGACGCAGTCCAAAGAAGTTTATCGTCCAATACCACCATACGATCTATACCTTCTCCAGCAGAAGCGACAAGAATGCACTCTCCGTGTCCAACATCCATACTACTTGTGACCATGTCAAACCCGGCACCACTTCCATCAATAGTGCTCACGCTTGTGCTACCAGCGCCAACTGCTATCCTCGTATTATCCTCTACACCACTCACATCCACCCGGCACACAAGCCCGCTCTTGTCTCCCGAATAGAATATTTCCAACGACGGATGCGTTGAGTATAGCGCCCATACAGAATCGGTATGATGCGTAAATGTGTGCAAGCACCGCTGGGGAGATGACAATGACCATAACTTGACAGAGGCATCGGTCGATGCTGTGAGCAAATATCGCGCATCGTCCGAGATGAGGATTGCACGGATATTGTCGGTGTGCCCGACTAGTTTTCCTGTCGTTTTGCCACTCCGTGGATCCCATATCCTCACGATTCGTTCGGGGCTTCCGCTTGCTATTACATGGCCACACGGGTCCGCAGCAATTGCGTATACGCTTGATTTCGTGTTGTCTTTTTCGGCAGTACTCAGAGTAACCAATGGAGTCGGTGGTGGTGTATTCACAGTAGGCGTAGGTGAAGCTGAACGCGATAGATCCCAAAGCTTTATCGTTCGGTCAAAAGAACCGGAAGCTACCCAGTTTTGTTCTCGACTGCAAAGGTAATGGTGAGATGAAGATGAATCATAGAAGGATGAAACGTACCAAACAGCCAAACAACGAACATAGTCGCTATGCTGCCCAAAAACAGAGATCTCTGGCGCGTACTGAGAATGTGGATTCCAAGCTTTTAGTGTACCGTCTGAAGAAGCAGAAACAACTACAGGGAGAGTTAAAAGTGGCCTCGAAAGGAAAAAATTTGCATACCGGTTTGGTTGCAATTACACAAGGCAAGGTCGTTGATCCATTCCGTATGCATCTGGGCACACTGCCTGAACGTCGAAGGCGTCACCTTGCCCTCTCCGCTCCAATCCATCGTCCAGCGATGTTCATAAGGCAATTCATCTCCCTCATCTTCTCGCAATCCCTTCCGCTTGCTAGTAACTTCTCCGAGCACATCTCCGTCGCCGAACTCATCATCATCACCCTCCTCATCAAGCACATCATCTGCCCACCCTGTCATAAGCTCCCATCTGTACCGCGACTGGTCCTTTCCAATGCGTGTCCCATTCTTTGCTTTCGACCGCATTTTGAGGTGCAAATCCCAGGAGACAATCATTCCATCTCGACCGCCAGAATGAAGTATTCCTTCTGGGGAGTATGATCCAGAGGCAAGCTGTGTTGACGTGTCTAGAGCGAGAGAGGATACTCCCAAGCGATGGCGAGGGTGTCTGGGTGTTGGAAGCTGCCGTACGCCATTGTCACGGTGAGAATGCTGCGAATAAGAAGACGGAGATGGATCTGCAGGTATTAGCCATGGGCCCGTTTGGCCGAATCGTGATGCCCCTGCTGGTGGAAATTTAAGATGAGGGACTTGGTCGGTAGCAGCGGGGATAGTGTACGATATGCGCCGTTTCGACATGAATGTCGTCCCCGTGTACGACGACCAAGATCGGTAGCGGAATTTCAGGAACAAGGTTCTGATTGGTCCGGCGGATTGACGCCTATCGGGCGCCCAAATTTCTCACGGCATAAATACTGACTAGGTATAGTTTTCACTATCTAATCAACAACTTGGAGAGTTCTGGGAGTAGCCCTCTCTCTGATTGTCTCCAAAACTTTCTTAGTAGCTAATGCATCTTCTAAAGTTGCATGATTCCCTCCATGTTGTTCCCTGGCATCTGCAAACTCTTCCTAAGCATGAGAAATCTTCTGGAATGGCAACTCCTCCTTGATCTCAACTATTTTGCCATTCAGATACACTTCAGGTTTCGCAGTCAGGACAAATGGCATGTTCTCTTCAGTCTTGAGACTTCCTGTCTCCCTGTCAATCACCCATAAGAATGGCAACAAACTGGCAGCTGGCAATGCTGCTTGCAGATGCACAGTAAACACTGCACCAGAAGTGAATGATCTGGAGAATGCCAGTTGGTGAGGTGTCTCTTGTTTATGGACCTCCCCAGCAGGTTGTCTGCTAACAGAATTGACAACCTCCACAGTTGCATACTGGTTTGCAAAGAGCCCAGTTGAGATGGATGATAATTCAATGGGTCCAAGTATGTAGTGGAACACATTGATCAAATGGCTGCCTCCTACTTCAAGAAGGGTAACACTATTGGAGGCAGAGAGTGCATATGTGAATGAGGTGGACACTTGAGGCCCCCCCACATGACTAATTCATGGGGAAAGGAACAAATCTATAGAAGCAGGTCAGGTAACATGCAGGTGTACAAAGCACTCAACTTATGAATGAAGTGGACATGATTTTACCAATCTTTCCAGAGGTAATAATTTCTTTGATCTGTTGTGTTCTTGTTGGTACAGTGACATCTCTTTAGAGTGCAAAGACATACCATGTCTACATATCCAGCAAGCCTTGTCTGAGCACCAACTGGACTCCTAATGCCAGTCTCTGAGTATCAGGGATACAATAACAATATAATCTCACCTTCTTTCAAAGGTACATTCTGTACTCCTCATTCCCTAGAATCATGACTTATGGATTTGTAGTATTCATTTGCTCAATTCTCCATGCATTGACTGCAAAGAACTCTGACTATTATAAATGAAGACATTGTTATCTATTAGAATTCATTTGACACTCTACAGTGAAGACACTCTGTCAACTTTATCAACAGTCCTCATATACATGTTTCACAGGGGATGCAGTGCAGACTTGTGGAGGCATCACTCAGACTGTTCCAAGTCAGTTCATCAGTGAATTTCATCTGAAGTAGTGAGCATTTGTATTTAGACAGCAATTGAAATGAGGCACTCATGTCTACTAGGACCTGACATTTGTCTGTACATTGGTCACTGTTCTTAGCTTTGCACATGGCACTCTTAGATTCCCCACAGTAATAACATCTGACTGCTTGTGTGATGTTGGGGCATAACACTGTACTAGAATGGTTGTAAGGATGTCCAGGACACCCTTCTGGGGACAAGCCACAGTCATGACAGGGAGAATGTACATCACTGGCTGTAATTCATTCCTCCACATTTAAGGAATAACCTGCTACATTGTCAACAGCTTGTCTGTGAGATTTTGTTTCCTGTCCAGTTTGGACACCATGCACTACTGTGCCAGTCCTCAGAGCTGCTGGCATAAAGTCTTTCTGGACAACTGCTGGGAGGGCTGTTACAGTCTCTACAGAAGAAATGGCAGCCTTTTAAGACACATGGACATTGATCTAGGTGTTTCCCTCTGAGGTGACTGCACCTTGTGCAGTACATGAATGCTGACTTCTTTAGGAATTCATACAACTTCTTCAACCTTGGTCAGCCTTGGGTTGAGGGAAAAGGGCACTGCCTGCTGGTGATGGACAGTAGTCAGAAATGCAAACTCAATTATATGATATGACTTACAACTGAATAGCTGATTCACTATCTCAATGTGTCCTGGCAGCTTGACTTGAAACTGCCACCACAACCTGTCTCTATGATTGACAGCTGACTGATGCTAACTATCTGAAGGCCTAGAATAAAAAAGAACAGGTGCAGTCTCTAGCTTTCTTCTTTGAAGTCAATCCTGTATGAACAAGCCACTGTAGTTGTGTAAGCTTGTCTATAATATGTTTCAGAATGGTGTTCTGTGAACAGTAGTACTGGTCATTGACATATAAGCCAGAGAAAGTAATCAGCTTAAGATGTGAGCAATGAGACAGAAAATATCAACTAACCATTCTTCCTTAAAGTGATCATCTAGTTTTTGCTTGAGGTCTATAAATTCAAGGGACAAGATGGGAACTACTGTTTGCTCACTTCCTCTGAAATAGTGTACAGGTGGTAGATCCAGTGGAGGAAAGATGAAAAGTCAAAATCCTTGTGTGAGTACTGTGTGTCCAGTCTATGGAGGAGATACACCTTGTAGCAGAACATGGATTGGAAGTACTTGATGTGAGATATACTCAATGCAGTAGCAATATGAGTGCATTCAATTTTGCTCTAATGGCAGCATTTAGCTCAGGTCAGTTCTAAGATAAACTGTTGAGCATGACACACCTGCAGTGGACTTGGTGTCTTCAAGAAATGCTGAGGACTCATATATAAATTTCCACACCTTGAATTGGCAGAAGGCTGCTGTTTCTAGGAATACCTATTTGCATGTGACTGAAGGTCAAGGAATCTCTGATAGCTATCAGTACATTGTACCATCATATTGAAGTAGTCTTAGATAATGTTTCTAGGACCATATTGCAACTTTGTGACCACTGGTGGTAGTAGATAATGATGGGCATGCTCCTGTTTTATCTGAGTGCAATTTAGTATGGAGCCATATTATTCATAAAATGACTTTTGTGTTTGATTGTGGAGTAGATATCTATAATAGATGGTGATTTGTCCTGAGGGTATAGTGATAATTTGTCTAAGATAAGACTAGTAGAAAACTACCCAAAAGATAACCTTTAAAAGTCTAACTCAAGTTGTTGTGCGAGTGTGGATTGATGTGATCAGAGTTGCCACACTTAGAATACCAACAAAACTCTTAGCTAGGTGGATTCTCTCTTATTGAAGTATCCTACTTCAAAGTGTTCACCTCCAAAGGAGTATAGATGGGTTTTAAAAAGGGGTTTATTTCACAAACACACACAAAACACAAAGAACACAGTGCATAAAGCACAAACACAAGAGCTATAGTCCTGTACAAAGACTCAATAGCTGATATAGTCTGACTCTATGGAGTTCAAGACTTCTTTAAGACAACTACAGCACACAGTGTACTGGAAAAGGTTCTAGACCAGTTTCTGCAAAGAGTTCAGTGCAGGCACATCTCTTGCTAAGACTCTAAGTGTGTTACAACCTGATACACACACAGACCACACTTCAAGTGCCCAAGGCTCCTTCTTGGTGTAAAGTGTCTCTTAGAAAAGTGCTACAATGCACCCAAGATGTTACTCTTGTCTCTTACAATGCAAGTTTGTTATTAGATCTCTATCTCTCTGGAGTCACTCAGGACCAATCTCCAGGGCCTGTAGTGAGGAAGCAGAACTGGAATGGCACACACAATTATACATCAAACAAGCTTGTTATGTATTCACAATCAGAGGGGGCAGAGTTACTTGAGTATCTACAAATATCTAGCTGTCCTTATATATGGTTCACAGAATATATCTACAGAAAATTAGAAATAATGACCAATAGTTGAGGAAATAATAAATGAGTGACTGAGATGCTAAAAGAGGGAATATTTGGATGTCACAGAGTCTGGCCACTAGGGTATCTGACCATATCTGCACAGGTATCTACTTCTCCAGATGGTCTGGACTCTATAGTTGGTATTTTCTCTTTTCTAAGTTGGGTAACTATAAGCAGATGGGTGTATCCATTCTGTATTCTTATAGCATTTCCCTTTTCAGCATCTGCATATCAGCAGAGGCCTAGATGCCAAAGTTTCTGAGATCAGAACACACTGTTACTATTTCTATCTTCTTTGATGATGCATTCTTAGTCTTATTTAGAGCTTCTTATGCATTAGATATTTATTGTATGTCTCATTGTATCTGTATGTAGATAGTGGTAGGCCTTCAAAAGTGGTTTCCTTCCTTCTGAGGTTACTTTGCACTTAGTTATTTTATTTTGTATGGCTTTGCCACTTTTGAACTCTTTATTAAGAGATTGTTCACTTTGACTTTAATCTGCCATATTGACTTTGAATGACAATCATTCTATGATTGTTTCTTTTCTAAATTGTCTTTCTGTTTTGATGTCTTTTCTAAGCACCTCTGTACTGTCTGACTGCACATTGCACTTTGCAGATGTCATAGAAAATTGAAATAAAAACAAAATTCCCATTGATAGCACTTTTGAGAGCTTGGTTAACTAGCTAATGCATTCATATGGTTATAGTTAGGTTCTCTATGGGTTTTGAGAGTGATTCTCTTTGGATCTGATATATAGATAAGTCAGAAAGTACAGCTTAGACATCTCTGTATAGTGTATTATATAGCTCTTTGTACTTTCTAATGCACTATAGCTTCTCTAAGGCAATGACTAGCAGACTGGGCTCACTCTAGTCCTTATTACCTATTATCTTGTGTCATATTAAAGTGTTCTGATTCAAAAGTAATGTAAATTGAATAAAATTGGGTCTTTTCTAGATTTGCCATATTAGTAGACAATCTAAAGGAAGTGTAAGTTGTTAAATAGAAAAAAACAAAGCAAGTGCACTTACTGCCACCTCAAAGTTGAACCACATGGCTGAGGAGATCATATAAGCATGTAGGCACAGTAAACAGTAAAAAGAAGAAAGTGTGACAAACTCTTTGCAAGGCCATGTGGATTTTCACCATGGAATATCTGAAACATGTGTACTTCTTTTGCATCTGCACTGCAGCCTGTGTCTTGGCAACATGTATTGTAGTTGTTGTTGTCCTTTCAATACTGAATTTTAACCTTTTTATTAGCCATGGCATTCTTGTTGTATGAACCCACACCATGTTTCTTGTCATCTGCTTTGCAGATAAGAGAATTACATACAGAAACATGGTACTCTTTCTTCAGTAAGTAGCACAGCACCAATTCTGAGCTTAAATGCTAATAGAATGGATCAGGACTGTCCATAATGTGATTGCAGAGAAAGTCTCTCACTGGCCATCAGCTTAGTAATCATATCATAAACAAAAACTTTGTTCCAGCCTGCTTTCCTTCTCTTAGACTCTACACATTGCTTCAGGCTTCAGAATGCTGACAAGGCCATGATTGTTACTGTATCCTTGGTCTAGGGATTGTTATTGTCTTCTAAAGCAAGTGGTAGTCTCTTCTGAAGGACCACTTCCAATTCTCTCTTCAGCAAATTCTTAATGAAACCTATTCTAAGGTTCCTTCCAACAGAGATATTGCCTCATAAAATGGTGTCAGTGTGAATATGGTGCTTAGCATGAAGCACATTCTTGTCAAGAGGTAAGTTTGTAAGGGTATTTGGGGCCTCCAACACCATTAGAGACAGCACTAGGTGAAGAATCCCACATGTTGCACTGTGCATTCTGCTCTGCTAGAGTGTGTAAGCATAATCATGAGCCTTCTTCCCAGGTTCTGCAAAAATATTCATTATTTCTCTTTACAGCTTCTTTGCTTCTGGAGTAAATGGTTCATCCTTCAGCTCCAGCTCAGAGAATATCAGAGCAAGCAGGCAAGAGAAATCTTCCTTTGTGTCATGGATCAACTCTACAGTCATATTGGCCCTGTGAGATAGAACTGCAGTGATTGAGGTGAGGAGACCTTGAGGTAGAACATGCAGATGTTCTGCAACTGCTCTTCATGATATGTTGTTGGCTGGGAGTAACACAAAGACAATAGTAGGAATTAGAATCTCATATAAGAGACATGGCACTTGATGACAATATAGGTGTGCAAGCTGTGCTAGAACTGCAATTGCTTCCCAACTGCCACTTCAAAACAAGAAATCATTTGTTACTTTTGTTCCTGCAAACACTCTCCATTTCACATATTGAAGACATTCTTCTTTTGATGGTGGTTGACCTTCTGTCTGCAATCCTGTTGAATCACAGCATATGATAAATTGTAATCTGCATCTGCAGCACCAAATCAGCAGCAGTCTCTCCTGTATGCCTCAGACAAAATCATCCACAGTGCAACCAGGATTATTCTCTGTTGATAGTTTTTTGCAATAATGGGAATTTCCTTGTCTGAGTGTAGGAATGTCTGAAGAGATAGGACTATGGAAAAGAGCAACCTACAGCATATAATTAATATATAGAAAAAATCATAGTAGAAACTGTACTTACAAGTTTGTCATCATTGACAATCTCTGGAGTTTCTTCATCATAATCCAGTAAATCCTCTTCTATCTTGCTCTGGAATTCTTCATTATCCTTGTTGCTGCTATCTTCCTCTTCACCTTCACTCATGAAATCAAGGTCATTATAGTCAGAATCCTTGTCATTCTTGGACCCTTCAGCTGCAGACAACAAAAGTTTTGCTGGCTCTGAAGTACATGAAGAATCTCCCTGGCCTCTGTATTCAGCATTTCTGCTAAACATGACCAAATGTAGATGATGAACCTCAACAGGTATGGAAGGTGTATCTGCAGGTGCTTCTAATTTGCTAAACATGACCAAATACAGACAATGAACCTCAACAGGTACAGAAGGTGTATCCACAGGTGCTTCTGATTCACTGAATGTGACTGAATGCAGACAATGACTCTCAACAGGTATGGAAGGTGTATTCACAGGTGCTTCTGGTTCACTAAATGTGACCAAGTGTAGATGATGACTCTTAATAGGTATGGAAGGTGTATCCACAGGTGCTTCTGATTCACTGAATGTGACTGAATGTGGACAATGACTCTCAACAGGTATAGAAGATGTGTCCACAGGTGCTCCCAATGCAAGTACCTTCTCACTGAACATGACCAAACATGGACAATGAACCTCAATATGTATGGAAGGTGTATCTGCAGGTGCTTCTGATTCACTAAATGTGACTGAACACAGATGACAACCCTCAACAGGTACAGAAGGTATATATGCAGGTACTCCTGATTTACTAAACATGACCAAATGCAGACAACGACCCTCAACATGTATGGAAGGTGTATCTGCAGGTGCTCCTGATGCAAGTACCTTCTTGCTGAACATGACTGAATGCAGACAATGACTCTCAACAAGTATGAAGGATGTATATGCAGATGCTTCTGATTTACTAAATGTGGCCAAATGCAGACAATGAACCTCAACATGTATGGAAGGTGTATCTGCAGGTGCTCCCAATGCAAGTACCTTCTTGCTGAACATGACCGTATGGAAGGTGTATCTACAGGTGCTTCTGATGTGAGTACCTTCTTGCTGAACATGACCAAACATGGACAACAAACCTTAACATGTATAGAAGGTGTATCTGCAGGTGCTCCCAATGTGAGTACCTCTGCAGATGCATATATTATATCATTATCTGTATCAAAGAGTTTTGAAGGAGAAGGGAATATTGCCAACTTCTGGGAGGCTGGCTCCTCTAGTTTGTCAGTATATGGATTTTGATGTAGAGGAACATTATGTGAATAAGATGATGACTGCTCAGGTGGGAGTATGTGATGAGAGAGGTTGGAGGAGAAGGCTTCTAGGTGAGAGTGCTTGAGTGCTTGATCAAGACCTTCCCACTCCTCTGTACCTCCTATACCCATTTGAGAGTGCAAGCACTCAAGCACTGATTTCTGAATACCTCTTCTTGTAGTTGTGAAATTGACTGCCTATTGTGAATGGCCCAAACCTTCATGTTGAATGTTCTTCTAAAGCTTTTGTCAGTGTACTGTGAACTTTAATAAAAAAAAAAGTACTTTTTGATCAAATGTTAGCAGACTACAGTTTTGATAGACCTTTCTGGTTATCAGAAACTATTTGCCATTAAATTCATCTTTCACCTTCCAACACATGCAGTGTACCTTTTCAATCTCTCTAATACCATTATCAATCAGCTCCTCCTTCAACATTTCATCTCAGGATCTGTAAAGGAAGCAATTGATGCTCTCCCATGTCCAGATCTTGTCAAGTACTTCAACATTGTCCAAATTCACTATATTGAGTATCCATTTTGCTTTTTCATCTCTGCTGTAATGATTTGGAGGTGGTGATGGAATGATCATATGCTCTGGATGAGAGAGGCATTTTATGGAAACTGCTGGTAGGCTCTTGATATTGAACATAGAAGGCATGACAACTATTGAAAATAGTGGCATAGGTAATAGTGCAGTGGTGGATTTGGTGAATATAATGGATTCTATGTCATTTGGGATGGGTTCTGTGTCGCTTGGGATGGTTTCTACATGTAGGAGTACATTGGTTGATATTGATTTGATGTCAATGTGTACAGGTGGGGACTGTCTAATGATTGTTGGTTCAAGGGTTGGGATGGGTTGATCTGCAACAAAAGTGATTGAGGTATCTGGGGTGACTGGTAAAGCAGTGACCATTAACAGAGAGACCGTTACTGCTGCTGTAGGTTGAGAAGAAAGCAAATGCTCTCTGTTGTTGATAAAGTACCAAGCATTTTTGCAATGTTCTTTTCTGGCCTCCCATTCATTTTCCTGTGGAGAAGTTAGTAGTATAGGCATTAGTTCAGATTCTTGGTTCAGAAGGGCCAAGAGACATGATAAATTCAGTACAGTCCTGTCTGTATCCTCCTCATCTTGCCTGGGAGGCATACTAGGCAGAACCTGAAGACGCGAAAAGATGGTAAGGTTGAGAAACAACAATAGTTGAGGTTCAAAGAAAAGAGAGCCAAGGCAAGTGACAACTGTGTGACAGGATGTTAAAAATGTGATGGCATTGAGCTCAAAATATGAGCATCATTGCTGGACATTGACAGTATAGAGGAACAGTATCCTAATTTACAAGATACATCTCAACAAGTCTGTCAGCTGTGATAAATTGAAGTATAAAATATTAAAATACCCACTGGTTGCAACTACTTATCTTCACCATGGTACTCTTCACTATGTTAACCTCTAGCATAGCTCAAAAAACTTAACTAGCACTCTGGGAGGTTGCACTGGAGGAGAGAATTCAAGATACATTTTACTCTGTGTTGTGTTGTGACATAGATAATCTGGTGTCATCATTTGTATAACATAAAAAGTAACAATAACATAAGGAATATGATAATATCATAGAGAAAGAGTGAAGCACATAAGGTCTTTCAATGCCTCTATGGAAGATTCATTATTTGCATCAAATCTCTTTGCAACCTCCTACAGAAAATTAGAAATAAACCTTGAAGCATATAACACCAGAGCTCACCAAATGTATCTTGGAGAGCACTTGATTAATATCTGCTATGCTGCTGTCCATGCTCCTGCAGGCTCTGGGACCCAGTTCCATCTCATCATTATCACATTCAGAGCAGCAACTCATTACACCATTGTGAGTGTATTCCTAATCAGTGGAAACTATAGGATTATTGCTTGTTGAAACTTTGCTACAAGGGTTTTTCCTTGGCCACTTGCTCAAGCGCTGGTAGAAAGCTGAAAAGCTCTCCATTTTGCCATGCCTTTCTTGATAGGCAGCTCATACAAATTCTTGAATGAGCATGTAAGTACATACATTATTTGAATGTAAGAGAATGACACTTACTAGATCCTGTTTTTGTAACACACAGAAGATACTGAACAACAATATCTCTGTAGTATCAAAAGAGACACCTAAAGCATAATCTCTCTGGCAATTGAGAGAATACTGTGTTCCAATACTTGGAGGGGCTTTGAATGTAAATATGAAGTGTATAGTGTTTGTCACCTTGTGTTGAATATAAGTGATGCTTCTGATATTGCTATAGGCAACATGGAATGGCAGAATTTTGACTTCCCATAGAGAACCCCAATAAGAGCTAATATCTATACAAAAACAAGCTATTATCTACATTATTGCAGATTCCACTGATTGTATTATCTTCAAAGCAGATTGTTTCTTCAGGTGAAGGAACCTTGACAGTATATTCTGAACTCATCATTCCTGAGTTCACTATCCTAAAAGACTGAGGTCTGCTTCCATTTCAGTGAGATAACATGAGATGGCTATTGAAGACTTATAATAAGATTCTGTCAGACAAGGCAGGCAAGGAATTGACAATCAGAGTTAAGGCAGTTTTCAGGTTGTGTGCATGTAAGGAAAGGAATAGATCTGTTCTAAGCTCTTGGCTCCAGTTGGTGAAAACAGATTTGAGAAAAAAGTGCTGCTCCTTTGATTCTGGTGGCACCATATCAAGAATTAGTTCAAGAAGTGTTTCAATCTCTATAACCACTGATGAAAAGAGAGAGATTAGCAAAATGGGACAACTTGGAAACTTGAAATACCTCTGCAATGCAATATAGCTTCTCATAGTACACACCCATTTTGCAGATACTTAATCAGCTTTTGCTGGTTCTGAGGATGGAGATGAACTGTTTCCACCAACAGCAAATATGTCATACACAGGACCTCTACAGAGAGCTTTCCACTTGGCTGGAAAGCAATAGGCAACATGCTGGGATAAAAAGTGTTCACAACAGCTTCCTTTGCTGCAACTATTGCAAACATGTTTGGCTAAGAGGAGACAGTTAAAGGTCAATAAGATGTACATGTTACATGCAAATAGCATGACTCCAAAGAGGGACATTGTTCCTCTAAATACATCTACAATAAAAGCTTGAACATATCATTCAATTGTTAGCTCACAAAGACACTCACCTGCACTCCTTCTAGTAAGGCCCTTGAAACCCTGTTCCAGGACATAAGGGAATCTCCTGTGGCTTTGAAAAGCTTCTCCTCTTGTATATAGGCCAAAATGTCTAGTCCTATTTCTATCTTGTCCTGAGCATAGAAGTGAACTATTCTATTTTTTAGAAAGTCAATTGCTTACTCTTCTACAACTGTCATTAGATTTGGCAACTCCTGCACCAGTTTCAGAGTCTATCAGATTGGGGAAGAGGGAGATAAAAAGGTTCATACCAAAAGGCCCAGGTTAAAATATCATCATCTATGTCACTGTTCTTTACTGTTCTTCTGATAATACTTTGCAGTCCTGAGAGTCTGTTCTCCCACAAGCAGAAGCTGCTTGCTCTGCTGAAAGTCAAATGAGAGAAGAGGAATGAAAAGAGAGAATGAATGTAATAGAGACTCACCTGAATTCACTGAGATGTGTGGCATTCATTATAATGAGTGGGTGCTTGTATGAGATTAGTTGAAGAGGAAAGATGTATCATGTGACTTCAATTGAGATCTGGCATTGCACATCATCATGGACATGACATGTTTGTGTTTTTGCAACCAGAGATAACATATTTCACTCCATATAATACAGTCATAATCTAACTTTATAATGAAGAGAATGGAGGGTCATTTCCTTTCAGCAGCTGCATTTGCATGTGCACCTACATTTATTGCTGCCTAAAGATAAAATGATGGAGGTTCAAAGTTACACTAATGAAAAATTGAAATGCTCATAGAGCAACAATAGGTACAATTATGTGGGTATGATGAGTTCAACTGTGCATCATAGAGTGCAGTCAGTAATTGAGTGAATATTTGATGTACTGGATATGTACCATTGAATGAATCACTGCACAACTAGTGCAGAAGTCCCTGTATTCCCACACAGATCCCCCAGATCCCATGGGTGTGAAAGATGTTTATAGATGCAGTGTGTCTGTAGTGTGAGACAACAACTGGTGTATGCACATCTTGCCTCTAGAATCCAATTTATGTGTGCATTTCCTCTGAACCTGACTTATGTCCATGGAGTATGAATTGCAAGAGGAGGAATGAGCTGCTAAGCCCCCCCTCTCCTGGGTCTGAATACAATTGGAATAAGACATGTCAGTAGGCTTCTACTTGAGAGACATACAATAACTCACTATTATCATAGAGATGAGAAATTATTATACACACTTCTCAGAATACAAAGAAAATGGTGCACTCATCTTCCTTATATGCTGAGAAGTGTGTCCTAAGCTCTTGACATGGCAGTTGAGGAACAAGAGCAATGATGACAGGATGTACATATTTAGAAGGGAACTAGTTTCTCATAAATTTCATTTAGTATACAGCATTGTTCATAACTTAGGTAATTGGTACATTTGTCCTCCCAGGTAATGTTTTCTAGCAAGTACTAATGCTAATACATGCAGGAAGACTAGAAGTTGAGCTGTAGTACTATAAGTTCTGAAGCCAAGCATGAGAAAACACTAGAGAGGCATGAGTGGGAGGAAGGTGATGGAATCACATTGAAGCAATTACTAGCAAAGGGTCTGTGATTGTGTTGGGGCAAAATGAGAAGTATGTAGTACAAAAGAGAGAGAGATGAGTATGTAAGCTACCTATGAATCTATATAGGTTGTGAAAGCTGTAGCTGTGCAGTGTTGCAAGTGAGCTTGCACTCTCTCCTACCCACAAGAGTGTTGTCAATAAGAGTGAGAAGCAAGCCAGATATCCAGTATAGCATATTTATCAAGCTCTTTGCCCATCATCTTTAGCACTCTAACCACACCAGCATACTAAATATTGCCAACTACAACCTTATTTGCATTCATTGATGATTTTCTCAATAAAGTACTCCTCTATGCCATCCTTAGTTACAATTGGGCCAGGGTGTTGGTGCTGGTGCTGAGGGAAAAGCTCATTGTCATTTGGAGTCCAAGGCTTCAAGTGAGAAGAATGGAAAGTCAGCCAGGTATTCTTGTGAGCCCCAGGAATGTGTAGGGTATATGTTGACAACTCAGGATATGCTGATTCAACAATATAAGGTCCATTAAACCTTGGCACAAATTTTGCAACATGGTTCTTATTCTTTTGCAGATAGTTGTGGCACCTATTTTTCATTGCAAGCCACACCTTATCTCCCACAGCAAATGCTGGGTCTGAAGAGTGATGGTTGTTAGTCTGGTGTGCCTGGTTGACCTTCACATGTAAGAATGCATCCTGAGCATCCATTGTATCCAAGTGGAGGTGTTCAATAACTTCTGCTGCATCAATCTCCTCAGCAGAAGCACTATCATCAATGTGGACTAAGAGAGGGACCACTCTGGAGGATCTGCCCAGGTGAAGCTGGAAACCAGTAAAGCCAGTTGAAGAGTTGACAGTATTCATAAGGGCAAAACAGATGTGAGGCAGAACAGAGACCCAGCCATGCTAAGCTCTATCTACATAAAACTGAATAGACTGGATAATGGATTTGTTGGAGCATTCTGATGATCCATCAGTTTCAGGATGGAAGAAAGAAGAGAGTGTGAGTCTGACACCAGAAAGCCATTGAAGAGTCTTCCAGAATGTAGAGATCCAGAGTTTGTCACAGTCAGCTATGATCTCATCAGAGAGACCATTCTTACAGTATCAGTTGTCAAAGAATAATGCAGCTTCCTCCTCTGCAGTAATATTTGTCCAGCATAGTATAATGCAAATATTAGACCCAAGCCTACACATTATCAAGAGCAAGCAATTGAAACCTGATTCCTTGGGCAGGGGACCTACAAAGTCAAGTGCCACTGAAAAACTATGGCCATTGGGTACAGGCAGAGGATGAGCAGGCCCAGAAGGCTTCTGTGTCAATGACTTATTATGTGCACAAGCTTCACAGCCTGGGATATAGTAACAGGCTGGCTCTTATAATCTGAAATTGAAATCTCTGACATCTTGATTGCTAGAGAGATTATGCTTTAGGTGTCTCTTTTGATACTACTGAAATATTATTATTTAGTATCTTCTGTGTGTTACAAAAATAGGGTCTAGTGAGCACTGTTCTCTTGCATTCAAATAATATATGTACTTACATGCTCATTTAAGGATTTGTATGAGCTGCATATTAAGAAAAAGCATGGTGAAATAGAGAGCTTTCCAGCTTTCTACTAGTGCTCAAGCAAGCAACTGAGGAAAAACTCTTGTAGTGAAGTTCCAACAAGCAATGATCCTATAGTTTCCACTGATCAGGAATATGCTCACAATAGTGCAATGAGTTGCTGCTCTGAATGTAATGATGCTAAAGAGGAACTGAATCCCAGAGCCTGTGGACAGCAGCAGAGATTAATTGAGCACTCTTTAAAATACATTTGGTGAGGTCTGTTGTTGTATGCTTCAACACTTATTTCTAATTTTCTGCGGAAGGTTGCAAAGAGATTTGACACAAATAATAAATCCTCTATAAAGGTACTGAAAGACCTTATGTGCTTCACTCTTTTTCTATAATATTACTGTATTCTTTATATTATTTTTACTTCTTATGTTATACAGATGATAGCACTGGATTATCTATATTATGATATGACACAGAGTAAGATGTATCTTGAATTCTCTCCCCCAATACAACCTTCCAGAGTGCTAGTTCAAGTTTTTCAAGCTATGACAGAGGTTGACATAGTGAAGATAAGTAGTAGCAATGGGTGGGTAATTTAATATTTTATGCTTCAATTTATCACAACTGACAGACTTGGTAGGATGTAGCTTGTAAACTAGAATACTGTTCTTTCATACTGTCAATGTTGAACAATGATGCTCATATTTTGAGCTCAATTCTATTTTTTTTAACATCCTGTCACACTGTCATTGTTCATCCTTGGCTCCCCTTCCTTTTTACCTTGACTATTGTTGTTTTTCATTCTTACTGTCTTTTTGCATCTTTGGGTTCTGCCTAGTATGCCTCTCAGGCAAGATGAGAAGGATACAGACAGAGCTGTACTGAATTTATCATGTCTCTTGGCTCTTCTGGACCAAGAATCTGAACTAATGCCTATACCACTGACTTCTCCACAGGAAAATAAATGGGAAGCCAGAAAAGAATGTTGCAAAAATGCTTAGTACTTTATCAACAACAGAGAGAATTCACTTTCTTCTCAACCTACAGCAGCAATAATGGTCTCTGTGTTAATGGTCACTGCTTCACCAGTCACCCCAGATACCTCAATTACTTTTGTTGCAGATCAACTAATCCCAACCCTTGAACCAACATTCATTGAACAGTCCTCATCTGTATGCATTGACATTAAACCAATATCAACCAATGTACTCCTACATATTGAACCCATTCTAAGCAATGTAGAATCTATCATATTTGCTGAATCCACACTGCACTATTGCTTATGCTACTATTTTCAATGGTTGTTGTGTCTTCTATGTCCAATATCAGGGGCCTACTAGCAGTTTCCATAAAATGCCTCTCTCACTCAGAGCATACAATCATTCTATCACTACCTTCAAGTCAATACAGTAGAGATGAAAAAGCAAAATGGACACTCAATATGGTGAATTTGGACAATGTCAAAGTACTTGACAAGAGCAAGAGCAAGATCTGGACATGGGAGGGCATCAATTGCTTCCTTTATAGATCCTGAGATGAAATGTTGAAGGAGGAGCTGACTGATAATAGTATTAGAGAGATTGAAAAGGTACACTGTGTGTGTTGGGAGGTGGAAGATGAATTTAATGGCAAATAGTTTCTGATAACCAGAAAGGTCTATTAAAACTGTAGTCTGCTAACATTTGATCAAAAAGTACTTTTTTTTTTATTAAAGTTCACAGAGCACTGACAAAAGCTATACAAGGGCACTCAACATGAAGGTTTGGGCCATTCACAATGGGCAGTCAATTTCACAACTACAAGAAGAGGTATTCAGAAATCAGTACTTGAGTGCTTGCACTTTCAAATGGATATGGGAGGTATGGAGGAATGGGAAGGTCTTGATCAGGCACTCGAGCTCTCTTGCCTAGAAGCCTTTTCCTCCAATCTCTCTCATTACATACTCCCACCCAAGCATTCAGATGCCTTGCCATTATCATCTCATTCACATAATGTTCTTCTATATTAAAATGCATACACTGATAAACTGAAGGAGCCAGCCTCCCAGAAGTTGGCAATATTCCCTTCTCCTTTGAAACTCTTTGATACAGACAATAGTGTGATATATGCATCTGCAGAAGTACTTGCATTGGGAGCATCTACAGAAATGCCTTCTATATCTGTTGAGGGTTGTTGGCCACATTTGGTCATATTTAGTGAGAAGGTACTCACATCAGAAGCACCTACAGATATCCCTTCCATATCTGTTGAGAGTTGTTGGCTGCATTTGGTCACATTTAGCAAGAAGGTATTTGCATCAGGAGCACCTACAGATATGCCTTCTATACCTGTTGAGGGTCATTGGTCATGTTTGGTCATATTTAGCAAGAAGGTACTTGCATTGGATGCACCTACAGATATGCCTTCTGTACCCATTGAGGGTTGTCAGTTGCATTCAGTCACATTTAGCAAGAAGATACTTGCATCGGAAGCATCTACAGATATGCCTTCCATACCTATTGAGGGTCATCAGTCACATTTGGTTACATTTAGCAAGAAGGTACTTGCATCAGGAGCATCTACAGATACACCTTTCATACCTGTTGAGAGTTGTCAGTCATATTTGATCATATTTAGTGAGAAGGTACTCACATCAGGAGCACCTACAGATACACCTTCCATACCTGTTGAGAGTTGTCAGTCATATTTGATCATGTTTAGTGAGAAGGTACTCACATCAGGAGCACCTACAGATACACCTTCCATACCTGTTGAGAGTTGTCAGTCATATTTGATCATGTTTAGTGAGAAGGTACTCACATCAGGAGCACCTACAGATACACCTTCCATACCTGTTGAGAGTTGTCAGTCATATTTGATCATGTTTAGTGAGAAGGTACTCACATCAGGAGCATCTACAGATACACCTTCCATACCCATTAAGGGTCATCAGTCATGTTCAGTCACATTTAGCACCAGCAATGACAGTCTGTCAGTTGGCAATCCCAATGACACTCTGGAGAATGAATTGTCAACATTCAGATACATAGAAAAGAGTCTCACAGTCAACAGAAATGCTGAATACAGAGGCCAGGAAGATTCTTTGTGTACTTCAGAGGCAGCAAAACTTTTGTTGTCTGCAGCTGAAGGGTCCAAGGATGGCAAGGATTCTGACTATAATGACCTTGCTTTCATAAGTAAAGGTGAAGCGGAAGATACTGGCAATGAGGACAATGAAGAATTTCAGAGTAAGGAAGAAGAGGATTTACTGGATGACGATGAAGAAACTCCAGAGATTGTTGATAATGATGAACTTGTAAGTACAGTTTCTACTATGATTTTTTCTACATATGAATTACATGTTGTAGGTTGCTCTTTTCCATAGTCCTATCCCTTCAGACATTCTCACACTCAGACAAGGAAATTCCCATTATTGCAAAAAACCATTAATAGAGAATAATCCTGGCTGCACTATAGATGATTTTGTCCAGTGCATACAGGAGGTACTGCTGCCAATTTGGTGCTATAGATGCAGATCACAATTCATCATATGCCATTGTTCAACAGGATTATAGACAGAAGGTCAACTACCATCAAAAGAAGAATGTCTTCAATATGTAAAACAGAGAAGGTTTGCAGAAACAAAAGTAATAAGTGATCTCTTGTTTTAAAGTGGCAGTTAGGAAGCAATTGTAGTTCTAGCACAGCTTACACATCTATATTGTCATCAAGTGCCATGTCCCTTATATGGGATTCTAATTCCTACCATCATCTTTGCATTACTCCTAGCCAATAACATATTACAAAGAGCAGTTGCAGAACATCTGCATGTTCTACCTCAAGGTCTCCTCACCACAATCACCACAGTTCTATCTCACAGAGCCAACATGACTGTGGAGTTGATTCATGACATGAAGGAAGATTTCTCTTGCCTGCTTCCTCTGATATTCTCCAAGCTAGAGCTGAAGGATGAACCATTTACTCCAGAGGTGAAGAAGCTGTATAGAGAAATAATGAATATTTTTGTGGAACCAGGGAAGAAGGCTCATGATTATGCTCACACACTCCAGCAGAGCAGAATGCACAGTGCAACATATGGGATACTTCATCTAGTACTGTTTCTAATGGTGTTGGAGGCCCCAGATACCCTCACAAAGTTACCTCTGGACAAGAATATGCTCTGCACTAAGCACCATATTCACACTGACACTATTTTACAAGGACTTGTGTTGATGTTGGCTGATGTGTGTCTCATTTTCACTGACTTCCATTGTCTTAACACTCTATCATATCTATAACTTCAGACCACAAATATATATTAGCCTTTTTCTTTCAAAACACAAGTCTGTGACACTGTCCAAGTCAATGCCTCCTGACTGTGATCACTTTTGTACTTGCTACAAATGGTGCCAAGGGGGAAAGCCTGTCTCACTCAGATTGTTCAATGGACACAAAGCTCAAAGGCAGCTAGAGGAGACAATGTCTCTGGAAGAGAGAGAGAAGCAAATAGCTCATGTGAAGGGCTCTGGTCATAATACGAAGACAGTATGTCTTTGCACATTTTAGATACATGATATGGGATTGATTTTTTTTGACTATCTCTAGGTGCAAAGGCATTATTACAAACCATACTCTATTCCAAAACTAAATGGGCAGTCCAGCTCACAAACAAGATCAACTATGAATGCTATTCAGAACAGTCATAGTACAGGCTTGGAAGATTATCATGATTAAGTGATGGAACCTCTTATTCAGACACTATTTCCTGGACTAATGGATGTGCTTGGAGAGCAGAGTCTTGGGGACATGAATGGAGAAGGAGAGGAAGAAGATGAGAGCAAAGTAGATGAGGGTACAGCAGGTTAGTAGGGGAAACAACACCTAATATGCATTATCTACAAGTCCATTAGTGTTGTAACTACATATATAAAACTCCATTACTGTACCTAGATAATATAACTTGTGTTATAACTCTCTATCACAGTTAGAGAGTGATATAATGCCTAAGTTTTGTTACAATGTCTCAGGACAGTCCTTATAAAATGTATTGAGTTCTGAGGGGTACAATTAGAAGTATTTCTTACATTCCAGTAATAAAAATGCCTATTTACCAGCAGATTTGCCCCAAAATTCCTACTTGCAAGGCTGACACTCTTTTAAGCCATTATGATTCAATTAATTCAGAGGTTGACAGCACTTGAAGGAGCCAGGTATATCGATTTTGAGTAGGAAAAGCTTCAGGTATGCTGGAGCTCAGTTCAGAGGTATGCTAATAGGAGCTTGGCTGCTGGGCATTTCAGTTGACATTGTTGAGCACGACAGAGAGAATTAGAGGCAAGGTTGGACACATGGGATCAGAGATTCAGAGTATCAGTCCATTGGACCCAGCCACTGGGCTCCTTGGAGTTGATTGTAAGACATATCATTACTTTTTGACTGGCTTCAAGACTGTTCAAGTATTCAACACCTTAAAAAGACACTCTATGTCCAAAACCCTAAACCCTGACCGGCTGTAAACTGGTCCATGCACACCCTCAACTCTTATATAAAGACTGCTCCAGAATTCTGAGCACCCTGGCTTCCCTTTCTTCTCTTCCACCATCATCTCCCCCTCCACCTTCTCTCTTCCTTCTCCCTTCCTGTCCTCAAATCTATCTTATGCCCTTGTATGAATTCATTATGACCTGCTTATGGTCTATCAACACATCGAACATGTCTTTTAGTAAGTTTTGCAAGCTGTCTCTTGTTGTTAACTAATTTTATATACAGGAAACTCAGAACCAGGATAGGCAACTACAGTAGCAGTAGTAGGAATGTTGGATAGTAAGCTGAAAAGTATGTTCTTGCACAACTACTTTTCTTAATGATCCTTATACTCTTCTTTCCTGTGCAGTTCAGCCCCCACCCAGTGCAACTCAATTATCTAGATCTTGACACAATACAAATGCCAGACTACTAAATGCTTTCCATGCCAAAACTTGGCTATCCAATTCAAGTCTTGATGCTACTTGAACACCCCTCACATACCCAGCCATGAGTTCCAGTGCCATCCCACATTCCCATTCACTCCATTCTGGCATATGTGAGTCATCAGATGGCTTATGTATTGCAATGTGTTGTTGTCCAACATGCTGCAAGAGTCTTATCTATCTCCCTGTTGCTGGCACAAGTCTAAGACCAAGCAGTACCAATATGTGTTTACATGTCCCAAAGGTCAGTCAGATTGACCATTGATATATCAAGTTTGGTTGTATCATTTGATACATATGACTACTTCTGAAGCTGACATTGTAAGAACTGATGGCTGCTTTCCTCCACAGCTAATGTTTCACATTTTCAGTAATGTTTTTTTATGCTCAGGTTTGGTTTCCCTTCCCTACTTCCTGATGAGCTGTATACTAATGATCTTTGGCCAGGCTGCATTGTCCCTCAATGAGTTGTAGAACATTATTTAGTAGACTTCATACATATTCCTCTGTTTGTATATATGGATGAATAGCATTGCTCATTGTGTACACTTTATTCTGATCTCTGAAAATAAAGCATAGTATCTGATATATTGTATGTCTTTGGTTGGAAACTCAGTAAGTAGCTGAGTCTTTTCTGAGTAGCTATAGCACTCAAAACTAGTTATAACCTGGCATAACCCCCAAAACTTGCCATAACCCTCAAAACTTGTTATAAGCCCCATCTTTCATGCTATTCCCTGTCACTTGCTATATTCTCTGCTGCTTGTCATATTACACAGTACATGTCATATTCTCTGCTACTTATTCTATTATCCCTCACCCATTATATCTCCAGCAACTCATCACAATCCTTGAGACTGTTGGCACCAGGTATTTAGCACTATATTATGCTGGAGATTGATTATGGTTGCAGCCATAATCAACAGTGACCTTAATGGGGGATTGTCACCAATCTCAAGGGTCAGTACCTAGTTATAACTTCCTCTGGATTTTGCTAATGGTAGACAAGAGCAATAGGTACAAAGAAAATGAGATCTTCAATGCAGATAAAGATGAATCACCAGCTTCAACTCAACCCCATGCTACACTCAAAGACCTCGTTATGATGCAGGAGCATATTCAGTCAATCTGAGACTACAACTTTGAGGATGAATAAGACCAGTAGACCCCTGAAGAATTTGATGCCTTCATGAACCTACTGAATACACCAACAGATTTCTCAGATCATGAACTTCACCTTTCCATCAAAAATTACATTGTCCTTTCTGCTGACTGTGCAGAATGCAAATATAAAGGCATTTACCACAACATTCATGAATCATTTCCAGGCACCAAACTGCTGTTGCTAGACCAGGTCTGCAATCAATTGAAGACTATGACTGGAGTGCTTCCCTTGTGGCATGATATGTGTATTAACTTATGTGTCAGCTTTACTAGTACCTGCCAAACACTTGTTGTCTGCCTGAAATGTGGTGAGGCACAATACCATTCTGATTCATTGAAACCATGCTGACAGTTCCTTATATATCCACTTGGGCTCTAGCTACAAGCTTTATGGTGAAATCCTGACACAGTTGCAAAGCTCTGCTATTGTGTTGAGCACACCAAGGAATTACTTGCTAAGCAAAAGCAGCCAGATAGTATACAGATTTACAATGATGTCCTGTGTGGAGATGAGTATCTCAACCTTGTTGAGTCATGCCAAGTTACTGACAATGATATACTTTATATTGCATTGTTTGATGGTGCACAACTTTACCAGGATAAGGAGTCAGACACCTTCTTTGAGTGTGCTATCCTACTCAACTATTATCCATCCATTTGCCATTTGAAGGAAATAATCTCTCTAGTGATTGTCAGTGGTCTGAATGTGCCCAAGGACTACAACTCATTCTGGCAACTGACCTTCATACATATCTCTGCTTTACAATGACACAGCCTTGCACTGTGGAATTCTGCAACAAATCTAAGATTCAGGTCAACTCTATAGAATGCATTTGACTTGGCTGATACCATTGGAATGGCTGTACTCAATGGCTGGGTAGGGCATCATGGTAGGAACAGGTGCCATCTCCTTTGCGACATGCCCAGTAGGCACAAACCTGGTGTTGGTACCTGCTATCCAGCAATGTTATGGCCTATTAGTAATGTACCTGAAGGTAGTAGCCATGGGGATATCAACATCAATAACATCTATGCACCTACACCAGATGAATACAACAAGAAACTCTCATATGTTCTCAAATCCAGGTCCAACCATTAATATGAGAAGCACCACAAGAACACCAGCATTCAACAACCATCTTGTCTCAGCTCTATTAAAATCCATTTCCATACCAAAATGCTTCCCAGCCAACATTATGCATCTCTTTCTTAACCTATCTTAGCTTCTCCTAGCATTATGGCCAGGCACAATTGAACATGTCAAGGGTAATAACCCTGAATCATGGTTATTTGCCATTCTAAGGGGATGCAGATGTGTGGAAAGAACATGGTGCTGAGATTGCAGCTGCTCAACATTATCTCTCAGTGTGCCTAGAATTCTGAACCCTTTGTAACTCTGCTGAGAAGATTAACACCAAGTATAAGGCTGTGGAGTATCTGGTGTATATCTTTAGCCTCTGTCCTGCACTGCTCTATAGATGGCTTCCACCCAATATCTACCATTACTTTTGCACACTTGTCTCTGCTACTCAAACATTACATTGATACAATACCTAAAAAGACAACCTTCTTCAAGCCCACAAAGGTTTCCTTACCTTTGTGTACCTTTTTGAAAAGTTGTACTACAAATGTAAACTCATTCATCTTCATTTCATCAGGCTGTGTATACATGCCTTGACACACCTTGTTCTCAAGGTTTTTTGACTTGGATCCCTCTCAGAGCTTGTGCAGTAGACTATGGAACATCATATTGGTAATTTGAAAAGGGAAATACACCTCTACTCAGACCCTTATGGCAATTTCAGTAAGAGAGCCCTCAAGTGTACTCATATAAATGCTCTATATGCTATAGCCCCTGATCTTTTCCCTCCACAAAAACCTCATAACACACTCTCTCTAGATGTTAGTAATAACTTTCATCTTCTCCATCTACATCAACCACATCAGATGGAGGCAGAGATATCTGCTGCCTTTCAAAGATTTGCTCTTTTGCAAGGTTGGAAGGTACAAAGTAGTAAAAGCTGTGAAACTAAGTTGATTTCAGCTTATATATTTGCATATTTACTTCTTCCAAATGGGCAGATTGCTAGATCATGGTGGTATGAGAGGAAATGGCCAGACAAGAATGTTCAGTGAGTGAGGAATGTCAAGGTACATTGTTCTCAAGTTGGCTGTGTTATTCTGACTCTAACTTCCACCTAGATTCTGATTGAAGATGTACCAAACTATGCTGAGGTACAATACTTTTTTCTTGTTGAGAAGAAGGGAATGCAGTACACACTAGTGGCCATGAAAATGTATTCAGAGCCCAATAATGCTATTCTTAAGGATTCAGTTCAGACATTAGGGCCTGTTTGGCAGCACCACATTGCAACCTGGACCTAGCTAAAATTCAGCCATACAGCTCTTTTGGTCTATATGAGTTTGGGTGCTGAGTAACCTGCCATATACAGGTAAGAAAAGTCTGTTTGGCACCACTATCTTCTTTTGTCACATTATTCATTTTCTACATTGTGGCTTGCATTCTCTCATTATAAGTGCTAGCATTCCCATTCCTGACCAAATTATGTTCATTTCTCACTTCCAGAACATTCATTCATAAAAATCTTGACATATGGAGAGGAAGAAGCCCACCAATAAAGACACCAGCAATCTGAATGCAAATTCTGTTACAAAGGTCAAGTGCAAATAGACCAAAGAGGAGAATACAGTAATAATAGATGAGCTACATACCCAGAAGGATTCTGGGAGTTGAGCACAGAGTGAGTGGAAGCCTGGTGTATGGAAGATGGTGAAGGAGCACCTAGAGCAAGATGTTGGTGTGTCTGACCCACCAAAGACAGAAGAAAAGTGCCAGGATCATTGGACCTCAAAGGTGTGTGCCTTTTTCCATTTTAACTCATACTGACATATACTATTACAGCTTAAGAAGGATTGGCACAATGTCTACTCTCTCTTAACACAGTCTGGATTTTTCTTCTATACTGTTACCCACTGGGTCTCAGCCACACCAGATGTCTGGGAACTACTGCTAAAGGTGTGTTGATCAATGGAATCTCTTTCAGTTTCTCATATCTTGACAGAGCAACCAGTGCAATGCTTGTTACTGGCATAAGCACTGTTACCCCCATTATAATGACATGCTTTACATCAATAAGGGTATTATAGCAACAGAAGATGGTGCCTATCACCCTTCTTTGCCTCCCCAGCCTCCAGCAACTACTGAGTCACAGCCTGTGTCAGAAGATACTGCTTAGTCCCCATCTGCTGCACTAGTTACTACAGCTCTGACTGGTGCTAGGGCTCAACTACCATCTACTACTTATAATTCACCAACTGCAGATGGTGGTCTAGTGGTCTCTGCCATGGCTATCATCTTCATGGACCTGAGGCAGTCAGTGATGTTGCTAGTGCTCTGCAAGCAATTTCAACTAGCATGAACACTGAGTCAACTCCTTCAAGGTGCAAACAGGCTGTCAAGCTACTTGAAGAAGATGATGATTTTTCAGATGAAGACTTTACCAAGATCTGTTCCCTTTTCAGTGAGGATACAGATACAATAGACACATTTGCCTCTATTTCTACAAAACATCATCATACTGCTTTTCTTCAGAGCCAACTTGCTTAATTGTTCATAAATATCTTTGTCTATATACCCTTTGTCTATATATTGTACTAGCAAATTAATAGTGTTACTTCTTTTCTATAGATGGTCATATCCACACAGCAGTTGAGTACCCATGTTCTGTAGTATATGCTACATAATCATCCCACATTGCTTGTGCAATTTGATCATGTTTTGCTGCAGCTGCATATTGTTCTGACTCTGTGATACACATTCCCAAATGCTCTGCCTGGACAGTGGGAGGTGGGGCCTGAAAAAGTTTGACTGTCTCTTGTTGTGAAAGGCAACAGGGACAGCTATGACCAACTACCTGTGATGCAAGTGGCTCTCAATATGTGGGTAACTCCTTTTCACAAGGATTGTGAATGTGAATGAAATTGTGAATAGCACAAAAAGCTGCAATTAGCTAGGCCTGTGTCTTCTGAGAGTATTCTGATGCTGCTTCCATAAGGCTGAACCTTCACTTGAAGACTCCAAATATGTGTTCAACATTGCATGCTTGTGCATGTCAAAGGTTGAAGAGTTCCTCATGGTCCTTTAGTCTGCCAAGAGTGGTAAATAGGAAAAAGTGATCATGATACTACAATAACATACTGTCCCTCTACTGTGTTTGCCCACTCTCTCAAATGATACCACTTTCCACAATATGATGTGAGTAAGGCATGACACAGTGGAAAGCCTGCATCTGCCAGATAATATGTTCCTGGCTTAATGGCAAAGTCTATACTACAAGCACTCTCATATACCATGCCATCTGATGCAGACCCCTCCCAGCCACTACACACATAGGTGAACTTCAGGTCAAAGTCACATGCACAGAGAACATTCTGTGTAACCCCTCCCTTTCAGTTTCAACTGTATGCAACAGACTCTGCAGTGCAGTATTGATTGAAATGAGAACTATCAACAGAGCAGTGAGTATTCTTAAAATAAGAATAGAGCTTTGGATTGGAGTGGATCTCATATGGTGTCTGGTCTAGAGGAGAGTGAACAAACTTCCAATAGAAGCTACCACAGCACTTCTCAAGCAGAAGATGAATATATCTATAGTATCAAATATTAGAATAGGATTGTAGCCTTGATAAAAGAAAATACTTTGAAATAGTATCACCACTGCATTGAAACCACTCCTGCAGATCTCTATTTGAAGCACCAGCATTACCAAGGTAGAGAAAGATGGCAAGCTGCTCTGCTGCAGTAATATGCTTTCCATCCTCTAGCTCAGAATGTGTCTATAGTTCTTGAAGAAGCTTTCTGAAAATATACTTGGCCATGCCAAGCTGCTCTTGAAGGTGCTGTGAATGGCCATTCAGAAGCTCATTCAGCCATGCTTTACCAGTAAGAATAGAAGTCTGTACTGGTTGTGAGTCACTCTGCATGAGATACAGCATGGAACTCACTGCACTACTGACAGCAGCTAGAATAGTATCCTACTCGATCTTTTTATGATGCCATTTACATTGTGCATCAGATTTGTGAGCAACAGCAGAGGCAGAGAGCATATTCACCATAATGGTTGAGAGATAAGTGTGTGACAAAGTGTGACTATCTAGTGAAAAGCAAGGTACAGATCTTGTGAACATTATGAAACAAGGACCCAGACCCAGGTCCAGATTGCAATGCAGTGCCACTAAACAGGCCCTTATGTGTCTGCAGGTATCTGGGAGATGTGGGCATTTGCATCATTGATGCCAAGTAGATTATAGAAGTTGTTGGCATGGTCCCCTTCAAAGGATTTGATTGAGATGTCAATCTATCTGAGTTCTTTGTGGTAGAAAAACTACAGTGTCCTACAGTATTTGATGTTGAAAATAAGAACAAAGAAGACCTGTAGTATACTCTATGTATTTGAGCAAAGTAGCAGTAGGAATAAAGATCATCGACAGAGTCTGTGACAGACATGTCAGACTTCTCACTACATCACTTGTCTGCAAGACTGCTTCCCCTCCACCATCTTGTCACAATGAGTGATAATAGCACTTCTACACAACCTCCAGGGTTCTCTCAGCAAGCCTGAGCTGGGAATTCTCTACCCAATCAGAATATCCTTTTTTCTCCCACCAACATACAATTACCAAATCCAATATTCTTGAACTCCCAGCCTTACTAACATGTATATTCTGATTTAAAATCATTATATTGGGTTCAAATAATCTTCTACAAGCACAGAAGACATTAAATGTGTTTTCTTTCCATCAGAACTCTGTAGTGAGTCACAAACTAATATCATCATCTTCATCTAATATTCATTAACAGACTCTACCTTTTTTCAACCCAGATGTCTGATTTCCCACAAATGAAGAGCTTAATGTTATCAGACACATACTAGGTCATATTTTATAGGCTGCATGCAACCTATGCTTCATACATGTAGAGAAGGAGAATATGAATTTGAAAAACAACATCACACAATTACAGTAAGTACTACTAGATCTTGGGTCATGTAACTAAACTCATTCAAGCCCAGATCCCAGCTTATTGGTGCTCTGACAGTGAAGATAGCTCCTGTTACTCATAATACTGCATGTACAAGCACAAGCACAAGCATAGCTCTACCTTCAATGTCTGTCACATCAACCTATTCTGCACCTCAAGATACTGCACCCTTGAAGAAATCAAACTATCTATCTATCAAGTACTGGAACAAGCCAAGGAAAGAGGAGAAGGCTGCATTGGTTAGAGTTATAGTTGTTGACAAGAATGATAAGGACAAGGATGAGGACTCTGAGGATGATGGAAGTGATGCTGGCAGTATGAGCTCTGGAAAGAAGAAAATTTTTGCTTTTCTTAAGAATGAGAATAGCAAGCTAATCCCACAATGGCAGAAAAGAGAGCTTTACAATTTCATTTGAGAATGGTGGAAGGATAACATTAACACAGCAAATGCTCCTTTAAACTAGTTATCAGCTGGAAATAAACTTCAAACCCAATTCTGCACAGATGTTGAGCTCACATATCCATTCCTCAAGCTTTGCTCTGGTCACTGGAAGGCAAATATATTATGGCAGAAAAACTACCACTCTTGGAGAAAGAGAGCTGTTTCTCAGGCTAGTATGAAGAGGAAGTAAGAGAAAAAGTCATCAGCTGCACAGAATCCTGAAACCCAGTCAGTTGAGCCACCTGCTCAAACTGAATTATCACAAGTAATCAACAATGCTGAGAAGGATGAGCCAGCCAAAAAGAAGCAGAAGATAGCTGGAAAGGCTAAGAAGGTTTGTTTCTATTTCACCTCAACCCATTCACTTATAGCAGTCATATAGCACTCTATCATACTCAAGAACACAAAATTGCCAAATAAGACAAAGGTACAGGTACCTGCTTTCACCTGCCATGTTATTTGGCTAAATGATACACCTATAGCCTTCTGCCAATGCCTTATATGTATTACCAGGAATCTATCTGCACTTGGCTGACTTAATGCTTAGAAATAGATTCTCTCTTGGTATTTCAGTTATTGAGGATGATTTTAAGAGTACATGCCACTATGCATACTGATCATGATTCTGATGCACTCTAGTCCCATCAGCATCAATGTTACACCCAACTGCAGGATCATCCACAAGCCACACAGCCTCTTCAACCCCAACAGAAGCATCTCTTTTGGCCATTACTCTCACATCTTCACAAGCACTCTCAGATTCAGGTTCCTCCTCTGCCTCTCCTCAGACTGCTACCTCTCTACTCACAGATTCTGATGCTACTGTTCTTAAGAAACTCTGGACTGTTGTCGAAAATCTACTCTTATCCATTCTACTTGCTAATTCTTCTCATCTCTTTACTGCTTACAATGTAATGCCTATCTCTCAGCTTACTGCACACATTACAAACAACAATGATGTCTGGGAAGAATATGATTCCACATTCAACAATCTCATTAAGATTAATACTACAGAAAACTGCATTCTTGTAGCATATGGATCATTCAGTCTGATAGGTGTTGTCAATCTATAGGATCACTTTGTAAATGACCATGGATTGATTCTAGAGACTTTACAAGAGAAGGCCAAGTGTCTATTACAAGCAATTGAAAGGTATGTGATCTATGTTTGTTCTTTTTGATATTGACTTGCTTTTGTCAGATTTACTACATCCTCTACCTCAGAAGGTGCAGATGGCATTCTAGTTACTACAAACTAGCCTTCAATGCAATTAGCACCTGTAGCTATGACAAGCCAACCTCCAATGCAACCAGCACCTGCAGCTACAATTACTCAGAAGAAATCTGGCAGTTCAAGAGGAGGAAATTGGAAAATACCAGATACCGTCACCCCAAAGTAAGTCTTTATTGGATTCAGTACTTATTGTAATATGAATGCAATTCTATCTTTTCCAGATGGGAACATGCTCAGAAATAAAGGTCAGCAGGACGGAAGAAGACAAAGAAAAAATTCAAGAAGTTCTGGTTAACAGTCAGGAATGATTCCAACAAGTTTATAGTATAATAATCCACTATATAAATACTCATGTTATTTCTAATATGCTATAACATGGTAACCCTCTAGGTTTATGCAAAATATTGTGATTCCTCCATGAGCTATAGTCTTATTCTCTGAATCACCAATGTCTAATCCATCTCCTCCTATGCAGTTGGTAGTGATTGTATTCTAGAGAAGCAGGACTTCAGTTTCAACATAACTTGACATAACGGATGCTTGAAAAGGACTCATGCAGACTCAAATGGACCAGATGTAGTCAAAGAACATCAATTTCTGTTGATGTCTACTGATGCCTATATACAATTATTGATGATATCAGAATGAAATGAGAGTGACCATGAAAAATTAGATTTCATCAACAGACATCAACTAGTGTCAATATATAGGTGTTTTATTAACATCTGCTGATGCCAACTGACATTCTTCAACATATTAGAGGAGAATCAGTAGAAGTCAATGAGGATCAGCCTAGGTCAGCAGATTTCTCACTGATTGAGCACTTACCATTTTCTGGGCCTCCAGGATGGTGACATCATGTGAGTTACCTTCCAAATAAGGTAATGGCCGGTCGGTTGGTTCCCCTTGACGGTCCTTAAAAAAAATTCGGCCCTGTGTATTAAAAAAAAAATTTGCTTCCCCCTTGCCCGTCACTTCAAGCTTCCCTTCTACCAGCATTCCCTCAGCTACATGATCCCTGGATCTCAGGCATTTTTTACTTGATCAAGGGGAACATGGCTTTTGGAACATAACCTACGTCATCGTCGTTCCACGACCTCGCTCCAGGATCTACAATCCCACATCAAGGCTAGGTCCTTCCTCGTTCAAGCAACATCAATCGGAAAGCATCCGAAGCTTTTATGTCAGCCTGTCAGCCGTCCCGAATACAGAGACGCTGATAATCGAGGTGAGACTATTGACCAACCAGTGACAAGAATCTTGATTATCTTACAGCCTGTGTAGCACATACGCATACCAAACGGTTAAACGGCCTTCTTAGTGATAAGTGACAGCGATATGGATTTGTACTGAACTATGGAACGCAACCGAACCTGTCATGGGTATATAGAGGCGACTTAGTGAGCTTTTCACTATCAACCTACTGAGGAACATGGCACCCAAACCCATCCGTATTGGTTTCATTGGCCTATCTACTCAAGGATGGGCCTCTGATACACTCGCACCGCCGCTCTTCCAAAGTCCCGTATCCTCCAAATACGCTCTAGTCGCGGTGTCAACCACCAACCCCAAATCAGCAGCAGCCAGTGCACAGAAGTACACTGAGATTAAGCGAGCAGCAGGCACTGACGATGAAGCCGAAGTGAAAGCTTATCATGGCTCTACGTCGCAGATCGCATGCGATCCAGACGTTGATATAGTTGCTGTCTCGGTTGGCTCCACCTTTCAGAAGGAAGCGGCTTTGCGCGTCATAGAAGCCGGAAAGGATGTGTTCGTGGAGTGGCCTGTCGGGAGAGATCTCAGCGAAACACAGGAACTGGTGGACGCAGCCAAAAGAACCGGCACCCGAAGTCTAGTAGGTCTACAAATGCGACTCTGTGGGTATGTGCAGAAGGTACGCATTCTTCTGGACTATCCCGGACAGTGTATCTGAACGATGCGTTAGATCAAAGAAATAATTGATTCCGGGAAGATTGGTAAAATTATATCAACATCCTTCGTGAGTGATTTGAACTCCTTCCACAGACCTTGAAATGTTTAACGTTCACCTTACAGGTAGACTCCTACCCTCGAGAATTTCCCATGTGGGGACCTCGTGTCTTCAGCTCGCGTGTTTATACCCTTGCCGCCTCGAACGGTGCCTCTCTCTTTGAGGCAGGTGCTGGTCACACTATTGATACTCTCACCTACCTATTTGGTGCCGTCGACTTTCCCTCTATCTCTACTGGGCTTTTCGTGAACCAATACCCAAATGCCCAACTGGTCGACCCTGTCACCAACGAACCGACAGGAGAAACGAGACCACAAGAAACACCGCATCAGATAGCCTTTTCCGGTTCTTTCGCCGCAGGTGCGGTGTTCAACGTGCATATTCGAGCAGCCTTACCTACCGGAGCCACCCGCCTATGGTGGGTGATTGATGGTGAGAAGGGAAGCTTGAGGATCGAGGACAACATGCCGTTCATCATGTCTTCGAATCCTCAGGTATTTTTGAGCGGGGAGAAAGTTGAAATCGAAGAAGAGCCTCCGCTTCAGAAAGCGTCTCGTGCTTGGGAAGATTTTGCGAATGCGGGAAAATCTCATGCGACGCTGGAGGATGCACTGGCTACAAAGAAGATCCTGGAGGCTGTCAAGAAGAGTGCAGTACCGAGGACTATACCAGTCGACGTCTGATACACACAGTCAGCGAATAGCACCAAGAGAAGAGGTACGTCTAACCTCCCAGATAATGTTTTCTGGCAAGTATTAATGCTGATACACACAGGAAGACTAGAAGTTGAGCTGCAGTACTATGAGTCGTTACAAGCGTAAAGCATTCTTGCCATTATCATAACTACTGAATGATTACAGTGGAATGGATATAAAAATTTCATACCGTCTGGCCGTACTTGTGATATATAATCAACCTGACCATTCCATGGAAGTCCACTGCGACCAAGCGTCATTAGAGTCGACAGTTCGACTCAATGTCATCGTTGACCGAAAAACCAGCCGTTCACGCTCCATTACCTCGAACTTCCTCTACTTCTTCAGGTCCTTTTGTCCGCTTTCAGCAGCCTGCTCATTCATGAATGCCGCCTCATCGACCTCCGTGGCCTTCCCAATGTTGTTGTACCATGGTTTGGACCGCACAAACACTTTCCAAAGCTCGGCAGCAACGATAAAGACTAAGGTCATTCCTACAACAATACCCCACTCCCAATCGATCCCACGTTGATAGAACACTTTAGTGTTCAAAACTGGCACATAAACCGCAATAGGAACACTAGCGGAACCAATGACGACAGACCTGAAAGGCGCTTATCAATGGGTTTCTTCACTGTCAAACGAGAGAAATCCTACCAGAAGAGAACTTGATTTTTCCAGAGGTCCACCCAGAACGGTCTTCCAGGGGTCATATTGAAGAGAGGACGATCCAATGCCTTGAGTTCCCATGCATAATACAAGATACTGAAGATGATGGTTGCAAAAACAGTAGAACGACCGCGGAAAACGGCTTGGCACGCGTCGGCATTTTCGGCTCGATTACAATCATGACCAAGATCGCCGTTGTAGCGACCCCAAACAACAGCTACGAACTAGAATGGACTTCAGTAAAAGAATCAAGCTAAGGCATCAAGGAAATACTAACAGCACAAAGAGTCGTCGCGCCCATGACCAAACCGTAGAAGATACAGTCAATAATCACCGGCCAAGTGAAAACTCCAGACTTGATACTGTGAGGTGGTCGCTTCATGGCATTGACCGAAGCGGGTTCAAGACCCAAACCAAATGCGGGAGGACTGTCTCATATGGGTTACTAAAGAGTGTAAATGCAGAAGAATCTAGATACGCACCTCGAGGTAATCATATTGATCCAGAGAATAGCCAAAGGTGACAATGGAAAGACTGACTTATTCGCGGTATCCCTGAAGGCCAAACCAAGAACTAGTAGAATGACTTCGGCAACGTTCGTCGTCAGCAAATGCAATACGAATCGCTGAATGTTATCGAAAATTCTGCGACCCTCGCCGATTGCCGATCGAATAGAATCAAAGTTATCGTCTGTGAGCACAAGATCTGAAGCGTCTTTCGCTACATCTGATCCATCCATGCCCATAGCGATACCAACAGGGGCCAGAGAGAGAGCCGGTGCATCGTTAACACCATCTCCCGTCATCGCAAGATATTTGCCTCGACGGCGACCAGCTTCAATCATGCGGACTTTGGTTTCGGGTGAGCAACGAGCGATGACAAGAGGCAGAGCAGGAAGTTCATCAATCTCCTTGTCGGTCAACTTGTTGAATTCTGTAGCCTGAAAGGACGTTTAGAAAGAATTAACAGGAACAAAGGCGATACGCACTGTCATGATGGCACCCTTTGGTGCGTCGGGCTCCACGATCTTGATTTCTCGCGCGATGGCGGCAGCGGTGGCGGCGTGATCACCAGTCAGCCTGGAAACAAGTGAGCATAAGAGAAATTAGAGCATGATTGTAGAGCTTACATATGGACTGTGATACTGGCTTCTTTGCATGCCCTCACGGCTGTGATACTTTCCTGCCTTGGAGGATCGTAGATTCCAACGAGACCGACGAAAACGAAGTCCTTCTCCACGTCTTCTCTGGTGTACCTCCCTAGCACATGATGGACTGGATCGCTCGATGCCTCAGAGGCACCATCGCCAGAGCTGAGCTGTTTGATTTCTCCGCGGATATCGACACGGCGTGAAGCTAAAGCCAATACACGGAGACCTTGAGCGGCAATGTTCTCCATCGATGCAAGGATTTGAGTGCGTGCGCTGTCATCGAGAGGTGCGACTTCGGCGAGTTTGACTCCCTCATCCTCGTCTTTGACGAGGCCGGCGGATTGGTTGTTCTCGAGATAAGATACACTGGCATCCAGAACCCTTTCCACGGCACCTTTGAGGAGGAAGAGTGGCATAGTAGGATGCTCATTGTCAACGTAGATGGTGGACATGCGCTTCAGGGTCGAGTCGAAGGGGAATTCGGTTCGGAGGTGATAACGTTTGGGTGTGCCATCTTGGGGTGGATTCGCGTCGATCTGCTTCTCGTTCTGCTTCCCATCTTCCGGATCGACTGAAGAGTCCTTCTCGTCACTTGCAGCCGATGGACTATGGGAAACTAGAGTTGGTCGTCCCATTCCTAATTTGTGCGCGAATACCTGCAATGCGACTTCGGTAGGGTCCCCGGTGCTGGTCCATCTACCCTCCTTGCTCTTTCCAATCCTGTTACGGACTTTAAGTATTCATGTGCATTCGCGACAAAAAGGACACTCACGTAGCGACATTGCACATGGAGGCAATGGTAACAAGCTCCCTGAGGCCATCATCAATTTCCTCCGGGTCAATCACAACCTCCTTTCTAGTGCCACTCTTCTTGCTAACGCCACTGACAGTCCTCGTTAATTGAGACTTGTTTTCAACCGCCTCCAAGTCTGTCTGGTTGATCTTCTCGAAAACACGGCCATCTGGAGTTAGTGCCTCGGGGCCGGATTCGACAGTCAATTCTCTAGCAGAACTTTGTTCAGCAGGGATCCAGACTTTCCGCACAATCATTTTGCCTTGTGTAAGGGTACCAGTCTTGTCGGAGCAAATGTCACTTCAGCAACAAAATCAGTATGAACAATTCGTATGCGGAGTTTGTGGACGTACGTGACACCACCAAGAGCCTCGAGGGCGTTCAGCTTGCGGACAATGACGTGCTGCTTAGCCATTCGAGTGGTTCCAGCAGACATGGTGATAGTGAGAACGGCGATGAGACTTTCAGGAATGACGGAGATAGCGAGTGCAATGGCGTAGACTGCAACTTCATTGTCAACGCGGAACTGTGTCATGCATGGTATTCAGAGAGCGAGGTCAGACGTTCAAAGCAAACACTCACCGCTGCTACACCGAACACAATAATAGCCAGGCTAAAAAGAATGATATCAGCGCACTACCGGGGATGGAACAATGGAAAACCTTACATGATAGCAGTCAAGAAGAGAAGGTAGGCGAGCTTGCTGAGTCTGTTATGGGTGACGTCAGACATAGCTTTAGGAATGGGGAAGTGATACATACTTGATTTGCAAGGGTGTGCCGGATCTTAATCCTAACCAAGTCATTATTGTCTCGTACATCCTCTTATTAAGAGGGATATCGCTGTGATCCTCCTTTTTTCTGTTTTGCATCGCACGGGCGATACCGCCGACTTGGGTTCCCATACCAGTTGCCACCACCACGCCTTTCGCGCGGCCTTTGACGATGCTAGTACTAGCGAACGCCATGTTAGTACGGTCCCCAACAGGGATGGGAGCCGTGTCACCATCCGGTGTGAGTTCCGGCTTGATGGGGTCGAGCGTCTTCTGAAGTGGGAGAGCCTCGCCGGTGAGTAGCGCTTCATCCGCTTCCAGGTTAGCCACGGTAAGTAGCCTGAGGTCGGCAGGAACGACATCCCCAATTTTGATATTTACGATGTCACCGGGGACAACGTGACTTGCGGGAATGCAAATGGTTTCGCCGTTTCGAATAACGACAGCGGTGGGTGAAGACAGAGATCGAAGGGAGTCCATGGTTTTTTCGGCCTTATACTCTTGGAAAAAGCCAACCGAGACGTTGAGTACGATGACAGCGGTGATGACGGCGCCCTCGACCCAGTCTTGTACACCATAAGAGAGCGCCATGGCCGCAACGAGAACGAGAGTGAGAGCGTTGGCCATTTGTCGGATGAGGACTTTGACGGCGGAAACGCCACTTTCTCCTTGTAATATATTTTCTCCATATCTGAAGAAGGGACAGTTCAGTGAATAAGGGGCCTGCGAAAAAACAAAAAAAAAAAAGACACGCACTCTTCCAGTCGTTGTGTCGCATCCTCTTCTGAAAGCCCATCGTTTGCATTAGTCCTCAACTTTTGCAATATTGCCGATGCTTCCAGTACATAAGCTCTTTCAGCCAGCGTGGAAGATTTTGCTGCATTTGTTGGTACAGGTTTACTCGCAGAACGAGTGTACGATCGTCCGTAGGTCTTTTTTGAGAAGAATCCCATGATAGTCGTGAGTCGTTGCGTTCGTTTAGATGGGGGAGCATCTAATGTGTCTTGTACGTTTTCGGTCGCATTTTTAACTGTTTCAAAGTCTTGGCAAGAGAATCTAACGAAATGTGATGTCACTTGGCCCAGTTTATCGCTGTGTTCTGTATGATCGAGAACCTTGAAAAGTAATCGAGTGGAACAGCCAAGAACCCATCGCCATGCCAAGAGCATAGACAGGGTGTTGGGTGTTGGGGTGATGAAGGGTTATGGATGTGATGTCGAGAGGTAAGGATCTGTTCATGGTGATTAGGTTCGTATGGGTCCATCTTTGTTGGATGACTGGGTTTGAGGGATCTCTGGCTTTTTAGAGGGCAGAAAAAATGATCAGGGCGACGGTGGCCTCCGCCAAGGCTTGGCCGGTCCGGCTTATTGGTATTTCCATCACCGATTCTCGGAACTTCGTTCAACTCTAGTGTGCTTTTCGTCACTGCTCACCAATGATGACGCTGTAAACGCGACTACAGGCACGGGCAGAAGCTCATTTGTTTCAAGGTTTCGCGAAACGGCATCATCGGTGAGGATGATTAACCGTCGACCTTCACTATTGCGGCCGGCCAACCAAAAGTCATCATTCATATAGCATGTTGAAAGTTTGAGGTGGCCCACATATTTGACCTCTGCGTGGGAGACGCTTTCTCAGATTTGCACTGCTGGAGGCAATCCCATACACTCAGCTCATTGAGCTTGGTGCTAAGGTCCTCTCCACCGTTGAAGTTATGCCGCAAATTGCATCTATTGCTCCTGATCGAAGTGTTCGGTTTCTTGATCGCGAATCGAAGCCGACCTCGACCCAAGAGCGATAAAAGTTGCTACAAGTGGCCTTTTCAGAAGGCCAAAAGCTATCTTGGCACTTGAGGCGACATAGTCATGGCACCATCCAACTGTGAGAAACACAAGGTGGCCTTGCCCAGTCCCCGCGCTGCGTGTGTCAAAAGGTGGAAGACGAGATGTGATCGAGAGCAGGACGAGTGGGTGATTATATATCCCGCGTATTGTTGATTTGTCGAAAGGAAGAGTGTGAATGAAATTGCCAAGATGCCACGTTAGCAGACCTAAGCTGCATATGGCGAGCACTGATACAGACAGAAGAACATCGCCATGTCGTGTAGTCCGGCTTGTGTGAAGGTGTAGGCACCTCTCCTCGCCTGGAGCTTGCATAGATGGAGCGGGATCACGTGAATATTTTTCTCCAACAACGAGAACATCACCTTAAGCCTCCGTGTACATCGCTTGTACGTATGCCTTTTGGTCCAAGCAATTAAGTAGAGGACATAGATAGGTATAGATACTGGTATCCCTAGGATTTAGCGGGATATACGATGAATGAAAACTCTTCTCCGTCGTACGGCACGCGGTCCATTGAAGCCGGATCTCGATACGCAGGCGTTGAAATTGCTCCCCGGACTTCGAGCGAGCCAAGCATTCAACGGTCAAAAATGGCTCGCACAAGGCTCAGGACATGATTATAGTACCTGGACAAATGCACGTTTCTGCGCTTGATAGAATTACAGCAGCTTGCAGAACATAGGGCGGGACCGGGTTTTTTTCTCCGCGCATTGCAATTGCCAATCTTCCAAGGCAATCTTCCGACCGTTAGCCGAGGCATTCTCCACCCCCATTCCTCCCTGTCCTAGCTACCTACACCTTATTCTTGGAGCATGGCATGGACTTCCAGTCTGTGCGATGTAACAGACCGTGGATTTTGAGATTTTTCGACCTCAAAATTGTTCAGAATACTCTTCTATGTACTTCTAGAGTCAAAAATATGTCATTAAGGCTGTTTCGAGACTGCCTGGATGCCTCGGCCAACTCGCTTATGCGCTTTTATGGGAAGATGCAACCAGAAGATGTGTCTGGACTCTGGAAGGTGTGATTCGCTCGCGCGGGAAAAAATGGCACTCGCCCTATGTTCCGCAAATGGCAGTAATTTGTAACGCGGTTTCTGGACCAAGAGCTTGGAAGTCCTCTATTCCGATATAAATTATGCGATCCTTTAGGTATAGAATAACGGACTATCGTCTGGGATGTATATTTCAGATCCCTTCAGGTGAGGAATGATGGCTGTCATCCTGGAATGGAGGCCCTTTGGGGTCAGGCGGAAGCATGTCTTCCACTATATGTCGACGGCCTGCGACCTTTCAAAAGACAACCGTGAAACCCTACGCCGCAGGTGGGTACTCCTCTGAATTTGACAGCGCAAGGAGTCTTCACCTCTTTGCTTTATCCTCAATCTTTCCTTCCATTGTAAATTGTTAGGGACATGCGCTGGGTTGAGTGAAAGATATTTATCCTGGTTCCCTGACAAACTCCGCCAAGGTTTGGCCGGTCCGGCTTATTGGTAGTTCCACCAATTTACGGTTGCCCATCAGGCTTAGGCAGAAATTTCGCTGGATTGTGAGTAAAAGCTGAGGGAGGGTGCCGAACTCAAGCCAAATTGGGATCGCCGGCGGCCTGGTCCCGCATCCTCCTATGGCGTGAGTGGTCCATGGTCTTTCATGTTTCTCTCGCATTTACACTTAGTTTTGTTGAATTCTGTCGTGCTACTCTTACTTCGTATGGTCTTTGTGGTGCTCCTGTATATTTATTTGTGACACCTGATTTCAAAGCAATTCTGACACTTCCATATGCTTGAGGAAACTATCAAGGTAAGTATCGAGGAGAAAAAGCAGGTCCACACATGAGGAGGGGGGGAGCAGATCCAAGTCTGGGCAGATACTATGATGCAGAAGATACCAGTGTCCAGCAGAATAATCAGACCAACAGTCGTTTCAGTAAACGACTACAGGCACGGGCAGAAGCTCATTTGTTTCAAGGTTTCGCGTGAGGATGATTGACCGTCGACATTCGGATTTCTGGATTCTTCACATTCGTATACATACATAGTTAACTTAGGCCCCGCTCGGGAACCCAAGTCAACTCACCCTGGGTCAGATTTGGCGGGAGATGAGTTGCGTCCCAGCCCACGCGAGGTTAGCAGAAAAGCTCAACCCCACCCTGCGTTCGGAAACTGGAATTCGAAATCAGAATTTTGTCCCACCTTGGCACAGCATCAAAAGTCAGGCTGAGGGGCTGTATCCAAAATTCTTTCCCTTTCCCTTTCCCGCTCCCTGCTTATTCTCAAGCTTGCACCACATCATCAGCCTTGTTTCTTCTGGAGGGTACAACTTATGTGGTGACCATAGGAATTGAAAAAAAGCCATACTTATTGCATGCATACTAAGACTACTGTGACAATCAGCCGAGGGTTGAACGGCTCGGCAAATGTGAACCCGACCCGCAACCTAACCCAGGGTGAGTTGACTTGGGTTCCCGAGCGGGGCCCAAGCTGGCCTCGTTTCGTTCGGCTCCTCCACCTGACAGTCGGAACTGTCAGATTTTCAGCACCATCCGCCTTCAAGATCTTGCTTTCACCCACCCACGCACCCATTTCGGTTTAGGATTCCACAGTCGGCTGACTTTCCGGGGCATGAGTGGCGTGATCGTCTCAGCGGCAAGCCCAGAGCTTTAATGTATCAGAGNGGCGGCCTGGTCCCGCATCCTCCTATGGCGTGAGTGGTCCATGGTCTTTCATGTTTCTCTCGCATTTACACTTAGTTTTGTTGAATTCTGTCGTGCTACTCTTACTTCGTATGGTCTTTGTGGTGCTCCTGTATATTTATTTGTGACACCTGATTTCAAAGCAATTCTGACACTTCCATATGCTTGAGGAAACTATCAAGGTAAGTATCGAGGAGAAAAAGCAGGTCCACACATGAGGAGGGGGGGAGCAGATCCAAGTCTGGGCAGATACTATGATGCAGAAGATACCAGTGTCCAGCAGAATAATCAGACCAACAGTCGTTTCAGTAAACGACTACAGGCACGGGCAGAAGCTCATTTGTTTCAAGGTTTCGCGTGAGGATGATTGACCGTCGACATTCGGATTTCTGGATTCTTCACATTCGTATACATACATAGTTAACTTAGGCCCCGCTCGGGAACCCAAGTCAACTCACCCTGGGTCAGATTTGGCGGGAGATGAGTTGCGTCCCAGCCCACGCGAGGTTAGCAGAAAAGCTCAACCCCACCCTGCGTTCGGAAACTGGAATTCGAAATCAGAATTTTGTCCCACCTTGGCACAGCATCAAAAGTCAGGCTGAGGGGCTGTATCCAAAATTCTTTCCCTTTCCCTTTCCCGCTCCCTGCTTATTCTCAAGCTTGCACCACATCATCAGCCTTGTTTCTTCTGGAGGGTACAACTTATGTGGTGACCATAGGAATTGAAAAAAAGCCATACTTATTGCATGCATACTAAGACTACTGTGACAATCAGCCGAGGGTTGAACGGCTCGGCAAATGTGAACCCGACCCGCAACCTAACCCAGGGTGAGTTGACTTGGGTTCCCGAGCGGGGCCCAAGCTGGCCTCGTTTCGTTCGGCTCCTCCACCTGACAGTCGGAACTGTCAGATTTTCAGCACCATCCGCCTTCAAGATCTTGCTTTCACCCACCCACGCACCCATTTCGGTTTAGGATTCCACAGTCGGCTGACTTTCCGGGGCATGAGTGGCGTGATCGTCTCAGCGGCAAGCCCAGAGCTTTAATGTATCAGAGATCAACTTTCCGAGTTTGATATCATCTGTCTATACAGTCTGAATTCATTCTCTCTACAAATTCTGTCGACAAGTTTGAAACCTCAGCATTCAGTTAAACGCCATTGCAATTCAGATCACAGCATAGTCAGATAAACACTTGAGCTTGGACTGAATTGGATTCTCAGACTCGGTGAGCGAAATTCGTCGAGGGATCACACGGCTTCAGGACGGTACCCACCCGCGTGATCTCTCCGCGTTCCCGGCCCTTCGCTCGTCCTCAGCCCAACCACTAGCTCACTGTGTCCCTGAGACAGTCAGATCCACGATAGACGAAGTTGGATTATAGTACCTGGACGGATGCACGTTTCTGCGCTTGATAGAATTTAACGGTAACGCGGTTTCTATACCAAGAGCTTGGAAGTCTTCTATTCCGATATAAGTTATGCGATCCTTTAGGTATTGGATAAACGGACTATCGTCTGGGGCCTGCGATCTTTCGAAGACAATCCCCTACGCCGCAGGTGAGTACTCCTCTGAATTGGACAGCGCAAGAAGTGTTCACCTTTTTGCTTTATCCTCAACCTTCCTTTCCATTGTAAATTAGTAGGGACATGCGCTGGGTCGACGCGTCAATTGATGAACGAGCACAGTAATAGTATAAGGCCAACCTGTTCAGTCAACTTCTATGGATGCTTCGAAATACGCATGATGGTTCATTCCTTGGATGAATATGGTATTGAATGTCTTGAACAACGTGGAAAGATTGATAGACCGAAGAATCGAAGTGGTTGGTTGGAAATGACTGAGTAGGATTAGGTTTCAAGGCCTATCTCTGTAAGCATTTCAGACTAAAGGTGCCGGCAAATTATGAGGAAAAATCGAGGTCGTGGTGGTGAGAGAGGAAGAGCGCGACAATGTATTTCTCAGGCTTCACTCTGCTACTGACCATCATGGCATCAACTATTAGTATCTTCATCTTAACCGCATTGCTAGGCTTCGTAACACCTGTACCTTTAAATGAAACATCGCTACTCATCAGCACCGGAACTCTTGTACCAACAGTGACCACTACTTTCATTGAAATCGTCACAGAAACATTATTCCCAACTTCGACGGCTTCATCTAGTGCAGAACAACCATCTGGCACTTCCTTGGAGCCGACTTTGACGACTTGGACATCCCCTTCGAAATTCATAGACATTTCCGAAGCCTTTGGTGTCACCAAATTCGCAGATAATCAAAAGNTTCCTGGGCTCTACGGTGGACGGGCAGGGTGCTCTGGAGGAGATGCGGCGACAACGTGCTTTAGTACAAGAATGATGTGGAGGAAAGACGGTCAAGACGAGTTGTATTTGGTGAGTTTCTAGCATCATCCAATTTACCGACCTTGCGTACTGAGTGTCCTTTAGTACGCTCCCAAGGACAAGCAAACAGCTGACCTGTGTAACGACTTTCACTCAGTTTGTGATGCCGCTTATGGTCTCTCTGTCGGACGAGGATCGTTCTCATACACACCGGGGAAATGGACTCGTGTTTCGCAAACGGTTACACTCAACACGCCTGGGGAACAAGACGGATGCTTTACACTTTATGTGAATGGCGAACGGGTGATCGATAGGAAGGACATCTTTTATCGGGACGAAGTCTCTTATGACTCTGAAAGTATGAATAAGAAATCTCAAGGGGTAATGCGGAAGACCAGGGAGACGACACCAAAGACTCATTCGGCGGCACCTCATCATCCTGAAGGCGAACTTCTTGGACTGGATGGCGTTTTACGTCTAGATGAACCAAGTTTAGACGAGTTCTTCATTCAAGAGGGTGGCGAGGCGATAGGTATTCAAGAAACGTCGGAGCTTGGACCTATCGGGTTTATTGGAATGTTCTTCAGGTGTGTGTCATATGAGATCTCGACTACCTTTTCTGTGCTCATTAGAACGCCAGCACATTCTTCGGTGGCCACGAACCAGAGTGGGCGAGTCCTCGCGATCAGTACGTTTGGTTCAAGGATCTTTCGATATTGTACAATGCTTGAGTGGGACGCTTTTTGTATCTGTAGACAGCACATTGTACCAGCTCGTCTATCTTCTCTCGAAGGTTGCCCGAGCCGTACTCAAGCGCTCCTCAAGCGCTCCTCACGTGCATTCACAACCAACTCTCTCAACGTTACTCCCATGTTCAAAAATACGCCAATCATGGACGCATGCTCCAGTTTCTCTTATGCGCGGGTTTGAACTCGAAAAAGGTTTGGCCAGGATCTGGGCTTTGCCTTCCCCTTTCCTGTCTTCATACAGTGGTACGTATACAACTCCGGATATCAACGTTGCAACATCATTCATCAGAAACATTCAGTACACATCTGGGATCATCTTCCACCTAACTCTCATCGACCACTCCTCCCATTCCTTCCCAGACTGCTTTCGCATGGAACTATTTTGGGGTCACCGTTTGGAGGTGTGAACCCGCATCAAATTCTTTCCTCTGACAGGACAGGACATGTCTATCATCCTCCCTTTCATCATTTCCCCCATCATCGATCGCGACATCCCTGCCTCGGAGAATATCGACGGAGGACATTCAAGATAGGGAAGATAGTGGAACCAATACGCTCCTCAGTCACTGTCAGAGGAAACTGTTAATTTATCGAAATTGAGAAACATTTTTGTCGAGTCGCTCGCCTGTACCAGAAGAAGGGGGAGCGCGACGATGTTTAGGCCCAGAGACGTGGACAAGGAATGCGGACAAGAAATAGGGTGATATTGCTTCGCGAAAGGATACATGATACCAAGCGTGGTAAAGAAGATAGACTTGACCACTCTGAGAACTCATGTTACAATTTTGTACCAACAATGTAACGTTGAATTATCGCATCTAGAAGAAGGCCGGCCAACAGTGTTGAACCAACTCTCGGCATGCCCAAGAAGAACTTGAGGCAGTCGCGAGGGATATCAATATTGACTTTTGAGAGAGGGACTAGCAATTCCCATGCGGCAACCATAACGGAGAGGTAAAAAATAACCCCATGTCCGTTGAGGAACGCTGCGTAGGAGAGCAGAAAAAGGAACAGCACGGTAGTCGCTGTGCAGAGCGGCACGGTCTGTTCTCCCATGTACAGGGCCAATGACCGAGCGCCGATTTTCGCATCGTCGAGTTTATCCTAAACACGTAGGTCGGTTTTACGAGTTTACCTGAACAGAAAAGACCCACCTGGTGCTGGTAGACAGTCTCGAATGTGATGGTCCAGAAACCCGTCGCGAGATAGACAATGGATAGTGTTTGCCATGGTACTTCCTCTGGTCTGAGGTCTGTCCATCCCATGAACGAGCCGACATTGAACATCATTGCCTGTTGGTCCTGCATTCAGTGGAAGCGAAAAGGAGGAAGGTAAATAGTGCCTACCAGTGGAACGGGAGCAAAGTCCATCCAGCGCTAGGAATGAACTTTCAGAGAAGAATTTGTAGTAGAGACCGAAATGATTACCTTGCAAGTGGGATAGATGACAAAAATAGGCCAGACCCACATTGAAACAAGTAGTCTGCGATCACTCGTCAGCCGTCTCGACATGCGGAAACCAAAAACACGTACGTCAAACGATTCAGTAGGTTGTATCCGAGTTGCACCCCAACGATGACTTGTAAAGTAAACCACATCCATGCGCGAGGGAGACTGATGTCGCCACGAGGAATGGGTCGGTTTTTCGTACGTTCAACTTTGGCGTCAATGTCGTGGTCCAAAATGTCGTCGATGGTCATGATCTATAGTAGACGACTTTGGGTCAAACCTGTGCCATTCGGAGAGAGTGGGATAGTTACCAGAGACTTGATGCCGCAACAAAGGAGAATGTATAATGCACCACGTTGAGAGAGATCGAGCCAGGACAGTGAAGGCGTAGCGTGGTAGCACATTGCCATTGAAAATGCTGCAGAATCGAATGATTTGAGAACCTGATTGTCATACTGGAAAGTGACTCCAGTTACCGAGCGGAAACCAGCACGCCCAACCCATGCCATGGCTAATACGTACAAGGTCCCAGCATGCCCTGAGTTCCGTGTATGAAGGCAACAGGAAGAGCTGAGTCCAAGAGCTCGTGAGCGAGACCGAATCCCTGAAGGTCAATGAGATAGTCATTTCAGAGGAAACAAAGTTCATGATAAAAGGGTGTTTGGACTATTAAATAAGATGCATATCCGAACAAGCCGATAGAGGACACAGACAGAGGTGGAGTAAGGGCATGACCATCCGGTGCACGCGGCGAGACAGGAAATCCGATGATTGAGACTTATGTACAGGGAGCGGAACACATAGCCATCTAGCGGTAGAAGAATGATGGATAGAGGGATCAAAAGGGGTGGAATCTGAAATCAGAAAAAAAAAAATTCATGGCTTCCATCGTCGCGCGCCGCGGCATAATGGGTGAACTAAATATTTTAGGATAAATACCTCTTTTTTCAACGACCTTGCGGCAATAATCAGTCTATATAGAAGTTGATGAGATCCAACTCTCTCTATTTAGGCTGACGACTGTCCATGTAGGACTGTTCTATGCCGATGGGCTCGGTACTCCCGAGCGCTTGAGCAGAATCGCACGCCGCCTACAGCGGTTTGCGAAATACTGTGTAAAATCAAAAATAATACCAAAAAATCGCAAAATTCTGGAGGTCTAGTAAAACACCCCCATATCCTCTATAGAATGCACGGCGCCCTTGGGAATTAAACAGATTCGTGTGCAGTAGAAATTTGAGACACCTGTGGTTCCTGCGTAAATCCGTCAATCAACGGGCCAAAACACGTTATGACAGCCGCTTGATTAACGGCTTTTTTCATGGTTTTTCCTCGCACGCGTTTACCACCCTCGTTTACCCTCAATACCTCAATATCTCCTGCTCTCGACTCACCAAGTTGCTCAAGTCGTCACATGGCCTCAACGACTGGTGTTCACTCGGCACCATCAGTGACTCGTCGCCAACACTGGTCCCGCAAAATCAACCACGACTCCCACGACTCTCGTCATCGTTCGGAACGGTCTCGACATCGCCTGGGGTGGTTGTCATCGTCTGCTCAGGTTAAAATTCTAGGTGCGTCTCAATACCTTGAGGTGCTTTTTAAGACTAATTCCCTTATCTAGGCATTTGATGCTCATCTTTGTTTACCCCCACATTATACTTCTACGACTACGAAATTCAACCAGAAATTTTTTCTATGGAATATGCTCCAAGGAACCCACATCGGGTATAACATACAGCTTCCTCTAATCAGAACCCATGGATATGGCTCACTTTGTCGGAAATTTGCGGACCGGGTATATAAGGGCTTATATGCCTAAATAGGGTTGTAAGGGCCGGCCGGGGCTCATAAGGCCTTTTAAGCAAAAAGTTTTTGAATATAAGAGATCTTTTAAGGGCGATTAAAAGCTACCTTAAATGTCTTGCAAGGTGCCTGTATGACACCCAATGTTGAGGTTCCACTGTCATTGGTGGATGATTAAAAGGTCGATTAAAAGGGTGATTAAAAGGACACTTAAAAGGTAACTTGTATTCAATTGCAAAACTTAAGGTGCTACTGGTACTGGAGACCTTGTGACTGGTGGGATTTGAACCATTGACCTTATAAGGCATGTTGTAAGCTGGAGTTTTTTTTATTAGCACCTAGTAAGGTCAGTGTTTTTTTCTACTGTGCCATACTACTGATATATATCAGAGAACCCTGCCTTAACTTACCATCAAGTTCCATATGCAGAATTCACTTTGTATTCACAGTTACACCTCTTAGGGACTAACTGTAAAGGTAAATCTATGACAAATCAATTACAGAAATCAAGAAATGTATGCCAATATACTATACAATGTCTCTAAGCATCTGACTCTGCCTCTTCCTCAGTGACATCACCTGCTACAACCACCACCGATGCAGCTCCACTGTGGCCTCTGTGCACTGTGCCACCTACACATGAGCTTCTGCCATGAGGAGGGTTGTTGATATCAAGAAGAGTATCAGTATGCTGAATAGCGGCACCCTTTCCTCTGCCATGACCCTGCTTACTGCCTTTTTGGACCTTTTTGTTGACTGGCTCCATATTTGCAACCTTCTCTTGGATGGCTGGGTCAGATTCTGGAGTTTCGTTAACATCAGCAGGATTTGCAGTAACTGGACCAGAACTGGGCACTGTGTCTATTGCAGAAGCAGCTGGAAGCATGACTGATGTTGCCACTATTTCCAAGGGACCAGAGGCAGCTGCTAGGGAATTCTTCTCCTCATTGCTGCTCGGAAGATCGTCCAGCTTTTTCAGCGTGCTTGAGATTTGATCATCATCTGCAACGGTAGTTTCCTGGTCTGATTTGACCCCAAAAGCTTCCTTCCCAAAGACGTACTTATCCCATAGCTGAAACGTCTTCTTGATGTGAGTGTTATCCACGCCTGAAATCAAGAACTTCTTGTAGTGATGGAAATCAGATTCGTATTCGATGCGAGAGCAACCTTCTTTCTTTGGAAAGCTTGTATCAGGTGAGAACAAAAAATGGGCCTAATATCAAATACTGCATTAAAACGTGAAAGTGTAATATGGAAGCAAGACTCACAAAGATGGAAACAAAGGCAATGAGACCAGGCATGGTAAAAGTCACCCTCCACAATTTCCCCAGGGTGCTCTTGGTTGTAGTCACATTTTCATGAACAGAAGTGGTGCCAAAAAGGAGAATCTTTGCAAGCTTGAGTGAGAAGTTAGTATAGATTGAAAGCACTGCCAAGTAATGCAGTACATGCCTTCATCAATGAAGGGTTTCAGAAAGTGTGGCTCATGTGAGCATCTTGGCCATCCTTATAAAGAATCGGAGGGAATAGCTGAAAGGGATTGTCTGAGTCTGCGCTATTGTAGCCAAGTAGTTTCTGACTGTTGATTTGAGTGTCCCATTTGTTCGCTTGTGCTGATTGTTGAGTAAAAAACTCAGTGGAATGGGATGAGAATGCAAATGAGGCATTGGTCTTGAGTTTGTGAACAATTGCATCACGTCCATCACTGACCCCTCTGCGGAGCTGCCAATATTTGTTGTCAGCCTGAAAAATATGCTGTGATTGTCATGCTGAAACATACTGATGCAATATACTTGGAGTATTCCTACATCATGTGGTAATGGTCAGGCGTGGCAGGTAGCACTCCATAAATCTCAGCCAGCAGGCATTCCATCATCTTCTCCTAAGATGAATATTGTTCACGGTCCAAAGGATTGGCAGTTGTTGGAGCCCCAGGAACAAACGAATCTGGCAGCCATGGTTGGCACATTACTTGAAACTTCTTTCCTGCAGTGAATGCCTGGCTGAGCTCCGGTGATTCAGTGTGCACAGCCTTCAATGACTTTGATGTGCTAGTCTTCCAAGAGGCTGACTCGGATGCTGCTTGAGCAACCTCAAAGGTACGCAGCTTCTCAGTAAGTGACTGTACGAGGTCTTGCTCAGCAGAAAGCACTGCAGTGGTGTTACACCCTGGTGGAATCTGCAAGTCATTGTAATATATTAGTATTAGAAACTGCTGCAATCGAAAATCATACCACTGGAGGCATGACTGTGGCTTGAACTTTGTCAGCCATGGAGACAAGAGAAGTGTAAGATTCTAAAGACAGTGGTACAAAGGGAAAATAGGCTGGTAAATTCATGCATGAGCTTGAGCTCATTTTAAGCAGGAAGCCTTTCAGAGTCTTGATCTGCTCTCTCCAGAAGTCTGCTTTGATGCCACAATAGAACATCCTCAGACCTACATGTATCATTTTGTATTTGCCGCTTTATGTATTTCTCTAGCAAGGGCTGTCAGTACAGTAACTACACATGCTCTAAAGTTGTATGCATACCAAGTCTGCAGGCCACTACTGATACTGAAATCAAGAACGTTCTTGGAAAAACAATCATAATTTCCACTTCTAGCATTCATGAGTGTCCAGTAACTGTTAGCGTATAGCTCATGTATTCAAAATGAGTCAAATCATGGATCTATTCCAATGAGATCAGTACACAAGCAACTCCATTCTGATAAACATGTCCTCATCGATATCATCCATTACAAAGAAAGAATCATTGCCTGTAGCAACATCTGCACCATAATTTCTAACCAAGACTGCACCTCTAATAATGGTCCATGCTGGAATAAAAATAGATTCTCTTCGTGGTTGCATGCAAACACGATAAAGACCCATGTCTCTCTCAACTCCATGACATACTCCTCTTGGTGCATTGAATGGATGAACGAGAGCCAAGAGGTAATCCTCTCTGCTAAATGTACCAGTAAAAAGCATAATGAGCCTTGCAAAGAAGCAGGTGTCTTCAGAGTGCTTTATGATTACAAAATCGTAGCACAGGTGGCTATAAAAATCAGGATTGGCTTGAAGATAGTCACACTTGATGTCCCAGCTAACTGAGCATTGATAGTATGCTTTCAGCATGTAATGCTGTTGAATAATCTAAAATGGATGTTTTCAATATGTCATCATATGTGTTGGCTGGATATACACACCGTATCATCTTCTTTAAAACGGAAAACACTTTGTGAGTTCGCTTTAGGTAGTAGAGGAAGATTGAATTGTCAGAAGAAAGTGCCTAGGAAATTTTGAAACTTTGTGTGGAAGCCACTGAAGGCTGAATTGTTACAATAGGCAGCCTCTAGATCCTTGAATGATAGTTTCTTTCCTGGTACACATATAACAACGCTCTCTGCAGAGGCAGTGTCAAAGTTGTGCTCAATGAGATTATCGCCTCGCTGCGTTGCTGCTTGTTGTATGAGGTATGCATCCTGCTCATTGATATGGTGCTGAATTAAAGTTGCCACATAGCTACAATGTTCAACCTGCAATATCTATGAAAGGGCTTAAGTTTAAACAAAAGTATTGCTTTGAGAACTGTACTTGTGGTGCAAAATTCTTGAAGTTTATTTGAAGATGGTATGCGTCCTTGATCAGGCCATGCATCTGTTCATTTATTTTGGTGTTGTAGTTGTGCGTCACCCCTTTCTTGACAATGTCATCAAAGGCATGTTGGTACGTGTGGGCTTTCAGAAAGTTCCACAATTTGGGGTCCTCTTCATTCTGTCGCTGAACTTGAGACTCATATTCCTGGAATATGAAAGTGAGCAAATAGTCTAGGTCATACAGTGAACATACCTGAATTAGCTGTGACAGCTGTAAAGCAGCAGCTCGCCCCCACTCAATTGTTGACTGTGAATGGTGAGTGAGCCTGATGTACATGAAAAACCGTCGAAAGGCATGGACACAGCAGAGAAGGATCCATCCATTATTGTCAGCTTCTTTCAACAGTACATTCAATAGACAGAATCCAATTTGCTGCATGAGATAGTAAGTAACTGGTAATACGGGCTCATAAGTGAGTCACCTTTGCTAGATCCTCATATTTACTGCCATCAGTAAACGCAATGGATGTGGCGCTACTGAAGTGTGTCAATCCTTGCCACTGGGGGATTTCTGCAATTCTTTGGTTCATTAGCATTAGAAAGAAAAAGAAAGGAAGATAGCCCACTGGCTGTCTATGGTAGAGCTTGCTTTGTTACTGAGCTTCTCTACTCGGGGCTTAATCTCGTCATAGAGATGTTGGAACAGCCCAACTCCACCATGAAGACAATCATACGACATTGCTTCATACAGACTGGAATTGTTGATCTCAAAAAAGGGATTCTGGGAAACATTCTCAGCATGTAACACAGTGATAAATGTTGCTTACAAACCCCCATATCTCATATTCCCAGCTCATTGATCATAGTTTGAGGAAGTTCAGGTAATATGTCGAACCTAGAAAAGACCCACTTTTATTCATTTTACACTATTTCTGAATTGGAACACTTTAATATGACATGAGATAATAGGTAATAAGGACTAGAGTGAGCCCAGTCTGCTAGTCATTGCCTTAGAGAAGCTGTAGTACCTTAGAAAGTATGAAGAGCTATATGATATGCTATACAGAGGTGTCTAAGCTGTACTTTCTAACCTATCTAAGTATCAGATCCAAAGTGGATCACTCCTGAAACCTGTAGGGAATCTAACTATGGCCCAATGAACGCATTGGCTAGTTAACCAAGCTCTCAAAGTGCTATCAATGGGATTTTAACTTCTACTTTACTTTTCTATGACATCTGCAAAGTGCAAGCTGCAGTCAAACAGTACAGAGGTACTTAGAGGAGACATCAAAACAGAAAGACAACTTAGAACAGGAACAATCATAGAACGATCCTCCTCCGAAGTCAATATACAGATCAGAGTCAAAGCAGGCGATCTCTTAATAAAGAATTCACCAGTGGCTAAACAATATGCAATAAGCAAACTAGGTACAAAGACTGCTTGGAAAGACAGAAATCACTTCCGAAGGACATCCACTACCTACAGACAGATACAATGAGACATATGAAGAATATCTAATGCACAAGAAATCCTAAATAAGACTGAGCATNCGGTAATATGTCGAACCTAGAAAAGACCCACTTTTATTCATTTTACACTATTTCTGAATCAGAACACTTTAATATGACATGAGATAACAGGTAATAAGGACTAGAGTGAGCCCAGTCTGCTAGTCATTGCCTTAGAGAAGCTGTAGTACCTTAGAAAGTATGAAGAGCTATATGATATGCTATACAGAGGTGTCTAAGCTGTACTTTCTAACCTATCTAAGTATCAGATCCAAAGTGGATCACTCCTGAAACCTGTAGGGAATCTAACTATGGCCCAATGAACGCATTGGCTAGTTAACCAAGCTCTCAAAGTGCTATCAATGGGATTTTAACTTCTACTTTACTTTTCTATGACATCTGCAAAGTGCAAGCTGCAGTCAAACAGTACAGAGGTACTTAGAGGAGACATCAAAACAGAAAGACAACTTAGAACAGGAACAATCATAGAACGATCCTCCTCCGAAGTCAATATACAGATCAGAGTCAAAGCAGGCGATCTCTTAATAAAGAATTCACCAGTGGCTAAACAATATGCAATAAGCAAACTAGGTACAAAGACTGCTTGGAAAGACAGAAATCACTTCCGAAGGACATCCACTACCTACAGACAGATACAATGAGACATATGAAGAATATCTAACGCACAAGAAATCCTAAATAAGACTGAGCATGCATTGTCAAAGGAGATAGGAACAATAACAGCGTGTTCCGACCTTGGAAACTTTGGCATCTAGGCCTCTGCCAATGTGCAGATACTAGAAAAGGGAAATGCTGTCAAAAGACGGGACAGATACAGCCATCTGCTCATGGATACCTGACTTAGAAAAGAGAAAATACAAATTATAGAATCTAGAACACCTGGAAACGTAGATACCCGCGTGGATATGGTTGGATACCCTAGTGGCCAGACTCTGTGACATCTGAATAATCCCTCTTTTAGTATCTCAGTCACTCATTTGTCATTTCCTGAATTATTGGACATTATTTATAATTTCCTGTAGATATATTCCTTAGACTGTATATAAGGACAGCTAGATATTTGTACATACTCAAGTAACTCTGCCCCCTCTGATTGTGAATACATGACAAGTTTGTTNACACACTTAGAGTCTTAGCAAGGGGTGTGCCTGCACTGAACTCTTTGTAGAAATTGGTCTAGGACCTTTTCCAGTACACTGTGTGCTGTAGTTATCTTGAAGAAGTCTTGAACTCCATAGGGTCAGACTATATCGGCTATCAAGTCTTTGTACGGGACTGTAGCTCTTGTGTTTGTGCTTTGTGCACCGTGTTCTTTGTGTTTTGTGTGTGTGTTTGTGATATAAACCATTTTAAAACCATATATACTCCTCTGGAGGTGAACACTTTGAAGTAGAACACTTCAATAAGAGAGAATCAACCTAGCTAAGAGTTTTGTTGGCATTCTAAGTGCAGTAACTCTGATCATGTCGATCTACACTTGCACAACAACTGAGTTAGACTTTTGGAGGTTATCTTTTTGGGTAGTTTTCCACTAGTCCTAACTTAGACAAATTAGCAGTGGAATGGACAGAAGCATTGTTGCAGGGGCTTGACCAAGGAGTGCCTTGCTCTGATCATCCAGCAGCTTGATCTGCTGCTGCAAGTCCTCAATTTCTATGTCAAGCCTTTGTACATCCAACTGAGACTGTGTGTTTTTCCTCTCCCATCTGACATCCATGAGATAGATGTTCAGAGATGCTCGCTATTGGTTGATGGCAGCTTGCTGCTGCACCAGGCTTATCTGATGGGTGCTGGAGAGTACCATGCCAGAGAGCTGTTTAATGTCATCTGACATGGTCTAGCTTAGAACCAATGAGGTTGATAGCATCTCTCTGGGCTGATGTCTTCTTCTCCACTGATTCCAAGCATTTTGACATCTCCAAAATTGCATTTGATAATTTGCATTGTGATCAATGACCTGTCCCATGTTTTGCCTTGGGAGGCCTAATGAGGAGTTGAAGGTGAAGAGGAGCTGAGGGAAAGTGAGGCCTGGTCTGGTATTGGTGAGATGGTCATGAAAGGATTCGGCAGCATGCAGGACCTGTTGAGTGGTAGCCCAGCAGTCCATGCTGAAGATGTAGTAATCATTATTATAGCCTTCATACCATTCAGTGACCAGTGTGGGGTTGTTGGGATCAGTAGAAAATGTGGTGAGCAGCCAGCTTCTGATGTCAATGTCAACAGAATCCTAGAAGCGACTGAGACCTGTGATGATGAGCTCGAGCGCTTTTTGGATTGAGAGGTGTCGACTAGGATGAATGGTAATGTGGTAAGAGGAGATGGATGGGATGAGAATGGATTTGCTTTTGATGATGCTATCAGCATCAGAAGGAAAGGCTAGTTTGATGTCCACAGTATCCTGGCCAACAGAGAAAAGGTTGGAGAGTAGGATTTTCTTCTTCTTGAAATGTTGTTGGATTAAACTCTTGATGTGATCAATAGTGGGTAGGGCAGTGGACACCTTGCTGTTTGGCTTAGGATAGGCATTCTTGTATGTCGCTAACGCACTGGGAACTCAAACCCACATGTGTTTGTCAGAGCCATCCTTGGTGGGAGTGAACTCAATCTCAAGGCAAGGGTGCACAGACATAATAGCATGCTGCTATTGGAGCAGCAGATAAATTCAAGGTTCAAGTGTCTCATTGTCAATGGCAATAGTCAGATGGAGAGATATGTAACACATAGCTGGATGTGCTGAAGCCGCATGAAACAGCTCTACAACAACAGAGATGAGGCCAAGGGTGTCAGGGTGTTTAGCACAGAGAGTCTGGACAGCAGTAGACAGCTGCAACTGGATCGTGCACTTTCTTGGTCAGAATGTAAGCGTTGTGAACAATCAGCTTTGCAGCTACTGATTGAGCATGGTTTTTGGAGGGAGAGGACAGTGCTGAGCTAGCAAGGATTGCTTTTATGTTGGCATCAGGTTTGGCTTTCCAAAATGGAGGTGGGCATTTGGGGGAAGGGGTCTTTGAAGAAGGAGGTGGGTTTGGAGGGGTGGTAGATTTCATAGATGGGCCGTTGTCGGCTATCCTGATGACGAAATTGCTGTTATGAAAAGCAGCAAGAATTGGGATTGGTGTGGTAGCAATTGCAGGGTCGAGGTTGCAAGGATGTTGAAAATTCCCAAAAAAGGAAATTTTTCTACTATCACTGTACACTTTTGGTTTCAAAATGTGACAACTGGCTGGAAAAGTTGTTTAGAGGGGTTTGGTGAAGTAAATAGGGGTTTTGGAGATAAAATTGGGTTGAATTTGAGTTTGGGGTCAGGGGATGATGGTTGTTGTTGTTGTTGTTTCTAAGGCTGGAACACACTGTTACTGTTCCTATCTCCTTTGACAATGCATTCTCAGTCTTATTTAGAACTTCTCATGTATTGGATATTTATTGTATGTCTTGTTGTATCTGTCTGTAGGTAGTGACAGGCCTTTGAAAGTGGTTTTCTTCCTTCTGAGGTTCTCACTTAGTTATGTTATTTCATATGGCTTTGCCACTTTTGAGCTCTTTATTAAGAGATTGTCTGCTTTAACTTTGATCTGCATATTGACTTCAGAGGATAATCATTTCTATTCTAAGTTGTCTTTCTGTTTTAATGTCTCTTCTAAGTACCTCTGTACTGTTTGACTGCTTGTTGCACTTTGCAGATGTTATAGAAAGTTAAAATAAAAATAAAATTCCCATTGATAACACTTTTGAGAGCTCAGTTAACTAGCCAATGTGTTCATATGCTCATAGTTAGGTTCTCTATATGTTTTGGGAGTAATCTGATTTGGATCTGATACAGCTTAGACACCTCTGTATAGCATATCATATAGCTCTTTGTACTTTTCAATGCACCATAGCTTCTTTAAGGCCATGACTAGCAGACTGGGCTCACTCTAGTTCTTATTACCCATTATCTTGTGCTATATTAAAGTGTCCTGATTCAAAAGTAATGTAAACTGAATAAAATTGGGTCTTGGGTCTTTTCTAGGTTTGCTATATTACTGAACCCTACATTCATATGAATCAACTCACTTGATGAACTGCTTGCTCAATTCTCTGACCAGTTTGTGCAACTTGGCATAATAAAGCAGCAGTATATCATCAATAGAGCCAGACAACTAGAAGTTCTAGATGAACCATGCATTCAAATGTATCTTGATATGATACATATCATAATATATACTCCTTTCATTTCTGCCATTATGCAACCACATTAAGGCATATTCTCCCTATGCTCTTCTCAATGTGAGTTATGCAAACATAAAATTAAACCATAGTTATTACATCTAGGAATGAGTATATATGCTGTACTTAGAGAAATGTCTGATGGAAGATGTTTCTGGACATATTGCACACCACCAGAATATCTCTTCAATGAGATACCTCAACCAGTGGATGCTTTACTTTGTGTATTGGGACTTGACAAACCAACTATGACAGATGAATTTGTCCTCATGGAATCACACTATCATCCTGATGCAAAGTGTCTTTCAATGTGCCCAATATGTTCCAACCATCTCATCAAAGGTGATTACACCAGAGCTGGTATTTACCATATGGGTGACATACTAGCTACTGATGAAGATGGCAAGGCAATCAAAATTCTGATCCTTGCAAATCCATCAGAACTTGTCATTGCCTATAATAACCAGGGTTCCCAAAAAGTATGACCAATTACCTGAACTATTGAATCCCTATATGGATTCTCAAGTTCTTTATTGTACCACTTGCAGAGATACTTATTCTCTGGACATCTGGACTACAGAACAGTCTGAATCTGGACTTCTTCACACCACTCTGGTGCATATTCCACATTATAAAGACTTCTCTTGGCAAGCTGTTACAATTACTGTGGATCAAACTGGACCAAAGCCTAGAAAGAATGATAAATGGAGTATTCTTGACAACAAAATTAATGAAATCAAGAAGAGAGCTCCAATCAGGCTTTCCTATCCAGAACAGGCATTACAATAAAAGGGTGCACAGGCAAATTACTTTGCTTGGCAATGACACATAAGGCTCTGCCAATAAAATCTTAGTGATAAGAACTCTAAGCCCTCATTCAATCTCTCCCAAGATCAGTAATATGCTCTGGAAGAATTGAGAAATAGAAGCAAATTGAAGAACAGTTGAAACATGACAAGGACTACTATGTCATCCCCTCTTCACCTAAAAAAGGAAAAATGGATGTAAACAACATCTTGAGAGGTATCTATTCATAGCACCATCATAGTCACTCAGACTCTAAATGTTCCATGTATAAACCTAAGGTAAGTAATGAGAAGAGCAAAGCTAAAGAGTTCTCTAGTCCAATAATAGATCAGTCCATGACTGATCCAAACTCTACCTTTCTACAGGAATCTAGGGATATTGCTGATCAATCTATAATTGACTTAGAAGCTACTATTAGACAAGAGTCTAATGAATTTTTGGCAAACCTGGGTCCTTTGGGATCTTATTTTTCTTCTGAACTACTGAATAATAGCTCTGGTCTCTCTCTTACAGAGCCAGAATGACCTAATCAGACTGCTCCATAGACTAATCTTAAAACTTGTGGTTGACATGGTACTCATTGTTCTGAGTCTCAATGTTCTTACACTGGTATAGAAACATGAGAATAATACCTGAGTTGGGCTGACCTTCACACCCTCCTCCTCCATTGCCAGAACCTCTCCAGGTTCCCCCACCACAAGGATCATCTATGATTAAAGGCACTGTAGTTTATAAACCAAATCTGGAATTCACTTTTTTCTCTGTTACAGTTTTCCTACCTCACTTCCACAGACATACAAAGCTTCCTTCCACATGACCTTTCCATAACCTTTTTCATAACATTTCATATGATTTCCTCAAGACCTTCATCTTTTCTCTTATCCTCAGATATATCTGTTCCTCATGATCCTCTATAATGTTATAGGACAGGTTATATGTTTCTTCTTCTATTGGACATGTTCACCCTCCTAGCTCTCTTCTTTATATATTCCTTTATACTCATACATCATATGATTTCCATTTACATCAGACAATTACATCTTCCCAGTTTCCTTTTCATATACCTCTGTACTCTTACTGACATATATTCCAAACACTTTGTAGTATTACTCATTCTCTTTCAACTTACCAGATAGAGATAGTAGCTACTTGCAATGTATTTAAACCAGATACCCAGAGTCATAGCTCTTCAGCTTGACCTGGTTAATTATACCTGGTCTTACTCAACAAACCTCAAACCTTCTGAATGACCTCAAACTTGAACCTTGAATAAACTCTACTATTGAGATGTCTTCTCTTTAGTTTAGTTTTGTCATTGTTGTCTTGAGTCAGACAAGCAACATAACATTCCCAACTTTCAAATCTAATAAAATGAGAGTTAAGTTAGAGCATTCTGACAGATCTTTTGTTTTGAAATGCAAAGAACCAGATGAGAAGCCTAACATCTTCTTTAATCACAGGGATATCTTTCAAGAGGGAAATTCTAACCAGATTTCATCTTTCTACAATCCCCTTGTAGTGCTCACTCCTCCTTCTGAAGTTGCAGACTGGGAAGAAGAAAGTCATTATAATTATAAGTACAACAAGGTGGATGATTATAACTAGTATGGTTCAGGCTCTATTATTCCACTAATTACTAATTATACTGAACAGAACAATCCTTTCCTTAAAAATATTGAAGATTGTGTTGTAAACATCTGTACCACATTTTCATTCTGTAATTCAGTTGATTGTACTAGTAGTAATAGTTTGAAATCAAACTCTGCATTACGAGTACTCAATTCTGCTCCAACCAACTACATAAGTCTGATAATTGGAGATTTCTCTAAGTTACATAAGGTAAACCCTATACATATTCAAAGGGTTAATGGTGGTGATACAATCACCAAAGCTAGAACCATTATCATTTCTCATAAGAGCTCTAATAATATTATTCATCAAGTCAAACTATATCCAGTTTATTATCATCCAAAATCCAGTTTTCAACTCCTAGCTGGAAACAAATTTACTATCAGAGAATGTGATATCATCTACTCTCACCCAGAAACCTTAGTTCATTGGAAGAATGGTGACTTGTTCTTGTCTCTGTCCTCTGGACAAGATAAATACAAGTTCACATACCTGGAAACTCAAGTAGATGACTTGAAGTTCTCCTGGCCCTTTCTCCTGCCACCACTAAAGTGGTAGATTTGATTATTGCACACAACTGCTTTGAGCACATACTAGAACTCATCCTTAGTAAATGTACTACCACCTGTAATGGTTTTTCCATCAGAGACTTGTTGAAGTTTGAGCACTCTTGCACTGGATGTGCTTATGGGGCATAAAACAATAGTTGTATTCAAACTCAACAAAATGAGTGTTGGAGATTCTAGGACCAATCCATATGGATTTAGTGGAGTTCTCTGTAATTTTATACTCTCATAAATTCAAACATGTGCTCACTATCCTTGATGACTACTCTAGTTATGAATGGTCAGCACTACAAAAGACAAAGAAACAAGACAAAACACTTGCTTCCTTTAAAGCCTTTAGGGCACAAATACAAAAATATACTGGGAAGCCTATAAAAAACACTGAATATTGATTATGGGAAAGAATTCTTTGGTACCTTATTCCAGAAACCGATAAATATTATACAAATGAACACCCATTTTCGATCTGGGAAGTTGTTTTGAAGGAAATCATCTCTGAACTACCAAGTGAGACATTGAGAATTATTCTTGATGTTGTGGTAACAGTGAACCATGCTGAACCAACTCACAAACAAAACTGAGAATCAAGAACTTATATATACCTTTTTTGGGGGTATTTTGGCACCACAGGCCTCATGTTTTTATAGTAGAGGCATAGGTTTTTGAGCATCTTCACTGGCAGAATTGAGCACTTTAACAGTGTTATTTGTGAAAAGTCTGAAAAATTCTGTTTTAAAGCATGTCTCCCTTCTGCCTGGTGGACTTATATGCTTTAAATTGCTGTTTATGTTTACAATCACTATGTACGAGGTGTTCTTTTAACATGGTTTTCTGATTGAGAAAACACTTAATCTTCTTGCAAAGAAGATTTTCAAAAAAGCATTTATAAATTCTAAATTTTAATTGTGTCCCCTCAACAAGAATATGTCTGGAGGATGCTAAATTTTCAATAGCAAAAAATATAGAATTTTCAAATTCTGAGAATTAATAGACAATACAATATATTAGAATAATTTCCATGCTGAGAAAACATTAAATTTTCTCTGGTTGAAAATACTCAGAAAATGCTGATAAGATAAGATAAAAATTCCAAATTTTTTATTGTGGGAAAGTCAGAGAAAACACTAGGAAAATGGTAGGAAAATCATATGGAAATACTATATCTTACAGCAGTTTTCAGATAGTTTTCATATAATTTTCCTTTTGTATTTAACATGTTTTCCTTGATATAATATTCAAAATTTTATAAGGCAGAAAATCTAGTATATTTGTAATTAGAAAACTAAAGGATAATTTTATAATTTCATTGTTATAAAATTATTAGAAAATACAGACTCTTCTGGAAATTAAAATACAGAATATGCTTGCTGTTTTCAATATATGATAATAGCTTGAAACTGAAAGAGTTTTCTGAGTGTTGTCTAGAAGTAAATATATAGCAGTATTCTGAGTGTATTTCCTTTGTATTAATAGCATGGAAAAGAACACCTTGTACATAGTGTGTTTGCAATCATTCGAGCATTGGAAAAATGGCGACATTACGTACTTGGAAACAGATACCTGGTGATGGTTCTCTCTGATCACAAGAATCTGACTTATTTCTGAACTGCCCAGAAGCTAAACCACCGACAGGCGAGATGGAGTCTTTTTCTGTCCCTGTTTGACCTCAAGTTAGTCCACGTTCCCAGGTCACAAATGGTACAATCGGATGCCCTCTCTCAAAGAGCAGATTTTGTGGAAGCTACTAATACTGATAACGAGAATATAGTGCTTTTACCTAATGTATTATTCATTAATGTGATAGATCTGGGTCTGCAGACTTGGCTGAAGGATGTGATGGGATCAGACAACTTCCACAGAGGTGCCCTGGAGTCTTTGATCGATCAGGAAATACTCCCAATCAAGTCAGCACTGGCAGACTGGACCATAGATGAGAGAACCTTGTTCTACAAGAAACAAGTTTACGTACCTAACAATGTCGCTCTGCACTGAGATATTGTCAGGAAGATCCATGAAGGACAGCCTTTTGGACATCCAGGACAGTATGGCATGGTGGACTTAGTGGGGCGAGAATTTTGGTGGCCAGATATGGCAAAATTCATCAAAGCTTTCATTAATAGCTGCAGGCCTTGTCAACAGATGAAGATCAACACACACCTGTCAACAGCAGGATTTATGCCCATTCTGAGTCTGCTGAACAGCACCCCTTTCTAGGTCATTAGCATGGATCTTATCACTGATCTTCCAGAATCTGATGGCTGGGACTCTATAATGGTCATGGTAGACCATTCGTCTAAGAAGAGGGTAATTTTCATCCCATGCACAAAGAAATTGGACACAACCAAAGCAGCAGAGCTTCTTTTCCAACATGTTTACAAATGATACAGTCTGCCAGACAAGATCATCTCAGACAGAGACCCAAGGTTTGCAGAACGAGTCTTCCAAGAGATGGCTTGATTATTGGGAACAAAACATTCAATGAGTACTGCATATCATCCACAGACAGATGGAGAAACTGAAAGAGTCAATCAGAAAGTGGAAATATATTTGTGGTTCTTCTGCAGTAAAGAACAGACCGAATGGAGCAAACACCTCCATATAGCAGAGTTTACACACAACAACAGGACTCATTCTGTTACCCATCACTCCCTCTTTTTTCTGACCATGGAATATCACTCCAGACCACTGCCTACCACATTCAAGAAAACTGATGTTCCATCAGTAGAGAAACAATTAGAAGAGCTGAAACGATTATGACAGGAAACGGCCTCGATGATTGAGATCACACAAAGGAAGGTGATAGAACAAGAGAAAAGAAAGACAGACAAGTTTGAGAAAGGACAGAAAGTGTGGCTTGAAGGAAAAAACCTGGACTTTGGATACCCAATGAAGAAGCTGTCACCCAAAAGAGAGGGACCATTCAAGATTGAGGAAGTCATGGGGCTAGTGACATACAAGCTGGCACTGCCAAGACAATGGAAAATACACTCTGTTTTCCATGTCAGGCTCCTCTCACTGTACAAAGAGACAGAGGAACATGGAGCCAACTTCCTGGAACTGTAGTTGGCTCCACCCCTGGATATAATAGAAGGGCATAAAGAGTTTGAAATAGAGGCAATCATTAGTCACAAGCCACAGAAAGACTCAAAGAAGTTCCTGGTGTCATGGAAAGGATACGATTCTTCCCACAACGAGTGAAAGAAGAAGGAAGAACTGGGAAATGCAATGGAGACCTACCTGGAGTATATATTAAAGCACAAACTCTGAGAGGAACCCCATCCTTTAACCCAACAATGTCCCATGCCAATGCTCAAAATGCTTCTACTTCTGCTTTTGACCTCCATTCGTGACCCCTCCCTCCAAGACCTTCTAGTGGTGCTGCTGAGAGTACTATTCATCCCAACGACATCCACTACACTGGCCTGTTCACTCCTACCTCTTTTGAACTATTGTACCTTGTCAACACCGGTGAACATGATGAGGCCCTTTGAAGAGAAACTATAGCATCTTCCATCTTACAAATTACCATTGACAGCCTTATACAACTTAGGGAACAATGTGGCGCCATCAATCAGATCATTCAGGAGACAAATGTATACTCTGCAAATCTTGCATTCAATGCAACTGCAGGGGCTGCTGGAGGACTCATCCTCAAAGGACCTGTGATGGTCCCATCTCTAACAGTGTTTGCGATGCAGATCCAAACAGTCCAGAATTCTGGATGGCCCACCTCGCCTATGCAGAACGCATTCGAAACGTGGCACAGCTGGCCTGCAAACAATTCAAACAAATCCCAAAGATCCCCCCACCCAGAGCTAGTCTATCTGAGACATCTCATCAATCCAAATCCCCTGTTGTTGACCAACCCAAGACAGAGTGACACTCCCCCACTCTTAGTACCCACTCCCTGGTCTACCCAGACCCCCCAAGCCCCTCTAGCAATAGAGACAAACCCATCCCCGATTCCAATGGTGGAAGTCCACCATCTACACCAGATCCATCGGCATCCATACTCCCTCCCCCTCAGATTCTGGCACCAAGGCTGTCAAATCCAATATGGAGAGCATCCACTCCCCCAGAGTTCACACTATGTACAAGGTGTTCTTTTAATATGGTTTTCTGATTGAGAAAACACTGAATCTTCTTGCAAAGAGAATTTTTATAAAACCATATATAAATTCTAAATTTAAATTATGTCCTCTCAACAAGAATATGCCTGGAGAATACTAAATTTTCAGTAGCAAAAGATATAGAATTTTCAACTTCTGAGAATTAATAGATAATACAATATATTAGAATAATTTCCATACTGAGAAAACATTAAATTTTCTCTGGTTGAAAATGCTCAGAAAATGCTGATAAGATAAGATAAAAATTCCACATTTTCTATTGTGGGAAAGTCAGAGAAAACACTAGGAAAACACTAGGAAAATAGTAGGAATATCATGTGAAAACACTATATTTTAAAGCAGTTCTTAGATAGTTTTCATATAGTTTTCCTTTTGTATTTAACATGTTTCTTTTGATATAAAATTCAAAATCTTATATTTGTTTTTTAAATGTTTTCTCACTATTCTATAAGGCAGAAAATTAAAGGATAATTCTATAATTTCATTATTATAAAATAATCAAAAAACACAGACTCTTCTGGAAATTAAAATCCAGAGTATGCTTGCTGTTTTCAATATGTGATGATAACTTGAAACTAATAGAATTTTCTGAGTGTTGTCTGGAAGCAAATATATAGCAGTATTCTGAGTGTATTTCCTTTGTATTAATAGCATAAAAAGAACACCTTGTACATAGTGTCAGGGATGTGACAACTATGACCCCTCCACTACAGTACCTTTCCATGCTGACAGAACCCTCAATCCCTATTTCCAACTCCTCCACATCATTTATGCAGATGCCCGGCTTTCCCCAGGCCCTATTGCTAGCGAACCGAGCACCAACACCGATGCTCCCAAGAACACTGATTCAGAACCCCACAATGCAGTCAGTGTGGGACAACGATGACCTCAAAGAACTGTCGTCGAACAAGCCATTGACAAGTCTGAACAAGACAAGGGACATTACTGATGAGGTTTACGAATACCTCTCTGCCCTGTGTGCAGAATGGCGAAGCACCATGGCCACAAATGCCCAAAGTACTGTTGTGAAGTATGCGGGACGTTTGTGCCTGGTCACCTCACTTGAGATTGTCATTTCCGACAAAGGTCAAATTGAATTGCTCAAAAATACGATCCCGAGCACTCAAGACCTGTTGACTATGATAGCTACAGGGGTGACTTCGACGCTGAACTCTATGGAGACGGCAAGCAGTAATTCAACAGCAGCGCAGGAGAACGTTGAGGACAAATACAAGTGGCAATACACTGAACAACAAGAAAGCTTCAGGCAAGTAACCTTATCCGATGGAACTGTGGTGACACTGGAGTATCACCTGTAAGAGAGGGGTAGTGTTATGAACATGGACTAGCAAACAGACACATAGATACTGATGTGTGTATTACTAAATCCTTTTCTTTCACCTTCTACAAGTTTCTATCTATTCTTAGTTACAATGTTCTCTCAAGTTCTTTCTGTTTCTCTATTATTTGTCATTGTATCTACTTTGTAGTATTTAAGATAGTCTAACTAGGTCTAAGCTCCTCAGCTTGACCTGGTTTGCAATAAACCTTGTACAAAGCAACAAACCTCTGAACTGCAGACGACCTCTGCACAAACTCTAAGCTTGAACCTTGCAACTTACTTGACTATGTCATAGTTGAGTTAGTTGTCAATGTTGCTGTGCAAGTAACATAACATAAACCCTTTTTAAAACCCATATATACACCTCTGGAAGTGAATACTTTGAAGTAGATTGCTTCAATAAGAGAGAATCAACCTAGCTAAGAGTTTTGTTGGCATTCTAAATGCAGTAACTCTGATCACATTGATCCACATGTGCACAACAACTTAAGTTAGACTTTTGGAGGTTATCTTTTGGGTAGTTTTCCACTAGTCTTATCTTAGACAAATTAACACATCAATGATCTTCCTTTAACTCATTCCTTACAATATGATACCATCCACTTCTTATCTGATCAGGACACTGATTATTTACCCAATCTCAAAAATCTACACATTGATCAACCTGCAGCACCTGATTCTAGTCATGGGGATTATAATGATCAGTCACTAGTTGATAATGTACCTTTTTCAGCACCTGTACCACATCAACAGCTCAAACTCCAACAATTTATTCATATTACAAAAGTTCCTAATCATTTTGAAAGTGCATTTGGTACAAGAACTCCAGTAGAAGTGCTGAAGAACACTTGTTCATTTGGCAAAGCTATCTTTATCCCTTTGCAATCTGCATTGATTGCTGCTCATTTGAGTAATGTTCAACATGTTCACCTGAATGATTCATCCTATTTTCTTACCCATAGAGCAGCATGAGGGAGTATGGCAACAACTAGATTCAATTCTTGCTTGTGCTGCTAACTTTGATAATGTTTGTGAATGGATTTACAAAGACATTCTTACTCATTCTGAAGACAAACAAGTAGAATTGTTGAAAGCATGCAAAGAGGAATTATCTTCACTATGACAACAAAACATCTTTGAAGAAGTAGATTTACCACATGGTTACAAAACCATCAAATCATAATTGGTCTTTAACATCAAGTCAAATGGCCATAAAAAGACTAGACTTGTTGCAAAAGGGTTTTCACAAGTAGAAGGAATAGATTATGATGAAGTCTTTTCTCCTGTAGTCCAGTACAATGCCATTCAACCACTACTCACCTTAGCAGCTATTGAAGATTGGGATATAGAAGTGCTGGATGTGAAAACAGCCTTTCTATATGGCAAATTAGAGAAAGAAATTTACATAGAACAACCTGAAGGCTTTATAAAGGACAAAACTAAAGTTTGGCAACTACACTGCACTTTGTATAGTTTGAAATAAGCATCACATTCTTGATAGAAAGCCTGCAAAGAATCTATGAAGAAGCTCAGATTCACATGTTGCTCTTCAGATTCTGGTGTATACATATACATATATGGCAAGAACATAATCCTAGTCACTATATACATTGACAATACACTATTCATGGGTTCAAATCACATCTTACTGCAAAAGAAGAAGAAAGAATTCATAACTATATGGGAATGCAGAGACTTAGGTGAACCTACAGAATTCCTGCACATGAGAATTGTCAGAGATCACAAAAAGAAAACTATTTCTATTGATCAATGTGATTACTTGGAGAAAATTCTCCAGCACTTCAGGATGATTAACACCAAGACTGCAAGGACTCCATTACCCACTGGGTATAAACCCAAGAACAACACTGAAACTCTAAACTCTGAGATCAAAGCCAAGTTTCAATCAGTAATTGGATCATTACTATATTTGTGCCTTGGCACACACTCTGACATTAGCTTTGCAGTAATCAAATGTCACATTTTGCTTTGAATCCATCTGAAGATTATTTGAATCAAGCACTGTACATTATGAAACATCTGCTAGAAACTTGACAATACTCTATCATTTATAGAGAAAACACTAATAAAGGGTTTATTGCATATTCAGATGCAGAATAGGCTTCAGATCCAACAAGGAAATGAAAATCACAAGCAGGTTACATTATCCAATTTGCAGAAGGACCCATTAGTTGGGTTTCCATGAAACAGAAGACTCTAGCTTTATCATTGACTGAAGCAGAGTACATGGCTGCCTCTGACTGTGCTTGAGAAATACAGTGTATCAAAAACCTCTTCTCTGAAATTGGTTCAGTTTCCTTTACTACTTGATAATCAAGGATCTATTTTCCTCACTGATAATAATGTAACAATGCAACAATCAAAACATATTGACATGCATTTCCATCATATCTGAGAACATACAGAACACTAAGGGATAGATGTCAGATACACTTCTACCAAGGAAAAAATAGCAGACATATTCACCAAGAACCTGGCTTATTCCACCTTTGAATATCTCTGAGCAAAACTAGGCATCACCTTTAATGCTTGAAGAATTCTCTCCTCTTACAGTCACAAATATGGGGGCATATTGAAACAAAGTGAAGTCATCACATGACCTTCACATAGTCATAAGAATATATTTGTGACTGTGCATCTTGAAACCTAGAGGACAGTAGGACTCAGTATGAGTCATAGACCAAGTCATAGCAACTGCAGACTGACTCAGAATGACTGCACATTACTGCACACTTAGGGACTGTACTATTCTTCATTCTCATTGGTAGATAGACTGTTTAGTTGGACAAATATTAGAATAGTATAAAAGCAGACCTGTAAATGGGGTAAATTCCCCAGTTCCATTCCTTCTCTCTCCTCCTGTACTAGCTACAGATCTCTCAAGTGAATACAGTCACTTGCTTGCATCACACCTCAAGTGTCACACAAGTCTTATAGGGTGTTGCTCTGTTAACAAATATGTGAGTTGAAGATACATTTACTACTGTTGCTGCAATACTGCTAGTGATGACAAAGAGCTCTTTCTCACTGTCCTACTACTCCTCTTCAACACTTCCAACCAGCAGTCTCAATAACTTTGCAGCAGTTTGCATTCAGCAGTTCATTTCAGCAAGTATCTGACTAAATTTTCATAGCTCAATACTGCCTCAATGATGATTACCATCTATGCCGAGCTTCTCAGTCAACAGAGAGAGCAAGACCTCTCTAACTGCCACCAAACCCTCTTATCTGCTGAATTCTCTGTGAGTGTCCACCATATATTTTTGGTACACTTTTCAGCTCAAGTTATTGCAGAGCTCACTCAGCAGGAAGATTACAGCTTGTCTTACATCTGTCTCCATCACATTTTATGTGACTGATACCAACAATGCTCTTGTGGTAAGGGTCACAATTCAGTGGGAACATGTAGTGTAACTGATGCTTCTAGAAATTTGTATGTGAGAATCCATCACTCTTTAGTATTCTGCAGCAGCTCATCAAGCATCCCAACATGTTCTTGTACCTTTCTACACAAATCAAGAACATTGCTTCTGATGTTCATGGTACAATAAAGTTGAAGATGATTGTTTCTTGTAAACAGGTACAGAACTATATTGATGGGCCCATGGATTGCTGCATCCATCAAGCCCACTCCAACTAAGCACAATCCAAAGGGCAAACTGTATAGCATTGACAAGCTTGCAAAGCAACTGCTTCCTGAGTCTACTACTCCCAATGCAAACCATCAGGCCCACTTTGTTATGTTTTCCCCTTTGTACACTTACATTTCCCTTCATTTATATACCTATGCTTCCCCCTCCATTGGACTTACTACACTTTTCCAGTCCCCATCTTCTTCTGCCATATGTTTCTCACTCCATTGGACTCATACACCTTTCCAGCTCCCTCCTTTACTTCCCATACTTGTAATAACAGACAGTCAGCAAATCCCAATTGAGCCAGGTATTACTCATCATTTACCAATGCCTTCACTATTTACACAAACACTCACATAGATAGACATAGCCACCAGTTGTATGTATTTAAGCACCCATACCAAGGTCTTAGCTCTTCAGCTTGACCTGGTTTAATTATTACTTGTATCAACTTGCACTTGACCAATCCCAGACTTCTTACTCTTTCTCTAACTTGGACTTGTGTTGCACACTCAAAGCACTGAAGTATGTTGAAGGGTTGCTTGCTGCTTTGAGCACTGAAGCACAAGTAATGTAACACACCTTGCTTTACTTGTTGGTAGCTTTCCTGCATGTTCTCATTGATATGCTAACAACATCCATTAGCACAACTTATTTGTTGAGTTCCAGGCAGTCCTTGAAGCACAGAAAGCCTTGAAACAGCAAAGTGAAACCAGCCCCAGCCCAGTTAGTGATTCCAGTAATTTGTCTAAGATAAGACTAGTGGAAAACTACCCAAAAGATAACCTCTAAAAGTCTAACTCAGGTTGTTGTGCAAGTGTGGATTGGCATGATCAGAGTTACCGCACTTAGAATGTCAACTAAACTCTTAGCTAGGTTGATTCTCTCTTATTGAAGTAATCTACTTCAAGGTGTTCACCTCCAGAGGAGTATATATGGTTTTAAAAGAGTTTATATCACAAACACACACACAAAACACAAAGAACACAGTGCACAAAGCACAAACACAAGAGCTACAGTCCCATACAAAGACTCAATAGCCAATATAGCCTGATCCTACAGAGTTCAAGACTTCCTTAAGACAACTACAGCACACAGTGTACTGGAAAAGGTCCTAGACCAATTTCTACAAAGAGCTCAGTGCAGGCACACCCCTTGCTAAGACTCTAAGTGTGTCACAACCTGATACCCAACACAGGCCACACTCCAAGTGCTCAAGGCTCCTTCTTGGTGTAAAGTGTCTCTTAGAAAAGTGTTACAATGCACTTAAGATGTTATTCTTAGTCTCTTACGATGCAAGTTCATTATCAGATTCTATCTCTCTGGAGTCACTCAGAACCAATCTCCAGGGCCTGAAGTGAGGAAGCAAAACTGGAATGGCACACAAATTTATATACCAAACAAACTCTTTATGTATTTCACAATCAGAGGGGGCAGAGTTACTTGAATATCTATGAATATCTAGTGGTCCTTATATACAGTCCAAGGAATATATCTACAGAAAAATATAAATAATGTCTAATAATTCAGGAAATGATAAATGAGTGATTAAGATACTAAAAGAGGGAATATTCGGATGTCATGGAGTCTGGCCACTAGGGTATCCAACCATATCCATGTGGGTATCTACGTCTCCAGGTGTTCTGGACTCTATAATTTGTATTTTCTCTTTTCTAAGTCAGGTGTCTACAAGCCGATGGCTGTATCTGTTCCGTCTCTTTACAGCATTTCTCTTTCTAGTATCTGCACATTGGCAGAAGCCTAGATGCCAAAGTTTCCAAGGTCAGAACACACTGTTACTGTTCCTATCTCCTTCAACAATGCACACTCGGTCTTATTTAGGACTTCTTATATGTTAGATATTCTTCTAAGTCTCGTTGTAGCTGTCTGTAGGTAGTGGATGTCCTTCAGAAGTGATTTTCTTCTTTCCAAGATGACTTTGTACCTAGTTAGTTTATCTCATATTGTTTAGCCGCTGGTGCACTCTTTATTTAGAGATCACCTGCTTTGACTTTGATCCGTATATTGACTTCAGAGGAGGATCATTCGGTGATTGTTCCTGTTCTAAGTTGTCTTTCTGTTTTGATGTCTCCTCTAAATACCTTTGTACTATTTGACTGCAGGTTGCACTTTGCAGATGTCATAGAAAAGTAAAATAGAAATTAAAATCCCATTGATAGCACTTTGAGAGCTTGGTTAACTAGCCAATGTGTTCATTAGGCCATAGTTAGGTTCCCTACAGGTTTCGGGAGTGATCCATTTTGGATCTAATACATAGATAAGTCAGAAAGTACAGCTTCGACACTTCTGTATAGCATATCATATAGCTCTTCATACTTTCCAAGGTACCATAGCTTCTCTAAGGCAATGACTAGCAGACTGGGCTCACTCTAGTCCTTATTACCTGTATTCTTGTGTCATATTAAGGTGTTCCAATTCAAAGGTAGTGTAAAAATAAATAAAAGTGGGTCTTTTCTAGGTTCGACATATTACTGGCTCAGTTAGTGATTCTGGCTCAGCCATTGAACCTGGCTCAGTTGCTGGCAAGATAGTGCAGGCCCAAGGACAAGAGCTCCCCAATGCTACTGGTACTCAAGAAAGACCTAATGTAGAAACAGTACAACTCCTGAAGATATTGCAAAGTACAGAATGGTGGTCCTTTGTTGATTTTCAGCTGAATGATGCTCATAAAGCTGTTTGATTTGACCCAGACACCAGGAGGCTACACACAGAGGCAGAGCAGGCTGAAGAGTTAAAGGAGTGCATGATACTCTTTAGTTCCAGTGTGATTGAACTGATTATAACACTTTTCAGGTTCTTGACTTGGACCTTGCAGGAGGACCTTAAACTGTATCATCCAACAGTAGACCTCACTGGTAAGATAAAGCTTGGGCCTGTTGCTAATGTTACCTTCTTCCAGGCCCAGGTTGATGCTGCCATGAGGTTCTAGGTTTCCTATTCCACTGGTTGTTCTTAATGTCTTGGTTATGTATGTATGTATCATGGCATCACTATTACAATGACAAGCATTATTTCATCATACTTGCTTTCTGTTGCATGATATAAATACAGAGTACTAGGGCCAAAGTGGCCAATGTGGTTATATAGAAAATTGGTTCTATGAAAGGTATTGAGGTTGTATCTCAGTGCAATACATGGATTCCAATGTCACCAAGGATGACACATCCTCAGGGCCATATCAGGATTTTTCCCCTCATTCATATCTGGCCATCACCTCAGGGAGCGGACTATAAGACCCCCCCTTTCAGCCCAAGACATTCCCCCCTCCCCCAGGGGAGCCAAAGCCCTACGGCATGACGGGATCCAGGGTATCCTCGCCAGCGTATCGTACCAGCCTCGTGGCAACCCTATGTACGGCTTGTCACGATATCATTAATGCGCGTATATACCCGATACAATGTACCTCTAGCGGTGTAATGGGCGGGAAGGTGCCGTCTACATCCGCTAAAAATTATTATTATTATTATTATTGTATTGCCTTATGCGGTACGAGTAGAGTCTCTGGGGTCCCGGCGCTCGGATTTTGTTTTCCGAGCGTGGCAGTCATGGCCCCCATACGATACGCAGGGTATTCAAATTGCTCCCCGAACTCGTTGCTCCAGTCCCTTCCCCGCCACAGGATTTTGTGCGAGCGGGCCAAGGATTCAACGGTCGAAAATGGCTCGTGCAAGGCTCAGGACATGATTATAGTACCTGGACAAATGCACGTTTCTGCGCTTGATAGAATCCAAGAGCTTGGAAGTCCTCTGTTATGCGATCCTTTAGGTATTGGATAAACGGACTATCGTCTGGGATGTATGTTTCAGATCCCTCAGGTAAGGAATGATGACCGTCATCCTGGAATGGAGGTCCTTTGGGGTCAGGCGGAAGCATGTCTTCCACTATATGTCGACGGCCTGCGATCTTTCGAAGACAATCGTGAAACCCTACGCCGCAGGTGAGTACTCCTCTGAATTGGACAGCGCAAGAAGTGTTCACCTTTTTGCTTTATCCTCAACCTTCCTTTCCATTGTAAATTAGTAGGGACATGCGCTGGGTCGACGCGTCAATTGATGAACGAGCACAGTAATAGTATAAGGCCAACCTGTTCAGTCAACTTCTATGTCTGCTTCGAGATACGCATGATGGTTCATTCCTTGGATGAATATGGTATTGAATGTCTTGAACAACGTGGAAAGATTGATAGACCGAAGAATCGAAGTGGTTGGTTGGAAATGACTGAGTAGGATTAGGTTTCAAGGCCTATCTCTGTAAGCATTTCAGACTAAAGGTGCCGGCAAATTATGAGGAAAAATCGAGGTCGTGGTGGTGAGAGAGGAAGAGCGCGACAATGTATTTCTCAGGCTTCACTCTGCTACTGGCCATCATGGCATCAACTATTAGTATCTTCATCTTAACCGCATTGCTAGGCTTCGTAACACCTGTACCTTTAAATGAAACATCGCTACTCATCAGCACCGGAACTCTTGTACCAACAGTGACCACTACTTTCATTGAAATCGTCACAGAAACATTATTCCCAACTTCGACGGCTTCATCTAGTGCAGAACAACCATCTGGCACTTCCTTGGAGCCGACTTTGACGACTTGGACATCCCCTTCGAAATTCATAGACATTTCCGAAGCCTTCGGTGTCACCAAATTCGCAGATAATCAAAAGAATCTTCAAGTCGTGGATGTCATTCCTCCAAAAGCCACTGATTTTGCTATCAGCTCTTTACGTGGATATGCAAGCACCCTTTGGGCCACAATTATTCGAAGCAGACGACCCAACCAACTCGAATGAGTCCGAATTCGAGTCAGTACTCCAGGTTTTCTACCCCGAAGGATCCGTCAATCCTGCGAATTCACCTCGCGGCGATGCTCAGTTCTACGCCTCGCCAATTGATATCACATCTGCAAATAATGTTACCTTCGCCTACAGCGTCCTTTTTCCAAACGGATCCAACTTCGTCAGAGGCGGGAAACTTCCTGGGCTCTACGGCGGTCGAGCAGGGTGTTCCGGAGGAGATGCGGCGACAACGTGCTTTAGTACAAGAATGATGTGGAGGAAAGACGGTCAAGGCGAGTTGTATTTGGTGCGTTTCTAGCATCATCCAATTTACCGACCTTGCGTACTGAATGTCCTTCAGTACGCTCCCAAGGACAAGCAAACGGCTGACCTGTGTAACGACTTTCACTCAGTTTGTGATGCCGCTTATGGTCTCTCTGTCGGACGAGGATCGTTCTCATACACACCGGGGAAATGGACTCGTATTTCGCAAACAGTTACACTCAACACGCCTGGGGAACAAGACGGATGCTTTACACTTTATGTGAATGGCGAACGGGTGATCGATAGGAAGGACATCTTTTATCGGGACGAAGTCTCTTATGACTCTGAAAGTATGAATAAGAAATCTCAAGGGGTAATGCGGAAGACCAGGGAGACGACACCAAAGTCTTATTCGGCGGCACCTCATCATCCTGAAGGCGGACTTCTTGGACTGGATGGCGTTTTACGTCTAGATGAACCAAGTTTAGACGAGTTCTTCATTCAAGACGACGGCGAGGCGATAGGTATTCAAGAAACGTCGGATCTTGGACCTATCGGGTTTATTGGAATGTTCTTCAGGTGTGTGTCATATGAGATCTCGACTACCTTTTCTGTGCTCATTAGAACGCCAGCACATTCTTCGGTGGCCACGAACCAGAGTGGGCGAGTCCTCGCGATCAGTACGTTTGGTTCAAGGATTTTTCGATATTGTACAATGCTTGAGTGGGACGCTTTTTGTATCTGTAGACAGCACATTGTACCAGCTCGTCTGTCTTCTCTCGAAGGTTGCCCGAGCCGTACTCAAGCGCTCCTCACGTGCATTCGCAACCTCTCAACGTTACTCCCATATTCACAAATACGCCAATCATGGACGCATGTTCGAGTTTCTCTTATGGGCGGGTTTTAACTCGAAAACATTTTGGCCAGGATCTGGGCTTTGCCTTCCCCTTTCCTGTCTTCATACAGTGGTACGTATACAGAACGTTGCAACACCATTCATCAAAAACGTTCAGTACACACCTGGGATCATCTTCCACCTAACTCTCATCGATCTCATCGACCACTCCTCCCGTTCCTTCCCAGACTGCTTTCGCATGGAGCTATTTTGGGATCACCGTACGGAGGTGTGAGCCTGATACCAAAAGAGATACCGGTTAGAAGGACGAGTATGCTTTTGAATACAAGTTCCATAAGAGATGATTAGCGTCGTAGGTAGAGGTTAAAAGGAGAGCTTTGACGATAAGCTACTTGAATGGCACACCCGCAACACCTATATGTAGCCAACGAACCCTCCAAGACGGGAAACTCGAGGAAATATTAGTCCCCCTCTCGTGGGTACCACTCGATCCCATCAAATTCTTTCCTCTGACACGACAGGTCGTGTCCATCATCCTTCCTTTCATCACTTCCCCATCATCGATCACGACATCCCTGCTTCGGAGAATATCGACGGAGGACATCCAAGCATCCAAGATAGGAAAGATAGCGGAACCAATACGCTCCTCAGTCACTGTCAGAGGAAACTGTTAATCCATCGAAACCGCAAAACATTTTGTCGAGTCGCTCACCTGTACCAGAAGGGGGAGCGCGATGATTTATAGGCCCAGAAACGCGGGCAAGAAATAAAGTGATATTGCTTCGCGAAAGGATACATGATACAAAGCGTGGTAAAGAAGATAGACTTGACTGCTCTGAGAACTCATGTTACAATTTTGTACCAACAATGTAACGCTGAACTATCGCATCTAGAAGGAGACCGGCTAACAGTATTGAACCAACTCTCGGCGTTCCCAAAAAGAACTTGAGGCAGTCGCGAGGGATATCAAGATTGACTTTTGAGAGAGGGACTAGCAATTCCCATGCGGCAACCATAACGGAGAGGTAAAAAATAACCCCATGTCCGTTGAGGAACGCTGCGTAGGAGAGCAGAGAAAGGAACAGCACGGCAGTCGCTGTGCAGAGCGGCACGGTCTGTTCTCCCATGTACAGAGCCAATGACCGAGCGCTGATTGCCACATCGTCGAGTTTATCCTAAACACATAGGTCGGTGCTACGAGCATACCTGAATAGAAAAGACCCACCTGGTGCTGATAGACAGTCTCGAATGTGATGGTCCAGAAACCCGTCGCAAGATAGACAATGGATAGTGTTTGCCATGGTACTTCCTCTGGTCTGAGGTCCGTCCATCCCATCAACGAGCCGACATTGAACATGATTGCCTGTTGGTCCTACATTCAATGGAAATGAAACGTAGGAAGGTAAATAGTGCCTACCAGAGGAACGGGAGCAAAGTCCATCCAGCGCTAGGAATGAACTTTCAGAAGAGAATTTGTAGTAGGGACCGAAATGATTACTTTGCAGGTGGGATAGATGACAAAAATAGGCCAGACCCACATTGAAACAAGTAATTTGCGACCACTCGTCAGCCGTCTCGACATGTGGAAACCAAAAACACGCACGTCAAACGATTCAGTAGGTTGTATCCGAGTTGCACGCCAACGATGACTTGTAAAGTGAACCACATCCATGCGCGGAGGAGACCGATGTCGCCACGAGGAATGGGTCGGTTTTTCGTACGTTCAACTTTGGCGTCAATGTCGTGGTCCAAAATGTCGTCGATGGTCATGATCTATAGTAGACGACTTTGAGCCAAGCCTGCGCCATTCGGAGAGAGTGGGATAGTTACCAGAGACTTGACGCCGCAACAAAGGAGAATGTATAATGCACCACGTTGAGAGAGATCGAGCCAGGACAGTGAAGGCGTAGCGTGGTAGCACATTGTCATTGAAAATGCTGCAAAATCGAACAATTTGAGAACCTAGTCGTCACAGTGGCAAGTGGCTCCAATTACCGAGCGGAAACCAGCTCACCTAGAGCCATTGCTAAGACGCCCCAGGTCCCAGTATGCCTTGAGTTCCGGGAATGAGGGCAATAGGAGGAGCTGAGGCTTGCAAGAGTTCGTGAACAAGATAAAAATTGTCGATATAAAATAGTCATTGGAAACAAAGCCCATTATGGAACCAAAGCTGGAGGTGTTAAATTAGATCCGTATCCTAGATAAGTTGCCGTGGGAGAGATGGGAGAGAAAGACACATGGGCAGCCTGGGCAGCCCGGACGAGGAGTAGTAACAGTTATGCTCCAATCCAGCTCCGACACTACTATTGGCTTTCTGTTGATAGGAATGTAACCCTGCCGCCTAATGAAAAAAAAAAAAAAAGAAGTGGAACAAGTAGTCAGAGATAACAGGAATGGTTTCCATCTACCACTCATCTACGGTGCGAGCTGCTAGATGATGGTAAGGGAGACAAACTCAGAGTCACGAATTTAGAATCGATCCGCGTCCAGCCAACTGGCGGCTCCTTTAGACACTGGCCTCAGAATCCACTAAAACACCTTCGTTTCCCTTCGGACTTTTTGCATTATCAATCTATGATATATTAACTACCTCTCATAATTTCTGTAGGGAAGTTGAACAAATCAGTGAAATACTGGATGCCAAAAACTGCTTGGAGCAGGCAATGATTTTTCCTGCAATGTAATGAAGGCCGTTCCACTCAAGTTTTCTACAGTAGACATTTCATGTATCATGTAACAAGTTCTGATACTTTTCTGGGGTACAGAGAGCAATGTTGAAGTTGTGCATAATTTCAGAGCATGAAACAGGCAATCAGATTACGACAATTTTGGGGGACTGTCTAAAGGAGAGGAAAACGGCCGATAACAGCTTTTTTCACTGATCGCTTTCACCGCACTACTCAACATCTCTTTATACTCCATATAAAGGCTCAGGTAAACCTAGAATATCATGTATGTGCTGTCAGTGTACTCTGATTGTCACCGGGGGTGGTTGTTTTTCATTCTGAAGCACAAAAAGTTTCACTGTCTAAAGGAGCTGCCAATTACTGTACTAGCCCCTGAAAGCTCCCACAAAGGTCGTTCGCCCAGACCATCATTTTTGCCCGACGCCGAAACGTTGAACTCTAGGTGATCTTGTCCGACTTTCAAACGGTCTGTACTATCAAATTTGGTAGATTTTCAAGTACTTTGGGTCCAACGGCTCCCAGAGGTAAAGAGAACCTGTGAAAAGCGTCCAAACGGCTGGGAATTCAGGAGATTCAAAATGACTTCCAAATGACCTCCAAAAGAGAGCCTATAACCGGAAAGGCTCTGACGCGAAATCACCACGGAGGCGAGGTATTTTGTCCGACATCGCAAACAGGTTTCGGGCTTCCCGGGGTCCATTTTGTCCGACTTTTGAACGGGAGTTTTAAGAATATTTTGTCAAGGCAAACAACCCCCCTGCGGGGCTTTCAGGGGCCCTCGGGTACCTCAACTACTCCAGCCGCTCTCCGTGAACTTGACCCAGCACAGGTTCAAACAGGTTCAAATTTTGCGGCCACCCGAGAAGCGGTACTTGTTTCCGACACATCCCCATTCCGAGCCTTCCTTCCGTCATCGTGCCATCTTTCCGATCCGCGGCAAGTGCTTCAAACTGGTCAGCTTGCAAACGAAAATCTGCTAAATATGTACACTCAATTCTTATACAACGTATCAACACTTTGGTAATACACACTAGAAACATTTGACTGGTATCGTAATGATGAGGATAAAAACGAAGAACAGAAAGCGCACAAAACATGTCGACAAATTAACGGGCATGCTAAAGTAAACCGTAAGCCACCTACGACCCGTAGCCCACACGAAGAGAAACCCAGAACGACAAGAACAGGAAAGAGATAGATGTAACCCTGACCGAAGGTACCCGATAGTTCCTCATGCCAAGGAGAAACTCATAACGTTTGCACTACAATCGCCGTGTCGTCAATCCAAGCGGCGTCCATGTCCAATGTCAGGACTTTTGACACGCTCAGCCTATCCTCGCCGCCCAATGCTCGCCTCAGTAACCTCAATGCCATATTTCTTGACGCTTGTCCTGCACCAGGGGCAGTAGGTAACGTAGGGGATAACGGATACGTCGGTAGAATGTTGTTGATATTTGATTCCGGAGTTGTCGCTGACGACATGGAATTGAACAACCCTGTCAAGGGGTTGTCGTTCCTACTCTCTTGTACAACATGCCTCGCCCAGTCCGTGATAATCTTGTGCTGCCCTTCACTGCTGCACAAGTCGGAAAAACCATCCGAAGACAGGATAAGGAACCTGGGACCAGGCCTGGAGTGTTTGCGTTGCGACAGAGGGTAATGTGTGATCTCAGGTTCAGATGAGATGTATGGAGGGGTACGGTTGCGAGCGAGAAATTCTTCCCAGGGTGAAGTGTCGTGGAAACCCGGAAGGAGGTTGAAGAGAATACGACGAGTGAATTCGGGAGGTTGCTTGAACGGAGTGTCTCCGAGGGCTAAAAAGGAAAAGAAAAACATGCATAAAAATAAACACTGGTTCCGTTGTGGGAGCTGTTGTTCACATACCGCGGAATGGGGCCAGAGCGCCTAAGACTCGACGGTCAACGACACATTCAGGTTCATCGGGATGTTGCTGTCGAACACGTTCGACTTCGGCATCGTTGTCGCCATTGTGGTCCGTCGTAAGCACATTGATTTCCCAATCATCTCCTTCCATCGGGGATACAAGGATAGCTTTGCAATCACCCACGTTCGCAATCCAGAGATGATTGTGATCCGGATCAACAAGAGCGACGAGAGCGGTAGTTCCGTACATATTGAGACGGGCTTTGGTATAGTTGTGGCCACCTCTGTGCTGGTCATTGATGACCTGTCTGATCTGGGCATCAGTGTAATTGGACAAGCCTTCGATACCGCCGAAAAGGTTCAAGACGTCTCCAGCAATGGCTTTATCAAAAGCAGTAATTGAACGCGAGAAGGACTGGGAAATGAAAGCTGGATCACTGCAGTTGGATCAGTGAAAAATTCTTTCCAAAAATAGATCATCACGTACCTGAGACGCGACGGCTCGTTCTCAAAGGCATTCTGGAGAAATTCTTGGATAATTATGGGTAAATGATGTGATACGTGTTCAACAGTGACATCTCCAAGATGACCTGCGGGATGCAATGAATATCTGAGCGCTCGATAGAATATGATATGAAACTCACCATCAAAAACACCAGTCAACGACCACTGCCTTCCATTAATTTCCAGCTGCTTAACCACGTAGCGATCCTGGGTTCTTGTTGACGGCGATGGTTGAAAATTGATACTGTCGGCTCTCCAGCCCCGCGAAGTATCAAAATGAAAGGTCTGAGGCTTTGCTAGAAACCTCAATTCGCGCCAAATATCCTCCTCCTCTAAGATCTGGTAAGGTCGGGGCCATGGGCCGTCGTCGGGACCACATCTTGAGCCCGGAATGTCTTCAGAGTATGCCCAGTCAAGGCCAGCTTGAGATGGCGCGTGCTGCACCATGGTAGTCATGGCTGACAGTACTTTGACCAGCCACTTTAGCTTCAGCTTGCTAGAGATCGGCTTGGGTGAACCAGGTCCTGCGTGAAGACCGTTGGTGCCACAAAAATGGGGAAATGACGGGAAAAGATAAACGAACGGCTGCGAAACTGCTTTATACCTCCTTACGGAGGTACGGGATAAGAACCGGTGTCGGATAGGAACCGGTTGATGAAGGAACCTGAGAAAACCCGCATGAATCTCGCAAAACGTGAGTAAAGGTTTTACCAATCACTGCCTCACAAGTCGGGTCAGCAGACCCTCAAAATTATTTGCTGTCGACCGATTTACATCTTTTTAGCAGGGTGCATGTATACAAGGATATATCAAACAATGTCCGAAGCATACGAGCTCATTCAACTACTTCCAGTTAGGTCCGAACGTGCTATAAACATAGCCTTGTCATTAAAGCACCAATGTCCGCTACAAGCCCATTGGGACGGCGGTCGGATGGTCGTTTGTGAAGTCTGAGGTGCTGAGTGCATCCGGAAGTACAGCGGGGCGTTCCAATGAGAATGAAAGGGGAAGAATTGTTGTTTAAGCAGCCATCGTTCCAACAGCGTGAGCTGTACAGTAGCAGTTCCAAGTCCATCATGACAGCCGTTACCGGACACGCAACTCCAAATCGCGGCCTCGTGTCAGACAATGCTTGTTTGAGGTCCGAAAAAGAAGGCAAAAGTCGCTGACATGCATCTGGGGAAATTAGCTGGTACCCCGTGGGGAATTAAGTAGTCAAAGAGAAGCTGTAACGGTCGCACTTAGATGAATGGGTCTCGGCATCCCACATGTACTGAGGTGACGTGTACCACTGCACCACAGTTGCGGGATGAATCCTTGAATGATCACGATGGATACATTATTCAGGTAGTTGGGGCACAGCTATGTGGCGCCTCTCAAGGACGAGTGCAACCAGTATGAATCAATATGTGTCACGTTCGGGGGGCGCCCATGCTGGTACTGTCATCGTACGTCAGTCACGCGTGTTAGGACGGAGTTTCACAAAGGTATGGAAGACGGGCACAAAGGGTGTCAAAGAGCGGAGACTCACCCAGGTCGAAGTCTGAAAGAACCTCTCAAAAGAAAGAGCCGTGCCGGGTTGTCAGTAAGTGGTCGCTGGTGACGTAGCGCCTCAAGAGTTTATGAGCGTCGTGATTGGGGCGTTGAGCATCCTAGCCCGCATCTACGGCGCTTCGGGCTCCTTACATTGGCAGGGCAGTTACGTGGGTTGCGGAAATGATAGGGCCATCGTCTGATCTGATCTGAGATAAAGTTGTCAAAACCAGTTTAAAGCCAAAAGAATGTCCTTAACATACCAGTAACATAAACCGCTCAGTTTCTCTGATTCAGTGCCACCTGTAACGTACTGAAATCAAAAAGAACGTTCATGAAAAGGGTCAGCCAGTAGAACTGCTGTAAGGGCCAGGGCACAGGCGAGTCCACATGATCCCGGAGTGCAGCAGACTGTCGAGGGTGGCATACTTTGGATAATCGGAGCATCTGATGATATGCTCCATAGAACCATACTAGTCTCCTGTAAGCAGACTCAATCGCTCGTACCTCGCTCGATTAGAACCATACTAGACGTCTGGGGTGGACTTGGAGAGCAAGCATGTATGCAGGTTTCTAGTGGAGCGCTAAAAAGAGGGGGAAAAATAGCTTTGACTGCGGACCCTAGGTTCTTCCTGATGAATACCGGATTCTGCATGCTTTGCCCTGGTTGTGTCAAAGGAACGGGGCGTAGAGGAGAAACTGGAATGGTTACAGTGTAGGAAGAGATGTGTCATCATGGTTCTGGTCTAGGTTCACCGATCATCGCCAAATTCCGAGGGCCTTTCTTCTGCACTATCATCTGGCCTGGCAGCTGGGCACTTTTCGCCTCTTTAAAGATTTATACCTTAACCCTGCATTCCATCCTTTCTCATGTCTTTACATCCTGATAATTCCCAAATTTTATCACCTCAGTTACGCCGAGTCGCCAGGCATGATGCAGCATCAGGACCCAATGGAGAAGCACTGGTTCGACGCGCTCAAAAGCGCGAAAAACGTGCGAAGGTGAGAACAGCAGTTCGAGAGAAACTGAAACAAGAGGTGTGCAAAGCAGGAACGTCAGATTTTAGCCGTTTACTGACATGGTCTCATTTCTAAGGGGAATCAGCTATTCAAAGAGACGAGATATTCAGAAGCAGCCGAGAAATATGAGAAAGCTCTTCATCTGGGTGGACGAAAGCCGATTTTACTGTCGAATTTGGCTGCTGCCTATCTAAAGCTCAAATTGTTCGTCGTCTATGTTTCAATGTTGCCCTGGCAATAAGTAGAATTCTTTAGGTACGAGCAGGCGGAAGAAGTCGCAACTGAAGCACTCATATACGATCCAAAGAACGTCAAAGCTCGATATCGACGTGGACTTGCTCGTAAAGAGTTATGGCGTGCGAATGGCGCATCAATAGGTCTGGTTGAGTTCTACAAATCCGGATTGCTTTCTAATGCCAGCACTTAGATTTTGAAAAACTCATAGAGCACGACAATCGTAACCCGGAGACGGAAGCTGAGCTCAAAGCTGTGGAGCAGATGGTTAAGGAAGGTCAAAACTCGCCTTCAGATGACGAGTACTCGGACGAAGAATATGGTTTTCCGCGATTCAAGCAGCCTATGGATAATTACGAGGCTGTTTCAGACTCTGGATCAAGTGATTGCGAACATATCGGCAACAGTATCGCATGCCGATTCTACAATCGCGAAGGTTGCAACCGTGGTACTCAATGCAAGTTCTCACATGGTCCTGACGACAAGAGTATTCGAGACGATCTGTGAGTAATGTATCATTCTATTACAGTGTGGTCGTGTCCCGAACCTCATGAATCGCACTCGCAGTGGCAAAAATGTTTGTATTTTCGCTGTGGTTGGGTGCTGCCAGTTTGGATCCGAAAGGTGCATCTACTCCCATGATGCTTCTTTTTTACCAGAGAAAGGCTGGTGGAATGACTCGGGTATTCTGAAAGAGCTGCGCGACGATGTGTATTTGGGTCGTAGTATCAAGAGTTGTACAGAAAAGTACATCGTGGAGATGATTCACGGTCATCTGTATGACGCTGGATATGGACCACCTCGAAACCTTGAAGCCATCCTCGATCGCAGCATTCTCGGCCACACCGCCCACAAACAAGAAAAGACGTCAGAGAGCCAAGGCTCCCCACCGAAGGACAACTTCGTAATGTTCATTGCACTTGACCACAGCAATTCGTTCCAGGAACTGTACACTAGATTTTTCGATGCAGTTAGAACTGCCAGACTTGAGACCCGGATCGTCTCGTCTGCGTCGGCTGCTCTAGACCTCATGTATTCGCCCTACCTCAGAGGCATATTCATCGCAGATGCAGGTATCACGGAACACAAGTATATCAGGCTAGCCAACACGATCGTTGAATACACCAAGAATGGTGGAATTACTGTTTATGGAGGAATATTCCCGGCAGTGGCCAAATGGTCGGAAATGGCATCTCACTTCGAGCGAGTTTGGAATGTTCCTTGGAGGCCAGGCCTGTACACCTATGAAACGTTGAAACGAAACGATCGCAACGAGACCGCCTCGCTAAACCCTTCATTGCCCTCGTCATACCGCATCAAGGCGTTCTATATACATGGTATCGCACCCAAAGACGCCATGTATACTGCACAAGGACTAACAGGAGAGGCACCTGTCGTTCATGTCAAATGCGGAAAAGGATACTTGGGATATAGTGGTGAAGAGAGTGCAACACAGAGTGTTCTGGCCATGCTCGGGTTACTTGATCATGTATACGATCCCCCTCCGTTGAATCCAAACAAAAAGCCTATTCCTACGCCTCCAAAACCTCCTCCAACGTTCAGTCAGAACTTCGTCCTGCTCATATCCCTCGTGTGCGAACCATGGTTTCCAGACATGTACGGTCACGTCTACTCAGCCCTCCGACAGAAGGTTCGCATCAAACAGGCACTCACTGCAGAGACCGCGCTTTCATACCTCAAAGCTCCCGAGCTCGTTGGAATATTCGTGACCGATTTTGGTATCGCCGATACCATGCATTCTGGGCTTCTTAAACAGGTTGTGCAATATGCCAAGGACGGCGGTCTCGTAGTTGCAGCCGGCCAGTTCAGCGGCCGCCTGTGCGGACCTAATGACCGCCATTTTTTCCAAGCTTGGGGTTTGTCTTGGAAGGGGGACTCTTATCACCGAACTACATTCCAGAAGAATCCAGCTAACGAGCTCGTGAAGCTCAATCCTTCTTTGCCGCAGTCCTACAGCATGAAGGCGCTACACATGGCGAATATCGGACAGGACAGTGCTGTTTATGTGCCCACATCAGATTCCCGGCCGGAGTCTCTAGTCTGGGCGCCTACGCCTATCACGAATCATGAAGAGGCGCCTGCTGTGCAATTCAGGATTGGAAGAGGTTACTTTGGGTATATCGGCGATGTCAACACAGAAGAGGCCACCACGAGTGTCCTTCTGGCCATGCTCGGGCTTTTGGATCACAAATATGACAGTCGAAAAGATCCTTCACACAGTAACAGCCCAAGTGCCTCACGAAATGATACATCGATCATACGTTCCCGAAGGCCGAAACAGACAGCAAGGAAAACCGCATCGCTTACCCAGCCAGCTTTCCCTGAAACAGGTCGAAGTAGTTCAGGCACCCGTATAGGCACTATCATAGGACAAAACCGTCCGCAGACAGCAAGGAAGTCTGCATCGCTTAGCCAACCGATTCCAGTCGAAAGCGGTGTAGCTGTCATCCTCGTGATATCCCTCGGTGATGAAGACATTTACAACAGCGAACGCCAGTTGTTGTTCAACCGCCTTGATAGAGAATCTCGTGTCATCCGAGCATCAACAGCAACAGTTGCACTGCAGAACCTTTCCTCTCCGGATCTCATCGGCGTCCTCATTAACGAACCTAGTATCGCTAACATCGCCAGCTACGCCGACGTCCTGAACCGTGTTATTGCCTTCGCGAAAGATGGAGGCACGGTGGTATTTGGAGGTTCCTTCAGTTCCCTTGCCAGTGCCCGCCTTCACGACGAATTTTGGCAGGCCAAGATGGGTATCAAATGGACATGTGGGTCGTATCGGAAAGGCGTGGTCAACATTGTTCGTAAACACGAAATGTTCAGTGCGTGCTCTTGGCTTCAGTCGGGCTTTACCATGCATGCTGCGCATCTGAAATTTGCAGACCAGAATTCGGCATTGTATTGCGGGAACGATAATACAAACGAGGCTGCTGTGCTTCGTACTCGTTATGGTCAGGGTTACGTCGGCTATGTGGGAGACATTCATGGAGAACAGGAGAGCGTTGAGATTACTCTTGCAATGCTCGATGTGATCGTTGGGCCTCTTCCTCGCCAAGAATTTGCGATAGGATACGCGGTGGTAGGGTAGGATTGAATGGATACATTACTTGGGAGTATTACATGTACGGATTACTTTATGAATATGTGTAGAATGGTAGTGGTAGTAGTGAAACATAGTAATAGGTTGTCCGATAACAATGTACATGAAACCCAGAATTTCAGGCGTTATATGAAATCGCGAGATCTTTAAACCACACGTATTGATCGCGAGGACTAGCCCAGTCCGAAGTATGACCGCCAAAGAATGTGCTGAAAACTATATCAGTACACATCGCAATTGAAATGGCCAGATCATACCTGAAAAACATCCCAGCAAAGCCCACAGCATCAGCAGACGCACGCGCTTGAGACCCAGAGATCCCCAGCGACTGCCTTCGACCGTCAAGTTCAGAAATCTTTTCATCGAACTTCTCTTCCCATTCAGCGTCTCCATTTTCAGGCATATCAGTATCTTGATCCAGCAAAGAGCCAACTTGACGCCGACGGCGAGTAGCGCTTTGGTCCTCGTCTCGATAGAGCAAGTCGCACCTATCAATGACGCGTTTTCCATTGACATCCAAAGTAAAACAGCCATCTTGCTTCCCAGGTGTATTCAGCATGACCGTTTGCGACACGCATGTCCATCCTCCAGGTGCCCAATAGAAACTTCCTCGTCCTATAGAGATGCCATATGTAGAGTCGCAGACAGAACCGGGCGAAGAGCATACTGAGGAGTTCTGCTTGTCTTTTGGGGCGTACTAAGAACCACGCCCATGAGTAGATGATTAGAGAAGGTCAAGCGGGGTCCTCACCAAGTACAGCTCGCCAGCACCTTTGCTCCTCCACATCATCCTCGTACTAAAGCAAGCGTGTGCACCACGTCCTCCTGAGCAAGCCTCATGACCTCCGTACAATCCAGGTAGCTTCCCGCCCTTGACGAAATCAAAATCTTTCGGAAAGAAGACAGAATAGGCGAATGTGACGTTTTTCGCTGTCGTGATGTCGATAGGAGAAGCATAGAACTCTGTGCCGCCCAGTATGTTGTTCTTGGGGTTGATAGAACCTTTGGGATAGAGAATCTGGATGATGTCCTTTCCTGCTGAAGACGTTCGGAGGGATGAAGACGAAGGTATTCCGGGGAAGGGCGGGTCATCGTGAGCTGTCAATGTCTGAGCTTCATTAACGATCCGAATGTTACGCTGGTCATCGCAGAACTTGGTAACGTTGAAAGACTTAGAAAGGTTCGTGATATGAGCGGGCATAGACCATTGTGTCGATGATCTCGCTGTGGTAGCTGAATCTGGGTCGGATAGTGATGGGAGTGGGCTAACCAAGCCGAACGTAGAAGAGAGTAGAATGAATGTAGTCAAAGACATGATGGTTGAAGAGAAGTGTTGAAATATTTATCTAAACTTCGGCACCTGTCCCTTTTGTAATGAGGAAGCGCCCTTGAAGCGCCCAATAAACGCACGATCTGAATCAAATCGTTTACTAGGTCTATATACATGGAGTCTCGAGCCCAAGCCTTGCACGTCGTTGAGATTGAAAGCCATCCTTTTACACTTCTAAACTGTCATGGAATCTTTCCTTCGTAACCTTGACTTCCACCTGCTGAATAGTGTCGGTTACCTTCCGAGTGTTATGAGCTCAAGTTTAATGGTATTAACGTATCTCATACCTGGCGGCGTTCACCCCTTGGTTGGAATAGAGGGAGTCCTGCCTCGTTGATCGTGGGTTTCCTAGCGGAGGTCGACGAAGACGCATGGAACCGTCGATCGAAGCCGCGCCCGTTATAAAGCAGAACGTTCGTCTGAGCGTTGAGATTATCAATGAGATCAGACTTCTGGAAGTAATATCGAGCATTGAGCCTGTGGAGAATTTTCAGTATCAAAGAACGGCGCCAAAATTGTAGTAGTAAAATCACATCGCGAGCAACGAATTGGTGTACAGGCCCGTCAAGATAATCCTCATGGCAAGAAAGATAAAGTTTTCCGGCATGAGAACGTACTATAATGTAGAAGGGATTGACATCAGAACTGCAGCAAGTTGAACACTGATGCGTGATATACCCACTGTGATAGGACATGTTAAGGAGAAAATACTAGCAGCTTCAGAATTAGTATGGTAGAGTAACGCAGCGATGTTGAAGGCTTACCTAGCAAAAATTCCTGTGTTCAGTGCATATGCAAAAACGACTTCGGTGCCACTGTCTGTCCTACACAACTTGCGTTGTAAGTGACGCGCCTAGTCGAACCATTATGAAAAAAAACTTTGATAACTCACCACTCCAATCTTCTGGCAGACTTCACCAGGTTGAAGGTTAGAGCAATCGACAAAACAAAGTCGATAGCAGAGGTGACGCTAAAGTTAAGTCTAACGGCCCACTGTATCAATACCAGATCATGTTCCCTGAGTGACTTTAAAGCTTATGCTTGGATGAAACCTACTGCGTAACGGAAGTTCAGTAGATCGGCGAAACCATGGGCTTTCGAGCTGATAGTCGGGTTTAGTACACTCAACTCTGCTACACCTTGCTGGTTACTCACATCTGTAGCGGTACAACTGGATTTACCCAGAAATATTAGCGCAAGCTCGTCCAGAAGGAGATGCAGAACGTACATATGTTCAAACCTGGCAAGTCATGCTCAGACAGCACCCGCAAAGTACCAGAAAAAAGATTCACCGATGTTCAGACCAATAAGACATCCCTAGAACAAACAGTCAATTTACGTCCTGGAATTGACAGAGAGCGCTTCTTACGAGGACCGAGAATATTATCAGGCGTTGGGCAGTGCTTCTTGTGACTATTGATGTGGATCTTAGTCCTCAGGTTGCGACGGGTGACGGAAACACATACGCTGCCAGAGGCGGATTGCATACAGGCTGGGGAAATTTGTCAGCGCAAAATTTTGTCATGTAAAGGCTCAGAACACCTACATTTGAGTCAAGTTGGTTGACAATATCTGAAAAATGTCAGTGGTAAATCTGGAAGGAAGCACAGCACACAGACCTCCAGGGCACTCTCAGCCTGCACAGTCGTAAATTAATCTTTCTTTCCAGACAGAAGCAGAGGCGCTAGACGCACGCGGAAGCTCCACACCGGCGATCCGAGGATGTTACCTCCCGCTACAACTAGATAGTAGTACGAAAAGTGAATGACGCATACAATGTGGATGATGGATAGGGTCCTAGAATATGTATAAGGCAATTGACTTTCAGACCAGGGAGAAGGGCGCACCATAGCAGGAAGACCTTTTTAATATTTGAGGTCAGCGTAAAATTACGAGGTATAACGAGGTATAACGAGTTGGACTAACCATCCATTTATTCACGTAGTGTACGTCAGTGTTGGCCTTGAAGAATATGTATGTTTGTACGGTAACCAATGCCACCAGGCTGGTAAACAAGATGAACTATATGAGCAGAAGATCACGCTCTTTCTACGCACAAAGTCTGAACAATCCCCCCAGCAAAAGCCGCTCCCAATGTAAGCCCTAGGCCAGGTCCATCGGACATGATGTGGCAAGAAACCGAGAGTAAATTCCCTTTGATCGACGGTAGGGTCAGTTCTTGATAGATCTGGGCGAACGAGCGCAGCTACCGCAACGATGAAGACTCCTGAGAACTCCATTCGAGAGGACTCACCTTATATAGACGTAGTGCGTGGTCCTATCGCCGCCTTATAATAACTGAATGCGACAAACATAGACGTTTCATCAACAGCGATATACTGTATAACACCATCATACAACTGAGATGAGCACCTCAGATACGGAAACATGGAATCTTCCCGGGTTGGAATTTTGGAGAAATCGCATCAAGTTCGGGTGATTATCCTGTGCGAGTTGTATAATCGACGCCGAACATACGCTTCGCCAATATATCCTGTCTCCTCGACAGCAACTCCCAGAGTCGCCAATAACTTTCGCTCGCTTTAAACTGCGACGCCCCGGCTTTCCGTGTGTAGATTCACCACCTCGTTGCATAGGTACCAGGTAGGTAGTCGTCGGTCCCTGGTGTCGTGGCGTTGGCTGATGATCATTGAAGGGGACCTAGAGCCCTTCCTGAATCAAAGATACTATTTAGAGGATAAGTTAGGTGATATTGACAGGTGTACCGTCCTGTGAGTCTGATACAGCTGCTCCTGAACGTAAAATTCTCCACAACAGATATTGAATCTCTTCACAGCGCTTCCCGAAGATAACAAGAGTCACTGAATGCCGTTTCAGTGTGACGTCGTAATTGTCAGAATAAACAAAAGATTAACTGGCCTGCTAAACATAGTTCTACGTGGCAATCCCTTACTCGACGGGAAGCGCTGTGAAACCAGCTTCTGCTCCCAACGATGCTCCTCTACCCACACATGTGATCGAGACTCTGGAGTCTGTCAGGACGGTATAACGTTTTCGGGTTGGATAGTACGAAGATCGCATCAAGTGCAATTGATTATCTGGCACAAGAAGCGTACGGGATGCTGCAAGCAGTCGAGTCGTTTCCGATAAGAGACACTGATTCCTGTCACCCGATGCGCAATGTGATACTTTTGCTCCCCGCAATTTCCGCCATGAGGCAGTCCAGAGATCTGGAGCCACAGGCTCAGCAACAAGTAAAGAGACAGATCATAATGATACGCACGGTACTTGAAAATCTAGCCAGACCAAACTCCACTTCTCCAGCTTTCTGCGCGTTCCTTGAAATTAGAGCATATCAAGGGGTTGTTGACGTATCTGCAAATGGCTTCGAACAATAGATTCCTAAGGATCCCATAGTTTGAAATGCTAGCTAGCTATAGGCAACGGGAGAATTGACATGCACCGGCGGCAAGGCATCAGCACGTGAATATGCTTGCGTTTTGGTCCGTTTTTCCGTCCTTTTTTGGACAGTTTGGCCACAGAGTGAGATGCCGCAATTTAGATCCCCCCAAAAAGCTGCCAGACTAGTGAAATTTGTCATCTCTCCTCCAAGTGTAAATCTAGTCATTAAAGCTTACAGATAGAGCGTATTGCCAATGAAACTGTACCAGGAGAGTCTGATCGTGAGCAAAGAAAGTGGGATAAATGGGGCGCCAAAGTGGCAACAAGCCGGTCCGTGTTTTCTTCTTCTAGTGCCTTGCTGCTGTTTTGGATAAATATCAAGACTCGAGACCGCTATCAACGAACAATACTACAGGCATCAAGTGAATACAATCGAGAACCACCCAGCCTGAGCTAGACACTTTAGATGTGGAGACCCGCGACTGACGATTGATCCAAACTATCATCAAATCTTTTCTTTCGTAACTTTGACCTCCATTAACTGGATGTTATTGATTCGCCTTTCCAGTCGTTTCAGCGCAGGTTTGAGTAACATCAAAGCATCTCATACCCGGCGTCTTTCTGTCCTTGGCTGGAATAGAGGGATTCCTATCTCGTCGATCGTAAGTGAGTTTGCAGAGCCCGACAGAGATGGACAAAGCCGTCTATCAACCCATTGTAAAGTCAGGCGCTAGCGCTTCGGCATTGGTATCCTTGTTGTCGTGCTTCTGGAAGTAATACCGTGCATTGAACCTGCGATTCAAAGAACCAGGTTCAGCGCCTGACTGCAACGTCGTGGTTGAAGAGTTACATGGCAAGCAACGAATTCACGTATAGACTTGTCAAAGTGATACTTAGGGCAAGGGAAATCAAGCTGTCCGGCATGGTAGTATGCTGTTAAAATTCTATACGCATATCAGCTTTCTCACTCATCTCATACATGTGTATACTTACCGCGATCTAACAAGCTAGAGAGACACAGGCTCAGCACCAATGAGTGGCGTACGTGGAGTCAGAAACATTACCCAACAAGGATTCCCGTGTTCAGTGCATACGTCAGGATGACCTCCAGACTCTGATCGGTCCTGGACAACGCTGTGAGCTCGTCGTGAATCAACATGTACTTCCGGGTGACTTACCAGTCCGATTCTTTACTGAACTTTGTCAAGTAAGTCAGAGCAATCGATAGAATAAAGTCAATGGCCACTGTGTTTCTCACGTCGAGTTGAATTGCCCATTACACAAACGCGAATCAATTTAAGCCCCGGAACGTCAAACCTAGAGCCTAGTAAATTGCGCCCAAGAGATGCGATATGCTACTATTCCTCTTGAACGTGAGTGATGACAACTTCAAAACACGCTTCTCCGGAGCACCTTGCTGGAGACTCACTGCTGTAGCGGTATGTCTGATTTGACCAAACAACGTTAGTCCCTCGGTAGAGAGCACGACACAGGACGAACATATGTTCAAACCTGATAGCTTCGGCATCACGACGCCAGGAGATCACACCAGGAAGCTCCACACCACCGGTCCTTCGAAGTCATCCTTAACAATAATGAGGTAATGAAAAATAGCATAAAAGACGAATGTGATATGCAATAATATGACAAGGGATCCTGACAGATGCCAGTAAATCAATTACTCTTCGTAGCCAGAAAGTGGGGCATACCATAGCACCAAGACCTTTCAATATCCATGATTAAGTTGGAATCGCAACGTATATATATCGACTTGAACCAACCATCCATTTATTCAAATAGTAGACGTCGATGTTGGTCTTGAGGAATAGGACAGTAGCCACTCCTACCAAGCTGATCAACGAGCTTAGCGGTCAGACAGTTTCTGGTACGCACACCATTTGAATGATACCCCCTACAAAAGCTGCCCCGAGGGTCGACCCCAGGAGCGGTGTCCCAGGTGTATTAGATGCTTCCAGTGACATGTGGCGAGATCGAAGGAGAAATCTCTGTAGATAATTCAGCCTAGAAGACGAGACGGAGGAAGCGAAGAACAAACCTCGAAACCTCGGTTGCTATCCTAGAATCTTTATGAACAGGGTTGGATCGGAGAGGTCAGATCACCAACTTGAACCGATGAACACACACGGTATTTGAATTCAGTCGTGTTCATTTCCGCAGGGAAAACCAGTTGATGATGATGTGAGAGATGTACACTGGTCATCACCTCACAATGCGGAAAATGTATGATTCCGGCTTCGCGGGATGGGAGTTGTCCAACCATAGTACTTCGGTTCTTTGATACCCTCGAGGACAGTGACATACATTTGTGCAATCGCCATCCGGAGAACGAAGCCGAAGCATAGTACACACTGACGCCGCTAGAGTCCATTTCGGTAGATGTTATTCTCTTTGCTTTTGCTCCACGTTTGATGATTGAGGTGTACCGAGTGTTCCTACAAACAGCAGTTTTTCGGGATAAGCACAAAAAAAAATAATGGTGCGCACCCGCCAGTTATTGAACAAAAGTAATCTGCCCTTGGAACGAAGGCAGAGCTATTGCCACGTCGTATACATCGCAGGTTTCTCTGCTTGTTCGCATCCGAAAATTGAAGAGAAATCGGTCGATTCAAGTTTCCAAACCAAGAACGACCAATACCTAGGATCTCGGGGCAGCTTCATCAAGTATTTTGCTGTGTTCGGTTATCTTTGACTCGATGTCGTAGTGCGATTACAATGGGAGAATGAGATAGCGTGGCAGCAGATGCGAAGAAGGAACGGAAAAACCAAAAAATTTGAAATGAAGCACCAAGTATTGTATGACTGGACATGACGTCGTGCCGAAAGTGATGGACGGAGATTCTGAGTAAGATGTCATCTAGTCTTTTGAAATCGTCAATGTCATGCATAATGAAATGATACAGTCTATGAGGTAGTACACTATAGTTAAAGTACAGTAGTAATGACTACCACAAATGTCAGAGGGAATGATGAGATGCATACTGCAGACGTGTGAATTAGAGCAAATGGTAGCGGTAGATAAAACCAAAAACCCAAGAAACTGTAACCCTCCCCCCTTCCAAGAAGGGACGAAAACAAAAGAAATAAATCCGGAAGGAGTGAGGAACATCCAAATTAACCAGTATCCATGGCAAGAAACGGTGCGCAGGGTAAAGCGGGAAGAGTCAATTATAATATGAATAATTAAGGAGAAGTCTGTAATCATGAACTGCCACCCGTTTCTCGTATACCATAACCATATATCCCAATCATGAGTGGCTCATAGAGTTCGTTAAAGGTATCATTTGACTAGTCGCATACGTTGGTGCAGATGGCACGGACATCAAGAATCCTCTGTGCGTTGAAGTATCTGGTACCGTGTTTGACTGTGTTCGACGAAGAGGAGGGAACACCGGTCCTTGTCTAATTGATTTCGACGGAGAGGATTCTGATTCTGAGGGCGAACGCTGCCGCTCGCCGACGTGGTGGTGGTGGGAATATCGTTGGAAAGGTCGTGTTACGACAACGGATAGTCGTTGCATAAGCGTTGATGAGTGACTATATTGGTTATCGCTTTCCGAAGACGCCCTGGATGGAGAATCGACGCCGGGAAAGGGTACCTGAGGGTTGCCGGCATCCTCTTTTGAATGAGACGGCCGTTGGTGACCGTTGCCGTGTAGGAAAGGATTGTCGGTGTTGGTGAGGGTCTGAAAGTCGATAGTTGATAGAGGGTCTACCCTTTCCCAATCACTGGTAATGCTCGCCGGTGATAATGGCGAGTCTACAAAATCGGGTGCGGCTACGATCGTGGGTGGCGGATGCGTCTTTGTTCGAAAGAGTGATAAACGACGGTTCTTTGTTGGAGGTGATGACGAGGGGGAGCTGTCGTCTTCCGAGTCTTCAACGCCTAAGGTCTTCTCTGGGACCTTCGAGGCTCGGGGATGTCTGGCTGTCCTCGACCGGAAGAGGAAAAAAGTCTTTCTGGTCGGGTTTCTGGGTTCTGGAATGTTCGCAGCAAACTTGAGTGCGCTACGCCTTCCAGCCATGGAGCGACTGTTCTGAGTGGCTGACTGCACCCGATCTGATTGCTTTGGTTTGATTGGTGCCTGCGACAGTGAGTTCTTTGGGTTCTCGTCATCATCCCAGATGGATGCATGTAGCATAAAATCCGGCGCATCGCTATCCAGCCTCTCCCTGAACCGACTTCCAGATTTTTCCCTAAACCGATACGGCGACGAAGGACCCCAATCTATCTGGTCTTTGTGGTTGCTATTGCTGCCCGAACCCATAGAATCCGGTTGTTGTTCGCTGAACATCCAGTCTGCTATCTGACTGTTTTCATCAAGCCCGCCGAGTTGGAGAAAGGCATCGAAAACCGAAGCGCGAAGAATACTACGCCGAACGCTGGTCGAGTCGATGCTGATATCCGATTCCAAGGGTGGAGTACCCGGAGTTGAGGACGACATTGAGGACGAGGTAGGTGTTCCTACCATGGACATGCCGAGGAATTCTTCAAAGTTCTTTGTAATTGGAAGGAATGGAATGAAGAGTAAAGTAATGCGAAGCGACGTGGTGGTGATGGTGGTTTAGTTCCAAGAGACGTAAGTCAGGATCTTTTAGAGTGTAATAATTGAGTCATCCCAATTTCGGAAATCTTAAGACTGAATTCTTCCCATGAAATTTCGAGTTTCCTTGGTGATATCGATTGAATGTCCGTATGTATCAACTGATTTATGGGATCAAAACATACCCTGTTTCACCCTTGTTGAATCCAGTTTCTGTATTACAAGAAAGGTCAGGAATTTCGTCCCCAGGGATCAAAATAGCAGACTTTGCTTAAAATGAGTACCTGCCGGTCTTGGAGCTGCGGATGAGCCACCGTGAGTATTGAGGAGCTGCGAGTGGAACAGCAGTGGAAACTCTGGCGGTTCCGACAATTCAGTGCCGGGGTAAATGTTCACACAATCCCGGCTTTGCTTCCGCTCTCCCATCTCTCAGTCTACACAAGTTTATTGCTAGCCTAGTTCTTGGACGGAAGAATATTTGGAACCGCAACTCATGCATGGAAGCAAAGGCACCAGGCTACGCATCGACCGGAGGACTAGTGCTTGCTTGGAACCTACCAACAGAAATATCTTCCATACTAGGATTCATGTTACCGTGGATTTGATACCTATTTCAGTTTCTCGCGGGCACGATGTGAGCTTTCAAGATTCTTGCAGATGGTTTCTCCGAGTAAAGCTCATCTTCTCGTGACCGACGGTTGACTCGTTTGCAGGTGCTCGGGTCTTCCTTCTAAACACCACTCTATTGAGACCGAAAACCCCGTACCGACAGCTTGTCGACACTGCCGCTATCATACGGCCATACAGCCCTCAGCTGTTGGGGTGACAGGCTGTAGAAGATGGGTCGGAGTGCACTGAATTACGTTCGGGAAAATAATGAGTTTCTGTCAAATTTGTCCTGCATGTCATTGTCATACAACTTGGGCTAATCGCCTCATTTTCATAATGTCTCAGTGGGTTATGTACGACAATGGAACGATGACGCAGCCAAATCGAAGTCCATGTTGTCTCCGAAATGACTGTAACTGTGAGTACGAGATTCCTGCATCCATCTTCTCATGAGCCCTAGGGAACTTGGGGTTTACGAACCATGCGACTCATGAGCTAGAAACTCTGCTAGACCAGACTAACAGATCCGACGGACGACTTTCAATTCAAATCGCCGAAGGAGTTCATTTCCAATACTAGTGAATATAAAGTCTTGAGCTTTCACTAGTCGAGGCCTCAGTGCTCAGTACTCAAGGGCCACCACACGGACTGGCTCCTGCCTGTGTCATTGAAGGCGCTCACTTTGAATCACTTGAGATCCATCTGACACAGTATCAACCGCAAGAAACCCAGTGGATCTGCGTTTCTCGCCAATAGATGGTTCGAAAGCGAGGGGAGGGTATCGTGTATAAGCATTCTATCTGCCGATTGAGTTGATTGTCCTGAAGGACGTAGCAATCGTACAAGCCAAGGACCCAATCGAGCGCTATGAAGACATCGCTACTTATGAAGCGAGTGGTTGTATTATTACGCACCGTTTCTGTCCGAATTGCGCATCTACGTTGCACATTCTCCCGAATAGGATGACTCGAATGTTTTACTACCGGTTGGCGTATGTGTTCTCTTAGCTTAGTGCAAGAAGCGTTCCTTTTGCTAACCCTTTGCAGAGCCTCGACAAGAAATGAGATATAAATGGTCATATACATGGTCAGTCACGGGAGATCCGATATTCTTGCGAGAAAAGAGCGCTGCACAATCTATAACATATAGAGTAAATTTTGGCCTTGGAATCAGTAGTGGGTGTGAACGCTTTGGTCGAGCCTAGATGCTCACCACGTGGCAAAACGGTCGGAGTTTCGGCTTCTGCCGTGGCCGAGCTTCGGAGTTGAAACTTGCTCCCACTCGCCATCGTTCGAAACTGAAAATCTTCTCCTGGGACATAAAGAGACAGAGGCTTTACGCGATTATAGCATTGAACCTCTTTCTTTTTTTACTAGACTCAAATACCAAGTGTGAGGCCAGGTGAAGCAAGCCCCTCTACGCAACTCTTCGATGGACTAACCTTCGGTCCGTTTCCAGACTTTGATGATTCCCCGTGGTCTAGAATCCACTTTCTCCTCTTCACCCTACTTTTTTGACCGGGGTATACATGGTGTGGCTCAACCTATAACAGAGAGAATACATGTAAGTGCAAAAAATTTCATTGGATCGCCTCTAATGAACTGACTCCCATTTAGCCTCATTCCCGCCCAATCGTATCATATTACTTTCCAAAACATGTCGGCGCGCATCATTATGGAGTATGCCTGAAACTTACTCTCAGAATTAAGACTTATCCTCCATTTTCAGCAACTCCATCCAATGAAACCAGCCAGGCTTACTCTAACGAACGCTTTAGTATTGGGCTATGGTCTAGATAAGCAAATACAGAATATCTACGATGTTCGTGCTGCTACGCGAGAAGAACTCGAGGGCTATCACGATTCTGATTACCTAGATTTCCTTTCGAGGTAAAAAAAGTTCCCTATAAACGTTTTCTTGTTGTCTTCTAACGAGGATAAATAGAGTCACCCCCGGAAATCAGTCAGAGATGAAAAATATGATCGACGCGTTCAATTGCGGTGAAGATTGTCCTATATTCGCGGACATGTACGACTTTTGTCGCATGTACACTGGAGCATCTCTCGCTGGCGCCCGTAAACTTTGCGCAGGTACCACCGACATTGCGATAAATTGGTCTGGTGGCCTACATCACGCGAAACGAGGAGAAGCCAGTGGATTTTGCTATATCAACGACATTGTTCTGGCTATTCTTGAAATGCTACGGTAGGTCATATATATATAGAGATAAAAGCCCGTGCTTGGCCCTCACGGTGCATACATAGGTATTATCCAAGAGTGCTTTACATCGATATCGACATACACCATGGAGACGGCGTTGAGCTCGCATTTTACCAATCCGATCGCGTTATGACGGTTTCCTTCCATAAATACACTGGAGATTTCTTCCCTGGGACAGGGAAGCTCGATGACAACGGCCAAGGACCCGGCAAACATTTCTGTCTCAATGTTCCTTTGCTTGACGGCATTGACGACGAAATGTATTTGACCATTTTCAAAACCGTGATAGACGACACAGTCACTTCCTTCCGTCCTTCAGCCATCGTTCTCCAATGCGGCGCCGACTCTCTAGGCTGCGATCGACTAGGTGCATTCAACCTCTCCATCGCCGCTCATGGAGAATGCGTAGACTTTGTCAGAGCGTTCAACGTTCCTCTTCTCGTTGTCGGCGGTGGAGGCTACACCATGAAGAATGTTTGTCGATGTTGGACGTACGAGACATCCGTGCTTGTCGGTGTACAGATACCAGACGAGCTTCCAAGGACGGTTTATGATTCATTCTTCAAGGATTCGCAATGGAAATTACACCCTCCCCTTACCGGACGAGTCGAAAATCAGAATACACCCCAGTCTCTCCAGCGGATCACGGTCAGCATTCGAAATAAGCTTCGCTATCTTCAGGGTGCGCCGAGCGTGGCGCTGCAGGAGATACCGCCTGACATACAGGGATTCCTTCGGGAAGAAGAGCGTAATGCGGAGGAGAAGGCTGAGCAAGCGGGAACTGCACAGGCTGGGGAACACAAGGAAGAATCTGCCGTGACTAGAAATGACTTTTACGATGGCGAAAATGATGTCGACCAAGAAACGGAGCCATCTGTCACTATCAAGCAGCGTGGCACAGGCAGAAGGGGAGGGAGAGGTCGTGGAGCCCGCGTCAGCCGTGTGAGAACAAAGACTACAGCAGAAGCTGAGGAAGAAGGGGACGAGGAGGGTGATAAATCGCAAGAGAAACCCGCAGAAAAAGTGGTGATTACGCGAAAGCCTAGTCGTGGAAGGGGTCGTGGGAGGGGTCGTGGTAGAGGTGGAAGGCGTAGAGGAAGAGCGAAAGAGACTGAGGACAGTGCAGAACCTGATTCAGACCCAGGCGACGAGGCGATGGAGGCAGAGTGAAAAGTATACATTATTGTCCAGCCATAGGTACTATTACACGGTTTTTATAAGGTTGTGAAAAAAGATAATAATCTACTGGTCATCAACTCTAATGATCGGCCAGTGATAGCTGTTTGGCTAAAGCGAGGTCTTGCTCAAAAGCTTCGTCGTCATATTCTGTATGGCTATATTGCCCCGTGTTAACGTGAGCTAAGTTATGATCCAAAGGGGTTTGAGGATACGGTGATGGAGCAGATATCGATGATGATGAGGTCGTCTGGGGGGTATCTAGATCTCTTAACATGATATCTTCGGCTACCTTTACAAGCCTTTCCTGTCTCTCCTTCGCTCCTGGCTTGGCGTCCTCAAACAGTCGGAGAATGGCCTCTCGCTCGCTTTGGGTACTGGATTTGACAGCCTCGATACCGTCAGACACGCGAGTGTTAAACTGCACGCCTGTAGAAATCCACATTAGAGATCTTGTCGTCGACAGAAAAAGAAAACATAACCTTCTTTATCCTTGTTAATCAACGCTTGAACGCTCTTGATGGCGCCTTTCATCGGATGCTGAGTTAAGAGTATTTTAAGATAAATATTTGAAAATCATTTGGTCACCAAATACCTTAACAGTGCCCACTATGCCTGCAGCAGGAAGCATTGTGGCATTGACAACTGGGAGAGGATTCAGCTTAAGGAGTAAATCAAGAGTATTCGACCCACAGCTCCTTGCCGACCCCTTGATGGCACCAAGGATCCCTTCCTTCTTAGCACCTTTCACTGGTTCTCGCACTAAGCCGGTTATACCATCATAGTACCCGTAGTAAAGACCCTGAAACTCCGAGTGAGTACCGAATAACTTATGAGGATATGGTCACGGGCTACCTTTCCGGCTTCCTTTAGCCCGCTAGAGAAATCTGTGACGGGACCGGATTGCCGTATTTCGGTCCCGTATAGTTGAGGAAGGTTCACAAAGCCCTTGTATACTGAAGACACAATCTTGACCACGCCTGTGTCGCGAAAATGAGAATGGGAGTTTGGACTCTAGAGTTCCTCAACATGCCTTTTGGAATAGCAGTAGTTGTTTCGATTATTCCCTCTTTTGGCGATCTATTGGGGGTGGTCGCCATGAATGATCATGAAGAACTCAGCACAGGAAGATACATACGTAAACAGATGCACTATGCCTCCATAGAAGTGGGTGACAGTCCAGAATACGGCGCTAACGCCTCCGGTGAGAGGGTCCGTGATGGTCGACTTTGTTTCGTACTCCTTAGTTCCTATAGTCTCGTCAGTTTTGTTTGTAATTAAGGCGGCATGACCACGTACGGTGGAGATCAAGACTCTTCAAGTCCAATTTACCAGCGTCAACCAACGTTTGTACCGCGAATGCACTGAGTTTGAGGCACTGTCCACGAAACCGTGAGGGGATATTCATCTTTTAAATTGAGGCGGACTGTACGTGTTCTGTCGACCACCAGACTGCTAGTCTGGATGGATCAAGATCACATCTCATATTCTTGAGCGGAAGATGCTTGTAGAAGCTCTCCACGCCCGCAGTGACACCATTCTGCACAACAATGAACATCAGCATGCTGGTTGGATCAAGTATCTCACACACCTCACTCCGTATTCTGTCGGCAAGCCTCGTTGCAGCTGCTTTAGTAGAAGGGCTCATTGCAAACTTGATCGCGTCTCGCAAATTCTCGATGCCTAGTTTTTCGTGATGGATAGGTTCGGGGCCAGCACCAGCCTTATGTATCATATGACCTATCACTATCGTCAGCTTTTGGATGAAAGCATAAGCATGGTATCATCGAAATACCCCAGAATGCTTGATCACCAAAAAAGGGAACCACAACGGTCGGAAGTCCTTTCGATAAACCGATCGCGGTGGTTCCTGCACCTCCATGATGAACGACAGCAGAAACGCGACCTTTGTCGAATAACCAATCGTGAGGGATATTTCCAAGAATGAATACATGTGGTGGCACTTGTACACCACCTAACCCACCCTTGACTCAAAGTGATGAGGATTACGAGAACCATAGTAGGGGGCAGCATCTTACCCATCCTGCAGAAACTAGAGCCCTTACACCCGCCTGTTTAGTCGCCTCAAACACAGTTCCTGAGATATGTATCAGTATTCTGCATGCAATTGTGTGATCAATGAGCGCTCACTTGTCATAGCAGCTGCATCTTCCACAACAACTGATCCAAAGCCAACGTAGATGGGAGGTTCCCCAGCATCCAAAAAGGCTTGAAGGTCGTCCGCAGGTGTGTAGGAGGTTGCAAGGTCCAGGAAGTAGAACCCAACGACATCTGCGTCAGAAGAAAAGGGTTGATGAATTTCGCGCTGTCATATAATACGACCGAGATCTTACCGATGTGGTTCTTCCAATCATTTGGTTTGGGAATCAGAGCCGGGCTCATGCAGTAAGTCCATGGAACTTTTACAGTATCGACCAGACTTGGCCCAGAGCGAAGGGAGAGAGGCTTGAGTTTGATGCGCTCGCGGAATTTGTTAACAATGTCTCCAATCCTTGGATGCTGTCAGACGATGTACATATTTTGGATTGGTGCCACGTTCATACCCTTGCCACGTCAATATATCTGCAAGAGCATAGCTCAAGTAGTTTGTCAAACCTATAATGCAGAGCTGAGTGAATATTGAGACTTGATAAAGACGAAGAATTTAACCTCTCTGAGCGTTGCTGTCTTCGATATTAACCAGTGGATGGGAAAACGCTGTGGTAGGCGACCACGGCATCGCTAACGATTAGGTACGCTAAGTGAAAGTTAGGTTCGGAAGGCAATAAACTTACTGAAACTCATCGATAATGGTATTCCAAGTGCTTCGGCGCAATGAATGTGAGCAAATGCTGGTGGGTTGGATATGATCGCGTCTGCAGCGAACGTACGGCCCGTTTGAGGGCAAGGCAAATGACATGAGCGCCAGCATCCGTCTATCATCTCGGCCAGCATCTTGCGTTTCTTGGATATGTCGCCGTTGGTTAAGGATTCGATTCCAGGTATCAGGCCAGGGTCTGTACAGGGATCACAGTCACTAAGCAAATTCATTGACAAAGTGCTGTTCAACGCACTTTTAACCATATAGCTCATGAGATCTCGAGGGTCTCCTCCAATGTCGAAAAACTCAAGTCCTTGTTCTTCGACGAAGGATTGGAAGGTCCTGTGTGAGGCTATACGAATACGATGTCCATCCTGAACCAGCCGTCTTCCCAGCGCAACATATGGTTGAACATCACCTGGAACCTTTTCAATCGCTCATTTCTGACCCAAAGGAAAGAGATACATGCCTCGACTCCCTACAATCATAATCACGATGCTCATCCGCGGGAACTCTCTCCATCCTGAGCGATCGACTGCAAACTCCTTGACGTCTTTTGCATAGTTTGGTGGTAGATCTGGGACATTTTCCTTCAATTTGAGAGTGACCAGAATGCTTCCATCGCGTTGAATGCGGGCCTTCGAGTCCAAGCCTTTTCCGTACTTTACATATTTCCCGTAATCTAGAGAACGAATAAGTATTCAGAAAAGCTTTCATGTAGTGGTACTCACCAACTTTCGGATCGGGTTGAGAGACACGGACGTACAAGTCGGCTTGTGATCCATTCCCGCCGATCCTGCTTGCTTCACCCTCCGATAATAAAGGCACCTCTGCATCGTCTATCTCCTGCATATGAAGGGGCTCCCCCGATGAGCTTCGACGTCTTGATGTCATATTCAAGAGTGTAAAGGGAGTATAGATCGGGCTGTGCAAGGGTAATTCTTCAAGCTTCTCAGGCTTGAACTCGTATAGTTTTTATATCAAAACAAGTCGCATTCGGAGAGAAATCACGAAAGCGGAAGCGAAGGTGAAAGGTGGATAGTCCGGATCAGGCTTTCGGGACGTTGTCACCATCCCTACGGGAGACTATGTAACCGCTGCGGCACTCGAAATATCCGTTATCGGTACAGAAGCTGGTTACGAGTTTATTATCGGTATACAGCCACCTTGCTTATAATTCAGCCGTCGGGACCCACATCGTACACAAGACCAGATACCTGTTCCGTCGGCACTGCTATGTATACAGCCCAACACCCACTCGAAGTCTTGAAATTGTGCAGCGAGGACAATCAAGCTCAATCTCAGTGCATCTACAGCTGTTGTTGAAACTGAATCTGCGACGCATCCTGGAACTTCCCAAAGTCTTGAACGACTAAGTTTGTCATTTCGGCACCGACACCTACTCTTACGCCAACGAAGACAAGCAAGGTGAGGCGTCGCTATAGGTGGCACTTCCCGAGTACTAGATGCAGGGCTAAAAAAAAACGTTCGTTTACTTACGTATGGAATTCGGCTGCCCAGCACGTATAGACTGCAGGAAGACGTAATTATGCTATAGCTAGTGGTGATATGAATATGAAAGGTGAAAGAAGGTGTATGCTACTGTGATCCTACAAATGAGCGTCGATAATACTTTTACAATAGTAGATATGAAAGAGAACGAGAACCAAAAACATTCGAAACTGTAAACCAACGCAGTAGCTACGTGATGGTACCCAGGATGAGAATCAAAATGAGGGAATGACATCGCCTTCCATTGGTAGCGGGTGTTCGCCCGAAACGTCTACGGCAACTGATGCACTATTTTCAACAATAGGAACTTCGGTTTGTTCTGTTCGAGATGGCAAGGCTTGGGCGGGCCTACTGAATATGTGATTGACTGCAGTGGCTTGAGTTGTCTGCAGAGGTTTAGAGTTGGGAGGGCACCTACATTCCTTGGCATGGCCTAGATTCACCGGTAAGTATAGGTTGCGAGGCCCCGAGGCAAGAAGAACTTACCTAGATCCCTCTGCCGTGCACACTCTGGGCCATTGGGGCAATCCTTACGTCCCGCTATCGCCTCTTCCACGAAACCTTTCTGCCTTTCCCTTACCCACCAATCTTTCAAGCCCCAAAAGAAGATCTCTGTCGCACATCGTCGACAGATCGACTCGCGAGGAGATTCAGAACTCTGGTTGGGATCTGAGGCATTATCCAAGAATATGTCTTGTTCGATCAAGGGGGCAAACTGGCGGGGCTGAATCTTGATGTGACTGACAATCTATAACGCATGTTAGACCGGCGCAGCGAGGAATATCGATGAACGAACACGTACATCTTTGTAGATATGCTTTGGTGTCATGCCCTGCGCTGTCATATAGTCAAGCATGAAATCGACCTCCACTGTGTTACCATTGAAACACTCGTATACTTCTGTGCACTGAATCAGGTCACCAACGTCGGCCATTCCATGTAGGTGCTGAACAATGACAGGAACTGCGACACATCGACCAGGAACTGAAATCCCGCAAAACGATGAATGACAGAAGTCGCATTTTGTCGTGGATGGTGCTTGTAGAGCCATTAGAACCTCGCTGGAGAAGTGTGAGTTCCGTGCGCACATTGAACGCGATATAAACGATACCAATTGCCGCAATGAGTATGTCCTGGTGGTACTCCATCCTCAAGATGCCATGCGTGGTCAACGTCCGTGTTAGGATCAGGAATAGGTTGAGGACAAGTCCATCGGTACGGGTTATTCGGCAAGCAATGCGGGCAGGGTCTTGCATAGTCTCCGTTGAGATTGAGATTTGGCTCAGGTGAAGCTTCTCGAGGCGCTGGGATCTAACGAAAATAAGTCTCCGCTGCCGGTGAAAGTGACACTGAACACTCACCCGCATGTTAATCCCGCCTTTGTATATCTCATCCGCTTGTAGACGTTCACGTTCTGTTCGAGCTTTGTGAGGTGCCGCACGCAGAAGAGCGTCGATTACTATCTGGAGAGGTCGAGACGGAGAGACTATGGTAGAAACGCCACGACATGCAGGACAGTGGGTTCCGCCATTCTGATAGAAAGATGATCAAAGAACCGAAATAGTGTACGATCTGTATCAACCTACGCGAATCCACTGAACAACGCAGCTAAGAGAAGATGATGGTTAACTAAGGAACGAGTCAACAAGTGTCGATTTGCGCACCTTCCACAGAAGAAATGTTGGCAAGGCGAGACCATGACAGGCCGATATAACAATCCAGAGCAACACCTTTGTTCCAAGTCGCATCTGATCTTCAACCGAAGGTGAACTCCACTCACCCGCAACTCAACTCGTCATAGAGATCCTCTACAAGGTCCACCGCCGTACTTGTCGAGGCTATTACTTGAGACTTTCCTCCTTCATCAGCTGGTGCAGACTGTCCAATCTCTGGCCTTTCCTTCAGTCTCTTGCGAGAATCGTCTTGCATGCCTTCAAAGGAGATAGACGCTCTCCGCTTGATACCACCCGTAGGTAGTGATTCCGAAGTCGAGACCATGACTTCCGGTGGCCCAACGATGGAAAATTCTGGCGGTAAATGATCTTCGGACATGTCTGTGCCACTGACGATGGAAGTAGTAAGTGTGTAAGAGGGAGCGTCACAGCCGATGTCGCATGACTCAGGACCTCGGTTTGTCGCGTCTTGTTCTTCGACTATCACCTCACGACATCGATACGGTACTCTTTACAGAAATTACAATATGACAGTCAAATCCGCTGGGGTCTGGTAAAACTGAAATCATATCCAACTAGTTCTTGCCAATACCAAGAACCCGTTACCAATCAATACAAAGTACAGGGTACCATAGTGGTCCACAGGTCTGCTCGACGCGAAAGCTCAAATAGTGAGATTTGCTTCGTATCCGAACCATTCTTCACGGTTTAACCCTTTGACCAGTTTGTGATACAACCCGAGTAACCCATAAATATCCTTTGGGATTGTCACCATCGCGGCGTATGATGCTAAACATGCCTGAAGCATGCATGACGAGATCAAGTGAGATCGATATTCTGTACAGTAACTTGAGCATCGTCTGCGGAATTCTACACGGGTTTGCTCCTGGGGGTGCTCTGTCGGTTTTTCAGGCTGTCAGCTGCATTCCTATTTTCGCTTGCCTCGGTGGGAATCGGACCGAGGACCGACGATTGGTACTGGGAACATTCAAGATTCGACCCGAGGAACACCCTTCGCAGAATGAAATGGCGTTTTAGCTGAAGAATCTTAATCGGAAGCGTTCGGCCGAGATGAGGAATGTAGTTGGGTCAAACCACATGGCAAACAAAGAGATATGCAACACGTTATTCGTTTTGAGAAAATGGCATCGTAAATAATACTACTACTTAGTATATGCACAGATGAAAAGGAAGACGAATTCATCAAAATAAATTTAAATCAAAGTTCGTTCAAAGACTGGAATAATCATTTCAGTCAGCAACTTTACAAATTTCTGACGAATCGAACGTACCCGCGACCGACTTGACCTGCTTCAGCCTTACTGACATCCAAAACTTCGTTGTCGTCGCGATGCATTGATGTCCACGTAACAACACTCACGCCCGGGCTCTGGCTCTGCCAGAGATATCAGCAATAGACAGAGACATCGTCGTCATACTCACAGATTGGTGACTTCTGTTGACGGCGTCGCGTCCCGCTCCACTGCGTCCACTACGCATGCTCTCTAGCTGGAAGCTACTCCCCGTTTCCGGCGCCTCCCTAAGTTTGTTACGTATGGCATCTCGTGTTATCAACCTGTAAACACAGGATCAGCATTGGAGCGGAGCACGGTGGTGGTATCACCGTCACTGACATGCTAACTACCGAGATTACATAGACTGTTAATGTTGAGCGTGAGTGATCTTCGTCTGTTCATCAATCTAGGAAAGACTTACGGTGACAGCTCGGCAGGAGGAAAATCATACTATATCACGTCAACGAAAGTTGAAAAGGATCGTGATCTTTCCCTTACAATATGAACGTTCCCGGCTTCACGACGAACTGTAGTGACGGTTCGTGAGGTCCAAATAACAGGGACGTATTAAACCTACGCACCAAGATGAGCTGTACCAAAGCAGCGGTGCTGGTGAAGTGCATCAGAAAATACGGCTGAGAGGGTAAAGGAGTCGAAACATGCCTGGTCGCCGCTCCACGATTGATGGCATACAGAATCAGCTTGTCAACGGCAGAGTTGGTCCTTCAAAGGACTGAGATCAGGTACCGCACTGCGACTGGTGAGGAAAGTATGTACCTGCGGCTACCTGAACGGGCTTGCTCTAACTGGAAACACAATACGAGTGTGATCATGATGTCGCATGCCGCGCATGTACCTGTCGCAATATCCCATGAGAAGGACGCGTCGAATGAACAGTTCGTTCTTATTACCTGCTTGGGTCGACGTGATCCTCTTTCAATGAACAGTTGAGTATAAACACGATAGCAGGGTGTGAAAGAAACTCACTGCAGTGGTTTCCAATCTACTGAAGACGGCTGTCTTGATACTGAGCAGATGATGAGAGATTGTTCGATGGAAACAAAAGAAACGAACCCACACTAGCACGGTCTGGGCTGGATGGATGTGAGATTTTATGCAACTTCAATGACAAGGAGTTTACTGACCGATACCAAATGCTATTTCGAATGAATTGCTGATGAATAGCGGAGATTGAGAAGAAGAAAAAAGCTCACAAATTTGCAGGACAGCCAAAAGCACCTATTTTCCCTCATTCAATACAATGCGGTAGCGACTTTGCTTATGGTACTTACTACTGGTGAGCAACATAGTATCTTCTGACCAGTACTCTTCGACACTGCATTCTTGAGATCAGAATAGAGAGGCACACGTCAAGTGTGTGATAACTTACACAACCAGATCCGACTGGCAAAGAAGCTGAAAAGGGTGTTCATACTCGCTTAGTCCCCTCGATAGAACATGACTTACATCTGAGCAGTGAATGCGGTCAAATACTAGCCGGCGTAGTCGTCGTTAACCATCAAACTTCATTGCAGTGAAGAGAATACTTACTATAGCAAGAAGCATCGTCTAAATTTGAGAATGAGGTCAAGTTCGGCACGATCAATGCGATGGCTGCGTACCGAGGCGGAGCTGTGACAATGGATACTAAATGAGCAAGTGAATTATGCCATGAAAGGAGCACTCACAATGGAATTATGTTCAATAAGTCGGGTTTATCAAACCACTGCACGTAATCGGTGTATATCTGGTGACTCAGGAAAGCGGTGTGGAGCGTAGAGAAAAAGCTTGCGAATGTCTAAGAATGCAGCGAACAAGCAGTGCAGCGATACTCACAACAAGGCTCCAACCTGTTGATACAATAAGCCCGCTATACCTAACACTGCCCGAAAGGACATACCGTGACTTTCGTGAAAATCCCATCACCACTCTCTCGTCGATAGAAGTACTGTGCAACGAGAATCTTGACAGGCGTTAAAAGGTCAGGAAGTTGATGTGTGCGTGCTCATTATTCACCAGTGTTACGCCGTATAACCTGGCGGTGAGATGAGCATTGTTACGACCCTGAATGTCACCGAAGACGAGGACTTACAAGATGTCAAATATGTAAGCGATCATCTGGCACCCCCATGTCTCTGTGAATGTCGGCGCGGAAGGCATGGTCGATAGGTGCGGCGCTGAACGGGACTTGGGATCGTCTGGGACAGAAGGGTCGTGCACCAGGGAACAAATAAGACCGACGCGAGATATCGTGTTTTATGTTGAATACATTGCGTATTAGCAACAAAAACCTGATGATAATGCAATATTGGTACCTGAGTAGAACTAAATGTCTTCGCATTGGGATAGTGATCTGTCCATCGCCTTCAATCACCGTCATGTTACAGGTACGGCGGAGAATATGATGTTGACCCAATCAGAGATACCATATGCGTGCTAAGGTCAGATCGCAAAATGATTAGAAAGCGCTATCAAACCATTACTCTGTCACCGTCCAAATCAAAGATAGCTTTTATATGCAACTTGTTCCGAGCTCATGATCATGTTCAAGTTGTGACGTGTATAAAATCACGCCACCGCATCACCATCATTCGATCTTCCCACGGATTTTACGCGGCAGCTTCCGGTACCGTCACAGTTACGACCGCCTCGCACTTAGCGCACTTTCTCAGAGGCGTCCTCGGGGGAAGACGTTCTGTTCTGATTGCTCCTGAAAAAAAAAAAAAAAAGAAAAAAAAGAAAAAAAATATATGTCAATGAACTTAAACGAAGTGAGCCGGTCAGTTCGTCTCAGCTAGAAGCTTAAACCTTGTCAATCAATCTCGTACCAAATGCCCGTCTGTTCCGTGTACAAGTTGATATACTAGGAGGGCCATCTCGCAGATTAGTTTCTCTGCAACACCATGACTAGTACAGATTCTACCCCCAAAAGGTCACAGGAGGAGCTTTCGATTGAATCACCTCCCACTCTGGATGGCTACAAGTCTTTGTCGATTCTTCCAGGAGCTCAGAAGGTTGTTCTCCTCATCTTCTTATGTCTCGCCCAATTCTTGGATACCTATGCTAACTCCGCTCTGTTTGCCGCTATCCCTCCCATTGCGGTTGAGCTGAACATCACGAACAGCGACTCGGTATGGTTGATCAGTGGCTACCAGCTGACTTTTGCCTCTCTTCTTCTCGTTGTGAGTGTTAACTCTTCTCAAAGTGCGCACCTCGAGACTAATGACTGTTGAATGCAGTGTGGTCGGATCAGTGATTTGTATAATCCAAGTAATCCTTCAAGTTTCACTGTTCAAACAAGTGTTCCGTATACTAATGCCATTGTTACAGAGATTGTTTTTCTTAGTGGCGCTCTGGCCATGGCTGGCTTCTCTTTGGGAGCCGGTTTCGTACGCCAACAAGTCCCACTCATTGTTCTTCGAGCATTGATGGGCGTCGGTCAGTATTTGTCTTCTTCCCGAACGCCGAACGCGCTAACTTCTTGCTTAGGTGCATCTTTGACTGTTCCCTCCGCACTGTACATCATCATCCACATGTTCCCAGATCCAGCTTCGCAATCGAAAGCTGTCGCACTGTTCTCTGCAAGTGCAGCCATTGGGAATGGTGCGCAAGATCCGAGCCTGCTCGTCAACTTATTGTTCATTCATTGTGTTTGTCTCCAGTCATCGGTTTACTTCTCGGCGCTATGATTGTGACTATTTCTACTTGGCCCTGGGTATTCTATTCATTCGCCATGATTGCCGCCGTTATCTTTTTGGGTGTGGCCATCTTGACACCGTCGCCTCGCCGTCAGCACGTTTCGGCGATCGAGAAGGCAAAACGGTTCCAACGACTTGATCTCTTTGGAGTCACTATACTCACTGGTAGGCATGAACGATGTTGTGTGATACATCATCTGACAAGATCCTTTGCAGCTGGCCTTATCCTGTTCATCTTCGGTGTCACTACAGGATCAGTGATTGGATGGAATACAGCACGTTGCCTTGCTCCGCTTATTATTTCTTTATTCCTGATCGCAGGATTCTTCTTTTGGGAGGCACGTTTGCCAGAGGACATGGCTGCAATGTAAGTCGTGACTGCGTTTAGTCTGCTGTCATTGTATCTTAGTCTGACTTGGTTGACAGACCTCCGAATGTGTGGAAGTATCCAAACTTTGCTGTCCTTGTGATTTGCGGTGCGACGATGCCCTTCAACTGGTGGGGATCTGTTCAGCTGCTCTTTTCGTGGATATGGCAAAATGTATATGGGTGGTCGCCTATTATTGTTGCGCTTCGCTTGTGAGTGCTAATAGTAAACAGTTGGTATTCTAATTTGAACTGAATGGTGTCCAGCCTGCCGTTAGGTCTGTTGGGCTTCCCTGTGACGGCAATTGCAGGCATCATGCAACAGAAGCTGCCTTTGAAATGGGTCATCCTGGCAGGACAAGTGATTGGTATTGCCGGGACGCTGCTTCTTCCATTCGCAGATTCTCCTCAACACTACTGGAGATTTGCATTCCCTGGATTCGCTCTTGGAACTTCAGGGATGACGATTATCTTTGCCACAGTCAAGTGAGTATGCTACAAAGACATTGGTCATGTATGCTAACGGTTTTTACTGGTAGCATTGCGGTGTTTGCTGTTACACCACCTGAGAAAGCTGGTGTTGTGGGATCGATCTTCAACTCTTTCTTGCAGGTTGGTTGTGCGGCTGGTACTGCTATTGTGACTTCGATTCAGACGAGTGTGGACTCGACACACGGAGGACCGACTGCATGGGAAGGGAGAGCTGCAGGACTTTGGTTCTTGTTTGCATTGCTTGCCGTGGACACGGTCTGTATTCTGATTTTCATGCGGAATACTGTTCCACCGGTGAAGCAAAACGTTCCCATTGCGGATGTAGAAGGTGATGAGAAGAAACCAGTTTCCCCTTAATCTTCTGCACTGTAGAGTTACATCCGTCTTTTTTATATGACCTCCGTCCGAGACGTAATTTCTCCCCTCTTATGTCGTCTGCAGCTTGCTGAGTTTCGAGTTTGCTTGCGACGTCCGGATCTAAGCAACAGCTAATTCAAATATTTCCGTGACCCCGATGGGTACAGAAAGATGAACGACTCACCTGTGACCCACACTCGGACATGTGGCGATCTTGAATTCAATAGGCTCGATCAAACCTATTCGAAACACTTGGCTTACCTTACGCGGTCTTGTCGGGCGTTGATACTACACAGCCTGACCCAACGTGGCAACATTCATAGCGCAATGTTCGTCGAAAACAGCTCCTCAATCGAACCAGGTCACAGTAATACCTGCCTGCGCACTCGAAGACTTGTCTCTATTATGATCTGCATGTTTGCATATCAGAAGTGTAAAGATCATCATTGACCTGTCACTATCAATGTGTTAATCCTCCTAAGTTCTAAAGCCTGTAATCAAATACATCGAGCCATCAGGTTCTCCCGCCTCAGTCTAGACTGAACATGACTGTCAACGGGCGAACCAAATCTATTGCCTGCGGCGCCAATCAGGTCTAGTTTTCTGGAAAACTGATGTTGAACAGAACACTCATCAAAGACACCCGGTGAAAGTTGCTCACCACGGTCGCTTGTCAGTTCGGTACACCCATACGGACCTGGTGACATTTGCTCTGGAAAGATGGCCTCTTATTTTGGGTCATGACTAGTGATGCTATCACAAATCATTGTTAGACCTAATGAAGAACGTGGCACGGAAATCACCATGACCATATGATACTCATCACCATGGTGCATTATGAGCGTGAGAAAGTCTGTAATGCCGAACCAACCTGGCTCGGCCACTCTCCAAAGCGCGCTCCCCGATCTTGTGAATAGGTGACAAGCAATTGTCTGTATCAGATGCCAGCATCGCATCCAGAATCTTCCCTTGTGTTTCTTTACTAGATAAGCACCACTCGAGAATGGACACCCTCATTCTACATTCCTCGACCTCACGCTCAAAACCAAGTCATGTTTACCCCACACACCTACACTCTATCTGATGGCATCGAAATCTTCTTCACCGACAGCGGTGCCCCTCCAAACTCTACCGATTACACGACACTTCTCGTTCTTCACGGTAGTGCTTTCAATGGACGTGAGTGGATCTCGGGGGCATAATGAGGTTACGAGCTGACATTAGACTAGATGGTTTCGAGAGATTGCACGACTACGCCCACGAATTGAATCTACGTGTCCTCATCTGGAATCGACGTGACTATCCTGGATCAACCAAATATACCGATGAAGAATTGGAGGAGTTGAACCAGGGCAAAAAGGTCTTCATCGATAGATCGGGTGTTCAGGTCGCCGATTTCATTAAGCAGTTCATTGAGAAGGAGAAGATTCCAAAGGCGACTCCCGACCGCAAAGCGGGAGGAGTTGCCGTCATGGGATGGTCCATGGGTACCGCAACCGCTATGGCACTCTTTTCTGACCCAAACATCATCTCACCTGAGTTGCACAACCACTTGAAGGAATACGTGAAGGATCTCATTCTTGATGGTGAGTTTTGTGGTGGCATTCATAGAGAATGTGACCACTAATGAACGACTCCCAGACTCGCCGCACCTCTGCTTTGGCTACATAGTTCCCGAGGGCGAAAAGACATACGATCCCTGGACGGATCCGAACTGCAAGACTCCAGAAGAGCTGTACCAGAACTTTGGTTTCTGGGTAAGCTCATTCTATGATCACCCGAACGCTTTGTCGGGCAAGCTCAGCGATATGGATATCCGAACTCGTACAGATGAGGTCACCGCAACGAAGTGGACTCCTGAGGAATTCGGAAGGTATTACACCCAGGATGCTGCCGTACGTTCAGAGTTGCGGATGTGAGTTATCATTCGGATCAATTTATCTGTTGCTGATAGAAGTGTAGGTATGTTTCGCCAATGCAGGACACGCTGAGAGATATGACGAGGAGGACCTTCTATGATGAAAAGTATATCAAGAGCTACTTCCCTGATCTCAAGATTACTCTTGTAGTTGGGGACAGGTCCAACTGGCAATGCCTATGGGGTCCAGTCGAGACCAAGAGGATACACGATGTAACTGTCGCTGAAGGCAAGCCAGCGCGACCCATGCGACTTTACTGGATCGAGGGCGGGAATCACTTTGTAAGTTGAATTGTGTGATGCGATGATTCAATGACTTATTAGTTTTTAAGGCTCACTGGGAGGCTCCGAAGACTCTCATGCAAAAGATGGCAGCCGGAATGAAAGCAGCTTGACCTGTAGGCATGGCTTCGATATTATATTACCAAGGGCTATTGTGTACTATGCAAATGAAAGGACTTGCATTTCTCAACTCCGCGCTTCGCCGAGGCTCGTTCGAACCTCTGTTAATTTGGCGCTCAAGCGCTTATATTTAACGCTCATGGCGCTTAAGCCCGCTCATCCAGTGACAAAGGCATGTTTCTTGAGTCCGCTGCCGGTTGCAAATTTTCTCTGCATTTCTTCTGATTTTCGCGAGGATTTCAAGCGGATTACCGACGTCCCCATGAGCAACAAAGCGTCGGACAAATGCCTTGTTTTTATTACCGAGCACATTACGGCATTGTTTGGCGTCCGAATGATGGCCAAACAAGTTAGCACAGCCACTCCGCATTGTCATTTGTTCTTAGAAACCTTATTGTATTCTGGAGAACAATGGACAGCTCGCGTACGAGTACCCTTTTCAAGCAAGCTGGCCTCTTAACTTTCTACCACCACCACCATTCCGATTTCCCCCACTTTCGTTGAATTATGCTGGATTTACTTCTCACTTTACTTGCTTTTATCGCGACAGTAGTCGCTCAGTCTTCATCAACATCTGTGGTCTGCGTTGCAGGACAATGTTTACAGGGATCTTCAAACACAACAAGTAAGTGGAAAAAATAGTCGGAACTTGGGACTAGTTTTACTGATCAATCTGTAGTCGGGACGACAATATCTTCCTCTGGCGCACAGACCAGCATACTGTTACTTCCAGGTCAATACACCGCGACGACAAACCCTCAACTCCTTCATGACATGCTCACATCATCTTCGGCATCGTTATCACCTTCTTCGGGTTTCGAAAACTCTTCATCATCACGAAATTTACCACTGAACGTACAACTTTCACCGGGATTGGCTATTTATTCGCAACCACTTTATGGAGGATCTGCTGGTTTCTCCGCATTGCCCACCACACCCCTTTCCAACAGCTCCACCCCAATCCAGGCCGGATCTATGGCTCTCTCTTCTAACACTTGGGTTGCACTCGATATTGGGCAAGCACAACGCGTCGTCGTCTGGGATTCCGTACCAGACTTTTCTCAACTTCCGGTCACGGGATCATTATCCCTGCTCGACATCCAGTCATCAGCATGTTCACCCCCATGCGCCGGTGCAGGTGTCTGCTCCCCGTCAGGCATCTGCGCATGTCCTGCAGGCTTTGCTGGTTCGTCTTGTGAATCCTGCGCCAAGGGTTTCTTTGGTCCCAATTGCCAGCCGTGTCCAGAAGGCTGCACGTCTTGCGACGAAGGGATCAATGGGTCAGGTCGCTGTCTCACACCGACCATCTCCAATGCCCCCTCTTCGTGTAACTGCCAGAACGGACAGTGTAGCACTGGAGGCCAGTGTACTTGCAATCCCGGCTGGACTACCTCCGACAATGGTACCCAATGTGCCAAGTGTTCTGCCGGTTTCTTCCTCACTTCCACTGGTGACTGTCAAGCATGCCAGTTGGGATGTTCGGCTTGTGCGGACGGCACCGGTGTCTGCCAGACCTGTCAAACTGGTTTCACGCAGGATGCTAATGATAAAACCAAGTGTAATCCCACGCAGAGCACCACGACTAGCGGCACTGTTTGTCCCGACGGCAGTTTCGCCAACGGAAATACCTGCACGCCTTGTTCTCCCAGTTGTCAAAAATGTCGAGGTCCCACTTCCAATGACTGTGTAGTATGCGCTACTGGCTCGTACTCGTTCAATGGAGGCTGCATTGCTGCGGATAACAACGGTGTTTGTCAGGGTACCAACCTTATTGCGGACAACAATAAGAAGCTTTGTGACAGTACGTTTCCGAATCCATTTCCGTAGCTGCTAAATTGCTAACATTTCTCCATTAGCATGCGGCGCGAAATGCACATCCTGTCGTATCCTGAACTTCAGTGTAGCCTCGACCGTGAACGAGCTGCAGTGCACTGGTTGTCTGCCCGGCTCGTTCCTGTCGCAAGGCAAGTGCGTGTCAAGTTGTCCTCAAGGGACATTCGTCGATCCCAAGGACAATGTAACCTGTACTGGTATGTCACATTTCACTTCTACTTGTCTGCCAAGACTGACTCTTGTTCTCAGCTTGCGATTCGTCTTGCAGTTCCTGTTCAGGTTCAGCCAACTTCTGTCTTACGTGTTCGTCATCCTCGGCTCTTGCTTCCCCAGAAGGCAAATGCGAGACTACTTGTCCTCAAGGCACCTTCCAGAACCCTAGCACCAGACAATGCTCCAGTTGCCATCCCGACTGTGCTACCTGTACGGGAACATCTTTCAACCAATGTCAAAGCTGCCCTCGAGACCGCCCTGTTCTAAACAATGGCCGCTGCTTACCAACTTGCAGCAAAGGACAGTTCTTCGATACCAATGGGGGTTGCAAGGCCTGTGACAGCACATGCGGAAGCTGCAATGGCTCGGGTCCCAACTCATGTCTTTCGTGTTCCAATCCAAACCAAGTTCTCAAAGGTGGACAGTGTGTTGATGCGGGATGTACAAGCAATACCACTGTTATTCCTGGACTTGGCATCTGTCTATCAAACCTTGTTCAAGTGCCTCCTACACCCACAGGCACCGAGGCGCCTCTCCCTACCATTACTGGTCTAGACAATCCCACTGTCATTAATCAGACATCTAGCAATAGACTTGAGTGGTGGCAGATCCTTCTCATGGCTCTCGGTTGCGCGTTCATCTTTCTCGTTATCGTTATGTGGTGGAGGAGAAGGATGCGGAGAAAGAGAGCTGCCGCCACCAAGCAATTTGCGCGTGCCAAGAAACTGGATGGTATGGGCGGCGATGGGTGGCGTTACAAGATGGTCCGGTGGGGTGAACGGTTCTTTGGACACAAACCTAGCCAAAGAGTGTACCCTATCTCCCAGCCTATAACTTCGGACAATATCAAGCTTCGCGAGTTTAGGGATGTGGAAGAGGGCGGTGCAGGTGCAGCCATTGAGAGGGAGAGGAACCGGAAGAGTGGGCATACTTCCTTCGATATGGATGGACTAATCGGTGCATACGAGTACGATCGCGGCGACGCCAAGTCGAAGAAGTCAAAATCAGCCAAAGAGCCTTCGTTACATGATTATCACGTCCATCACCACCACCATCTAGCTCCCCCTACCTTTGACAATGGCCACACACGGGATCTGAACAGGTTGTCTGGTAATTCGTTGTATTCGGAGATCACTGGGATGCCGAGGAACGCGCCGGAGACGAAGCAACCTCTGAAGAAACCGCTTTTGTTGAATCCGAACGTATCGAGGTTCTCGATCAGCTCCTACGGATCTTCGATGTACTCTTCCAACTCCTCATTACACACAGGTCTTCTTAGGAAGCCGACAACGGAGGCGCAAAAGTATGCCAGGGATGTTAGACCGGGACTCGGAGGTGCGGATGGGTCCAAGGTCGAATCATACCCTTCACAGCCCCAGCATAAAACAGAAGCACACGAAGGCTTCCTTGTTGACACCTCTACCGATATTCCGGTCATGCGGGGTGCATATTGGATGGAACCGCATCATACAGGTGCAAGCAGCAACAATCCCTTCAGAAGATGATTCTCGAGTTTTCCTCGCCGTGTTTTTTTTTTCTATTATCTGGACTTCATATCCATAGAGTGGAACATTCCTTTCTCGTGTATAATAATGACATTTGATGCATCTGCTGACGATCTTTAAATACAGTAAGTACCACTAGTCTATCTGATCTTCTGCGTATCGTTAATTAGTTGTAGCACTAGTAGCACAATATGTAGTATATACATCAATCTTCGTCGCTGTTACTTCGAATGTTTGTTCACTGGGTTGTCAGAACATTCTCAGGTTCGCGAACTGATATTGGTATAACGTGACAAAAAAAAAGTTTCATAACGCGCTCAAATTCGAATCGCCGTAACCGAGGGTATTTGTCCTTGTATGGGTCATAATAATCGCCTTCATGCAACATCGAGTCTGTCCTTCGTAACCTTGACTTCCATCAGTTGGATACTGCTATCTACCTTTGAAATGATGTGAGCGCGAGTTTGATGGTGTTTCGGGATCTCATACCTTGTTGCGTTCCTCCCTCGGTTGGAAAAGAGGAAGTCCTATCTCATTAATCGTGGCTTTGTTGCTTGACGACGATGCAGTCGAATGAAGTTGCCGGTTGAAGCCACGCCCATTGTAAACCAGGACGCTTGTTTGGGAAGGTGCGTTGATGGGACCAGTAGAAAGATCATCTGACTTTTGGAAGTAGTACCGAGCATTGAGCCTGTGGAAGAACGGGTGTTAGCCTTATCGAACGTCAGCGAAATGAGCAGACAGCAGATACATTGCGAGTAATGAATTGACATATAGCCCCGTAAGAATGATCCTTAGGCAAAGGAAAACTAGGTTGTCCGGCATTAGGGAATACTGTTAATAGGTAAGTATATCAGCCAAACTCCACTTCACAGATATGGGGCAGGCTCACAACAATGGGACAAGTCAATGAGAAGAAACTAGCAAAGTATAAGTATTTATGGGAAACACATTGGGATTGGAGATTTACCTGGCGAGAATTCCAGTATTCAATGCATACGCTAGGATAACGTCAAGGCTTTTATCGGTCCTGAATGACACTGTGAGTTCGTCCCAACTCACTTCGTGAGACACCGGCTCACCAGTCCAATCTTTTGCCGGGCTTTGCAAGGTTATGAACCAGAGCAATTGACAGGATGAAGTCGATGAGCGAGGTTGCACTGAAGTCAAGTTTAACGGCCCACTGTAAATAGTCATTTCCTGAGTGACCTTGGGCCTAGAGTTGGATGAAACATACTGCGAAATCAACGTTCGAGAGACCACCGATAGTTGGGACCTGCGAACTAGACATAAGTAAGTAACAATGATCTCGACTAGTACTACGCTTGTCTAGATGCTCACACTCTCAGCGGTATATCTGTATTCAGTATTGTTAGCTGGGTTCTGGTCGATAGAAACCAGGACACGGAACGCACATATGTTCAAGCCTGTTAGCTCATGTCAGACACCTCCAGGAAAGTGATAAAGAGCAGACTCGCCTAGATTGAGACCAATAAGGCATCCCTTTCGGCCCAAACATCAGTTTTGCCCTGAAAATGGCACGGAATGTTCCTTACAAGAGCCGTAAAAAGTATCAGACGCTGCACAATTCCTCTCATGACTGTAGTAATATCAGTTCTCGTGTCGAGGAAGAAAGATGATAAAAACGCACGCTGCCAGAGCCGCATTGCATACAGACTTACGACCTTGTCAGTACAGAGTTCGGTTCCGAATGACAAATCGACACACGAACATTTGAGTCAAGTTCGTCAGCAGCAGCTGAAATGTGGTCAGTTTGCAGTTTGAGCCATCCCAAACTCCACCGACCTCAAGACTGGTCTCAGACTTTGCAGGCTAAGTTCATAGTTTAACGGAAGGATGAGCAGGACTCACAACGTAGCTCCATACGAGCGGCCCATCGATCTTTCCTCCAGAAGTAACGAGGTAGAAGAAAATGACGTGAATGACGGATACGACGTGCAATACTGCCAGGAGCCTGAAAAATGTGAGTATAAGCCGATCATAGTTTGCTCATATGTCAGGGAGGAGGCAAAACCATAGCAGGAAGACCTTTGCAATCAAGTCAACACGCAATTACCAATAGTATAGCAATCTCAACTAACCATCCATTTATTCACGTGATGGGTCTCGCTATTGGCCTTGAAGAATATGAACGTTTGTACGCTGGCCACTGCGAATAAGCTGGTCAAAAAGATCAATGGGTGAACGGAAAATCAGTCCACTGGAACGCACAAAATTTGAATAACTCCTCCGATAAAAGCCGCTCCAATCGTCAACTCCAGGCCAGGTGCTCCGGGCATAATGTAGCAAGAGTAAGAAAAGAAAAAAGAATCCCCTTTGAGGTGGTAGCGGTCAGCAGAACTAGGAGGTATGGGTTACCACACGATGATAGTCTCTGGCAAGATTTCCCTGAGAGCGGTTTCACGACTTATGACCGCGATGAGCAAGATCCTACGTGATGATCTTCCCGCACTAAGATGGTGCATGGGCCGAGTTGCTGTCCCAAGGAGAGGGTGCTGCAATCAAGTTTCAAAGTAATCAGCCTCGGATTAATGAAGACTTACTAAAATCGTGAATTCCTTGATGTGATGCAGATGGAGTGCGTCTGATGTTCTCGAGTTTCCGGTACAACATTGTGTGCTCCTACCCGAACTAAATTAGGGCCTGGCACGGTATCAATTCATTTGGTTTGTTACCGACGTGCTGGTGATGGAAATAATCCAAATCTTGATCGCGTGCGGAGTCAAAGCGAACAGGCGTGTGGACTCTGCAGGAGTATTACGCAACTGTTGAGTATCGATTGTCTGGCCCCAGGACCTCTTTCAGACACCATATGTTGACCATCCACAAATTAGCAGCTTCTTGGGGGATGAGTCAATTGTACCCTTAACGATGACACGCACAACATACCAATTACATATGTTCCTAAATGAGATGGTGTTTCCTTGATGCTTCTCAAATCAAATACAAATAGGTCTCATTATCCATACCTGTTAATTCGAATGGTTTTGAGTCGACGCTCGCTCGGTCGAACATATGGCGATCGTGGCGGTCTAACTGATTTTGGTAGTCTTCAAGCATCATTGCTTTTCTGACACCGATTCATAGAGCGGTGCTATCATTTTTGGTCTGATAGATAGATAGATCCGCGGGGAAAGCAATAGCGACGGTTTGATATTTGATTTGTGCTTTGCCACCCGAAAGGAGATGACTATAGTCATGGTTCGGTATCAGAAACGATCTGAGCGCCTCAAAAAGGACGTGAACATCTCTGTTGTTATTGTAAATATGTAAGTGATTATCTTTGAATTTCAGTACCAGGTTCCTATGATATTCTCTTCTACCGCCTTAATTTCTGGAGTTTAGAAAGAATATAAGCAACTAATGCAGCTTGAAAGCAAAAGGCTACCCACGAAGAGCCAAAAAACTAGAATAGAACCTGTTTAGTGCGAGCGGTCCTGATCCGTCAACAAGTCAGAGCTAGCGCAATTACAACAATCGCATTCTACGTACCAACCATGTACCACAGACCAACCCTTGATAGTTGACGATACCAGTTCATTTCCCCCTCCTCGTTCACACCAAGGAGAGGAGGACATTCGTCCGCAACGACATCACCACATATCTGACGGATATTCTGTCGCATATCCCCTGTGCTAGAAATCGGATGAATGAAGAGACGTTCTGTATGACAATTTAATCGAAACGGAATCTAGATTTCTTGTGAATACATGCAGTGGAGATTGGACAGGACGTACGGGAGGTATGGCATATGATCGTTCCCTGTCAAACAACATATAAGGAATTTGAGTATGTGATTGCAATCCACTACTCACAAACCGGAAAGTGTAAGCATAATGAGTCATAACGCTTCCTCCATGAATCTCCCACTCGAGCATCCTTCTCTATCATCAAAGTGGGAACATCTAAATACTTCAACCTTGCCGCCAGCGATAAGGCGCTCTGCCCCGCCCCTACGATCAAGACTGCAGGCTCTGAGCCCTCGAATTGTACTTCCTCGTGTCGTTGCTGCGCCCATTTTACCCCAGGTATGACATTTCTTCGCCTCAAACCTTCGACTTTGTAAGGAAAATTCTTAAGACTTTCCAGGCACGTGAAGATTGTGAATGCTTTCCACACCCCAGACGCTGTAGGCACTAGACGGAATACTCCGCAGCATTCGCCAGCATCGACCTCGAATCGAAAGATGCTTACAATCCACGCCAGATCGGGGAACGGTTTCTGTAGCTGAACGAAATTCGTCAACCGGAAGTTGGTGAGATGCGATGGTGCCACACGGTCTTGCACGAATGGCCGAATTTTCTCCTCTCCTACGAAGGTACGCATGTCCCATGTGAAAGCAAGTAAATCCCTCCATAGCGCGTCTGGGTGAATCAAGGCAAGAGTTGCCTCAGCGTCGCTAATGTGTTCTGTGAATGAACGAAACCATTCTTCGGCAACGCGAGACGCGTCGAGATTCTCCGGAAGAACCGCTCCTAACTTTTCCAAAGTCGGGAGGCGAGAGTTCCATTCCTCTGAAGCCATGATGGTAAGTGGTGAAGGGTATGGTATGGCACAGACGATATCGAATAAGCGTTAAGTGTTGGTGGCATTTTGGGATCTAGGTCCTGGATCCCATCACGATTCTATGTGCAAGGAGCAAATGAAAAGATCTGGTGGGTACCCCATGCGGCAGTCGAAGAACGACTCGAACAGAGTCGAACCAGCGAGGTATTGATTGACTGCGCCTGGCCACGTCAACTGCCTAACGAGTCGGCGCCAATTGGGAGGCTGAAGGCTCTAACTCCATGCGTACTCATCGAACCGGTTCTGGGGTATGTTGATGCGCCGGTGACCAAAGGACAGCCGGTAGAGGGGTTCTGAACTGCTGAACATCACTGATACGGAGGTTTCCCGTTCATTTCATCGGTCATAAGGATAAAAGGATAGCCACATGATTCAAATTGCTTCCGTGGGAATGCACACTGGTTACATTGGCGAAAGAAGGGTACGGGCTGGCGCTGAAACTTGAAACCGATTAACCAGGGACGTAGCCCGATATTACACTGATTACACACCTTATAAGCACCCAAATTCAATGACTGTAGCACTGTGCAGGTTCGGCGGTGTACGGAGGAGGTGAGATAGCGACATGGAGGTTTGAACGTTGAACGTGTCAATGTGACTGTTACTGTGACTACTGTTACCCTATTCTCAAGGTCAGGCAAGTGCGTAAAAAAAAAAAAAAAGTCCCAGAAACTCCGCATGTTGTGTGTATAGATACAAAAAAGCAATGCAACCAAAAAAAACGTGAAGGATCATCAAGAAACCATCTTCTCATCGCTCTCCACATCCGTAACAGGTACGTTTTGCTTCACCGGTGGAACAGTATTCCGCATGAAAATCAGAATACAGACCGTGTCCACGGCAAGCAATGCAAACAAGAACCAAAGTCCTGCAGCTCTCCCTTCCCATGCAGTCGGTCCTCCATGTGTCTCGTCCACACTCGTCTGAATCGAAGTCACAATAGCAGTACCAGCCGCACAACCAACCTGCAAGAAAGAGTTGAAGATCGATCCCACAACACCAGCTTTCTCAGGTGGTGTAACAGCAAACACCGCAATGCTACCAGTATAAACCATTAGCAGGCATTACCAATTTCTTCGTAATATACTCACTTGACTGTGGCAAAGATAATCGTCATCCCTGAAGTTCCAAGGGCGAATCCAGGGAATGCAAATCTCCAGTAGTGTTGAGGAGAGTCTGCGAATGGAAGAAGCAGCGTCCCGGCAATACCAATCACTTGTCCTGCCAGGATGACCCATTTCAAAGGCAGCTTCTGTTGCATGATGCCTGCAATTGCCGTCACAGGGAAGCCCAACAGACCTAACGGCAGGCTGGACACCATTCAGTTCAAATTAGAATACCAACTGTTTACTATTAGCACTCACAAGCGAAGCGCAACAATAATCGGCGACCACCCATATACATTTTGCCATATCCACGAAAAGAGCAGCTGAACAGATCCCCACCAGTTGAAGGGCATCGTCGCACCGCAAATCACAAGGACAGCAAAGTTTGGATACTTCCACACATTTGGAGGTCTGTCAACCAAGTCAGACTAAGATACAATGACAGCAGACTAAACGCAGTCACGACTTACATTGCAGCCATGTCCTCTGGCAAACGTGCCTCCCAAAAGAAGAATCCTGCGATCAGGAATAAAGAAATAATAAGCGGAGCAAGGCAACGTGCTGTATTCCATCCAATCACTGATCCTGTAGTGACACCGAAGATGAACAGGATAAGGCCAGCTGCAAAGGACCTCGTCAGATAATGTACCATACGACAGTGTTCATACCTACCAGTGAGCATAGTGACTCCAAAGAGATCAAGCCGTTGGAACCGTTTTGCCTTCTCGATCGCCGAAACGTGCTGACGGCGAGGCGACGGTGTCAAGATGGCCACACCCACAAAGATAACGGCAGCAATCATGGCGAATGAATAGAATACCCAGGGCCAAGTTGAAATGGTCACAATCATAGCGCCGAGAAGTAAACCGATAACTGGAAACAAAACTATGGGTAAATGTAAATCGACAATCAGACGAAGATCTTGCGCACCATTCCCAATGGCTGCACTTGCAGAGAACAGTGCGACAGCTTTCGATTGCGAAGCTGGATCTGGGAACATGTGGATGATGATGTACAGTGCGGAGGGAACAGTCAAAGATGCACCTGAGCAAGAAGTTAGCGCGTTCGGTGTTCAGGACGAAGACAAATACTGACCGACGCCCATCAGAGCTCGAAGGACAATGAGCGGGACTTGTTGGCGTACGAAACCGGCTCCCAAAGAGAAGCCACCCATTGCCAGAGCACCACTGAGGAAGATAATCTCTATAGTACGGCATTAGGATATCGAAGGCTTGTTTGGATAGCAAAGAGATTACTTGGGTTATACAAATCACTAAGTCGGCCGCACTGCATTTGGCGTTTGTTAGTATCGAGGCGTATACTCTAAACAAAGAATGCAACACTCACAAGAAGAAGGAGAGAAGCAAAAGTGAGCTGGTAGCCACTGATCAACCACACCGAGTCGCTGTTCGTGATGTTCAGCTCAACCGCAATGGGAGGGATAGCGGCAAACAGAGCGGAATTGGCGTAGGTATCCAGGAATTGGGCGAGACATAAGAAGATGAGGAGAACAACCTTCTGAGCCGCCGGAAGAATCGAGAGGGACTTGTAGCCATCTAGAGCGGGAGGTGATTCGACCGAAAGCTCCTCCTGGGACCTTTTGGGGGTAGAGTCGGTGCTGGACATGGCGCTGAAGAGAAATGACAGGGCATCTTCGTATGTATATGTGAAATTCCTGGAAATGAGGCATCAGCTCGGACAGCTCGGATAGCATGCGGTCACGTTCCACTCAAAAATCTGAGTAAGAGAAATGATCGGTATGAGTGCTTCTTGTGATAAATGAGCGGGAAGCCAGCAAGAAGCTGTGAATGGAAGAAGATAGCGAGGAGTGAACATATTACATAATGAGGTTGGTTTGATTTTTGCCCGTCGGCGTAAACTGGTTCGCTCCCGTCATGCCCGTATGTCTCCGAATGATTGTCGTCAAGTCTCGCGCGACAAACCTCCAGTAACATTTTTTTGATCTATGATTTACGTGCATCAGAGAGAGCCAAGAAGCAACAACAAGTTTGAATCATGATGCAACTGATGCAACCTCTTGCTCCTCCGCCTATACGCTCCCATTTGGCCACTGTAGTACCCAGTTCTTGCCTTGCAATCAGGCAAAAACAGAAAATCGCCAGTTCACGCCGCATCCCATCTACATCCGTGGTGCCTGCTTGAGTCGGTATTTTCTTTCCCTTCACCATGGATCAGCCTCTAAACCATATACGGACAGACTATTGATATCATATCCCCAATCAGTGATAGGGTTGCACTTGGGATCATTCTTGCAAGAAACCCCGCACAGCTTAGCACGCGCTGGTCCCATTCAATCCACGCGTTCCCATCCGTCTTGCCCATGGATGACAAGAAACCGGTGCCTAGTAGTTTCTATGTGCTAGCAGCTCTTCATAAAGCCCGAAAAACATTTCTCGCTCCCGGAATCATCAGCCTCATTAACTATGCCTTCCCCTCCCACTTTCACAGAGACATGGGGATGTCAAATGATCGCCTTTATATTCGATCTCCTGTAAGATTTCCTTCAAGGTTAGGATCTTGTGCTGATCTTTCTGGCAGGTTATACGGCGTTGCACTAGTCAGTCCCTCCCGCGATCATGCTTTCGATATTACTGAAAAGTGTCTATTGAGATTCTCGTAGCGCAATATTTCTATTCCGCTGCGAACGCCGATGGCATCTTCACGAAGATCACCGTAAGTTGCCTGGATATCCAGCATATGCGGCGCTGACCATCATCTATCAGGTCGGACTTGTGTTGTGAGTGACTCCCAGAAACCACATTCGCTCCCGGACTCCTCATTGTATCCGTATCAGCTTCTTCTCGACTGTCCATGTCGCATTCTTGAGTCACCAGATATATACCGATTATGTGACCTGGTTCAATCAGCCTGCGCTCCTAAACATTATCCCATTGTGAGACAGTACTCTTTTCCTTCTATCTAACAGTTACTCATGCTAGAGTTGGCAGCTCTGCTTCGGTGTGTAGCCGTCGCTGACTTTTAAGTTTCTGGAACTTGACTTACACACGTCATAGGCCATGCTTCTTGCTATCGTAAGTATTAGCATGCAAATATGAAGAACAGCACTGACACAACTCATTAGTATTTGACATCGTTTGTTGCTCAGATGTGAGTCGGAGAATGATTCAAGACTTGGCGGGTATTAATGCCATTTTTCAGATTCTTCGCCAGCCGGGTCTGGCTGTGTAAGTCGCAGCCGAGCTTATTTTACAATTTCGTTCTGACTTGCGCAGTGGCAAAGGGTACTGGTCGCAAAATCTTGTATAGCTCACCGGTGGTAAGGGAACCTTTAATTCTCGAAACATCTACTCATCAAAGACACTACTAGATCCTTTTGGCTGTATTGCAACTAGGTGATCCTTATTGCCTTATCTTCGCCATTCTTTTGTTGATGATTTGTTGACGATTGTTCAGCATTCGGTATTGGTAAGGAGGTTCTTTTTCGTGTAGTCCAAAGTCTTATAGACCTCTTTCTTCCCTCCAGCCCAGGATGTGCTAGTGTCAGTTGAATTCTTTAGTTGCAATCGAACAATCTGACATTCTTCCAGGATCAAGACGGCTGTGTTCAGTAGGCTGGAAACCACTGCAGTAAGTATATTACATATCTCGCAACCCCACACTAAAGCATCCCTGAAAGAGGATTACGTCGACTCAAGCAGGTAATGAAGAGTGGTCCGTTTACTTCTGAACTGTTTTCATTTGTTCTTGTGACAGGTGCATGCGCAGCTTGCGACATTATAATCACCCTTGTACTGTGCTTCCTGCTGAACGAGGCTCGTTCCAATAGTCGCAGGTACGAAGTTCACTTACCCACATCCCTCCGTTTCTAACCTTACTCAGGACAAATTCTATTGTCGACAAACTAATTCTATATGCTATCAATCGCGGTGCCGCGACCAGGTATATTTCGATCCTTGCTGCATTCTCATGTGCGGCTTACTGACGCGAGTTACCAGTACTGCTGCTTTGGTCCAGCTTATTCTGGTGCGTCTATCACTATATCCCTGATTTTGATTTAGGAGCTCATTAAAGCTAGTTTGTTGCAAAACCGGGAACATTCATATTGTAAGCAAAATTACACTCGTTATCCCGGATTTCCGCTGACCCTGAAGCTAGTATGATCTTCCTGCTTCCAAGCTGTCACCGTAAGTCCTAACCCCGCGACAAGTGTCATGGTGCCAGAAGGCTGACATCCATGACAACAGTCTATGTGATTTCAGTTGTTAGCATGTCAGTGACAATGGTTTTTGCCATCATCTCTCGCTCTAACGTAAGATGGTTTTCACAGGTTAATGTCACGAGAAGCTTTGCGTAGCAAGCTCACCGGTACCCCGGAAAGAAGCAGTAACTTCCAACTGGATAGTTTCCGTAACAACCCACACGACGTTTCAAGACATACGACTTCGGTGAGTGGGATGTGTACATCGTGTACTCGGTTCCTTTCTAATAGCTGCCGACAGGGTCAGGGTCACGGTGTAAGCGTTTTCACATTCACCTCGATGCATCACGACGAAAGCAGACGTTCGGATATCGCGAAGGCTGAGGCGGGTGAAGTCGCTCAAAGGTATGCGATCTGCCAAACTTTCCGCTGCCCAAACTCAAAATTTGCTTCAGGTTCTGACCGAAAGATGATACTGGCATGAGCTTTTCTTTATGATTTATTTATGGACCTCTGGGGTGTATATATATATATATATCTGTCACATTGACATGGTATTATAGCAATTCTTAACGTGAAATGTCAAGTTAGTCGCGCCCCAAACCTATGAAAGATGGCAAACGTCTTTGGACCTCAGCGTCGACTTCCCCTGAACTACTGTGCTTCGGTCCCGAGCGTCCCGACTGGCCATTTTTTTCTCACGGTTCACTGTTACAGAGTTTCAGCGCTCTCACCGGCTTCAAAGCGACATTTTCTGAGAAATAGCCCCGGTTTTGAGGTAAGTAATTCATCTCTACTCCTGGATTATCAATTCAGTTTTGCCAGTCTCTAGCGGTCCGAAGCGCTGAGTATTGAATACTACTGATACCGATGGCATATCAACACCCCTTATACGTACATATGGACCTATGGCCCGTGCCTCGTTACTAACAATAATATCTACATAAGCGAGAGCGGTCGAATGCTTTGCCACTCTTTCTTCCGCCGTAATTGGCCTCTACATCAAGAAATCATGCCTACGTTCAACGAAACATGGGGATGCCAATTGCTCGCATTTGTCTTTGACTTGACGTACGTTCAATCGTTTTCTACACAGCTTTTTCTCGTGAATGTTGACCCGGAGCACTTCTAGCCTATACGGTGTCGCTTTGGTGAGTCTCTCACTCGTTCAGAAGTGGTCCTTGGTTGACTAACGAGGGCTTCAGATTCTTGTTGCGCAATACTTCCGTTCTTATTGCACTGGCGATAATGTCATGATCAGAGCCACAGTCGGTATTTGTTTCCTTTGGCATGCTACAGAGGCCGCGAAGTCCTGATATATGGCGATCAGGTTGGATTGCTTTGGTGAGTATCGTTCAGGCAACCTACGTCGGCGAGAGCTTCATTATTTCAATCAAAGCGTTATATCAACCGTTCATATCGCATTTTTGAGTCACCAGATATATACCGACTTTGTAATATGGTTTAACAAACCTGAACGCCTGGACCACATTCCATTGTAAGTCCTTTGTAATGATTTGTTTTCCCATGAGCTTATCCTTTGGATTCTTTGGTAGCTCTGCTTCGGTGAGCCGCGACATATTGGCTATTGAATGTTATTCCCTTAATGTTAATCATCGTAGGCAATGCTTCTCGCAATCGTGAGTGTGACCCCTATCGTCGCTGCTGCAAGGCATGATTTTACAGCTCTGTACATCAGCACTTGACCGCTTTCACTGCTCAGATGTTTGTGTTACATAATCAATTTACTCTTGGATGTGGCTGATTTGTTCCTGCAGGTTCTTCATTTCGCGAATATGGATCCGTAAATCTATCCGACTTGTGTGCTTTCTGTTAGCTGACGCCAAATGCAGTTGCGAAGAAAGCCAGATTTTGGTACACCGCCCCAGTGGTACACTCAGTCTTTTATAGCCAATTAGTACACCTCTGACGCTGCCTGATAGCTGATTCTCGCTCTGCTTCAAGTGTGTGAGTGCCCTCGTTTACAGTACAATGGTGTTTTCCTGACGAACCGTATAGCGTTAGGTATCGGTATGTTATGCGTAGTTCGCCACAATATGTCTCATGCCAACCGTTTGTCTGCAGCACAAACCATCGTTGTGTGAGGGCTGCTTTGGGGTTGCATATTCATGTGCTAACCATCCTTCAGCACAGAAACTGGTCTATTCAGCCGCTTGGCGATAACTGTATTGGTAAAAGGCTCACGAGGACCACCGCTCATCTTTACTCACATAAACCGTAGAGAATCCGTTCAACGCAAGCGTGAGTGCATTTCATGGCACTGCAGATGAACGGGCGGGCCGCGGAAGAGCTATTCGGGGACTGACTGCGATTGGATATAGCGCTTCCGCTGCGGCTTGTGATATCTCTATTACTTTTGTTCTTTGTTTTCTTCTCAATCAGGGGCGTTCAAGCAGTCGCCGGTACGTACACATTTTTATTTATCGCCCAGCATTTCATTCCTGACTGCTTTCAGAACCAACTCCATGATCGACGACATGATTCTGTATGCTATCAATCGCGGAACGGCCACAAGGTGCATATCCTACTTGATCATTTTACCATCGTGCTCATGGTCATACGTTCAGTGTCGCAGCTTTGATACAGCTTTTACTTGCAGGTTTCACCTCGTCTTGCAGTGAAATATTCTTTCTGATTGGCTATTGTAAAGTTCGTGGGTAAACCAGGGACATTCTTTTTGTGAGTGGATCTCAAAAGAACGCTGTATATGCATCCTAACTCGCTCGTAGCATGATATTTCTTCTACCAATCTGCCAGCGTACGTCCAGCATATTCTCTGTGGGTGGGAAGTGCCGCTCATTGCAAATAGTCTATGTAATTTCGGTGGTTAGCATGTAAGGCATACTCAGACTACAATCAAAATTTAATTCGATTACTAACTTATTTTTCAGGCTCATGTCCCGCCAATCTTTAAGGGATAAACTCGGAGCGGAATCAGAAGGTGCTACAACATTCCAGTTAGAGACTTTTCGGGCTGCGCGGAATGAGTCCAGTAATTTGCAAAGCGTGGGTCATTAACACTGCCACACAATTCTGATGCTAATCCTTGCGCGCAGATGTCTCCCGCTGACATTATCACCTGGCGTGATAACGAAGATGTGTTGGGTAAAAACACATAGGCCGAACGGATTTCTACTCATTCTGTAATGCGGCGCCAGAGTTGTCCTCTTTTAGATTTCGGGTTGTCCAAAACCACATTATCCACGAGGATTATAGTTATGCAGAAAGAGATTAAGTATGTTTTTGGGGAAAGAAGTTGAAGATCCAAAATACACTCCAGCGTCCTAAAACAGCCCTGTGGAGAAAATACACAAGTCGCACAGAACCCGCTTTGCATGTGGCATCTCAACACTACGCTTCGTTCAAGCAGAACTCCAGGACAGACGCCTCTGCTAAATCCCATACCTTCACCAAGCGAAGACCGAAGGAAGATCTATAGCAAAATTTAGTAAGTTGGTCGTATCAGAGCCATCAAGCGCCAGTCACTTACGCAAACGCGGCGGATTCGTCCAGGGTGCGCTCCTTCGAGTTATACGTGAGGAGCATCGTTATATCCTGGTTATAGGTTCTGATTGCTCCCGCACCGAAATTGGGAAGCAATGGTGACGGTGCCTACAAATAGCGTACATGGTCAATACCTGAGGACTGAGGCGTAACCGTATTGATAAACTGACCAGTTCAATCTGGTCAGCCTCGAGCTTTGTCTGCTTGGTGTGAGGCAACACATAGTCGTCTGAGGAGGTAGGGTCATGAGAAAATTGGTCTCAAAGGGTCTACAAAGTTACTTACGAATCAAAAGGCGGCTATTCGGGCCCATAGCCTTCCTGACCGTCCGGTAGATGGTTTCAGCTTGGGCGTCCGGCCAATTGTGAATTATATTTCTCAACTGAACAGTTCCGTAAGATTCATATCTCAATGGAGCTCTGAAACTCACGTAGTAGACATCCTGATTCTTGGCAGGGATTTCTTCGAAGAAACTTCCGCCGACAAACGTCACGCGATCTTGTTCAATGGCTTCAGGAACTTCACGTCTCCAATGCTGAAGAGTGAAGCTATTAGTACTAGCTCCTCATGAATATAGTAGGACGAGAACCACCTCTTTTGCTTGACCAATGGTTTCCTCGAGATCAAAGAGCGTAATCTTCAGATTCGGAAAGGCCTTCGCTAAAGGGACCGAAAATGCGCCGACCCCTGAACCGACATCGCAAACCGTCGAATATTGATCCCAAGGATAATCTAGAAGAGAGCCGTTTGATCAGCGGGGCTAAAATGGCATTATTGTCACTTACGATGGAGGATGCTGAGCGAGTTCATCACATTGCCAAGGCCTACCATAGCCTTTCCAAATTTCTGGAAATTGAAGGTTTAACCGTATTAAGTGCATCCTATAATCAGTAGAAAGGACGAACAGCTCTTTCCGTTGGCTACAAACAGACTCGGAATCAATAACGTGCAAGAAACCACAACATAAGTGCCTACATTTGCGATTAGCCAGTTAAAGAAAGTGCCCTCTATACCGTCGTTGCGCACTGCAGTCATATACGGAGAAGTATTGGGACTATAGGAAGGTCCTGTTTCGGGGTGAGTGAGGTTCTTGAATAGTTCAGCCGCAGCCACGGGGCCATATCTGGATTGGCAGTAAGCCAACGAGGCGATACCATTTGTAGATTGCAGGTAGACCGAGAGCCTGTTATTGGCGAACACATTTGGTCTAACTGTTATTTAAAAAATTACTAGGGTTCATCTCACATAATGGACTTGATCGTACCTTCGGTAAAGATGTTCTCCGTCGCCAACAATTGCATTATGTGAGAGAGTTTGCCAGCGTGGATATTGACCGCCCGGGATAATTCCTCAATGTCAAGGCCGTCTGGCTTGTCGGCCAACACATCAGCAACTCGAGCTTGTATAGCGACATTAAGGCATGCCCAGTCAAGTGCTTGTGAACGCTGGTGAGAATAATGAGAAACTGCGGAATCAGGATTCACAGGAAGTTTGACTCACGTTGATGATGGTATGGGCGGGAGGAGCGAGCATTGAACACAGTTGTTCGCATGCGCCTTCGAGTACACGGATAGCCTTCCGAAGTTGCACGGCGTCCTCTGCCTCGTCCATAGGATGTACGTCGGTTGACGCCAGGCTGGGAACGTCGCGACCATGCGCCTCGTACTCGGCGACCGCAGCTTCGGCGCTACTAGTGATCAATCGAAGAAGCGTTTGTACTGTTTCGCGACCAGACATCGTATGGCGTGTAGGTTATCGTGAAGTTATGATTTTGGTACGCGTATCCTGCAGAAAGATGCTTATATTCTCCCCCATGCCGTGCAGCTGATGGTAAGGTGGAAGATCAACGGCGTAGCGCGCAACAACCTCTAAGCGATAGACGATCGATGATGCATTGATAGGTGATGGCTTGATGAACTAGTTAGCATGTTACGAGGAAGCAAGTGAACTGAACTGAACCGGTCGTCTTCGTATAATGTTTGATCTATGTTCGGAATCGGTTTCAACAATCACCGCGGGCGCTTCGAAACCACCGCTAATCACGATCACATGCTCCTAGGAGAAATTTCCGAATAGACCAACGGTTGATATAACTATACACCCAGCATAGCCAGTTAAATTAAAAAATAGAAATAATTTACTCGCACACACGTTGAAGTACACATCTGAAACAGGAACATTACTAAACGAAAATGGGGGATGCCGCTGTTGGCATAAAAATGTCCATTGTAGGTGAGCGGGCTTTGGTACCGAGGTAACCAGAGAGACTTAGAATAATGTCTTCGTCCAAATTGAGCGCCTTCAGTACCGAGGCCGTGCTGACATCGTGGTCCGTCGTACCCGAACTCGTACTAGTAGGGTATTGAGCAGGATGGCGCTCCAAGAACGGGTCAACGACTCCTTTGTATAAGGCGTCGATCTCATCTTGATACTGGAGGAAGGCCTTGGCACGTTTCGGGGCGCCTTTAGGATTGTATACAAGCGGCTTATCATGGGAAACGAAAATGACCATCTGGTAAGGAAGAAAACATGAGACACAGACAAAGAGAATGTGAGGCGGAGGGGACTCACATTTCGAGTAATGGAACAATAGGTCGGCAAAATGGAATTGACGAGTTGCACGCTGGGCCTGGATATTACGTGGTCAGTGTCTGCTCATTGGTGACTCGAGGCTATGAGACCAACCATATGAGATCCCGCGCAGCTTCAATTGCGGTGGGTGTTAGGGCCGGTGGAGTGTTGTTGAGTTCCACCAAAAGACCTAAATGGGTTTTTGCGCGGCCAAACAGTAGTGATGATCGAACATGCTGGTTTGAATTGATGATATTTTCTAAAGAGGTTTTAGCGTGAATTCTGTGGGTGGGTGAATGAGATGAGCTGACCAGGCCGCACAGGGTTTACCTAAAGTAAAACTAAGTTTGATAGAGGCAGAAAACAGTGTAAAAACCTACCACTTCTCCGGAAGCTAACATTATCTGATCGTCCATGCGACCTTTCGCAGTACATCAGAATCAGATATGGTGACCTGAAATTGTTTGAAGATGACATACCAAGAACTTTCCAATAATCTTTCTTTACCGGGTGAGGTACTAACAGGTCTCCAGTCGCGAATGCATCTTTGCCTCGCCATTGGGTGTTTGTGAGATTAGGTGCCTGATCTTTCGTTGGCTGCAGGTGCTTCGCTTAGGAGTTCGGCGTTAGTACGAGTAAAGGTGGTAACACACGATGACAATTGCATGGAAAGTTCCATCGCCCTGGTCTTCAAATTCCAAGGTACACTGTGGATTTCGCTGGAAGTAGTCCCAATCCGTTCCAGGTTCATCTAGGATGGCGATATTCAGTTCATGTAGGAAGATGGAACGTAACCTGAAAGGCAGACCTGTCGGTATTGCACTTATTTGACCTGCTTCTGTACTAAAGCAGAAATTTGAATTCGAGAACTGGACGAGATCAATTTGAGATACTTACGACCCATAGCAATTGCAGAGTCGGACTCCGCGTCGTGCCAGGGTATCTCCCGCGGCTTGCTTTAAAATTTTTCCGCCAGAGAGCTTCCAGGAAAATTGAACACCAGAATACGAGTTATAATGCTAGTACTCACCACCCCCTTGAGTGTCTTTAGATGGTTTACCTTGGCTTCGTCGGGTGCCCAGGCCTATTGAATCGTCAGGTGAGTTGACATTACATGCCTGGCAATTTTTACCAACCTCGAGGAACCTTGTGTGGGTCAAAGCGTACGTTGCCTGCGTCGTTTTGATCCCGTGGAAGCAATTCTCTGCAGAAGGCAGCACGGCAGGGGACGCCGGCTTGAATGTTGCCATTATGAGACCACTCGCAGGCTAAACGAGGGTCAGCCAATGTGTATCTGCATTTTGACCTACACTTACGGTCCAAAACAAGAAAAATAAGCCCAGTGTATGAAAGAGCTCGATACTGTGACAGCTCATTACTTGGCCTCTAAGGTCATGCATTTGTGATTTAACTGCGATGGTGGTCAGCCTTATCTATAGAGAAGTTCTCCAACGGTAGACTTACGCGGTATGCGGGCATGCTGCGATTGCATGAGCACAGTCCATGGTACTGCCTTCGGATAGTCCGAAGAGGAATCTAGGTTTAAGATTAGAATCGTACTCGACTCAAGGCCACATAAACTATACCCACTAGAGGAGTGGACGAACATAGCGGTAGAAGACCGGTCATATATCTTCTTGGGAAGCCGCGGGAACCAAGTATCAACGTAGAGTTCTTCGTACTGTGGCAAAGTATACATTCCGATGTACAGTTCGCCTTTTGCCTCCTTCTCAACGATGGAGACAGCTTCCTCGACGAGTAGCTTAAGGCACGGGTCATCATTCAAGAGAACATGCGACACGCCTGCTTTCTGTAGCAGATGAGCGACTACGCGTGGGGAAAACCTTGGTGAAATTGGGAAAGGAACCACGCCCAGGCGAAGCAGGCCAATGAGCACAGTGAATGTTGATATGGTGTCTGCGATGAAAAAGAAGCGTCAATACCCATCTCAAGAATCGTCGGGTGTCCTTACCAGCTGTGGAAAGCACAGCTACCGTCGGGTAGAGCTTCCGGTCTTGACTCAAGTCAAGTTGAAGCTGCTTCCCGATTAAGTACCCTGCTCGGTGGTGCGCGTCAAAGAATTGAGAATATATGATGTGATGGATGGCGCCATCGTCGTCGGGAAAGAGAAATATAGGATGCCCGTGATTCTTCGTGTTGTGCCAATCATATAGCTCTGGAATGGACAAGTCACCGTCCAGCGGTGGGGCGCAGAATTCGTTGTATGTCTTCATTCTCTGTCCAGAGAGACGTAAGGTCGGGTTGGTATGGAGCTGGAAGCATCTGAAGCGGCCGAAGTTATACTGAAATAATCGGTCAGTTTTTTGCTGTGCTAACGATGCGTCAGGGCAGGACCGGATTTTGGGAATAGTGACAACGTGAGAACGACGATCAATTTGGCGAATCTGGTGATGTCTTGTCGGACATATCAATGCAGCCACAAAAGATATATCAGCGGCCAAGGTGCGCTGGCCATTGGAGTAGATTGTAAACCAGCTTGCTTATCTAATTACTTGCACATATCCCCGGATAATTTGAAATTGAATCACACGAACGCTTCAGCTCAGCCAGTTCCAAACGCTTTCAACTGAACATATTCTCTTCCAAGATGGGAACAGAAGTGCGCCACGCCGCTCATGATGGTTAATCTGTCGTCCTGTCAGGTTGGAGGGATGGGGTTGGAGGGATGGGGTTGGAGGGATGGGGTTCTCGGTCCTATAGTACACCGACTCTGGATATTCAAAGTTACAGAGCTGCTGGCTTGGAGAAACATGGAACCCATGTTTGGTCACTCAATCCTTTCGGATTTTATGCTTGCACCAGAATTTATCAATCTTAACCACGGTATAGTCATCTCATCGACTTTTCTCTCTTAACTCGCTCAACTTGAATTTTGTAGGTTCATTCGGCGCACTCCCGCACACCATTCAGAAGGTATACAATACTGTCACCGAGGAAGTTGAGAGGAATCCGGACCACTTCATTCGCAGGAAACTTGGTATCCATGTCGCCGAGGTTCAGAAGAGGTTAGCGGCGCTGGTTGGTGCGGGAGAGGACGAGTGCGTAGTCATTCCCAACGTCACACATGGAATATTCGTGATTCTCCGAAGTATGGCATGGAGTGAGGGTGATGTTTTGGTACATAGTGAGTTTCTGCTCTACAGTTTCGGTCGCATTCACTTAACGTCCTCGGAAGCTCCAACTGCATTCCCTCCAATTCAACGCAATGTAAACACGTTGCCCGGTGTCAATCAGGACCTACCGAAACTGTCGAGCTTTCATCTCGCTTTCCCGGAATCCCATGCTTCGATTCTCGAACGGTTCCAAACTCATATTCGCGCCCTGAAGCGCGGGGGTTCAAAGGTTGTCGCGCTTTTTGACAGCATCGTGTCATGTCCTGGTGTCATAATGCCCTGGAAACAAATGGTACGCATTTGTCGGGAAGAGGGCGTCATCAGTATTGTGGACGCAGCTCACTCTTTGGGGCAAGAGAGGAATATAGATCTAAATGATGTTCAGCCAGACTTCTGGGTAGCAGTAAGTTTTTATCGCTCGTGCTAACCGTCAACTAACCGCCCCGCATATAGAACTGCTCAAAATGGTTGTACGCGAAGCGAGGTTCCGGTTTATTATACGTTCCTAAACGGTGGGCGCCCAAATAATGCCATGACTCCATCGGTTTTCTCAGCCAGACCTTAGGAACCAGCACTTGATCAGCCATAATCTACCAGCAGGTCTGCGCTGGTTGGAACCAGATGCAGGGAAACATACCCTTTCAGCCTTCGCGTCGGAATTTCACTGTAAGTTAATTTCCCTGCGATGCTTGCGTCACCTAGTTAACACTACTCTTAGGGAACGGATCGACCGACGTTGCCCTAGCTCTGACCATCGGTCCAGCTCTCGATTACCGAGCCTCTCTCGGAGGCGAGGATCGCATCATACAATATTGCCATAATCTGGCCGTCAATGGTGGAAGAAGATTGGCCGAAATTCTCAATACTGAGGTGATGGATACCAACGGCGAGCTTACCGGATGCATGGTGAGTTTTCTCATATTTCACCACCTGTTCAGCATCTCACTCTGGGCCCTGAGGATAGGCTAATGTCCGACTTCCCCTCTCAACTCAAATCCTTTCATCTCCCGACATTGCCCGTGAATTCGACCGACAGCTCTTTGAAGTACACGGCGTATATGCCAGCATCTACCGTCATAATGATAAATGGTGGGCACGCGTCAGTGCACAGATATATAACGAAGTTGGTGCCCCTGCTTTTTATTCCATCGTGTCGTTACTCATTAACCCCTGTGATAGATCTCCGACTTTGAAAAGTTGGGAAGGGTCTTGCTGGAAATTTGCCCAGACTTAGAAGCGCGATTCGCGCCAGGTAGGAGTGAACATGGCCGTCCCTAAGTGCAGAGTACATCACATTGATACAACGATACCCATGCACAGATATCTTTTTATGTTAGCATATCGAGAATTTCTTGATCTCTTTAGTTGCCTGGAAAAGCATGACGAGTATTTCTGCTTCGCTGCTTCAGACTCCACATCAGAATGCCCAGGAACGTAAACGGGAATCTTTTCTAGAGAGAGCGTGGCAGGCTGGGCTATCGGGACCGGGAAGGTGCTTCAACGTCTCAGTCCAGAGGGTTTGGGAAGTGAGTTACCACACGATCGGCCAGCGAGCTTGACCATACATATGTAACAGCCAATTCAGTCCAGGTCCTTCCTAGCAGGAGGCGGGAGTATGACTCTACTACGCGTCAAGTTGTGATACGAGCATGACTACTTACTGAGATTCACCTAAAGTTATCGTTAACTGACCTCGTTTAACAACCGGCTATCGAGGAATGTCCCTGAATGGGTGCTATATGACTTCAGGCTGATTGTAAACATACATCAAGTTTTTACATCGAACGGCCACGACGATTCAGCGATAATCAAAGCTCTGGGAACGGAGCCAGACACCGAATCAAGGGAATGAGAAGATGAAGGAGATAGCCTCGAGGTGGCTTAGTAGGACTGGCTCTGGTGAGTCTTCTGTGGATTGGAAGAGAATGAGATCTTGTTAACTTAATCACTTCGTCGACAGTTGGATCGGATGGCGAAGAGACATCTCTCGTTAAATTTAGAACGGAGACCATGGCTCTTGCTTTTCGAACAAGTATCGGCGGATGGCTTCAAAAAACGCCGAGGCTGATACTAGTCTACGCGCAGTTTCTCGTAGACCTAACAAGATAGCTGATCAGCAACTATAGACTACGGTTCAGTATGGGTTTGGCTTACTTCTGTCATCTGTCTCGCTTGCAGGGTATGTATTTCGGTCTCTACTGTGATTCCTTCCCTGACATTTATTCACCATATGACTTTTTCCCCTCGTTCTTCCACTAGGTGCTACGTGTCTTGATAGTTCTGAATACGAGACCACCAGGAATACCATTCAACATCGGCTCTCATAGGCTGAAAAGATCTCTAGCCGAATGGAAGATGCTATCTGCGGATTGTTTCTACTTGACTATCACACTCAAGACCGTAGCCAGCACCAGGCAGGACTTTCTCTGTTCAGATTCAGTCGTAAAGTTGACTCGTTTATTCAGGGCAGAATCAAAGAACGTACATATCAGCGTTCGGTCAATGCCTCTGCACATGAGACTACAATGACCGCTGTTACATTTCTTTCTCTGCTCTCTTACGCAGCGTTCCTCGGTGGACACGGAATTCTGTTCTATCAATCTGTCATGATTGCAGCGTGGGACTCGTTGGCCTCTCTTTGAAGGCTAACATTACTAGCTTCCCCGATTCTTCGAGTTCCTGTTGGGAAAGTCACGAGCTGGTTCAACGTCGACTAGCCTGCTTGCTGGTGGGATAGTTCAGCGGTACATTCTCGGTGGACAATGGTAGATCAGTTGCTACGATCAGATAGGTCGGGGTGCCTTGTCTACGGTGTCTGTAAATCAAATTTCTTTGCCTGTCCTTAGCGTCCGTTCGCACATTCTATGGTTTCCTCATGGACTTTCAGCACATGATGTTCGAGTGACTCGATGAACTACGTTGTAGTCGCTCTTGGAGGATCACATCATTTCCTCTGCTAAGTTACTTTTGTTCTAGTGCATTCCCGGTCGTGCTAACAAAACGCCGGTCAATCAGTAGTATTAATCTCTGATAAAGATCTTCTTCTCTTTGTTCCTGATGATGGTGACGCTGGCAAGCGGCCACAACTTCCCAGCTCGTCGGGTGCTGCGCCGCTAGAACCTAAACCCCCTGCGGAAGACACGGTTGCGTGTATAGCCGTGGCCTGAGCACTAACTTGGCGTTTCGTTAAGCGAAGGCTCACTATCTCGTTGCTTACCCGTCACGACCGGGGATCGCGGTTAAACATTTTCATTTCTGATGCACCACCATGTCTGGGGTATCCATGCACTCATTCCCATCAATTAGTGTCAATCTTTGATCGTCAATTAGCTTTCGTATGGCGGCGAATGAACCGCGAGGATCTGATATTGACAACATACAGAAAGTGGAATGCATGCTATGAGTTCAAGCTGGCTGGTTTCACCCCGATTCGAGATTGAAACATATTGTCTTTCCAATTCTCCGGTACAAGTGTGATGTAGGAGGGAGAGAACATCATGACATATACTCGAATTTCCCGTCTCGATTCTCGGCAGTTCTTGGTCCCCTAGTGCATGGCGTCCTTTGCCTGGTCGAGTCTCTTGATGTGAACGAATACCTGTTCATCCCTTCTTGCTTTACCTCTGAAATTATACACTGCACATCGCTGCATGAGATACAAACGCCTCATTTGCAGTCCCTATTCCATCCTTCTTATATCGGTGCTTGGATCAGCAGTCTCGTAGTAACCTCATCAGGATCTTAAATCCTACAAGGTGGGTTCCTCGACAATACTTAGTGTTACTGGGAAGGCGGTGGTGTAGGCGTCATTTTGAAGGAGTTGCATACGTATCGACATTAAAGACAGCTTAGACAAGGAATAGATGATGGCCCGGCAAGCGCAAGTTCGAAACGTTGGTCGATCGGAAGCGCGCGGGCGGCGCTGAGACCTTGCTTTCCCAACCCTGGGTACTCTTTGGGCCTTATTGACTGAACTTGGACGACGTCCTACGGACTGGGGCTTGAAGACTGAAGCTACTGAAGTCCGATGGAGACCGAAGCAGCGCATGGCTTTATTTGCGATACAGGTGTGGGAAAGTACAAAATATATGGTAGAGACCTTGACAAGTAACTAGTCGCTGAGCGCTGAGTTACTGAGTACCGAGCACGCCGCTGTCGCTGTCGGCTACAAGGCAGCACCGCCCGAGCACGTGAGGAACGTGCGTTGAAGCACTCCCTGACCAACATCCCCGCGTTCCATCCCTGCGCTTAAGGACGTCGACACGCCATCAAAGTTACAATCAGGCCAAAGTAGCGAAGACGGGAGAATGCAAGGGATTACTCGGTGCGCAAGTACTGTGTTCCAACTTGGAGGCACCTCGATATCTGAACACGACATGCAGGAAAGTGCGAACGGGACCTGGCAGTGCAGCGGTTTGGTGAAAGCCGAAGACGTGAGTTGCCCTCTTCCTTGGCCTCAAAGTATAGATCCGACGACGCTAACGTACCTGCTAGAGTCTCCTGGTCGACTTTTCGTTCCTATTCTGGATGTGGTCTCATGCTTAAACCAAAAAATGAATATTCATCATCTCTTTGCTGAAAGTTGAGCAGATCTGCGTGATAACGCGTATATAATCACGACCTTTTGCCTGCCCTGAAAGCTGTTAGCCCGGCAAGGGAGATACTTGCAGTCATTGTTGTCCTTCTCAATATGTATTAGGCGCTTCTCCCAACTGTCGTGTCAAAGACCGAGCAACTCAAGTACTCAACGCCGACGCCGCAGACAGCACTCATCAGACTTGGATTGACAACACTAATTGCCAGCACATTACAGCCGGAATAGGACCAAACGGAAATACATTGCTATTAGGGAGCTAGTGACTACTCATCAAAATGACCCGACTCCGGGCCTCAAGACCACACGTCTCCATGGGAAGGATGCAAGTGGATAATCTAAACTACTCTGAGTTCTTGATTGATCGCTTTGGCAGATCGCCCTTGGATCCTGCCCTGTTTCTTTCCACATGGGCCACGTACGAGGCTTCGCAACGGTGCGCGAAAGAATTTGTCAATAACAAGCTCCTGTGACCCCCATTTGACTATAGTGATCAATTCTCTACAGCGGGACACTTCAAGCCAGTGTCAAACTTGACCACATCTTGTAATAGGTCGCACCTTATAATCTTCGTAGTCTTGATCCGTGAGTAACTCGCGCCTTACATCGTTTCTTCCCTTCTCAGACGATCATTTCCTTCTAGCGCGTCAGGTGTTCCTCCGATACGAAGTTTACCGACGCTGCTCTTCTGTTTCGCGCCTATACGATCCAAACGTAGCGGCCCTTCTCATAAGATCACTCTCCTTTCCAATTCCACTTTCCAATCCCGAAATGGCCTGGAAAAGATTGGGAATCTCATTCCTACTCCTCTGCCTTTGCCAGCTCGGCTTGGCGTTCACCGAGAACACCTACAAGCTTTCCGATGGCATCGAAATCTACTTCACAGATAGCGGCGCACCTCCCAATTCCAAAGACTACACTACACTTCTTGTGCTTCACGGTAGTGCCTTCAATGGATGTGAGCGGATGTATTTTATGGGTACCTTACTCGAGCTGATATTAGATTAGTTGGTTTCCAAAAATTGCACGATTACGCTCACGGATTGAATCTGCGAACGGTTATTTGGAATCGACGTGACTATCCTGGATCGACAAGATACACCGACGCAGAATTGGATGACTTAAACCAAGGCAAAAAGGTTTTCATCGATAAATTGGGGGCACAAACCGCCGATTTCATCAACCAATTCATCGACAAGGAGAAGATTCCAAAAGCCACTCGTGATCGCAAAGGAGGTGTCGCAGTCATGGGATGGTCCATGGGTGCCGCGACTGCCATGACAATGTTCTCCGATCCAAGCATTATCTCTCCCCAGTTACACAACCGCTTGAAGGACTACGTGAAAGATCTCATTCTCGATGGTGAGTCTGCGTCTTGGGATGGCGGGATTCGTTATTCATGTTTATGACTCGCAGACCCGCCACACCTCGTGTTTGCTTATCAGGTCCCCGATGGTTTAACGGTGTACGATCCTTGGACTGACCCGCGCTTCACTACCACGGAGCAGTTATTTGAGAACTTTGGTTTCTGGGTCAGCTCGTTCTATAATCACCCGAACCCATACTCCGGGAGGATTCAGGATATGGATATGAGCCCACGCACGAACGATACTACCGTCGCCAAGTGGACTCAGGCAGAGTTTGACAAATGGTTCACAGAGGACGCTGCCGTACGCTCAGAATTCCCGATGTGAGTCGCTCTGGGCCTTTGATGTAGCTGGTCGCTGATGCAGTCCTAGGTTCCAACCGCCGATGCAAGCTACTTTGCGAGCCGCCACGAACAGAGTCTTTTACGACAATAGAATCATCTCGAGCTATTTCCCTGACGTCAAGGTTACTCTGATTGCCGGCACAAGGACCAACTGGCAATGCATGTGGGGCCCGCTCGAAACTAAGAGGATTCACGACGCAACCGTGGTTGCAGGCAAAAGCGCCCGGAAAATGCAGCTTTTCCGAATCGAGGGCGGAAATCACTTCGTGAGTTCAGCATGACACATGTCAGCACAATGACTGACTGCCTTCAAGGCTCACTATGAAGTGCCAAAAACTTTGATGCAGCTGGCGGCTGCTGGTATAAGGGGCAATAAGTAATTGCAGGGAGGCCTTCACTTGGGTGATAATTATTTGGTGTTGCGCAGAACATTGTATATTAATTATCTGTTATTCTAATAGTGAATCATGATACTATTGAGGAACCAATTGGCTCTGAATTATCGCTTGAATTTGGATAATAATGACACCTTCATCTTATATGAAACGACCGGGAAGTACCAAATCAATGGTAAGACTGCCTCGTATTCAGATATTTGAGCATTTCTGAATAACACGACGATCTTGCCCTCCCTCTACTCCCACTGTGCTTTATGATCAACGGTAATAGCTTTCCTTGGCCTATAACCTCGAGTCTCTGTACCCGTGCAGACTTCCTAATCATCACCTCCTCCCTTGGAACAGCAAGTACAAACTCAGATGATCTAGCAAGTATGAAAAGTAGTGCTTTCATCCTGCGACACACCGTCAATACAATTCCTCGTAGACCGAGGGGTAGAGTGGAGTCAAGGACGCACTCAACGAGCGAGAATCGCCAACCAATATATGCATGCGGATCACCGAGGAACGTCAACATGTTACCCCATACTCCAGGGATGGGGGAGACTGCTTCAGGTAAATTCTCCCATCGGCTCGGACTATTGCCTCATCAGAACGCTGTCGGAAGTGTTTAGAGAAATATGCGCTTACCTGAAATCATCTGCATCCGCACCCTAAAGTGATTTGTCCCGATTAATGGAAGAGGTAGCTATCAAGACCTGAGTCCCCCTTTTCACTCTATTAACCATCAGAACCCCGTCATTATGCTTGGTTGAGAGCACTTACTTCAAACGGTGTTGAACAGCATTTTTCCGGTTCGTGTGTGGCTCAGCCAGAGGAACAATATCGTCCTCCACCGCAGCTCTGCTGGTGAACGGGACAGGTGCGTAATACCGCAATGTTTCTCTAATGGCAGCATCAAGGTAAGAAAAAGAATTCAGTTGGTCCATGGATGAGTTATTCGTGACGACAGCAAGGACGACTTCTCAAACAGGGTGTTCGGTTAGTGCCAGAAGAGCAAATGCTGTCGTGGTGCTATGGCTTTATGCATTGAGCGGGTTTAGACGATGAAAAGTTCAGGGCTCCTTGTGGTTACAGAATGTCCGAACCTCTAAATGATCTTGTAGGTTTCAGGTGCCCGGCGAGAAATAAGATGCGAGTACTCATGAGACATAACATCCTTGTCACCCATACGGTGACCCTCAGGAAGGTTTGTGTTCACGTTCAACCTCACCAAAAGAGAAAGAAGACCATGAGCATGCCAATTGTTCCCTTTCCCGCCGATACCGTTCAGCAACACGTGTAGATGTCTCCATGGCTTCCCTTAAAAAGCTGTGAAGTTCAGACTGGGGGCGTTCAGCATTGAGTTATATTTAGAGATGTAGGATTTGTAACTGTACGGACTTACTGTAACGTGAAAGATAGGCCACACTTCCTGAAGAACTCCAATTATAAGGTGAAGCCGACTGTTGTATCGGCCGCCACTCTTGAAAATACGCGAATACGCTTCATTGAGCTGGTTGAGTTCGCCTTCCATAGCATTGAATTTGTAGTCAAAACCTAGGCGCCTGTTAGCCTACTAGCCACACCGGAACAAGAACCAAAAATAATAATAATAGGGCCACGGGGCGCACTAGCTTCCCCAATGACATTTAAAGTCATCCTACGCAGCCAAGAGAGCGCGTCAACGCGACCTGGCAGAATTTGTAATGCGAAATTCAGATGTCGCGGAGCTTCAACGACTCTTCCACGAAAACTTTGTCAATTCTCGAACTTGAGCACCTCCTTGTAACAATTCGGAAGGAACTGGGCATCTATCTACCAAGGAAACTAACCCCAATTACATTCCAATTAGTTCATGGCATGGTGAATTCCGCAAGCACCACGCACCTCATTCTGATGTGCTGGGCTCTTCAACCTCCTCCACGGAATAACATGACGGAAAGAATTAAAATGTAAGAATTACAAGAACGTCTTAGTCCGCAGTGACGACCGGCTTTATGATCAATGGTAACTGATTTCCATGTCCTCTGACCTCTGGTCTCTGAACCAGTGCCGACTTCTTTATCACCACCTGTTCTCTCGGCACAGCCAGCTCGAATTCGAACGCTCTGACCAGAGTAAACAACAGTGCCTTCATCCTGCAACATGTCGTCAATAAAATCTGTACGTAGAACAGGAGCGAGTCAAGAACGCACTCAACAAGCGCGAACCGCCATCCAATACACGCGTGCGAGCCTCCGAGAAATGTCAACATGTTGCCCCATACACCAGGGATAGATGTAACTGCTTCTGGTAATTGTTTCCACCGGTCGGGGCTATAGGCTGATGAGAATGCTGTCTACATCGTTGAAAAAGACGGCACTCACTTGAACTGCTCTGCATCTTCTCCCCACAATGTCTTATCCCGATTGATAGAAGTAATAGGAATGAAGATGCCAGTACCTTTCTTCGCGCTGTAGAATATCGATCAGGACCTCATTCGTCTACTTTATACACTATCACTTACTTCAATTGATGTTGAACGACACCATTCCGATCAATATACGGCTCAGCCAAAGGAACCACATCGTCTGTCGTGCAAGTCCTGCCAGTTAAAGGAGCAGGAGCGTAGTACCGCAATGTTTCTCTGACGACGATATCGAGGTAAGGAAGAGCGTTGAGTTCGTCCATCGTTGGATTATCTGTGGGGACTGTGAGGAGTTCTTCTCGAAGCTTGGTTTGGACGTCAGGTCGTTCGGTTAATGCTAGAAGAGCGAATGTTGTCGCGGTGCTGTATGACGATCGTGGGTCGAATGAAATGAAAGCAACGGAGAAAGAAGCGTACCTTGTCGTTTCGTGTCCGGCGACGAGGAAGGTAGGGACCTCTAAAGATGATGTAGACGTCAGAAGAGCCATGGAGGAAGGGCATGGTCAACTCACGAGACATCACGTCCTTGTCACTCATCCGTTGATCTTCAGGGAGATCGGTGCTCATATTCGACCGCACCAATAGCGAGAGAAGATCCTTTGCCCGCCAGCTATTCCCTTTCTCGCCAGTACTAGCCAACGTTCTTTTGCTCTCATAAAGCAGCTCTTTCGCAATACGCGTAGATGTCTGCATTGCTTTTCTTAACGACCTATCCAATTCGGGCTGCGGACGCTTATGTTTAGAGATGTGGTTGTAGTGGTGTGAACTCACAATGACACGAAAGACTGGAAAAATCTCCTGGGCAAGTCCGATAATAACGAAGAACAAGTTGTGGCGGTGGCTGCCGCTCTGGAAGATGGCAGAGTATGCTTCGTTAAGTTCGTTAAGTTCACCTTCCATTGCATTGAATTTGTAGTTGAAACCTGATTGGTGATTAGTCTAGCAGCAGGATAACAGAAGGTTCGAATGGCATACCAGCTTCCCCAACAACATCCAAAGTCATCCTACTAAGCCACGAGAGCGCGTCAATACGACCAGAATTGGTGTCTTGGCTGATCTGCGAAGTCCAAACATCACGAAGTTTCAACGATTTCTCGACAAAGACCTCCGTCAATTCTCGAATTTGGGAAGGTCCAAAAGCTGGGTTCATGACTCGTCTCTACCCAAAGCAATCCATCGTTAAAGCTCTAAGGTTCTGGCAAGGCCCCTGAAACCCACCTGAAGTTTATGTTTCTCTCCCTCTGTCACCAACACACCATCTCCCAAAATCCGACTCAAGCTGAACCGACTCCCACTATCCTTCTGCCAAACAATGTCGTCCTTGAGAATATGACTGATCGCTTTCCAATCCGACGTCCACACAACTTCATTCCAAACATTGCATTCAAATTAAATGTCTTGCCGTAGGTTTCCTCCCATTTGCGGTAGATTTGGCCGTTATCCTGTCATGTTAGAGTTTAGGATCATCGACATTGACAATGTCAGTAGCAATGAATCTACTCACATCATCAAGGATCGCCTGAAAGTTGCCATGCATAAAACTTTCGCTGTCCGGCCCTGGCAACTGGCGCAATGGAGACATGAAGACAAAGATGATATACTTGGTGAGGAGGTATATCAATCCTGCTCCTACCAGTCCTGCGAGGATTTGATACGAGTTCATTCTGGGGGGTTAAAGTGGAAAACAATTTGGGGGGTGACGGTTGCTATCGGGATACACATCATGAATGTACCTTTTATGGGCCTTTTAGATGCCAGGAACACGTCGAGGACAGGGCTGCGCCTAGTGATTGCGCAGTTGCGGGAAGTATTGTTGACATGCATTGTTTGATGAGTCAGCGCGGTCCTCAAAAAAGTCGCATGCCCTCCACCTGCCTCTGCTGCGGGTTGCATGATATTACCTACTAGACTAGACTAGCTGGAAGAAACTGAATTGATGGGTAAACCTCGAGCGTCTACCAGTACTCTGGTTATTACTTCGTGCGAACGTCAAGAACAATGTCCGATGTAGATTATAATATACATATATAAGTACCGCATGCAAGGAGAGGTCAAGTACAGCGAATAAGTGTACACGGACCAAAATGTTCGGATACAGGAAGGGAGGTAAAGGAGGAAGTCGTCAAGTGAGCGTCAACGGATCAATTATATGAAAGATGGAGTGAGCAAAACGAGAACATGGAACGGAGGGAGGTAGCGCAAAGTCCGAGTTCTACAAACTCTCGATAAACTTGGTCCCACTAGCACGCGCTTTAGCTGACACATCGGATTGAATAGACCACTTCTTTCTCTTATCTGCATCTTCCTGGTCTTCTTCACCTTGCCCTTGACCACCAGCAGCTATCGGCTCCGGAGAAGACGACCGTGGGTTCGAATCCTTCAGTATATTTGGAGTTTTCGGAGAATCTGTATCAGCGGATGACGTCGGACTCATCACCGGAGAGGCAAGGTTGACTGGAATGCTCATTGATGAAGTCGGTAATGTCGATGGATCGAAGGCAGGGAATCTGGTTACGGGTGAATCATCAAAACGGACACTCGATATCGAGTCTGCGGTGGTCATTCTGGGAGGTTTGAATGGAGGATCTCGGTCATTATCGACGGTTGCAGTCTGAGTGTATGACGTCGGAGCATGCGACATCGAAAGACTGAGGGGTGTTTGCGAAATCCCGACCATTCCTCGTGATCTGTAGTTGGCCTCGTCATCGGAATCCAAGTCCCATTCGTCTCCAGAGCCTGCCTGTACCCATCCTGCACCCGGACCTCTAGCACCTTTCCTGTTTCTGTTCGATGTAGTTGATCCGCTACTCCGTTTCCCGAAGAGTGAACGAAGGGAACTAAGCCAGCCTTTCGCAGGCGTAGATGATGGATCATATGTGTATGACGATGACGACGGTACAGATTGGTGAGCATACCGCCGTGTACGGCGTGCCGCACGCTCTGCATCGGATGGTTCATGATCTCGGAGAAGAAAGAAGATTGCCGTGCAGGAGATGACAATAATCATGACTAGACAAACGATGAGTGCGATGAAGCCTATGCAAGGAATTAGATCTTTACAATCACAAATTTAAGAAAGAAAAGGAGTCATACCTGCTGACGAACCTCCTATTCTGGGTGTGTCTCGCTTCGCAAAATCAACCCTCAAGTCCTCTGCTCTTTCCTCGAGCTCTCGCTGCAATATATCGAGTCGTATCCGGTGAGCTGCCATGGTAGAAACCTCCAATGTCCTGTATTATTCGTGATAGAAATTGGGGTGCTATGATATGGTTTAGAGACAAATAATGCCCTGGACTGAACTGGTACCAACGAGTGGCGCTTTACTCCAATATGAAAAACGTGAAACTGCCCCGGTCGTCGTTAAGCAAAAATAAGCGTTGGTAGAGGTTTGATCGAGTGAGATGTTCTGTTCAGCAGAAGAGCATAGGTATAGGGATACGTGGACGTCGTGGGAGGAGAAAGGAAAACTTGTGGAGCAGCGGGGCTGCATATCCCTAAAATGGACTCGAAACGTAATAGATAGATATGGATAGATATAGATAGATGATTGATTTAATCGCATCCATACTAACGCCCCTACTCACATACTTGCTACCATACTTACCGTGATCCGTAAGCCTTCCAAGTTGCTTTTACGTGGTCGGCTGCATGAAAACTTATACTCTGAGAGAGAAAAAAAATTCAAGGAGCAGGATTCTTCTCCGATAATGCGTTGACCTTGCTGCCTAAGCACCGAATTAAACCGTGCCAGCATTGCATTATGCGGATTAGTGGCGACGGTATTAGTGATAATCACCGTAATAAGAATAGTATATAGATGCGCATTAAATATGTAATCTAGACACGAACATCAGTTTTGCCTGTTGAAATCGGACTTTGAGCGCAATCCAGCAGTCGGATGCACAGACTCCGCAAAACTTCCAGCGTTGTGCTGTACACTGCGCACTCAAAGACGCTCGTGGTGAAAGGCAATAAAGTTTCAAGAAAATCGTCAACTTCAGCTTCAGATAAGTTACAGACCCTGTTTAAACCAAATGTTGAACGTCAATAAACACGAAGCATCAAACACAAGACGAATTTACGGCAGCTCGGTGATTAGGAGAAAGCTGATTGACGCGGAGACGTAGTAGGCTGAGCGAATAACCAATGGGATATAGAGCCGTGTATATATGGTCCAAGGTGTGGTGATGGTCGGGATGAGGTAGTTGTACAATCAGGGTATAGCTTCCGTTATCAGGGTATTCACGAGTTGACACCTCGTCCGTTATGATGGTGATGTGTTTGAGCGTTGGATCAAGAGTGTATCGTTGGGATCACCTCGAGGCGGGTGGGATTTCGACAAGGCCTTGAGCTTCTTTTTCAGTAGCTTGATCTACGCAAAAGCCACCGGTCAATACCAACACCATGCGAGCCATGGAGCACTTACCTGCTTTTCGCCCTCGCCTTTATGCATCTTGAGCTGTGCAATTTCCCTGTCCTTGGTGGTAATGATTTCCTCCTGATCATAGATAATATCCCGCAGCTTTCTCTGGTCATCCTGAAGTAGCCTAGCTTGGTTATTTGTTGTCTGCAATGACGCGTTCTCCTGCTTCAGCTCTCGGACTTTCGCCTCTAAGCACTTTGCTTTGCGTTCCATAGCCTCTACCAAGTTGACTCTTGGGTACCACAAGTCAATCTTTCGTTGCATGGCACTCTTCTCGTCTCTTTCTCGTTGTAACTCCAAAGAGAAGTACTGTATACGCTCTTCTACATCTTTGACAGCAGAGACCAGCTTTGTCTGAGTGTGGAAACTCGTCAGAATGACACAGAAGAATTCCCGGAAACACCTCACCGAAACCTCTGAGTCCCCCATAACCTTACTCATCCTCGTTCCCAAATTGTGAATGTTTCTAGCACTCGACTCCAAGTTGACCATCGAGAGTCCATTGCTCAATGACTGCGCTTGATGCTCGACCAGTGCGTCCGCAGGAGTAAAGTAAACGCGATGAGGCGGTAGTTTAGACCGTAGCTTTCGACAAAGTGGACATTTCGGACGATTCTTGATTTCATTGGTACATGTTTCGCAAAAGCCGTGACCTGCCAGAGCCAAAGAAATCGTAGGTAAGTGGCGCGGTTGAGTGGTAAGATTAGGGGGTTGCGAATGACTGACCGCACGCAACTTCAAAGAGAAACTTTTCAACCTCGTATTCCTCCTGGCAGATGTCGCATATCAACAGTACCATGTGGGGGACGGTGGAGTTTGGTGGTGGAGTTTGGTGGCAACCGCGTAGAAGTCACGATTCGGATATTACCCGACGTGTGGAGCGTGAGACAAGCACGTGACACTCTGCCCAATCTGTCTTCGGCCAACTCCATTTTTTCCGCAAAATTTGCATGGGCAGTGTACAATGTACTGCGGTATCAACTGCAACACTTTGGGTCTCAGCCAGATCGATAAAGGACCAAGCGGTGAGCTCGAACCGCCGTAAATCATACACACCCAAAGTCTCGCTTCAAAATCTTCTGATGTCAATACGCTTTTCAACGGCCTCTTTGCATCTGCATTACACTTTTTAAGCTAGGACCGCTTCAATATGTATAATCTCTCGAAATAACCCTATCGTTACTACAGTGGAGTCTGCGACAAGTTTCTGTTGTGTTCTGCGACTTTGTTTCTCTTCTAAGACCACAATGCTGATATACTTCTCCTATACCTTGGCTGTACGCTCGGACACTATCAAGCGGGCGACACATTTGGTTTCCTATTAAAGAGGCAGACCAACGCAAGTTTTTTTTAGCACTCAGTACCCCGAGCTAGCCCTAGAATGATCTCAGCATCTTCGGCTCGATCCAATCTTGCGCTCGTCCTGCTAGCTGGTAGTGCAGCAGCAGAAAAGGCACTAACATTGGGTTTGACGAGTAAGTGCACACAACTTTCACCATTCAACTCTAACTAATACCCCGTCCGACTTTCAGGTGACCCGCATTCCAGCAATGTTATTCGTGCTAAACTGTCCAACACAGGGACAGAACAGTTAATGGTGTTGAACGACCCGAGGAGCGTTCTGAATAAAGCACCCACCGACACGTTTTCGTTTGTTTTAGATGATGACGCAGCAGCTCCCTCATTCACTGGGATGAAGCTCAAGTATAGCCCAAGGTTTGCCGCGACGAATGGTGATGATTCGACTTTTACCGTGTTGAAGCCGGGAGAATCAGTCGAGGTTGAACATGATTGTAAGCCAGTGCTACATCCCAAATTCCCGAGTCGCCCAAACTGACATCAATCCTCGATTTTCAGTGTCCAATTCATATGCATTCGCTACTTTCGAGTCCAGCTACAACGTCGGAGCAGGGAAAATCTTTTACTATTGGGACTATTTAACACAAGAGCTCGGTACTATTGATGCCAAAGTCGTATCCGCCTCTGCCAAAATTGCTGCACGGGATCTCAAACCCAGGTCGACACGCGCATCCACAGCGACAAACGCAAAGTTTAGTAAATGTTCTGCCGGTCAGCAGGCTGTTGTGACAAAGGCCACACAGTTTGCGGATGTCTTTGCTAACATATCTGCTACGTGAGTTCTTTCATACACCTAAATCTCTCTCTCTCTCTTTTCGACGTTCTGACGCATGAACTGTAGCTCTTTGCTAAAGAATATCCAAGGCGGAGGTCCACTCTACCAAACATGGTTCGGTGCCTTCGCAACTGCTCGGTATAACAACGCCACTACGCATTACACCAATATTACCAAGAATCCTTTCGGTGATTATACGTATGACTGCACACCAGAGGATTGCCCAGACAAAGCGACATTTGCTTATGTTTACCCGAATCAGTGGGTTTACTTCCTCCTGTTTTCATCGAAAGCCTCAAACCCTGACTCGTGGCAATTATAGATTCGGTACTATCTACCTCTGCAATGCATTCTGGCAGACTACTCTTGTTGGAATTGATTCTCAGGCAGGAACTCTGATTCATGAGTCTACCCATTTCTTGGCGATCGCCGGTACGAAGGATATCGTGTACGGAAGGAAGGGAGCTCTAGAGCTTGCTGCAACGTTTCCGCAACTCGCTTTAGGCAATGCAGGTATGCGATACCATATTGGCTTTCGTTTCTAAACTGACAACTTTCCCCGGTACAGATAACCATGAATACTTTTCAGAAGATCTCTTTACGCTAAGTAATGGCAGTTCAACCGGCAAGTGATGGGGACAGGAAAAAGACTCTATTGACAACCAAGGACTTTTGTGTGTACGTATCCCCTAAATTGTTCTGTAGCCATTTTTACATTTGATCAACTTCTTTCCCACTACGACCCTAATCCTGTGGATGAGCAATGAGTTTACATCCATCAGTCTTATTGTCCTTCAGACGCTCCAACCCGTCAACAATGCCCGCTAGTCCATTTGGAAGGTCTTGGACTCGATTGGGCTGCGAAAAGAAAGCGCATTAGCAACTCTTCGTACACATTATAACAAGGTACTCACCACGATGATACCCTCACTAACGAGCCTTTCCAACTCTTCCATCAACTTGACACCAAAGTCCCTGTGCGTGGGAAGATGTACACTTCCGATAACTGCGAACGCCCGTTTTCCTTCTACTTTATTCTCTACCTTCTCTGGGTTGACTGTACACAACGTCCCGTCCTCGGCCAGTAATGCGTATCCAGCTTCTTGACCCTCGGGTGCACCAAACGCGTCAAAGACGATGGAAGGTCGGGTGTTGGATGTGATTTCCAAGAATGCGTTGGGTAACTCGGTAAGAGAAATTTGATATCTGTCGATAATATGTGTTGCTCCAAGGGATTCGAGAGCCGATGATTGGCTATTGGAAGCGTAAGCTACGATGGTGGCAAAGTGGAGTACTTTAGAGAGGATCTGGATGGCTTTCGTGGTCAGGGTGTGAGATCAGATGTCCGGGCTGACTGGGGAATATGGGAATAAAAGGTAACGTACCGTATTGTCCGACAGAAGTGTTGCCTCCGATGACGAGAGCACTTTGTTCGGTGTATTTGACATCTTTGTCCAAGCTTGGGTTGAGCCCGGAGCCAGTTGGTGGCGGTGAGAGTAGGCCGTATGCAGCGCAGTTGAAGGCGACAGGTATGGAGGCTGCGTCGGAGTATGACAGATTGGGTGGAATCTGTGGAGGAACCGTGAGTTTTCATGAAGGAATCGAGGAATCGGCGTACTCTGCAAACGAGATCGGCAGGGGTTAGTGCGTACTGCTGAAATGCAGCACGATCGGGATCGTACCATCCTTGGAAGAATCTGTGCGATTATCATCAGTACCACTAGTTCGAACGGCAGAGACCCACAGACGCACACTCTGGTTCCCTTGGGCCACTTTTCAGCATTTACGCCCTCTCCAAGTTCCTCAATATCACCTGCAACATCAGATCCCAGAACAGCGGGGTAAGCTTTGATGAAAGCGCCAGTCTTTTGAATCTTCCAATCGACAGGGTTCAAACCAGCTGCTTGGACCTTCACGAGTAGTTCTCCAGGCCCAGGTTGAGGAATTGGTCGATTTCCTACGATAAAGTCGCCGAATTCGTGTTCGAGGAGGAGAGCCTTTTGCTCGGACATGTTGTACTCGTAGTTCGGAAGAAAAAGCGGATGGACATGGCTGGCGGTTGTCGTCACTGGGAGAGATGTAATTCTGAAATCACCGGTCCGGTAAATTTGACGCCGGTCAACTCGGAGTTTGGAGTGAGTCCATTGGAGTTTGTCTCACGAGTCGAAGTTTAAAGCTCAAAAGAGAACAAGGACGAGGTCTAAGCGAGAATTCGCGATATCAGGCTGCTAAAGCAAGCTGGTGCAAGTAAAGAACAATGAAGGGCCACTGAGACCACTTTACAAGATCCAGCGTCTTCCAAGTCTGATATCGTAACGGGTGTTCAAGAAAGTATCTAATCATTGACATCCAAGAGACCACGTTGTGTCAGCACAGGTAATGACAGGAAGTATGAATTAGCAGAGTACGGTAATCTGCCATGCCTACAGGACTCTTATGTCAATTTGGTTCCCAGTCTGAACGTCTGGACGTACCGTTTACTTGACTACTTTCACCTTTTTCGCCTTCTTAGTAGGACTGTTCTGTTCTTGTCCAAGAAGCTTTTTCCGTTTTATTCGCGCCGTTATGGCCTCTTCTGACTGACCCTTCTCTGGCTGGTTCACGACCATACCGCCGGAGTCTTCGGCGTCAGAGTTTTCTGACAAGAGAGATCCATATGGCACGAATCGATGAGTAAGTAGTTCCTTCGGATACGAGTGCCGGGGCGGGTTCTTGAGCTGAATTGGGGTTTCTTCTCCGTCCTCAGGCGTACTCGGCGTCACGGCTGGTGCTGAGACTACCAGGTGGCGAGCTATTGGCCTGGGAGCTATTAAATACCTAGATCAGAAGAGTAACTCGGGAATCCTGTCATTGCAGGCACGCACCAAGACGTAATTCTCCCTTCTTCGTTCTTCGTGGCAACACACACGAAATGTGCTTCATCTCTTCACCTCCTACTAGCTGATCAGAGGCATCATCCCCGATATTCCATATATCACAGCTCGAATTCTTTTTGTTGATCGTGCCAACTTTTGTGCTCTTTGACGAGCGTGATAGCTCTATGGGGACTCCTTCGAGGTGTTTTAGCTTGACCTGGGGGACAAAAATATGAGCTCATCAAGTCATAGATCCATAAGATATACCGACATTATCCGGCACGCGAATCAACCAAAGTTCCAAATCTTCGTTTTCCTTGAAAGCATCCCAGTCCCATTCCTCCGAATCATTCACCTCGTTGACCACTTTAAATCCCTTTGTGGGCACATATTCCTTTGATGCATCTCTTCCCTTTCCCTTCCCTTTCCCTTTTCCTTTGCTCTTGTCTACTGGCGGCGGGGTCCCTGAGGATGAGGATGAGGATGAGGATTCGTCTGAAGAGCTTGACATGGAGGAAAATGAAAGTTCAGTATTTTCAAATATGGATCAAGACGCGCTATTTGGCTTTGGCTTGGGAACCAAACATCCCGCTATCAAGCCGACTATCTTCTGCGCGCTTCTAAATTTTCTGTCGACATCGCCGACGTCAATTCGAGCTTGCCCAGATTCGGCCTTTGTTTTGCTCTGTACCACCATGCCCAATGTCTTGCATCCCGCAGTTCTCACCATCGCAGGATCTGACTCCAGCGGAGGTGCTGGTATTCAAGTGAGTTTTCAACTAACCTTCACAATTTCACATTACTTGCTGATTCACCGCGTTCAATCTTCACAGGCCGACCTAAAAACGTTCTGTGCCTTCGGATGCTATGGAACCAGTGCGATAACCGCACTAACAGCACAAAACACTACTGGCGTACAAGACGTCTTCCCTACCCCAGCTTCATTCATCGAAAAACAAGTTTGGTCATTTTGTCAAGTTCATGATAATGCCTGAATCCAGCAGTCTTAGATCAGGTCAGTTCTGGATGACCTCGACATTAAGGCGATTAAAACCGGGATGTTGTTCGATGCAGACAACACGCGAGCTGTTGTACGTGCTCTCAAAGCACACTACACCAACGCGGGCTCGAACACACGGATGCCACCGCTCGTGTGCGACCCAGTCTGCGTGTCGACCTCAGGACATACACTTTTACACCCCGATGCGGTGGAGGTGTTGATTTCGGAATTGTTTCCGTTGGCGTTCCTTGTCACACCGAATAAGGCGGAAGCGGAACTACTACTTTTGTACGCGAAATCGGAAGCTCAGACTTGCCGGATTGAAGATTTGGAATCGATGCTTGGCGCTGCTCGAGATCTTCTCTCCTTGGGACCAAATGCTGTACTTATAAAAGGTGGTCATGTTACAGCTAAACACGGGGATATCCAGCGGTTTGCTAGGTCTCATCCTGAGGTTCTCATCTTGCGAGATGGCGTTCTCCAGGAGAACATGGAGATTCTCAACATTGGGAAGACACTGGATATAGAACTTGTTGTGGATCTGTTACGGGACAAGACGGGCAAAACGACTGTGTTTGTTCGCTCCCGGATTGAGTCGACGAGTACGCATGGGACGGGATGTACGCTTAGTGCGGCTGTTACGGCGGAATTGGCTAGAGGGGTCAAGTGTGAGTATCTTTGCCATTTGCTTTCATTGATGTTAGGCTGAAATTTTGGTAGTGGAAAGCGCTGTACGGAACGCGGCGGTCTTTACTCATCATGGAATCGAGACTGCTCCCAAGATTGGGAAAGGTAATGGACCTTTGAATCATTTACATTCGACGAGTATGGTATATATTCCTCGGTGCGTCTGCTTTATACGCCCGCTTAGGCTGCGTTCGTTGCACTAATAGGTAAATCTGCAGAAAAACGACCAACAACCCCTACCCGTTCACTCGAATGCTCATACAAGGCTCTTCGAAGATATGGAAAGAGTTCGTAGAGCACGAGTTTGTCAAGCTTCTTGGGAAGGGAATACTTTTAAAGGAGCACTTCATTCACTTTATTAAGTATGTCTATTGGATATTTACCTTGTCGTATTCACCGCTGATACCATTGAAGACAGGACTACATCTACCTACGATACTATGCCCGTGCATATGGGTAGGCACCTCAATCCACCACCTATCCAACACTACTCATCACGCTGAAACCAGGCTACTCATCACAAAATCATCAACATACTCCCAAATCGCTTCCGCAACCCAAACAATCCTCAACATTCTAAACGAAATCGGGACACACAAAACCTTTTGTGCGCGATTCGGTATAAGTGAGGAAGAATTGGAAACCACAGAGGAAGGATTGGCCACTGCTGCGTATGGAGGGTATTTGATCAATGTCGGTTTAGAGGGTACGTGTTTGGTTACCATTTTATCAGCAACCGTTTCGGTTTCTTACTCCTGAAAGGCGACGCAATAAAACTCCTGATAGCTGTCCTAGCATGTTTACTCGGATATGGTGAAGTCGGGCTATGGTTGAAGAAGCAAGAATGGGTCAAATTGGATTCCGGAAATCCATATTTACAGTGGATCGAGGATTATTCGGGGGTTATGTATCAGAATGCTGTTCGACTAGGGTTAGGTTGGTGTACCTGTTGCTGTTGAGTATCAGTACTGACGTGGGCGATGTGCAGAGACAATAGAACAACGAGTGGCTGAGGATTCTCCTTCACCGCTAAGGCTTAAGGAGTGGTGTGAGGTTTGGAAGAGGTGCACCGAGTTTGAGAAAGGGTTTTGGGATGCTGCTATGGACCCTAGGTCGCTGTAAATGACAGGGGTAGACTTGGTGTAATCCTGAAGGATTGTGCTAGACAGTTACCTCGGCGCAACAAGCTCCCAATTCCATCATATTATACTCAGGTGCCGTAGAAATACACATCATACAACCTACACATACACATTATGATTTCAAAATTTCCTCTCTATCCAGTACCGACTTTTCCAGCTTGATCAAAATTGTCGTTCTCGAAGGGAATTGCGCATTCGGTGTATTATGCGCCGTTACTCTCGCAGGCTACGGGTCCTAATTAGCTCCAGTCACAAAGAAAAAATAGTAAAGGCGACGCACGAAACACAGTCCATCTAAAGCAGCTTCCACAATCCCGGCAGTAAACGACGAGCAACTAAGCTGTGAAAGATCCTTGGGCACTGAAATATGTCGTTCGATAAGGGGGTCATTGTCTACAATCATGTCTGCAAACAATTTTCTGAGTTGGGGAAAAGGTAGCAAGACGGGAAGACAGAAACGAAAAACGCACATTCATCAGCATTCTCAACACTCTTCTCAATCGCATCCGCCGGTTTCCCAAAAACCGCTCTCCATATATGTGTATGAATGAACATTAAAGCAGGCAGTAGGCGGATTTCGCGTTTGGGTGCCTTTGAAGAGGATTCTGCTCGCCAGACGGTTAGTTCGAGGACGCGTGCACCGACGCGGTAGCCTAGGGTGTTTAACCTAAATGAAACAGGATAAAAATGAGCTGGTAGATGATGAGAAAGCAGGAAAGACGAGACGCACCGTCTCTCCAAGTCATTGATCCCTGTAACTCTACTCTGCGTGTATGACACCATTTCCGCGAAAAGGAAACTGAATGCTGATCCAGAGACATCTGATACACGGGTTTTGTTGAGATTTCGGTCGAGAATATTAGTTCTAGGGAGACGAGGAACGTTGGTAGAAACATGTTCTAGTGATGAGGCGTTGGATAAAACCGAAAGCCTCGACATGACGGTCAAGAGGAAAGGAAATAGGCGCTGGTCATGGCGGGTCACGGTACTGACCCCTTATGTAAAGTCTGAATAGGTGGACCGAGAAGTTTCATAGAAATGGTGTACTGAGTTTCGTCCTGGGCATTAATAATGTATTAGTACACGCCTATTAATGCTATTAGCTTGAGCTCGATCTGCGGTATGTACATCCAAGAAACGAATTACGGTAAAGTGGGCGTAGTTGCAGTATGCCAAATCCATATCCAAGATGCAAATATGAAGCACAGGTCTTCATTAAAATTCAGCCTCTTCCTTCAACTTCATAGGCTCCTCTTCCTCCTTCATGACCTCGTATTGTTCTTCCAATGAAATGGTAATCTTTGGCCCACCATCATCTTCAGTTTTTACCTCGGTCTTCACCTTCTTTGCCTTCTTCGTCTTTGGCAACTGCGCACTCGGACAGAGTCCATCTGTACTGAGAACGCATTGATCACATCGAGGGCGGACGGGGAGGCATACCGTCTGTACAGCGTTCGCATGAGCAAAGAATGTAACGCGATAATAGTATGTAGGTGAAGAGACTCACCTGCCCAAAACCGACGAGCATATGATTAATCTCTGGATGGAATTCTGTCGGTAGCCATGATTGTAAATTCAATCTGCCAGAAAGGTGAGTGAATGAAACATGTATGTGAAAGAAGAGGAGAGATGTGCCTTGTCTCCTCGGGATTCTTCGTCGGCGGTTTGTGCCACCCCAAACGGTTAGTTATACGATGCACGTGGACGTCTACTCCGATACCGTGGTTACTGGTGGATGTACATGTCAGACTTTGTCGCAAACGGAATGAAGGTTGAGTGTACACACAGGTTCCACGCAACCTGCAACGCCAAAAAGGCCATTTTTGGACCCACACCAGGTAGCGAACAAAGCTCGTCGACGGTTTTGGGAACGTCAGAATCGAATTCGTCTCGGAGGCGGACGGCAGCTTGTTTTAGGTATCTGACGCGTCGTAAGGTGACGGTTTAGAGAAAAATCAAAGACAGAGGCGACGCACTGAGTCTTTCGTCTCCAGAATCCTACTTTCCCGATAGCATTCGAGACGGTAGCCTCATCTGCGGCAATGACACCCTCCACAGAGATGCTCCCGCCTAATGCTGTGCGTAATTGGGAAACAGCGGCATCGGTGACTTCATCTTTGGTTTGGGAAGATAGCATGAGAGATACGAGGGTTGAGAAGCGTCTGTTCTGCGTATCGAATCCATGAGTGGGACGAGATGAGGCAGGTTAACGCGTACGCGTACCTTTGGATCAACCTCCTTCAACTGAGCCTGATCACAACCCATAGTATCGACCGGTGCGACGATACCTTTTCGCATTTCTTTTATCTTGTCGTAGACTTGTCTCCAGTTCTCCGGTGCGGGATGGGGTGTTGCTAGGGATTGAGGAATGGGTTTCGGTTTTCGAGGAGATTTGGATGGTGACTTGGGAGTTGGATTGGTCTTCCGTTTTCGTTTTGGTGCATCTTCTGAAGCAGAAGAATACGAAGATTCTATATCTGTCAAAGGACCTTCAATATCCTGGTTCTCTTCCTTGGATATCCTTGACCGTTTGGCTGGTCTTGTCACGGTAGAACTAGAACTAGCAGCCGAGTCAATCTCGAACAGTGTTACTGCAGAGTGAAAAGGACTAGCTTTGGCAGCCAATCTGGTAGTCGACCGTGTGGTAACGGTGCGTTTGACGTTGGACATGAAGGTCAGAAAATGTTCGATTATGATGGCGAGAATAATGATGACTCGAAGCGCTGATCTCACGCGTACGGCTTGTTTGTCTTACCATCATCTTGTTCCCTCCACATAGACATCATCATGCTTTGCGACCATCTGAAGGACACATTTTCAAGCGAGACACTTCAAGAAATCAAGGACGAGTTCGGAGGAAAATGCGCAATCTGTCATGAAGCTGCTCCAGGAGGCGTCGCTCTCTACCTCTGATAGAACATGGAACAGTGAGTATAGTAAAAGTTCATTCTCAGATTCATGTTCGCTCACAGAGTCTGTAGGTCGAACTAGACATTGAATGCGGAAGGTTTTGATGCTGGTAGTCGGGTGAATGGGATCTGGAGTGTGTTTTCCTTACTGCTCTTAATCTGCTGTGTTTACCATTATCTTGTATAGTGTGTCGTGAATGTCTTCATCTCGTGTACACGACAGACGAGTATTGCATGGCAGGGTGATTTTTTCTACCTGCGCCCCTCCTGAGATACTTGATCGAGGTGCGCCGGGGAGAGCAGAGAAAAACGTTCAAGCTATTCTCAATTGGTGCAGGTACGCATATGATCAACCAGTTACTCAAGCTGACTCACGTATCACATAGATGTTGAAAGCGCTACAAGACAGCCCGACTCTTGATCCCGAAGCATACCAATGTATGTCCCTTGTCAGTCTGCAACCGATTCGCCCAAGTCCCCGGGTGCACGTCCGTAGCAACCTTCCTTCATTCCTCCACAATCAATCTGGCGGCCCTGACTCTGAACCCATTATCTACGAGCTCAAAAACCCAGATTCAAAGGTTCCTCCGATTTCAGGCACCCTAACCTCAACCAATACTGGCGTCTCCGTCGACCGCCCAACTTATTCTTGCAATACCTTGAATACAAGCTACCTTCCACTCTTTTCTATGGTAATCGGAAAAGTGACCCATGGGAGTGTCTGGAAGAATGTGCATTGACTGAGGCGTTGGTCCTGTTGGTGGGGGGCGGGGTTTTCGCGGGGGATGATGCCACTGTAGTGGATCTGCTGGAGCGGGCAAGCAAGTCAAGCAAAATATCCAGCCCGTCTGCCTCTGATGAGAATCATGACAGTGGATATGGTATGTCAATTATTGCCCTACTTGAAGTCCCCATCTCATAAGGTCATCTGTATCCGAGTAGTGGTCATTCCTTAGGTGACCGTAGCTTTCATGTAGGGCTAGTCGGTCTGTGCTGCCTTAGTCTCTCAAGCTGACTCAAATTGTTTATAGGTCCGCTTGACACTTGCCGCCTTTAAGCCCGGGGTTCAGATTCATTCAACCTCCTTACTGCAACTTTGGTCTCGAGTCATCATCCCTTTTCGTTTTTGCAGCCTCACGACCCACATTGGCCTTCGTCTCCTGCTTTCCTCTTCGGCTTCCTCCCCAGCCTTAATCTTCGCTGTCTTCTGACATCAATAATCGTACTGAGGATTCATATCTGGAGATTCATATTTAATTGTGCAATCACCTTGGTAGATATATAATACTATAATTGTGTTCACGATCACCGTCGTCGTGTCCTTCCCAACATTCTGGCTAGCGTCGTCACAGTAGAATTTGAACTAGTAAGATAGTCAATTTCGAACATTACCACGCAGAGTGACAAGGCCTATCTTTTTTTGCTTCAATCCGGCAGTCACGATGCGTTTGACGGCGTATGAAGGAAATTACGATGTGGTCAGGAACAGTGAATGAGTGACACTGATCTCTCACGGCGTCTCCTCTCTTTCTTACCACCATCTCAGTGCTTGTACACTCCCCATGTACTCTATGGAATTGGACCTCCCAGAATTACCAGGCGGAGACAGTTTTCACGATGTCACCAGTCTTTTTACTGATGCTGCAGCTGGTGAGCAGCACTGATCCAAATGTTGACTCGAAACTCTCTTCGCTGACGCGTTGAGAAATAGATATGCAGCAAGGAGAAATGATCATGATAGACGGTTTTCAGTTACAGGATGCGATGAGTGCCATAGAGGTGCACCCTTTTTTTTGCCCGAATGTTGAACTGGTAACTCATTTTCCGGACCTTAGATCGGGGAGCCTCGTCTGGACACTGGCATGAAGCTGGGAAGTGAACCGTTCGACCCGTTGGCACTTTTATTACCTGAAGAATTATGCTGGATACTCGATCGTTCGTTTTCATATGAGGTCAATTCTTTCATGTTCGGATTCTACAGCATCTGATGGCTTTTTTTTCTAACGACAGATGGAATGGCACAGCGCTAATAGTCTATCTCATACAGTATTCACCCTCCTCTACGTCCATCACCTCGGTACCATAGACCCAGATATGCTTCCCTATGCCATTGATGCCGACCCAGCACGACCGTTGGGCCTAATTACGGTTGTCTTACGCGCTTTCGTTTGTGCCATGTTGAAGTGCTGCGATCTTTCGTGGAGGGAGTTGACAAAAGGAGGATTACACGACGTACGTTGCGTTCTGCTACCCCTTCTATCCCTGCTAATGCTACACAGACCGAAGACTGGCAGAGCGAAAAGTGTGAGGTTTCTTTATTAGAGGGATGGCCTGTGAATGCCGCGCTCGCACGATTAGAGGACGCGATAAAATGGTTGTGGAGTACCCCCAAAGGCTCGTTCGTCATTCATGTCTTCCTTTTACACACTGAACCGAGAACTGATATGATTTCCTTCCTAATAGTTCCAAAGACATGGTATAAGGCCCTCTGCGACCGGCTATTATTTCGAAAGGTACTTTCTCAGCCTCACTCGGTCGACACCAATGGAGCTGAACGGGGGAATCAATAGACGATTCTGGAGTTAATGGAACATGACATCTATCATGACAAAGAACGATTTCGGCATCTTTTACGAGACGCACGACGATACCTCGACGAAATTCGCTCTCAAACTTCGATTCCAGAGCCCTCACAAGACTCGCCAGCACGTAAAGCGTTTGATCCATACATAGCTGGCAGGCTCAACACTTTCCTACCGATTCGTGTCGTTGAGCTACCGGCTATCGAGGACAGTTGGAGCGCTTGGAATAACTTCTTGGATGGTTGGGAGGAGACACTGGTTCTCTCGGATACCAAGGAAATTACTAGTTGGGAGGTCTGTTTTCTAAAGTCTCTGCTTTAGCACAATCCCTTATCATTAGTGCGACAGGTCGTGGGCAACCTCCGTGTATGGGTACCTTCTCCGCCTCTGAGAGCTGCGTATATTCGATCCTCTACTCAGGTATTTAATTAAAACTGTTGGCAAATTGTTCTGCGCTGATTGAACCACCCATGACCACAGACAACGTTTTATGACGGACTCCAAATCTTGAATGATTATCCTACGACATGGCTCGTGAAGCGGTTCTTCCTCGAGACGTTGGGCGTGAATTATACGATATTTGCACAGTACTGGGGTGGACCTAGCAGTCCTAGATTGGTGGAAGTGGAACGGACTTTGATTAGGGTATGTCATATCTTGTTTCCCTTTGGTGTTGATTGACTACAAAGCCATGATAGACTCTAATACCGCATATCCGTGGACTTTGGTTCAACCCACCAAGAAGACGTAGATTCTTGAGTGCTTCCTTGTTGGACTGGCACAATATATATGATACGTTGACGATTATTTCGGAAGATCTCGATCGATCCGTATGTTCTTTTTCACCTAAAACCTACACACTCTCTGATAGCCATGGCGTAGGAAATGCACCCCTCCTCCTTCATCGTCACCAAAATGCCTTATGCAGCACTTCTTTGGCGGCTTTCGATCGTACGGGAGGTTGTTCTTTCGGGGTTTCAATTGGAGCTTTATAGTTCTACTGAGAGACCATTCGCGTATTGGTACGCTTCCCAGGTCATCGACGGGTATCTACATACGTTGGATATGGTCATGGGCCTTGCTCCTTCTGGTGAGTGTATTGTCTTTGTGTTTTCACTGTCATGTTAACACAATCTAGGTTCGTCGACAGAGAAAGAGATGAAATTCCAACAAGTGTTTTTGACGGCGCTAAACTCGATGTGTATGGCGATGTTTTCTGTGCGTGGTGTTCCTTTCCTCTGCAACACAATCCTCACAGCAACATGTTGTCTTAATAGATCTTATACACGATACCATCGAGAGCTTCATGGGCAGCCTTTCGCGGCATTACTATGCGGAGACACAAATGGGCGTTTAGAGTCGAGTATGAGGATTATGAGAATCCGCCTATTGCGCATCCGCATTTGGAATCGTATTTGGCGGATCTGTATGAGATGGATGATGATGAGGTGCGTTCTCTTGCCTTTCTATTGGTATCAATTTCAATAGTCGTTCTCGAAGTGGTTCTCACCTTCCGACTCGTTCGGCTTTGCGAAGGGCCTGTTGGAGAGCTTACTGGGAAATCGGGATGCTGGCGGATGGGCAGGGCATTGGAAAGAAGAACGAATGCAGGTCAGTGGTATTCCGACGTAGTCCTTTTCCCTATTACTCGGATGTTTATTTGGTATTCCTGGTTCAGGTCGTACGAGGCCTCATATCCGCGTGTACAGAATTAGGAGGCCTATCCAGGCGTCCACGAGATGCAGGAGACGCCACTTTACAACCAGAAGGCTATGTGGATGTCACCCGTTTATTGAAGTGGAAGATACGGATATCTACGTCTCCTTGGTTCCCTTCTCTCGCGTAAGAGAAGAAAAGCACGTTATAACAATCCAATTAGTCCATCCGTTCCATTCCAGTCCATTATAAATACAAAGTCCAACATTACAATAATGCCGCTATACCCCCGACCAGCTCATCCAACCAATTGTCCAATCAAACACTTCCTCCCTGTGCGCCACTCCATACTTGCAGTCCTGGAACAACATATGTGTTGGGATCATCTCCGTCCTCGTATAGGTTCCATTTGATCCCGGGGGTACTGTCAGTGTACGCTCCAGGTATTGACGAAACTTTCATTGGGTTGTGGGGGGGGGTTCCAACTGGGGTTCGTTACTGTCAACCGTATATACAGTACAATCCAAAGAGGGTTCAAAGGTGGTGGGAAAAGTGGGCGATTGTGACCATCTGCAGCTCTGCTGAAGCTATGCCGAGTGTTCGCGAGTCCTTAAAGGGCCGGTCATTCAATACTGCAAAGCAGAATGGACTTTGTTGACTTTGAACAACAGGACATGGTAAATTGTAGATGGAAATGGTGAGTATACGTCTTCTGTGGTTTGGAATGCTTCCTATTGAACATGGCTGTCATTAAAGACCACCAAGGGTTATCGGCGTCGTTTCACAGGGAAAGGGACCAGCGGCTCACCTTCGTCACTCCAATTTCACCATTGCTGCAGCTCGACCAATCTAAGTTTGATGAAGGCTCTAGAATTGGCCGACGCTGATGGCGTTGACAAAGGCGGTACTTTAAATCAGGCTTAGACGACGTGAAAGGGTGCTGAAGAACCAAAAAAAGTCGTGCGACGGTATTTTTCCCAATTTGGAGGCCATCGCCGTGTTAAGCGCCCACCCTGACCATGGTATTACGGTCGTAAACCCGTCTAACGATACGTTCCGTGCGGTCTACGACTGACCCGTAAACCGTACCGTACCTCTCTTCTCTCCTTTGGGCTACGGTACGGGTCTGTAACCATATATATGACCCCATATAGACAGCAGTGTACCAGTACAGCATCCCATTCCTTACGGCATTTCCCTTTTCTAGCCTCTACACATCAGCAGAGACCTAGATGCCAAAGTTTCTGAGGGCAGAACATGCTGTTGCTGTTCCTATCTCCTTTGACAATGCACACTCAGTCTTAGTTAGAACTTCTTATGCATTAGATATTCTTCATATGTCTCATTGTATCTGTCTGTAGGTAGCGGATGTCCTTTGGCAGTGATTTCCTTCTTTCTGAGATGGCCTTGTACCTGGTTAGTTTTATTTCATATTGTTTTGCTGCCTTTGAACTCTTTATTAAGAGATCATCTGCTTTGACTTTGATCTGTATATTGACTTCAGAGGATGATCATTCTTTGATTATTCCTGTTCTAAGTTGTCTTTCTGTTTTGATGTCTCCTCTAAGTACCTCTGTACTGTTTGACTGCATGTTGCACTTTGCAGATGTCATAGAAAGTTAAAATAGAAATTAAAATCCCATTGATAGCACTCTGAGAGCTTGGTTAACTAGCCAATGTGTTCATTGGGCCATAGTTAGGTTCCCTACAGGTTTCAGGAGTGATCCACTTTGGATCTGATACATAGATAAGTCAGAAAGTACAGCTTAGACACCTCTGTATAGCATATCATATAGCTCTTCATACTTTCCAATGCACTATAGCTTCTCTAAGGCAATGACTAGCAGACTGGGCTCACTCTAGTCCTTATTACCCATTATCTTGTGTCATATTGAAGTGTTCTGATTCAAAAGTAATGTAAGAAGAATAAAATTGGGTCTTTTCTAGGTTCAACATATTAACAATCCAGGCTCCATTTCACCATTATTCCACATCTGAAGTATGCAAGTATCATATCTCTAACTTTCTTTATTCTTTCTTTATCTGTATTATCCACACACTTTCCACTAATGCCTAATTCACTCATACTCACCATGTTTTGTACTTGTTTCATTCATATTTGATATCCTAGCTACAGTATTTAAGAACATTGTAATCACCTTATTCCTTAGTTGAATCAACTCCTTTTTATTCCCCTTTGTTTCTCTTCAGTTCCTCTCAACAAACCTTGTAACCTCGTCTTCAGCCCTTAGCAGAGGCCCAGACCCTTTACTGTCTCATGGACCAGTCTGACCCTCACAGATACCAGTAGCACAATAAGCATCAACTACAGCTAGAAGAGGTGAGATAAGGCTGAAAGATGAAAACATGGCAATGCCAGAGCAAGACCTGCTGTTGACAACACCAGAAGAGGTAAGTGCAGAGCCAGATGTCATTGTCTGGTCTCTGGATGGGGAGAAGCCAGCTAGGGCAGTACAACTAGTTTTAAGTCCTTTTCGCTGAGTCAAACAAGAATTATAAGATAAAAAGTAACTGCATGGTTAGGGACAGTGAAGAGAGCAACCACTCCAGCTCTGCTGGCCCCTTTGACAGAACCAAGAAATTCCAATTTGAACACAACATTGCAACAGGCCAATGTGGTACTGGTTCACTGAAACCACATAACACCATATACAACAAGTCCTTGAATAGTGACCTTCAGTGTCAAGAGGATTGAACTGTTAGATGCCAAAACAAAGTAAGATGACCATATTAGAAACTGTAAAGTAACATGAGATGAAGGCAGAGATCTATCAACAAAACATCTAAACCCCTTTGGTATTGTGGACAAAATTGCCCACAAGGCACATGTAATTGTATGAATAGGTACTCTCACTATAGTACTGATGCACTAACATGTTGACAATCTGGCTCATAGGGGTCTTGTCATATACAGCCAAACCTTTAGGTGCAGCAGAGTGTCAATAACACCTGAAATTCAGCCATCAGAGTGTGCTTTTGCTGATCAGATTGATCAGATACTGAGAGCCCCAACAAGATGTTACTGGACACTATCAGATGCTTTTCAACAAATCTGCAAAAATCTGACATGCACCTGATGTTTTCTGACATCTGTCCAATCAACTGTTCTTTTCAGCCTCTAACTTGAAGCATAGTGGAATGAGACTTTAGGAAAGAACACTGCTGAGAAGAACTTGAAAAAGAATTGTGCTATTCACCTCAAACTCCCCTGTGCTCTAGATTTCCCCATGCTCACCTCTTTCTTTCTAACCACCACTATCTCCACTTCCTACAACTCCCTCCTGCTAGTGCATCCTTTCTCCTGTCCTTTCATTGTTGAAACCTGGATGATGCACAGAGTGCTGGACATAGGTCAGAAGCAAAATTTGGTATTAGCAAGGTACATGTCCTGTTTACTTATCATTTTTGCAGAACTAAAGATAGTTTGATGCATCAGACACCTCAGAGGAGACCCAGATGACAGTGCCAAACCCCCTTCAACATATGGCTATATCTTATGAGTTGACCTTATGACCTATTATTTTTATACTAATCATTCTATGCATTGCAGCTTGCCATGTCGTTAGAGTCATGCTCCTCATTTCAAGGGTAGAAGGCTGTTGGAGTTGGGCAGAGGGCTTGGAGTTGGGGCAGAGGGTTGGGGCAGAGGGTATTGGGTACTCTTGTGGGCATAGTGGGGTCTGAGACTCAGGAGACAAGGTCTTTCAGTAAGTTGTACTCAGTAGCACCCATAATGTATTATAGTATTTCAGCAATATATACCTTAATAATCAGACAATATCAGATGTGATCAGACAAAAACCAATGTCTAATAGAGCCAGTCAGCTACTACCTGTGAAACGTCTGTCAGGAATTACTCCAACTTAAGGACACTATCTGACAAGGTTGGGTATTGTCAGATAATGTTGAATAACATCTGATAAAACCTCACTGGGCTTGAGCACTTGAGCAATAAGAGGTGTGCTGTGCTGAGTTACCTCTAACCTCTGATCTCCAAATTTTGGGCTACCATAATCAACTGTTTGTTCTGTTTAATATACATGTTTAAACAATCCACTGCTTATGATCAGGTACATTCAATTTTGCCTCATATGGATCTCCACAAACCCATCATCATAGGTAGGGCTGTGAACCATCACTGTACATAGTACAGTTGACAGGTACTATAAGACAGGTTCTGTACCATAACCATATAGAGACTTGGGAGATCACCCATATAGTATAGGTACTGGACAGGGAGGCCTGTAAATAGCTGTCAAGTTGACAGCCATATATGGGCATAATATGGGTAACAAAAGACATTGCACAAAATGTCAAAATGGTACATCTGGTTATAGGGGGAATTGACACTGAAAACTCACCTGTGCCTGGTAATAGTTAGATACAACCCTAGTCAAACTCATAATGATTAGTTTTGGGAGCTATAACCTCAGTGAGATTAGTACTAACCAGTTTTGGGAGGGATATGAATAGTTTAATGGTAGTTATAACCACCCACTTACCAGCTATAACTACCCATTACCAGTTACTGTCACGTGAGTTTGGACCCTTGCAATTGTTCATTTAGATTTCACTCACATTTCAAACTCTGACTTTTCTTTCTTTCTTTTGTACCATCACCATCTCATTGTTGTCAACCCATTGTTGTCTTTGTTCTTTGCCCCTCTCATCATCGTCCCCCTCCTCACTGTTGTTCTTTTCCCCCTCTTGTCATGATCCTTGTGGTCATTTTTCACCCTCATTGTTCCTCTTCTTATCGCAGTTGTTTCCCTCTCATCATTGCAGTTGTTGTTACCCCTTGTCATCACTATTGTTTCCCTCATGTCATCACTGTCCTTTCCCTCTTGTTGCTATTGTTTCCTTCTCATCATTGCTGTCATATTTATCCTCTTGTCATCACTGTCCTTTCCCTCTCATCATTGCCATTGTTTCTCTCTTGTCATCACTGTCATTGTTACCCTCTCATCATTGCTGTTGTTGTTATCCTCTCATTGTCACCATTGTTTCCCTCTCATTGCTGCCCTTGTTACCCTCTTGTCATTACTGTTGTTTCCCCCCTGTTATTGCCATTGTTGTTGCTCTCTCGTCATTATTGCTCTCTTGTTGTCATGGTCATTCCCTCTCATTGCCATTGTTTATTGTCACTTCCTGCTGTCCTCCCAACTCATACCCTCTCTTCAACATCTAACCTGCACCATCATATTGGCTTGCTCTAGTATGTTAGCTGTAACATGATACATTCTTATGCTGACTTTGCACATGTCTAGAATTGAAGACAGAAATTATCATGGTGTGTTTTTGTTATCCTTCTCACTCCAGCATATGCTGACCATCTGCTACTCTAGAATTGATTGGCTCTGAATTGACAATACCTGATGTACTGGTAAGTCTTTTGAGATTCCTCCAAGCATATATAAACTGACTTGACTTGAAACAGCACTTGCAATGTATATGGGGGCATATGTTTGAGCTCATGATTGTCAGTGTATCTTTAGTTGGTCTCCAAGGCTAGTGTTTGAGGTAATGTAGTCACAACTTGAGCTGTATATCTAGTTACATTATGTCTACTTATTAATACATGAATGTATGTATGTAGATTAAAATATAGTGTTTTCACATGATTTTTCTACCATTTTCCTAGTGTTTTCCTAGTGTTTTCTCTGACTTTCCCACAATAGAAAATGTGGAATTTTTATCTTATCTTATCAGCATTTTCTGAGCATTTTCAACCAGAGAAAATTTAATGTTTTCTCAGTATGGAAATTATTCTAATATATTGTATTATCTATTAATTCTCAGAAGTTGAAAATTCTATATCTTTTGCTGCTGAAAATTTAGTATTCTCCAGGCATATTCTTGTTGAGAGGACACAATTGAAATTTAGAATTTATATATGGTTTTATAAAAATTCTCTTTGCAAGAAGATTAAGTGTTTTCTCAATTAGAAAACCATGTTAAAAGAACACCTTGTACGTAGTGTTCGGCAAAGCATGTAATGCTGAGCTTGGCTATGAGGGCTATTTCACAATCATTTCTGATGACGGGGACATTGACAAAGGACCCTCTACTCGAGGACAACCTGATCTTGCTCACTTCAGTATTGGAAATGTCAGAGCAGGAATGAATGACGAATCCCGACGTGATAATCCAGACAAAGTATTTACTTCCATCGAGCAGGTACCTCACAGCTGATCCGTCCAATCAGATAAACCCTATGATGCAAAGAAGGGTGCTCGCTACTCCGTCTGCACTAATGACGAAATGCTGGACAATAATACTGAGTTAGGTGACAGATTACTAAGGCAGGCCAGATGGGATTGGTTGAATCAGAAGGTGAGGATTGCACAGAGGAGAGCAGAGAAGGATGAAGATAAGAAGAATAAGCGAGAAGAGGCAAGGCGAATGGAGACCAAAAAGAAATGGGTTTCCAAGATCAAATACCAGGATGATAGAGCCTATGTCAGATGAAACAGATCGACTGCCATGGTGCCAAAACAACGAGAACCAGTTCACCCACCTATCACTTCCTCTTCTGGATCCCATATCCCAACTTCTGAAGCCTCAGGATTTAATGTCATTGAAATGACAGATGAATCCACAAATGGTGTAGGTGTCCCAGTACCAAAATCAATCACTAAGGAGGACTTGAGAGGTTTGAAAATGACCAAAAATAGAGACAACAGCAAGGGCAAGGGTCATCACCAAAATTGACAGGCCGCTGCAATGGGTTACAGGGCATTATCACGAAATGCAACGGTCCATAATTATTCTAGATGAATGTAACATAGTTAGAATGTACTGTAATAATTTCATAGTAATATAACAAAATTACATATCTGTCATAATGTCTTGTAATGGTTACAGGGTGTTACAACACATTGTGGACATTATATTGCAATATAATGCATTTTGGGCATTATATTGAGTTGCACACGTTATATTGAGTTCCAGGCATTATATTGTGCTACATACCATATCATTGGAATATGAAGGGGTTGTATGAGTGATGCAACACCAATACAGCACCTTTACAAAAGACATCTAGGAAAAATGAGCAGTGATCACGTGAATGAAGACCCCTCCAAAGCGGACCTTAAATTCCAACATGCAGCAAATTTTCAAACTCCGCTTCTTTCTTCTTAACCACCACCATCATCTTTACCATCGTCTCTACCATCGTCCCCACTGCCATCTCCACCATTGTCATCCCCACTATCACCATCTCCGCCACTGACGCCCACATCACCAACAACACCAATGCCATTCTCAATGCCAGCAACACACTCAACAACATTCCTTGATACTGTTTGACATGTCACTGCCAGCAACACAACCAACATTATGTGCCACATCACCACCCTTACTGCTGCCAACACCATGCTCAATGCCAAAGCCCTTGACAGCATTCCCCAATAACACTACCATTATTGTCCTCAACATCATGCCACATCACTGCTCTCACTGCTGCTAATGCTGTCAANCAATACCTGATGTACTGGTAAGTCTTTTGAGATTCCTCCAAGCATATATAAACTGACTTGACTTGAAACAGCACTTGCAATGTATATGGGGGCATATGTTTGAGCTCATGATTGTCAGTGTATCTTTAGTTGGTCTCCAAGGCTAGTGTTTGAGGTAATGTAGTCACAACTTGAGCTGTATATCTAGTTACATTATGTCTACTTATTAATACATGAATGTATGTATGTAGATTAAAATATATATAGTTTTGCTCATATTGTTTGGGTGTGCTATCTGAGGTCAAGACAATGACTGGTATTATTGATGTCACTCCATCATCACCAAAATTGACAGGCCACTGCAACAGGTTACAGGGCATTATCATGAAATGCAACAGTCTGTAATTATTCTAGATGAACATAACATAGTTAGAATGTACTGTAATAATTTTATAGTAATATAACAAAATTACATACCTGTTATAATGTCTTGTGATGGTTACAGGGCATTACAACACATTGTGGACATTATATCATGATATAACACATTTTGGGCATTATATTGAGTTCCAGGCATTATATTGTGCTACATACCATATCATTGGAATATGAAGGGGTTGCATGAGTGATGCAACACCGATACAGCACCTTTACAAAGGACATCTAGGAAAAATGAGCAGTGATCACATGAATGAAGACCCCTCCAAAGTGGACCTTAAATTCCAACATGTGGCAAATTTTCAAACTCCGCTTCTTTCTTCTTAACCACCACCATTGTCTTTACCATTGTCTCTACCATTGTCCCCACCGCTGTCTCCACCATTGTTGTCCCCACTATCACCATCTCTGCCACTGACACCCACATCACCAACAACACCAATACCATTCTCAATGCCAGCAACACACTCAACAACATTCCTTGATACTGTTTGACATGTCACTGCCAGCAACACAACCAACATTATGTGCCATGTCACCACCCTCACTGCTGCCAACACCATGCTCAATGCCAAAGCCCTTGACAGCATTCCCCAATAACACTACCATTATTGTCCTCAACATCATGCCACACCGCTGCTCTCACTGCTGCCAATGCTGTCAACAATGTCCGTCAATGCTGCCAACACCCCAACTACACCCATCAGTAACATGAGTACTCAGATGCCATCTGAAAGAAGGTATGTCTCCCATAGATCTTATAACATAGATTCTTACATCTTCAAGCCTAGGTCCAACAAGTCAAATCCTATGTCGTGTATGATCAAGCTCACTCTATCATTAGTGCCCTCATATGTCCATATAAGGTCTGCCTCCATCATTTGCTCTTCTATCTTATTTACTAATGATACTGTCTTAGGTTCTTTGATNTAATGCATTTTGGGCATTATATTGAGTTGCACACGTTATATTGAGTTCCAGGCATTATATTGTGCTACATACCATATCATTGGAATATGAAGGGGTTGTATGAGTGATGCAACACCAATACAGCACCTTTACAAAAGACATCTAGGAAAAATGAGCAGTGATCACGTGAATGAAGACCCCTCCAAAGCGGACCTTAAATTCCAACATGCAGCAAATTTTCAAACTCCGCTTCTTTCTTCTTAACCACCACCATCATCTTTACCATCGTCTCTACCATCGTCCCCACTGCCATCTCCACCATTGTCATCCCCACTATCACCATCTCCGCCACTGACGCCCACATCACCAACAACACCAATGCCATTCTCAATGCCAGCAACACACTCAACAACATTCCTTGATACTGTTTGACATGTCACTGCCAGCAACACAACCAACATTATGTGCCACATCACCACCCTTACTGCTGCCAACACCATGCTCAATGCCAAAGCCCTTGACAGCATTCCCCAATAACACTACCATTATTGTCCTCAACATCATGCCACATCACTGCTCTCACTGCTGCTAATGCTGTCAACAATGTCCGTCAATGCTGCCAACACCCCAACTACACCCATCAGTAACATGAGTACTCAGATGCCATCTGAAAGAAGGTATGTCTCCCATAGATCTTATAACATAGATTCTTACATCTTCAAGCCTAGGTCCAACAAGTCAAATCCTACAACGTGTATGATCAAGCTCACTCTATCATCAGTGCCCTCATATGTCCATATAAGGTCTGCCTCTGTCATTTGCTCTTCTATCTTATTTACTAATGATACTGTCTTAGGTTCTTTGATCACCAGTGTTGCTCTCCATGGCATATGGTTTGGTAAGTTTGCTCTTATGGATTTTTCTCTAGTAACATATTTACTCATTCTTGCCTTTAGATACCCATCCACTGTGAATATGGAGGTTGTAGCAGGGGATTCCAGGGTTGTACAGATATCATTGTTGCTAGTAATACTTTACCCTGTATATATGTATATACTTAGAGTCAATATATGATTTTTTTGCCTGTTCATTTGGACTGGATTGAAGCAGGGCTGCATCTAGGATCAACAATACATTGTAGAACATATAACACAATATACCACCTGTAATGCAGTATATTGCCTGTAATGTGATATATTGCCTGTAACATGATATAACCTCTACATCTCATTGCAATCCCTGTAATGCGCTGCCTCATGTTATGGGCCTTACAATACCAGGTAGCCTCGTTATAAAGGGCATAATAATTATATGCCATTTTATAAGGTATGTATCGTATTACATATCAACCTATTACTGTTGTAACTTCTTGTCAGTTTTGGTGATGGTAAAGCAAGGGAGAAAGAAGATTAGAACTTCGGAAGAAGTTCTGGAGGGCGAATGTAGTGAGTACCGGCTTCACCGGATATGATTTCCTTTTATGACCATGATGACATCCATTTTACTCATCCTCTTCTTTTCATACGACTCCATTCAGAATTGTATTTCCTCTCTCTCTCACAGCCATCTCTTACATCCTGCTCTTACATCCTGTTCACACATCCTTCGAGACAGCCTCTCGATATTTCGTACCTATTTCTTACTTCCTTCTTAGTATTTGATATTTTATTTATTTGATTATATTCTTAGTATTTAAGAAACTCACTGTGTATTAGCTAGGCAGAATATTATTCTCAGTCTAGTTATTTCCCAGTGCAAAGACACCAGCATTTTCATCAAGAACCTTCAGAACCTTGTGCCGTGACTAATCTCACGTCACACTTACCCACACCTCCTAACGCTTAACTCCGAACCCCGAACCCCTAATAATGAAAAGTCCGTTGAACTGGATCAAGGCAGAGCGAGTGAAAAAGACGGTGGTACTTGAGATCAAGGGTTCTTGCCTTTCGTTTCACTAGTATCACGTTTTTCTCAGGTTGACTCGATTAGCCTCGATTTCAACGCCATCTCCATTGTAAGTTGCTTCTATGATATTCATGTACTTCTCCTCTAATCGATAGTCAATTCGTCAAAGACCCACAGGCCCAATTAGCAAGTGTATGTATGTCTCATGCCTCTATTCAGCTACGTCTGCTAACCTACATTTCTGCAGCATATCCTACTATCTAATAGTATCGTGGAAACTAGGAGAAAGTAAGAGAGGGCAAGACACTGACAAATGCCAGTGGGGCCCAGATGATTCCGGTGAGGGCACCAGGAGGAATCAGTAGGAGTCATGTGGTGAGAACGAGGGGGAACGAGGCTGATAGTACATGTGCTGTGCTCAGAACGAGTGTATTCGAAAAATCGCACGTTTTTAACTTTCATATCGAACGTAAACGAGAAACAAATATCGTAAGAAATACATTTTTCTATCTACCTTGTGACGTTCCCTTTTCCCTTGATTTCAAGCGACGTCGAGTCAGAGCGAGAATTTGGGCATAGAGCCATTTTCTCGTTTTCACTCGTTCCGCCTCGATCCGGCTTGATGGACTTAATAACCTGCCAGAGCCCGCTTCGCAAATGGGGAGATCACGCGATCTCGGGAAAGTCCGAGAGACCGACCAGTCACCAGAGACTGGAGACAATCAGCAAATACAGGTTACGCAACTAATGCCGAATCCCGATGTGCCTCGACGACGACGACGACCACGTACATAGGTCGAAAGCAACTTTCAATCTCCCGTCATAACACTGAGGAATTTCAAATGACCCCTGTAATTCAAATAAAGACCACCGACATCATCATCTTCTCTGTCGCCCTCTACATCATTCGAATTCTCATCCGAGGTCGCCAAAAGGGCTACACGACGCCACTAACGGGCCCACCTAGCAAAAGTCTGATCTTTGGTCTATCCCGTTACCTCAATTCCATCGATGACCCTGGAAAGGTCATGGAAGATTGGGCGGCGGAGCATGGGAGCGTGTATAAGATTCCGACCGTTTTTGGGGGTACAAAGGTGGTGATATGTGATCCGAGAGCGATTAGGGACTTTTACTCAAAGGAGACATTTACTTATGTCGGGACGCCACTTGCGAAGACGTTTATTGCAAAGGTGGTGAGTATCCAGTTTGGATTTGCAAGAAGCTGGCTTTCATAGTCGTATGTCTAGTTTGGGCGAGGGTTATTGTGGGCTGAGGGCGAAAGTCACAAAAGGTGCGTTTTCAAATCTGACATACTTCGTTGAGCTGACCCTGTCTTTTCAGACAACGAAAAGCCCTCACACCTGCGTTTAGTAATGCTGCCATTCGACGACTCACGTCCGTTTTCTATGATTCTTCCTACAAGGTACTTACAACAATCAACATCATCACTCATGCACCTTCATTCACACGTCATTCTTAGCTCAAAACTCACTGGGATACAGAGCTTCTCAATCATCCCAAAGGTCTCGTTATGGATGTTCAGAACTGGATGAATCACATCTCGTTAGTTCTCTTTATGCATCCGACCACGTTTGTCCCGCTAATCCTTGCATTTTAATAGCCTTGACAGTATAGGCATCGCTGGCTTCTCCCACGACTTTGGCTCTCTCGACGGCAAATCTTCCGCTGTAGTTGAAGCTTTCGAGTCCCTTGGATCAACCAAACCATCTGCTTTCGGGACGATCATCTTTTTGTTATCTTTCGTGTTTCCGTTCCTCAACAATCTCCCGACGAAGAGGCAAAGAATGCTTATGGCACTGAAGAAGAGTATGCGGGACATTGCTGACGTACTGTTGGAGAGGACTAGAAAGAGCGGTGCGGAGGATAAGAGTATCATTGGATTGTTGAGTGAGTTTGGCTTTGTGTGATAAGCGTACGGGGCCAGCTGCTAATACCACCTGGACAGTTAAGGCAGAGAGCGCAAATGGTGAACTCCACATGACTGAGGAGGAAGTTCTGGCTCAGGTAAGTCTTCCACAGCTACTGTATGTCTTTTCCTGGCTAACGTGATATGCCGCAGATGGTATGTTGTCTTGGACGTATAAAGGGTTGGCTTGTCCACTGACGTTCTTTTCTCCAATCACCAGAACGTGCTTTTGCTCGCTGGTACGTGTTCAATACCTTGTGCCTCTGCCAGCCATAATTCACGGTATTTTCAGGTTATGAAACCACATCTAGTTCGTACTATTCAGACTTTGTTAGTAATTTCAGCAAAGCTAACCTTCTACGACATTTCTGTTTCCAGTCAGTCTCACAGTACGCTTTCACACCTATACATGTTACATGGCTCCTTGTTAACATCAACTTACAGTGGGCCCTCATCGAACTAGCCAAACAGCCAGAAAAACAGACACGTCTTCGAAAGGAGTTGCTCGAAGGAGCTGGTGGGACAGACCCGACATGGGACCGACTCATGGGCCCGGAATTCCCTTACCTCGATGCTGTCGTTCACGAGATTCTTCGTATGCACCCGCCGTTAAGCGAGACAAATAGAGTGGTACGTGTTTCTCTTCTGCGTCCTTGCCCCTTATACGCTTGCTTACTTTCCTACCCAGGCGACCGAAAACGACATTCTCCCTCTCTCCGTACCATTCACCACCGCCGATGGTAAAGTCGTCGACAGCATCGCCGTCGCCAAAGGAACGACTGTTGCCGCCCCTATAAGATGCGTCAACCGTGCAGAAGCAGTTTGGGGTCCTAGGGCTAAGGAGTTTATTCCTGAGCGATGGTTAGGTTTCTCTGAAGACGAGAAGGAAAAGGGTGATGTGCGGGTTGAGTGGCAGGCCAAGGAGAAGATTTGGGGTGAAGACGGTATTCCGCCGACGGTGAGGGAGATTCAAGGTCATAAACATCTCTTGACATTCTCCGATGGACCGAGAACATGTCTAGGAAAGGGCTTTGCACTGGCAGAATTCAAGGTGCGTTTCCTTGGCTTCCTTGCCTGATGGTTGATAATACTGATGAACATATTAGGCGGCGCTTTCGGTTCTGATTAGAAACTACCAGTTCTCATTTGATGATCCGGATGTGAAGATTGGGTTGCAGAGGGCGATATTGCCTCGCCCAAAAGTTGAAGGATGTGATGGAGCCAAGGTGCCAATGAGGGTGAGGCGGGTTGAGTAGCTTATAGGAACTCTTTCGGATGGATATGTGCTTTCACTGCTATAGGAAGGACCCATAGCTTGTGATGTTGTATTGTTGCCCTTTCCCCTATATTGTCAATTCGGAGCACTAGTCCGACTAACATATATCCGCTCCAAGCTCTCCAGTGTGATGCGCCCTATTTCGCTAGGTTTGATTGTCCTTCTAGACTCAGGGGCTCGATCTCGTTGTATAGTCAATCCGAGGCTTCCCGGGGTTTCGTGCATATGCGTGGTGTCGCGCTGATGTTTTCGAAACCATTGTTTACGCAGTAAAGCGAAGAACGCAGATATTAGGCTATAGACAAGAATGAGGAACCAGAAGCACGCCTGTGAAACGAGTACAGTCTGCGATACGTTGAGCTACGTTGGAATGTGCATAAGGAGCAACAACAGTGTCGGCTGGGTCTTCAGGAAGCCAGCCTGCCGAAGCACCAGAAGGATCAGGAAGATGTATTGTCGGAGTGAGAAACGAGAACACATGAAAACCAGATGTCCTTCCATTATTATTTTTTCACCGTGCCATCGTCATAGTCGCCGAGTCTATACCTCTTGTACTTGGCCGGATGACTTCATTAATACGACTCGTATATTCCCAAGGCTCAGAATTCTAGTTACTCAAGGACATTAGTACTTCAAAGTATGAAGTACTCACAATCTTCTTGCTGATTTTCTCCTTGTGGAATGTCACGTTTACAGCTATTTTAAGAATTGTAGGCACTCGGAAAGATGAGATGTTTGCTATCGATGTCCGAGAAAAGAAGAAAAGCTTTCGGGACGCGGAGAAGAAGTTGGATATGTGACCGCATCCATCTGCCGCGTCATCTCATCCTCTGATAATCCTTCGCGGGCTCAGTCTTTCGGAAAGTTCAGACGAGTAAGCGCGCCACCTGAGTCGGTTATGCTTGCAATCTCAACGGGCAAGCGAGGTGGTGTGGGACACTATAGTATTGATCGTAAACTTTTAAATTCTCAAAATAGCTCGTCACATCAAAGTTGTGGTTGTGCGAAGCGTGTGATGTTGCCAACAGTAATCCACGTGATATACCGTTCATTAATAGATCGTTCTCGTTTCGACTCGCTTGCCCTTATTCCGGGTCCCAACGGCAAACAATATCCCTTGTAAGCACGTTAATCTCTGCTAATCTCTTGGAATGGTGGAATCTTGACCTTGCATGCTGCCCAACGTTACTACTCAAAATTGAAATTTCGAGCCTCTGATCCGGTTGTACATTCGATCATTCATCGATTAATCCGCAAGCGGCCTAAAAATTAGCATCAATTGAGTTGCGAGGATACAAGGATACTGGTCTATTTCATATAGACCAGCATATTACATATTTAAATATTACCGCCCAGCTGCGATCCATTCAACACTAATGCCAGTCCCCGCGCCATTGGAACAGTTTCTCACAGTTAGGAGAAGTGTATTGCTTCCAGTGATCTCCCTGTCGGTAAGTCACCATACATGGTCGCGTCGTCGATGAGCTGATGGAAGGTCGACTCAGGCGATGTATCTGGTCTATGGTAGGTAAATTCTTCGGTCTATTGGATATCACGAACCAAATGCTTCCAAGGGTTGAATATCGCGCTCTTTACTATCTATATCCACCTCTTTCGCCACCGACGGAATACGGGCAAGACCGCGTATCTTCCGGCGATAGTAATCCTTTTCGCCTTGTCGACACTGGTTGTCGTCAGCCAGTCGATCTTTCGGGGTCTCAACGTCGTACTCGCATTCGAGGCCGTCAAGAACGATGATTACACCTCTCTTAGACAGTTTTTGAGGCATGACATTCGAAAAACGCTGGCGTTGTAAGTTACTGAATACCACTCTTGCTTGGTTCAAATTGATGCCCTTTCCAGTGGTCTCAGTGATTTGTGTCCGCCCCTTCTCAAGTGCGCCTACTCAATTCTACCATTGCCTGCACGACACTAGTTGACCTTGATGATTTCAGCGCTGCCGCAGATTACATACTCGTAAGTATTGCCGTTGGTCTTTTCATTAGATGGACGGACCTCAAATCCGTTGTTCGTTGCAGATACATCGTTGCTATGTGATCTGGAGCTCTAGAAAGCGATTTGCAATACCTTTGGTGGGAGCATCGGTGATCACGAATGGTGCGTTTACCTACGATGTTTTCAAACCGTTCAACTCATAGTAGTTTCAAAAAGTTATCGGGCTTGTCGGGGCTTTCCTTTACACTATGGGTATTCGAGACATAAGGATGGAGGAGAATCAGCGCCTACTTGACACCGGAAAACACCTTGAGACAGTGTTCATGATTATGAGCGTTATAGTCAACATGGTGCTCACCATCATGACCGGTTCGTTGCCACCTCAAGTCTCGTGTTGTCTCTGTACTTACCGGCATATACAGCCGGACGAATCTGGTGGTTATATCGCGGAGCTCGTAAGTATAGTAGCAGCAGCAAACGACTATTCAAGTGGGCCGCAAAGATTGTGTGAGTACCTTTGATTCATGAAAGCCTTGATCAAACTCATCATCGCAACGTAGCGTCGAATCAGGAATACTGTATCCTACATTCACGCTCATTCAGTTGATCTGGACCAACACAAACGCGCTTAATGCCATCCCAATGGAATTTTCGGGAGTCTCCTATCAAATTGCTGTATGTGAAGCCACTTCTGCTCATGGGCTAATGGATCGGACTCAGCTGGATTTCAGGCTTTGGCTCCGACACTGATCATGGTTCGGGCACAACTTGGGCGAACTGTAGAATCCACGATGAACTCGCCTGAAGTGGTATCGGATATTCACTTCACTGATGGTCCTCTGCCTTCGCAAGGACACAGCTACGACACTAGCGTCACCCACGTACAGACGCATTCTATCAGCTTGAACATGAGGCTGACTCAGGAAGAACGCTCCGGAAGCCACAAGGATGGAGGGACGGTTTAGACGTCATACGATACCATAGTCTTTCGATACCATAGTCTTTTGTTTCTAACGGTTCTTTTCATGAAAGAACGTCGGTTGTGTACGCATAATAGTGAACATCCACTAGTAGTCACGGCAGGTTGCCTGTGAGGAAGAAGTGGGAGGTAAAGAATTGCGGAGATCATAAATTATCGGCGGTCTGCGGCGCCTCGAGGCGGGGACAGTTAAGGGGACGTTGCTCTCTGCCTCCTGCTAGATCAGAATGGCCGTGCTGTCTCCATGTGGCAATAGACCTGCGGATCTTGCTTTCTGGCAGCCAGTGCTTTCTACCTGAGGAATCGTTTCTTCATTCGATTGATCCAACGGTACGAATGGTCATGGATCTTGGGAATTAAGATGGCCCACCCGAGATAGTCCAAAGAATGTGTTTGACGCTCGTAATGAAACCGTTTCTTCTGAACGAGGATCAGAGCTGAAATATATCACTTACTGCACAAGGAACAACTTTCGATATGCAGGTTCTTTGTTGACCTTTGATTGGGTTCTACAGTACCCGGTCTGACAACAGTGAGATGAGGTAATCAAATTCCCGACTTTCTCAGCTCAGGCCAGCTCGAAAATAATGAAGGAGAAAACCAAGCAAGTGCTAAGCGCTAAGCTCTCAAGTATCTCAAGACTATCGTTGAACTACCAAGCTGCCGCCACTACCAAATTCTTCAGCGCTTCAGCAGTCAAACTCCTACTCACCGATACTGTACATACTCGCGAGCATGACGCGAAGACCAAGTTGCCATCGGTTCGAATTCCACTTATCCGTATTTGGCGCCAGTCGATAGGTCATTTTCGACCCTCCAGGGGGAGTTCGCGAATTATCGCAAAGTGGATCAGCAGCTTCTGACACCTTATACGAACAGACCGAGGCCCGTACTAATGTCAAACTGAGGAAGGGTTGAGCAGGTAAGTTATCATGGCTTAAGGGGTAAGCGAATCATTTGGTTGACTGGTGGGCTGGTAGAGAAACGCTTTGTATACGAAGGGCATGTGATGTCCTCGTCGGATGGAATTTCTCTGCTCGGTTTGGTATGTGAGGCTCCGTGGTTGCATAGATATGTTGGCTGTGGGAGATGCTCGGGGAATGAGATGGCGGGGCTGAGTCTGCTTGAGGAGGATTGCTGAAGGGCCTAGGTGGGTGTGAGGGTCTTTCTCGTACCATTACCATCATCAACGTAATCTCCTCAGCTCTCGACTTTTAGACTGAATAAACACTCGGAATGCTGGAATGTCCTTGTGGGCAATATTCTAACTGATGTTGATTGAATAGACCCGGATGTGCGTACTTGTGACTGTTCAGCTTTTCTGCTCGTTGACCCAATTTAGTAGGTTGGCAGACAGTCTCGACGTATCTAGAACGGTCCCGAACTCGTTGCATTGGAACTTAATGTATGAACATGTTGGACTTCTCATTTAATTCCGAACCGTCTGCGCGCTCTCCTGGCGTTCGTTAGACCGGTCACTCTGGCCCGCAAATTCATTGATGATTTCACCACCGAAATCCACCACGTCGATTTCGACATCCCACGACACCTTGGCGGGAACCCGTGAGCTACTTACACATGTTCCTAGACTATGGTGTGGGAATGTGACCAGAATGAACAGTTCATCTAGGTTTTATTTGACGTTAACCTCCGTATTGAAGAAAGCGTACATGAAGGAGGCTTGACTGCGGAAAGTCATAGTTATCGTTGGTCAAGAGCCCCAAATGTCTACTCACGTCTTCGAGGACATTCATGGTCAAGATCTTGCTTATCATCCCATGGTATGTAAGTTCTGATTATCATCTGCATAGATCGGTGTATGTAAAAGTGTTCATCTCTTTTGACAGGAAGATATAAAGCAGCAATAAGGGAGATTCTCAGGTTAACACGCCCCTTCTCGCATCATGTCTGGACTGGGTATCTACACTGCTACAGTTTCATTCCTCTTGATCATTGTCGTACTCAAGAAACTATTTTCTCGTCATTCGAATGAAAACTATCCCCCTGGCCCGCCTGGGCGAGTTTTCATTGGGAATTTGAGGGAGATACCTGATAAGAAGCCGTGGTTGGCTTATACAGAATGGGCAAAGAATTATGGTATTTACTCTGTTCTACAACCCAAACTCCAGCAATGCTAATCCTCATCCATGTAGGTGAACTAATGCATCTACAGGCTATGGGCGACCATATTGTAATTCTGAGTAGCGCTGACGCTGCAAATGACTTGCTCGAGAAGCGCACTCGGATCTATTCAGGTCGACCCTACGAGGATGTTGCAATAACGTATGTCCAGTGTTGGTGAATGCATGGGTTCTACTGATATCGCGACAGCGTAGGGTGGGGCTTCAACATCGGTGGGTCGTTATATAACTACTTGACATCAATTTACTGATTCCTTGCTTATCTGCTTCATCAGGTTTACAAAGCTATTCCGATACATGGCGTCGGAGCCGGCGAATGTTCCAGCAAATCCTTCGACCAGACGCGGTCGTTCAGCTACGTCCTGTCATCCAAGAATGCATCGGCATATTTATGCAAAATCTGATCGAAAGTCCCGAGAAGTTTATGGATCATATCGCAGTGTACGTATTTTCCTGGAAAGACGTCATACTTGGTTCATATGTGTAATAGGTTGTCCGGTGGGTTGGCCTTGAAGACCATGTACGGAATCACTGTGAAATCTGAAGAGGATACTTTAATCTCTATTGCGAAATCTGCTGCGGAATCCGGGGACAAAATTTTCGCGCCGCACTTTATTGCCATCCTGAAGTGTTGTCCGTTCATCATGTCCGTTCCTCGCTGGGTTCCAGTCCTAGGTCATGCCAGGCGACACATTGAATTCTCTCAAAACCTTCTAGACGGCATACGCGAGCTACCACTTCAGCAAGCCCAGAAGAGTATGGTGTGCTATGTGCAGTTGCGTTATAGCTGTTCTTTGAGCTTGACTCTCGCCTTCAAGGAATCCGGTGTACCAAACGATGGTGTTGCTGTCCGCCTCCTCCGAGACACCGATCCGGGAGACGTTGAGCGGATTCGTCTAATCAAAGACGTAGCATCGCTGACCTACTTTGGTCAGTCTTCCCCATGACTACTGCTGCACATTCTTGAAGCTGAGTTCATTCATTCCGGACATAGCCGGAGCTGACACGGTGTGTATCTCACCAGCGTATTGCAAGGATCTGCCGCTTAGTGTTTAAGTTGCTGCAGACTTTATCCTCTACTGGTACATTCTTTCTCGCAATGGCGAAGAACACCCAGGCCCAGCAAAGAGCTCAACAAGAAATTGATGCTATCGTGGGCAGGGGCCGTCTTCCAACCCTTGATGATCGGCGGAGTCTACCATACGTTGAAGCTATCTATCGAGAAGTAATGAGATGGTATCCTGCGCTTCCCATTGGTAGATGCCCACTTGCTATCATCCGCAATAACTCAATGGCAACTCGACTCGACAGGCGTTCCACATATGGCAACAAAGCCCGATAGCTACAAAGGGTACTATATACCTCAAGGTTCGTTACTGAAGACCTAAATTAACGAGATTTACCAAGAACAATCAGGGACCATTGTATTTTCAAATATCTGGTGCGCTATTCAAGTTAAGTTTGGACGTATACTAAATCTTGCACCGGCCATTTTCAAGGGCAATGTCCCATGATGAAGACATTTATCCCGAGCCACACAAATTCAAACCTGAGAGATTCCTGAATACTAGCGGAAATATAAATGACGTGCTGGCGTATGGTTTTGGAAGAAGGTGACCTGTGTTCCCCGATCATTATTCGGTCTTTTGAGAATTGATACAGATGATCCATAGAGTCTGCGTTGGACGACATTTGGCCGATACCGTACTATGGTTGACCTTTGCTTCCGTTCTTGCTTGTTTTGATATCAGAAAGGAGAAGGACGAGCAGGGGAATGAGATTGATATACCTGAACATTATTCAGATGGCCCAGGGCTCTTCTCGTAAGATTCACCTTCTCTTTTCGTCAGCGACTCTGAAGTACGGCTGCAGACACCCGCTGCCATTCCGATGCAATATCACCCCGCGATATGCTGGGGTGGAAAGTTTGATAGCTTGAGTGCCACGCCAACTTCATTTTGTGGGGTACATAGTACTCACAGTGACTACTGCCGGACAGACCACAGTGAAGTACGGGATTTCCCATCATCTCTAATCTTCCGTTTCTGTAACTGTAGCACATCACCAGTCTTGTTTACATTTCTTGAGGAAAGTCCAACGTTGACTGGAGACCGGCGTTCAGTGCGATACAATAATGGCTTTGGACATCGGCGTGTTTGTAGCCTGGATATCATTCTTTTCTCTCGATATCATTCGTCAACTATTCTTGTAAATACAGGATACGGCAGATACATTGTAACTCGGTTTGCTCAAAAGCGTTTTCGTTGCAGCGTTCCCAGGCCCTCGATATGTAAGAGTCACTGTTGAATGAAAAAGGCAATCTCGCCCGTCAGTCTCGCTTAATACGATTCGTGTTGCCCTGGAAGTGTAGGAGAGGTATGTGATAGGTGCAGCACTAGAAACCTGCTTCTTCACCCCAATACCCACTTCGGCAGTTCAATAATTCACCTTCTCAATCACAAGCATACTCAATCACCGCACTTCGCCTCCCAGCCATCTCCCATAGCCCACACGTCTACACAACCGCCCCCCTCAGACCTTTGTCTTACCACAAACTGAATGTACCAAATCTGTCCCCTTAGATTAACCTTGTAGCTTATTTTAACCCTTAGTACGATCTCGCTTTCAACTCCAACATGATTGAACATCGAGGTGCGCGTACGCGTGAAGTTAGCGGGCGGTACGGCCCCTACCCAATTATAGTAACGTTGGTTTCTCAGGCCCTTGATTTTCTCACGTGCAAACCTGGAAAACAGACGCTCCGGGTATTCACTCATATTCACTTGATACGTAACTTTCGCTTAGCCTATATGTCGCTTCCCATCAAATTCGAGCCTCCTATCAAATTCGACCTTGATGACACTAGGACATCACACCGAGCTCAGACTCTGGTGGACTACCCCAATCTGACGGCCGCCTTTCACAAGGACTATCCACCACCGAAAGACGCCGGGACTATTCAGGTCACTGGCATCCTGAGCCACTCCAGCCGTTCAACCGTCTATCTTGGTCGGTTCACAGGGAAAAACATTCCTTACGATGGCGAACTCGCCATCAAGGTTGGCGACACGGATAGACTTGCCGACGAGGTGGCTTGCTACGCCCACTTGTCCGAGCAACAGGGCTCTATAATCCCACGGTTCTTTGGAATCTTTCGAAACCGAACCCGGTTTGGCACCTTTCTAGCTGGTATCGTTTTGGAGAGATTTGGTGATCGACTGGACTGTCTCTTCCACGACTTACAACGGGAAACCAAGTATGTTCTCGTCCCTTTCTTCATGACCTAATCTGATCCCCCTCAGATGTCTCATTCTTCACAATCTCTCCACTATCCATGCGGCGGGTATTCTACTGGAAGATTTCACAGAACGGAATATTCTCATACGTGGTCGTGAAGTGCGGTTCATTGACTTTGAAGATGTGCAAGATCACTCTTGCCATTCGGCGTACAACTTCCTGAATGCCTCTGAAGAGCCGCTTTTCGACGAGTTAGCCGGTATCTGTCGCAATATTCGCAGTGCAGCCTTCGAGATGGGGTTCTGGTCGTTCCGTGAGTCGCTTTGGGATTTTGCGTCACATGAAGCTTATGCAGCCTACAGCCATGGTACAGATCAACGGTACAAAATTCTCTACTGCAAGGGGCCTACCGCGGGACCAGAGTGTCATTGACATGCTTCATCCTACGCATCTGCTCGAGAAATATGACAGGTTCGAGACGCGTAATCTGCTACTTGTGTACTATGAAATTGTTCGCAAGCGGATGGTGAATGGTGAAACGGCGAAGCAACTTCGGGAAGATATGAAGCGCGTTATGGAGGAGGCCGAGGTGCAATGGAAAGAAAGGTTCGGCTTCCTACTTTCAGCCTTTAATTGTCGACTGATGTCCCTCCAGATTCCCTCGCATGGCGGAAGCCCAGCGCAAATGAGAGGAGTAGAGGCTTCAGGAGCGATCCTCATCTCCTTGTATGGTTATGAAAATCCATATCGTATAGTGACCGGTGACAGAGATAATGATATCAGTAATTATACTTCAAACACTATTCACTATATGTAGATTTCCGAATCAATAATTCACATAATAATAATTAAGATACTCTATAGTGACAGTGAAAAATCATGAATGAGGCCCATGGTGGAAGCGCAGTGGGAAATATCAGGCATAGGAACAAATCCAGAACGAGACGAGTTGGAAGCTTTGGACTGAATTGGGATTGGGTGAGGAAGTGGCAGTGTATTGGCTAGGATGTAATGTGGAGAGGGCCACAGTGAGTCTTTGGTTCCGTTTTGTGCAGATGTTTCTAATGGTATCCTCAGCTTGAGAATTCCGGGCGGCGAGAACGTCGGGGGTTTTCCAATGTTATAGTGGTATCTAGAGCTCGCGGCGTGGGACTTCCAGCAGAGGGTGAACCGACAAGTCGAGTAGCGTGGGGAGTGTAAGGGTCTGCTCCAGTCGAAGTGCCAATGAGTACTGATGGAGGTGGTGGTAAATATGATGCTAGGGCCTGATCGATGTTTTTGGGCGCGGCAAATCTAGGAAAAGAACCGTCATGAGCACTGTATTTTGGTAGGGGTTACACTACGATACAGAACCTTTGGTCCCAACCACAGTAAGCTATGGGTTCCCCGGCATCTAAGTGCCGTTCTATGTGAGCAAGCCGTTCAGCGACATCAGCTGGTAGTTCAGGCAGCGCCGTCCTTGGAAGCTGTATCAACCCGACTGATAGTGCCTGGAAAGCCAAGAAATGCTTTAGCGTGACTTCTCCATAATCATATTGTCGCAATATATAGAGACGGCGAGGATGTTCCACACATCGTAAGGTGAAGATAGTGGTATTGAACGAACTGAGAATGTTGTAGTGGACGTCGAGAGTGACCATCTGTTGCCAGATCTGGTATATGACCGATAAAACAGAGTGAATGAATTCAACAGAAGGTTCACCTGTGTCAGCATCTTTGAAACCTTGTCCAGGGTTCCACCATCAGAGATGGTCTTCCATCGAAATAGTACAGGTAGGATGCAGTGCCGACTACTGTGGCAGTACTGAAGCGCAGCAAGGATTAGTTCCCTACAAGTCTCCTTTGTCAGCGAGTTGGGCGACTTGATTTCAACTAGCTTCGGAAATTCGACCAGTGTCCTGCTTGCATCTGTCGCAGCTGTCTTGCCTTTCACCGCCTTGACATCGTTTGCAACCTTTGCGCCTTTTTCTGTTATTGAAAGTACTGTTGAACCCAAGTCCCTCATTCGCTTAAGTCCACGATCAGGTATGGACTCGTCGCGGCTCCCAGAGAAGGAGGTAATAGAGTAAGTGCCAGGCAGCGATAAAGGAACCTTCTTGCTACCAGAAGAGTTACTGATATCCTGAAGCATTTGAAGGAGCACGACGGTAGGCCCAAGAAATCTGTGGACAATGTGGTCGGCTACTCCACCTTCCGAGCCTGCTACTGTCGAAAGATGTAGTCCAGTCACCTTGGGATTAAAAAGCTGGATGACGGCCACTTCTTCACTGTTTCGGGGACTAACGGTCATGTTGGCCAAAGACCGGTAAGCGGTCAGATTCTCGAGCGCCTTGATAAGCTCGTCCATCAAGTTCTCCGAATAAACAATCTCCCGTAGCTGTTTTTCGACTTGAGGATTCATATCTGCCTCAGTGGGCCCTCGAGTAGATCTGGAAATGTTTTGCGCCATGCTAAGTCGTCGGTCATCAGGAAAAGGCTGCTCGAGGTATGTCTGGATCTTCTCTTCACGCCGAAGAGTAAAGGCTGAAAGGTCGAAGTGTTGATTGAATCTAAGGTTGGCGACTTTGGCTTTTTTTCGTGCTTCTCGATGTCGGCGGCCGGGCTTCATCATCCGTCTTCCTTTTCGATGGAATGACACCAGTGTGAGGATGGGACGTGGAGGGTTGCAAGCTTTCGTCTTCCGGCACCTCGTCGCCACCGCCAACATCCGAAGTCCTTTTTGGTCGTTGGCTGCCCAAAACCTGCGGATTCCCCAACTTGAAAAGTTCCGGGTCGAGTTCAGCAAAACTGCGCCCACTCCGGGTCTATAAACCATGGCGAGATGTTAGCAGTCTAATACCACGAGTAAAATTCGGTTCGTTACCGTTCTTGAAGGCCAGTCAGGGCATTTCCCTTATTCTACGTCTTGCAAAACGAAGCGATCAGCATCCACTTAGATAAGCCTAGGGGTAGATAGTAAGCAACTTAAATCGAGATTTTGAACTCTTCTGGGATCCAAGGGCCCGTTTTACTCGTTAGATGACAGCCAAAAAGACAAACCTTCTGCAACGGAAGAGAGATCAAGATACTCGCCTATGTGCTTTGGGTGCTTGGGAAGTTGATGATGGTGGAAGAAAGAAAGAAGGAATGACGCCCACGCGGGCGCTAATAGTCAAGGCGTAAAGACAGTGCATTACTTAAATTAAGTACAACAAGATTGGTTCGACAGCTGCAATCGGGACTTGACGTGAATATATACAAATAGTGGCTTGGTAGTTAGATGATTCAGAAACATAACATATCTCTCTAAATATGATGTCAAGTGCTGGGCGTGTCATTGCGATTGAGACGCTGCAAAGTCCAAGGATTTGAAAACAAGGAACCCAAGAAATAACAAGTAACGACAGCATCCATGAATAATTAAAGAGGAAATTGCAGTGAAATGTACAATATTAATGATGATGTGATGAGGAGACGCAAAAGAAAAGGTTCATCGTGCACAACGGAACAAATGAACGGAAGCTGTAGTGTTTTTCGGCGGCCGGATATGCAAAGGAAGGAATGCGAGGGAAGGTGGCAGATGCGATGTCACCGCACCAGCATAAAACAGATGGTACATAGCTTGAAGGACGGATCGACAGCTGTGATGCCATTGCGTGTACCGCTCGACAGTTTAATACGAGAACTTCATCAACCAGGGGTTCAAGACAATCTGTTCGAATTGGGAACTAGTCAGCTCATGGTCATCGGTAGTCAATAGTGAATAGGTAGGGGCAATGAAGTGAGAAAGAAAAGCGCCCGACTGAATGAGCCCTGAGGGCTGATAGAGAGAGACGAGAACAGGCCCAAGGCACCAGGACAGGCACCACAGCGAGAATGTCGCTTGACGTGGTGAGGTGAGATGGAATGATTGTCGCCTTTGTCCCCGAGACGGCATGACCGGCGTTGCACCGGGCTCATCTCCGACGAAAGCAAGAACAAGAAAGAAATACTCACCGGAACCAAGGCATGGCATCCGACGACCAAACTAACAGGGATAATCAAAGCCCAGTTCCATCCTGGAATCTGATACTCGAAAGGTATCAAATCCGTCGACATAATAATCATCATAGCAATGATCATAATGCAAATCGTGAACGATAGACGGAAGTTCCTCAAGATCCTCGGCACTTCAATCCAGAAGGTAGACTTCTCCACTTCCTTACCTGTCGATCCCCAGGTCATGTCATATGAGAATATATGCGCGAGGATAGCCGTGGACAAGTGGATCGACAGACCACCGAAGAAGAAGACAAAGAAAGGTACCCATCGAAGGTTCTCGACGACTGCGCCTAGTAGGGACCGGTGGCCAATTCGGTATTCGAGGAGCGTGAAACCGATATTACCAAGACCAGGGAAAACAACCACACAAGCGAGCAAGATCTCGAAACTCTTCAAGTAGAACCGATCCAGGTTAGGTGCCAACCCAAGCAGGAGGTAGTTGAGAATGGATCCAACTGTGGCGGCGGCGATACCGTAGTACGAGAACATATCTGCGCAGCACATTGGTGTTAACGGTCATCTCGGGGGTGTGGATGTAGAGAGGTACATACAACTTGTCATTCCGATCTTGTAGTGCACGGGTGCTTTGGACATCAAGAAACCACTAAGCTGCTTCGAGATAGGTCCCTTACGCCACCATTGAATGAGCGGGTTGAAGATGATTTCGTCACAGCCTAAACAAGCAATCGTGAGTGCTCAATTCGGGCAAGTCTAAGAGAGATAAGGGTCTTACCGTATGCATACTTTTGCCACCTAGCCAACTCATCGACAACCGTGAGCGATACACCTTCTTTGAAGCCTCCATTGGAGTAGGTTGCCCAGCGGAGGGTGTATCCCTTCAACAGTAACCTCAAAGCCAAGTCGAAATCTTCCGACACGTTACTTTCGGACCACATCTTCCTTTCAGGAGCCATCACTTCGCCTCCCTCAGCACCGGCAGCAGCGCGAGCCTTGGCCTCATCAAAGTCATAAGGATCGAGGAAACCGGCATCTTGCACCGCCGACCATCGCAGGAAAGCATTATGTCCGACGAAGGGAGCCACCTCACCGTTAGCGCATCCATAAGAGATACACTTGTTGATACGACGCGTGAAGTGGGTGATACCGTTTTCAAAGTAGTGGTGTGCGACTTGCATGACGTCTGATCAAAAGTAAGCGCTTTTGCATGGGTACAACAGTGATGGGAGAAGACATACCACTTTCATGTTGAATGATACCAACACTCTCGCCACCCTTGCCGAACATCTCTCTTGCCGCATCTCTGAAGCAATCCTCGGGCACAATGGTATCGGCATCAATAATCAAGATGATAGCACCCATACGAAGCGAAGAGGGGTGAGATGCTTCTGGCTTGAACTTGTACCCGCTCTCACGGTAAATCTCTTCGATAGCGAGGTTCATAGCCTTTTCTTCGAGATCCTCTCCGCTATCCCTCTCTTCTTGGGATTCGAGGAGAATCTGGAGGTGGCGCTCGAGTTTCATGGAGAGAGTTAGACCGTAATTCATGCTGGGCATATAATGAGTTCGAATCTCGGTAATGTAGCATGGAACTTACTTGCTAGCCTTCTTGAACTTGCCGCGACGCTTGAACCCGCCTTCCTTGCTATCATGACGCGGACGAGCAACCCATCCGATATTGTGATTGGCATAGAATTGAATACGTTCATTTCTAGACGTGAATGACGAGTCAGTTTCGTAAAATGTTGACATTGACGACGGGAATCAGACAAACCTGTCCTTTTCCGAGATAAGCCTCAAACCGTCGTCACATACGAAGATGGCAGATGTTCCTCCTTGACGTGCGTACGTCTGCATAGCCTTCTTGATCGAGAAAATGGACGGGGCACTGTGTTATCTGTTATCAGCAATATGGCCGCAGAATCTACGAGGAAGAGACGCACATAGTCAGCTCTAAACTTTCCTTGTATACTGGCAACTGAATCGTAATGTGTGGGAGGTTGTTATCCACCTCTGGGTCGGCAGGTGGTGGTAAGGCGGAGTAGTATACCGAGTTTTCATGATACTGGGCGACGGGACCGAAAATGAGTGAAAGGTTTCCAACGAGTTGGAGGCAGAAGAACTGTGGAGAATATGCGTTAGAAGGTTCGTTCCGGAAGATAGTACGAAGAACATACAATAGAGACAGCGTAGATAACCGGGAGAACGACGATCAAAGCAAACCGGGACGCGACACCGTCAAGGATGTACTCCTCGACAAGCACAGAAATACCGGATGTGATGAAATCTAAGAATGAACGCTTAGCATTTGCTCGACGTCAGTGCGAGGAAAGGACCTACAGAGAGCAAGGCCAGCACCAGTTCCGGCATAGAACGGTCCTAAGAGCACATGCTTGCGCTTCTCATCATTTCCTTCCTTCTCGGCGTCGGTAGGCGTCGGCGACGAAAGCTTCCACCACCCGAGCGGATTCCATTTGTTCTTCTTTTTGGGCTGCGTCACGGTAGTCTTGACCTCTTCCTTCTCCTTGGTCTCAGGCACCTCTCCAAATCGGTGCGTGAGGGCCGCGCTCCGGTCAACACCCTCCATACCAAGTGGACCGGAGACGACAGGCTCATTTCGGTCAAAGAGATCGACTTGAGAGTTCTCCCGAGTATGTATTGTTGTACCTGCATTAGAGATAACAGAGTACGATGGAGGTCCACGTTTTGGGACACCTCGTGTTCGCCAGACGTATTTGATGAGTTTTTCTTCCATTTCTTTGCATAGGTCGACGACTTCGGCTACACCGTCATCGTTGGAAGAACCAAAAGACCACAAGACGAGGCAGAGATCCTGTGGATCGGCAATGAATGCTGCTCGCTGGTCCTTTTCGGCTGACGGGAGTTCTGACATATTAGAGATGATCTGGATGTGAGTGTTCGATTCCAGAGGAATTGAACGCTCTACGAACGACTACTGTTAATATTTTGCCTTTTTGTTTTTGAATAGAATATCGACATACCATTTTCAATGATGCGCGTCAAAACAGCATGGACGGCTGCTCCCTTCAACTTGACTGCAACCGCGGGATTCAACCTTCGTACATTCTCTTCAAACTTGACCAAGTCGGGTGTCGCTTCGTACGGGAACACACGGAAAAGACCATCTTTGCCTACTGTAGACTCGACACGGAGACATACTGCGCCTCCTGCTTGGCTGAAGGAGGAAGACTGCGTATGTGCAAAGATACTGTGAAGAAGAGCATCGAAAGCATCGTAGTCAGCGTTCTCGATGGTGATGGCGTCCGGTGAAGGACGGACAGCGTTTCCAAGGGGAGAAGGGTGTGATGGAATCCGTGTCAAAGGAGGATTAGGGCGAAGGAACGTGGAAGATGCTGATGGAGAAGGTGGTGTCGACATCGTGGCCGGGGTACTCGTTGTTGTCGATGGCGTTGAGGAAGAGATGAAAAATGAGCTCTTCGCCGTCGAGCTTGATGAGCAAGTCTAGAGAAAAAGGAAGGGAAGCCCGAGCAACCAAGAAAGTCATGATTTGGGTTCCTTTTATTTTGACTGACAGGTGTTGTTGAGTCCTGACCTCGGTTGTGATTACTCCGTTTGGAAGTATTCAAATCTGATTCCGCCCGGGTACTAAGGTTTTGATCCTGGCCTGTGCCCTGATTCTAGACACTATGCCGACGTCGACTAAACGCCTCAGTCAGATCTGCACCGCCCTTGACTCAACTTGGACTCAACTCCCTGTAAACGCCGCCTAAAAACGATTTCCGACTCGGGATGTAAAGTATTCTTGGACAAGGAGCTGGAAAAATTCGCAAGGCACTGGGAAGACTAACGAGATTTGCGCTTCTGGAAGAGGTTACCATGAATCATGCATGACGATTTTCTCTGGTATCTGCTAAGACCACTCGGAAACAGTTCAAGCTGTCCGCACCTGTATCTGTTTCCTCGACGACCCTTGCTCGATATCTTCCTTATCTTCAGAAAGGAGGCTGCCCACAGCCACGATATCGGTTACATTCGCACTCTACCCTTTCGGCGTGATTCATTGCATTATCCTTGTCACCCCTATTGTGCATTATCTCGACTCGTGCGAAATTCAAACGGAATACAACATCACATTCTTGCCACATTCCATCCGTCATAATCATGACTTGCGTACCTTGCCCTTGTCCCTAAGTCATTTCATGCTTAGTTCGCGTCAATCTGTGCAAGGGAAGCGATATTCCGGCGTCGGGAAAATCACCACTCCGCCCGTCCAACTAGTGATTGGGCCCAGGCTATGGATACGTATGGGCGGTCGCCCTTAAATCAGGTACTTTCCCGGGGTGCTAGACGTCGTGAATGATTTGCTGATACTTGCTTGAAAACAAGGTCAGTCTGATGCTGATGCCATGGATGAGGCACGCATGGCGTCGACCTTGTCGGATAACCGAACCTAACGCGAAGAAAGAGATAAGAAGACGTTAGAGTGGGCTATCTGTACGTCGTTAATTCCGCCCTGCCGGCAGCAACGGGGCTCTCATCTGTGGAGTAGAGGCGTCTTCTAGCTTGTCCTTGCAATCCTTGGCCGCTTGCTGGATTTGTCCCAATGGATCTATTTTTTCATTTTGCCCATTTACTCGGGCAGCGGAGTCGATCGCCGTTATCTCCCCGTACACAATTACCTCCGGGCTACTGCCTCCTTACGGTTCCTTCGACTGCAGTGCTTGCTTGCACCCCCTCCTCCCCGCCCTAGTTCGGACGTTGTTATTGCTCAATCAAAGTCCTCGATCTCGACCAATATTAAAAAAACCTATGGCCATGTCAATCAGGAATCAAGATGTAGTGTGACGCGAACAACAGAATAGGACTCTGGACCTGAACTTACGACTTATGAATGGGACCTGACATCAGAACGTGTCTGCTTGATTGCGGGACCGGGCAAAGCAAAGATGTACGTTTTAAATTCTATTTCTGACATAGTACTGTAAGGCTCACGGAATGAGTCTATTTCGTACGCCCGTTGAACTTACAAATGCCAGGGATTCGGGGGAAAACGCACAAATCAGGCCACGTATACGGGAGGCAACAGCAGTGGAAAGTCAGGTCGATCATAGAAGACACACCTACGCGAGCTGGTCGACGGTCAGTCAATGCGACGACGTACATGATCCGAAGTTCAGACGTCAGTGGGGGCCGCGCAGCGATTTGAAGACTAAAACAGGCTTACACGATTCAATGTTCGTGTGCAGTTTATCGCTCGGCGTTTTTCGGTGACCACCAAACAGTCCCTTGGATTCTGGTCATCGGAAGGTGTTGGTAGAATCGACTCGTGGGATGCAAAGAGCTCAAGAAGTCGGGCACATGTCCTTGGGATCTTCTCGACGTTTCTGAGGATCCTCATTGAGCTGGCACCTGGTACTCGATTGAAACCGAGCGTCCTTGTTCATCTTGCGTCATCTATTCTCCTCAAGCATAGGAAGAGAACGGTAGTCGTTGCTCTGACGAGCTAAACGGGAGCAGGCCCTGGAGGTAAGCACCCGGTGGAGTCACGAACTTGAAGGTAATATCGGGTTCGGATTGGTCACCCTAGTAGGCATTGGGCGTAGCCCTGTTGCAAACATCACAACGAGCTATTCTTAGGTTGGGAAATCTACCGTAGCTCTCACTGTCTTTCACAGTAGAACGGAGATATTGGATAAAAGCTGGCGATAGCGGCACAAAGGAATTCGGCAAGATATCCGATGACCTAGGCATCAAGTACCTCTGCCGTTTTCGTGCGTATGGCAAGCTTTTCCAATACCCCTGCATCATTAACGGAATACATTTTCCCGTGAAGCTTCCCTAGCGTAAACACGGACCCCGGTGGGAAATTAGGACGAAAGAATGGTACCGTGAAGGGTAGGCGCTGGTTAGGCGCTATGTATCACGTGTAAGACGCGTCGCGCCCTGCACAGCCACATCGTTGAATCCATAAAGCGTTCTTTGCCCGCTCTTTTCACGTTCCCAACTTTTGAACTACCACCACACAGCTTGTGGATATGTACTCTCTCGCGCAAACTACTTCTCTATTTCCGCTGGCCACGTTCTCAATCAACTGGCCTTCCCACAACTCTGTCCTCGGCACCCTACACGGCTACATCCGTACGGCCCTCGACAGCCTTTACCTCAAACCGCCAGAAGATCCTGGCCCTTCTCGAACAATTCCTCTCGTATTTGAAACAACGACAACTCGCCTTTTCGTCAATGGCTTTGAGTATGGTATTTGGAACTCGGCTTTGATAGTTTTGGCTTCCTTCTCCGGTTTGGCTTTGGGATGCCGAAAGGTGTGTTATACTTATCTTTGCCATTTAGGAATACGCTAGTCTCCTTTATGCAGAACGTGACACACCTTGTTCTACTTGCTGCGCTGTTTAGCCCCATCGCTATCGTCTTGCACCTCTGCCCGGACATGTTCAGCATCATGAACGGCCCCTTTATCGGGGATATGCAGCATTTCTGGAACAGCATGACACTGGACAACTATGTCGATACAATCCAGTGCTTGTACGCAAACGACTTTGATAGTATACACCAACTGGTCATCCCGTTCTTCGACCACTCATACCAATCTGTCATGATCGCTCGTGGTACCGCATTGTCCTTTGTCGTTGCATCAATGGAATCAGGCTACAGTCATCTCGTTGACGTCGCTAAAGGTGGGCTCATGGTTGTCGATGTGATGACCACCTTCCTCCAGGTTGTCCATGGTATTCCTCTTCCGACTTTTACTCGACTCGCCTTTACCGGCCTTGGCTCTTGGGTGTTCGGATGGATGCTAGTCGGTCCTCTTATCCAGGCTTATTCCTCTAGACCTCGTATCTCTTCGCGATTGGCCGCCATCATCGACCTTTTGAAGCATTCCTACATGATCACGATTGACATGGTCCTGTACATTCTCGAAGCACTCTCGGCTGCAACGCGTATGGTTTTGTTCATCGGCATCGGCACCACTAATGGTTTTGCTCGCCTCTACGATGCAGCACGTAAACTACCGAGTATCGCTTGCACCGCTTACGGATCTCCGGACAAGTTCCGTTCGAACAAACATCACATGTATCGAGCCTTAGCTCGAGTGGTTCATGTATATGTTATTTTCTAGCCTAGGAAGAATGATCATTTTCATTGTCTTCGTTCCCGCTTTCAAGCCAGAAGAGGGTTGCGAAGTCCTACGAACTATGTTCTATATTGACCTGTCCGCTGCCTATCGGACCATCACTAACGCGTTAATCGTCGAACCTCGTACAATCTAGCTTAGCCTTTTCGTACCGATGAATTTGAATGGATCCTTTGGTGTCGCTGTCACCTATTGGGATGACCGTACAACACGCGACGGTAAGGAGTTTAGCGACTTTCGAGGTGACGTTTGGATCGAAACTTGCATGAAACTAGGTCCAGGTAAAGTGACCTGTTGCCTTTCTTCCTGTTGTTGCTGACCTGTGGATGTTAGTCCACCTCGCGTTTTCTGTAATCGCGGTCAAGGCCGCACGTTGACCCTCTTCTTTTCTTTTCTGTTATATCGAAAACCATTAAAAAGTTGAAAAGGTAACACCAGGGGCAGTCGAAAATCATAAGTAAACTCTCATCTCATTCTTTCTCGTCATTCTCTTCCCTCGAACTATCTGATTTTTGAAAATTCTATTCCTTTCTATCCTTTATACCCTCGGAGATCTTATACCAACATAACTACCTACATCTCTAATCCATTATGCCTCCACTACATCTGACGTACCCGATTCCCTTCTCTAGATTCCTGGTGTTCGCTCTGGCGTGGATCAAGAATTCTCGAAGCCCAAGTATTCTTCACTTCGACACCTCAAATCTTGACATCAACCGCTGTATCCGCCGTCGCCGCCGCGAAGAGTTCGAGCTGCCAGGGAAAGGTAGTGATCCAGGCCCAGCCACACCCATCCTCTGCACATCCTTCTATCATACTGCGCCGTTGCTCCCACTCCCAGTCAAGGAAGGCTACCTATTTCGATGAACGGCTGTCGATTTGATGAGTTTCTGGGCACGAGTATGGAGTGAAGGAGTGCACCTCGTCGAAGGCTTATCATCAAACTCGACTATGCTTGGCTCTTCAAGTTCGCGAGTTTCCCGTAGTCGCTTCGATGGTGGTTCTCCGATGAAGGTGTACTCTTTCCTTAAGCTTCCGTATCTTGTGTCTTGCGATTCAGGTTCACAGTTGAACGTTGATATGGCGTGGTCTGACATGACTTGAGAGGTAAGTGAAGCCTTCGGTGGGCTGGTGGGGAAGTGTTTTGTGTATGATGGGCATGTGATGAGCTCGTTGGATGGAATCTGGTTAGCTGTATAAAGCTCCCCTTGGTTTGGTGTGTGAGGCTCCGCGGTTGTGTAGACGTGTGGGTTATGGGAGATGGCTGGGAGGCGAAGTGCGGTGATTGAGTATGCTTGTAGTTCAGAAGGTGAATTGTTGATTCTTGAACTGCCGAAGTGGATATCGGGGTACCGGTGAAGAAGCAGGTTTCTGGTACTGAAGATGGTGAGAATACGGTCGCTTATATGTACCAAACTCAACTAGCTTATACATACTGATTCACAGCTAGTTCATCTTTTTTTTGGTCCACAAGACCTGTTCGTAAATAAGGCGTGAGGAACGACTTTGGTGGTGACAAGGGACAGGTGTCAAGAAACAGGTGTCACGCCCATCTCTCTTCCCACACCGTAATCGACCTTGGGGCTTTCAACTTGCCTTTCGCTCGACTTTTAGGCTGAATGGACACTCGGATGTCAGGAGCATCGTTGTGCAAAATTTTCAACTGAAGCTGCTTCAGTGGACCTAGATGTGCGTGCTTGTCATCGTTCACCCTTTCTGCCTGTGGACCCAATTGTCTCTAAACAGAAGGTCGGGCTTTCTAGCCTTGACACGTTGTATTGGAGGTGTTGGACAAGAGTAGTCGAGACTAGTTCCCTCGACTCAACCATATTTGTCACTTCTAGCGTCATTCGACCGGTCCCTCAGGTCCGCAAATTCAGTCCACCACGTCCGATGTTCCACGACTTTTGGCGGAAACATGTGAGCTATTCACATGGCGTTCCTAGACCATGGTGTGGGAATATAACAGAATAAAGAGTTTGAGGTTCAACGGTTGGCCTCCGCATCGACTTGCGCCATATCGAAGAAAGCGTACATGAAGGCGGCTTGACCGTGGTCCGAGAGGGTCTTAGTTGTTGTCGGTTAAGACCCGCATGAACATCATGTCATTGAGGACGTTATGACCGTCTGCTGTCGTCATAAAGATCTTGCATTTTTGTTCTATGGTAAGTTTTTGATTGACAAGAAGGTATAAAGTGTCACTAGGGGAGATTCTCAGGCTTAACGACCTGTACCACGAGCCTCTCACATCATGCCTGGACTGGCTATCTATACTGCTACAGTTTCATTTATCTTGATCATTATCGTACTCAAGAAACTATTCTCTTGTCAATCAGATCCAAGTTATCCCCCTGGGCCGCCTGGACGAATTTTAATTGGGAATTTGAAGGAGATTCCTGCTAAGAAACCGTGGTTAGCTTATACAGAATGGGCAAAGAACTACGGTACGGATACTGTTCCACAAACCTAAAAGTTACCAATGGTGATCTCATTCAGGGGATATCATGCGTTTACAAGCAATGGGCGACCATATTGTAGTTCTGAGCAGCGTTGACGCTGCGAATGACTTGCTTGAGAAACGCTCCCGGATCTACTCAGGAAGACCTCACGAAGATGTTTCGATAACGTATGTCCAGTGTAGAGGAATGCATGAGTCCTACTGATATCGCGATAGGGTGGGGTGGCACTTCAACCTTGGTGTGTGGTTGCATAACCACTTGAGACCAGCCTACTGACTCCTTGGTCGTCTGCATCAACAGGTTTACAGAACTATTCCGATACATGGCGTCGGAACCGAAGAATGTATCAGCAAATTCTCAGACCAGATGCAATCGTTCAGTTACGTCCCGCCATCCAGGAGTGTATCGGTATATTTATGCAAAATCTGGTCGAAAGTCCCGAGAAGTTTATGGATCACATTGCAGTGTATGTATTCTCCAAGAAAGATATATCGTATTTGATTCATATATATGTATTAGTTTATCTGCAGGGCTGGCCTTGAAGACCATGTACGGGATCACCGTCAAAAACGGGGACGACCCATTGATTGCTATGGCGAACTCTGCTTCGGAAACTGCAGACAAAATCTTCGCGCCCTCCTTCGTTTCTGTCTTGAAGTACTGTCCATTCATCATGTCTGTTCCTCGCTGGGTTCCAGTCCTAGGTCACGCTAGGCAGTATATTGAATTCAACCAAAACCTTCTGGACGACTTACGCGAGGCGCCACTTCAGCAGGCTCAGAAGAATATCGTACGTTATAACCGGCTGCTTAATATTTGATCCCTGAGCTTGACTCACGTCTTCAAGGAGTCCGATGTACCAAATGACGGTGTCGCTTTCCGCCTCCTCGGGGAAACCGATCCGGGAAACCTTGAGCAAATTCGTCGCATCAAAGATATGGCGACCATAGTCTATTTTGGTCTGTCTATCGAATTGCTACTGCTGCACATGCTTGAAGCTAAGCTCATCGTTCGTTCCTAACGTAGCTGGGGTTGAGACGGTTTGTGTCTCGCCAGCATATTACAAGGTTTTGCTACTTATAGTTTCTAAATGATTATTTTCAGACTGTATCATCTACTAGTACCTTCTTTCTCGCAATGGCGAAGAATGTCCAGGCCCAGAGAACAGCTCAACTAGAGCTCGACGCTGCTGTGGGCAGGGGTCGTCTTCCGACTCTTGATGATCGGGGAACTCTACCATACATTGAAGCTATATACCGAGAGGTAATGAGATGGCATCCTGCAGTTCCCCTTGGTGAGTGCGACCCATCTACATTTATCTTTGGCTGTAGCCCAACTTTGACAACTCGACTTCGCAGGCGTTCCACATATGGCAACTGAGTCCGATAGCTACAAGGGGTACTATATACCTCAAGGTTTGTTATTGGAGACCTAAATTGAGAAAATTTAATGAGAACACTCAGGGACCATTGTGTTTTCAAACATATGGTGCGCTATTTCAGTTGGATTTGGACGTTTGGACGTGTACTAATCTTGTACTGGCCATTTTCAAGGGCAATGAATCATGATGAAGGGAACTATCCCGATCCATACGATTTCAAACCCGAGAGATTCCTGAATACTAACGGAAATATCAATGACGTGCTGGCGTATGGCTTTGGGAGAAGGTGGCCTGTGTTCCCCAATTATTATTCACTCGTTTGAGACTCATACCAATGATTCATAGAATCTGTGTCGGACGACATCTGGCCGATGCTATGCTATGGCTGACCTTTGCTACAGTTCTCGCGTGCTTTAATATCGAGAAGGAAAAAGACGAGCAAGGGAATGAGATTGATATACCTGAACATTACTCAGACGGCCCGGGATTCTTCTCGTGAGTTTCTTTCGACTCTTTTTCGTCAGGTAGCGGTTCTGAAGTACAGCTACAGACATCCGTTACCATTCAGATGTAGTATCACCCCGCGACATGCTGGGGTGGAAGGTTTGATGGCTTGAGTGCCCAAGGGAAACTGCATAAATACCTATTATCTATGTAACCTTAGTGACCATGAGTCAATGAAGTATAGCATTTCTTGTAATTGTAGTACTATCACCTCGAAGCCCAATGCGGTGTTGTTATGCAGCGCTTCTTGAGCGCTTAGTATCTTCGCGCCTTGTACTTGAATCACCAGGTGGTTCCGACACCATAATGGTCCTGCCCATCGGCACGTTTTTAGCTTGGATATCATTCTCTTCTCTCGACATTATTTGCCAGCTATTCTCATATTCTCAACCATCTCCTGAAATAGTCAACACAGGATATGTCAGATACATCGGAACTCGGTTTCCTCAAAATGATTTCACTATAGCATTCCTAGGCCTTCAATATGCAGAACCACCGTTGAATGAAAAACGATTTCGTGCGCCAGTATCACTGAACACGACTCGTGTCGCCTTGGAAGCGCAAGAGAGGGATGGTTTGATAGATGCGCGAGAATATCCGGACTTCTGTATTCAGGGTGGGAGATGTACGTGTGATATTGTGTTCACTGGGACAGACTAATCACTGTTGATGCCTTAGCTGGTCTACCAGGCGGTGCTGGAAGCGAAGATTGTCTGAAAGTTAATGTCTACAAATCCGTGAATGCCACAGCAAAATCTGCTCGTGCGTGAAAGAAACCTACTTGTTCTACCCTTTCTAAGCTCGACATCAGTACCTGTCTTGGTGTTCTTTCACGGTGGCGGCGAGTCTCATTTGCCCATCATATTCAGAACCACAATGCGACCTCTCACTCACCAGGTTATATCTTTGGAAACCCACGGAACTTTCCCTTTGACCACTGGATAAAGCAAAGCCCCAATGTCGTTATCGTATCCGTCTACTACCGACTCAGTTCTCTTGGATTCCTTGCTCACCCTGAGCTCGTCGGCAATCTCGGGGATATGAACGCAGGTTTCCTAGACCAGGTTGAAGCGTTGAGATGGGTGAAAAGATATATTCACGCATTTGGTGGAGATCCGGACAGGGTTACAATTGATGGGCATAGTGCTGGTGGAAGCTCCATCGAGCTTCATTTGGTTACTGGACTGGACACTGGGGAAAGGCTGTTCACTGCTGCTATCGCGCAAAGCGTTTATAGGGTCCCGGTTCCGACTAAAGAGCAACAGAAAGTAAGCGGACTATTTGGCTTGGGAAGCTATCTGAAGGCTGACCTCTCCTTAGGAATTGTTTGAATTCTATTCTTCCCATGCGGGGTGTATCGAAGGAACGATAGCTGGTAGAATGGATTGTTTACGCAGAGCAGACGTTAGTGTACTCGCTCACGCACAGGATCTCGCAGACACACCTGAGTTGTACGTTAGATTCTCATACGACTGCGAACTACCGTTCTTACTTGAAATAGTCAAGGCTCGTACAGGGTTTTCAAACCAGTTATAGACGGTACAGTGGTTCCGGATTATCCAACTCGTGCCATCATGCAAGGATGGTTTAGCAAGGTGCCTCTATTAATCGGGTGTGTACTGGTCTACTTCTCTCCTTCTGGGGACGCTTAACAGCGAAAATACCAGAGCTACGTCGAACGAAACATCGATACCTGAGACAGGCCTGGAGGAGGGCCTGCGATATCTATATCCAGGTCTCACGGACAAGGACTTGGAAGAGTTTCTCGAGGTACCTTTCTTAAGAATTTGTATCATTGTTTCGTAGTTTCACAACGCCTACTTAGGTCTACCCATCCGAGGAGTACGATTCCCCATCGCAACGATTCAGAGCAGCGACGGGAGAATCCGTATTCATCTGTGCTGTGCGTTTGACTTTCGTCTTGGCGTGCTCGTATCTTCCTCACAAGCTTTCATAGCGAACGCTCATGGGCCATGCCTTCCACGATGCTGGAGCCAGTACCTGGTTATATCGTTACAATCAACCGAACCCCACACTCGGAAGTTATGTTGTAGCGCATTCTGCTGAAAGCTGGATGATGTTTAATGGGACGAATACCGGGTAAGTTTGTCGGTGCCATGACTCTTTGACCTTCTCAACTTTCGCATGGGACAGAAACAACGGAACTACATCTTTCTCCCCTCTTAACGACCGTGAACGCGCATTCTCGGAAGAGCTCATCGCGTACTGGATATCGTTTGTTCGTTCGCATGACCCGAATACTTTCAAGCTCAAGCACTCGCCTATTTGGCCTGGGAGATCTAAAGAACAGATAGTATTACAACTGGATGGGGATGGAAGCTACGTGGAAAGTGAAGACGTGAACGAGAGAAAAAGGTGTCAATTTGTGTATTCGAAGGTAGAGAAGGAGCAGAATTAGCTTTGTTGTATGTTTGTATTGTATTTCGCAGCAGCTGCACACTAGAGTCGAGCCTTCTCTGTGCTACCGAAGTATTCTCCAATCCATTTTGCCATCAAATCCCCCAAATCGTTTGGCTTTTCATGTGGTACTAAATGGCCGGCGCCTTCCATTCGCACGTTCTCTGCATTCTCCGATCTGAGCCATACTCGCGTGCGAGTTTCGAGTGGTCCTCTTGGCCCTAGTCTATAGCATCAGATCAACATTTGATTTAGCAATTTGAAAAAGCGCAAGATACATACTCTGTCTCCCCAATACCAGGAACAATCCACTTCAACCCCACATCTTTCGGGCTCAAATCACCCCTCCAGAGTCTAACCCAAGCTTCCACACTTCCCGTCGATGTATCAATAAAGTTAATCGCCTCCCATAGCGGTGGCATCTTCAGCTTTATCTGACTTTCCTTATACAACCCACACTCGACATACAAAGCCAACACACGCGGATCCCAGCGTCTGAAAAAGGGTGATTTAAGGAATGCTTCTTTGGCTGCGTTACGTGAGGACCAGATGTCTCGACGCGTGAGGGCCCCGATAGCGAGAGGATGTGCGCCCCGGTAAATGCCGTGAGGGGAGAGGATGACGGGGTCGATGAGGATGAGGAGGGAGTAGAAGTTGTTTAGTTCGGGCGAGGAAAGAGATGTTAGTGTTCTGTGTATTTGGTCAGCGAAAGCAGGTAAAGCGAGACTGAGAAACGCGTACAAGACACATCCGCCGAAAGAATGCCCGATCCCAACCAGTGTTCGCGACTTTTTACCGAGAGAAGGGTCGTAGAAGCCATATTGAAGTCGTTTAGACGTTTCGGCTTGTGAAACACGCGGTAGGTGGGTTGGAAGCGAGCCTGGTGGTGCGACTTGGGTAGGCAGGTAGTGTGTGAGGAACATTGCTAAGTCACGAGTAGTGTTTTTCCAATGAACTAGGAACATATGTCAAAGATTGAAATTCGTAGCGCGAAGTGATGTTTACACAGAGTTCTGAGGTTCCCGACGTTGAGTAGAGCTGAATCTCCGTGATTCACCGCATCCCAGGCCCATATTTCCTGAACACTGGATTGAATATGAGGTGATGAGAGAAGAGTAGCCAATGTTGGTTCCCAGATCTACATCAAAGTCAGTGCAAGTCAGAAAAGTTGACTGAAAACTCACCTCCTTATTGAAGCCATTCGCATGAGCACAGAACAGAGTCAATCCCTGCTTTTGCGTCTCAATAGTGCGCACATATCGGTTTAAAACAAGCCATGCAATCCTCTCTTTACCGTTTCGACGCTTTCCTTCCTTGGCTCGCAATAGAGCCTCCGCTTCAAACTCTGCACGCAAGCTGCTGATCTTGCCTTCTCCTTCGGATGCGAGCTTCATTCTCTCTTCCTTGGTTGAAGCGTCTTCTTGAAGTACCCGCGGAAGTTCAACGTCAGGATCGTCCCGCCAGTAAGCTGCCGGGACGATATGAGTTGTTAATGAGTACGGTATGCGACTGTCGTTTTCCCAGATCGGTTTTCGCTGTCCACACGGGAGTTTTGGTAAGAGATGAACTGCTGGTAGTACTTCCGGAGGTGGTGGATAAGCACTCTCGAGAGCTACCGGCTGTCCAGGAAACACAAATCGCTCATCGTCTGGTGGAGGAGTAGGTGGTCGAGTAAGTCGAGGATGAGATTTGGGGTACGCCCTGTCATCGTATGCTTCCTCGTCCTCGACAGACATGATAAATGGATGATGACCAGTTGAAGATGATTGACGGAGAGGCCCATGCACCGGTTAAAATCCGACCGAAATGCCGAGCATCAGGCCAAGTAACCTCAGTGAACCGTTACATATGTGGACATACTAAGCCTGTTTTTTTTTTCCCCGACAAAGATATGAAGAAAGAATGGGGAAGTGATACTGTGATAGAGTTGACCTCAGACTTGGTTATTTTGACCATCGATTACTCAGCCCTCAGCCTCCCTCTTCATCACCATGAGCACCGGTTCTCATCCCGAACTCAGGCAATTGCGTGTCCATCTTCAAGGTATCCATGATTCAATTTCTCATTTTCAACCACCAGCGAAGAGACCACCAATCTTGGACTCGGCTCTGGAAGTTATTCAAAACCCAAACGAGGATACACATTGGCTTCAGCATGAGAACATTCCAGGGCTCAAAAAGCTTAGAGAGACGGTTCGGGTAGATCTTGACATCCTCGACAAGGTTGGTTTGTTGGACTCGTGTCTGGTTTCTCGTCGAATCTCACTGTTCAATTTTTCTCCAGTAGTTTCTTGAGGATCCAGAATCAGTACATTTACCAGCACTATCGACAAATGCTCCGTATCTCATCGCGGTATGGAATGAGGTCCTATGTGCGCCCCAGCCGGTTGCATGTGTGTTCAAAGGGTTTTCGATGGTTCCGCCAGAACCTGGCAGCAAGCCCATATCGATTGAAGCAAGGAAGCAGCGTGCTGCAGAGGCGAATCAGCAGCGAACGCCTGAAGCTAAAGTGGATGTGGTAGCCGATCATCGAAGGCGTTGGATTCGAGTCAATACGTGAGTTGCATCGTACCTCGCACGACTTTTATCTGCTAATCGATCCTGATTAAAAGTATCAAGAACTCGCGTATCCTTGCTGAGTTCCGTGAAATTGATTCGTATTTAACTGAATCAGAAGACTCTGACTCTGAAGACGAGGATTATCGACCTAGTCTGGCTCAGAAGGAGTTTGACAACTCGGTCCTTCGAATGGGTCGCTCTCTTGTAGCGGCAGCAAAGGCAAACCCGTTACAACTTCCTTCATCGCGTAGTTCCACAGACACCTTCACGGAGATCATCCCTCACGTCACGATGCGCCTCACACGACTAGATCCGGAGGGCGAGCCGAACGACCCACGAATCGCGCAGACGATCAAAGGTTTGGAAGACATGGGCATTGATGTCGAGTTGGGAGAGAGACATCCTGAGGAGATTCCAGAGGTTCCTCGATTGAATCAGCCTGACCCAGTTCAAATGGTATTCGAGCCAACATCTAAAATCAACCTTGACCTGTCGGCCCTCATTGCCCTAGTATCAGACCTCACCCACTCTACACTCCCGACATCGATAGAGGAAGCCAATGAACGCTTTGTTCCACCTCAAAAGTATTTAGACTGGAAGAAGAAGATGACGGTTACGAAAGCGCGTGCCAAGGCTCTCGGTAAATCTAACGCCGAAGTCGCAGCAGAACTTGAGCTGGGAGAGGGTGCTAACGGCGGAGAGCCCGGAGAACTTCCCTTTTACGCTCAGCAGGACCTTGCAAAGCATTCTAGGGCACTCACGAATCAGGTATTGCAAGAGATGGGCAAGGGTTTACTGCAGGAGATGCACGATCAATTATCGTTGATATCTACTCCTCCTGATCAGATACAATTCTGGACGACGCCGGAAGCGAGGGACAGATGCCTAAGGATTGTTTCGAAGATTGGTGGCCCTAATGAGAAGAGAAGAGTGAAGGCGCTACTATTCGATCCAGATCCAAACTCTGCCGAGCAGGATTTTGATACGCTGGAGCAGGCCAAAGAAGCTTACTGGCGAGATTCGAGATTCGGGCACAAGTTCATACCGTTCATACCAATACGACTTCATTCTGGCTTAGATGGGGACGAAAAAACTCCAGACACTGATACCAGACTTCCGTTCTTCCATTCCCTCGACAAAACATGTTACGATATTCTTGAAAGCGAGGGTTTGAACCCTCATCAAACGTCATTCTCGATGGTCAACGGCAGGCTCAATGCGCCACGGATACCAACAGCTTCAAAAGACGTGCTCGCACGAGCTGTTGTTACGAAAACGAACCCTCGTCTAACGGCTCACACTGTGCAGAGCATGTTATGGGGTGCCCGTCTTGGATGGACTACATTGACAGCGAATCGGACGAGTGTCAAAGCAATTGTGAAAGAGATCAATTTGAGGCAACGGGTTGTGGTCTTTGGTGATGGGGAGGTGGTGGATGTGCGTGAGAGTGTGGATGCAGTGGATGATACGAGAGACAGTGTGGAGTCACTTACTACGCCGACTGGGATATCCAAAGCAGCGATATGGATTATTGACCCTCGGAGTTTGGCTGAAGGGATGCGTTCCGATTCAGACTCGGCACCAGATATATGGTGTTCCTAGGTTCAATGCGGTTCAATGCACTGCGAGTGGAATCTATCATTGCCAGTATAATGTATAATGCTATTAACAAATAGGTTATACAGCAGTTTCTTGTGTTTGTCATCATCGCGGGAAGGTGAGAGTTTGTAGAGCATCGCCAGCTGGTACTAGGCGTCAGCTGGACGGTCGGTAGTGCTATTCTCGGAATGGCTGCCGCCAGATGTCGAAGCTGTGCATACCGAGTGACAAGTACAGGACGCGACTCTCGATTTCACATGCTTCGTATTGACAGAGAAACCCTGGTGAACGGCATATGACTGATGCGTTTACTTTCCCTGATTGGTGTCTCGAGGGTAAGTATGTTTACTCATCTACTAACGATTTATGAATTTATCTGGACCCCTGCTTGCGAGTCTGGGTCAGTATACCCCTCTACTGTCATCCCTACTTTGAAGAGAGTTAAGAAACGGTACGATGGCCGCAATAAGTCACGCGACCAGTGTTAACGCGACGCGTCATTCTGCGGCATCAGCCAAAACCCTCTTCGACCTTTTCAGACTTGCTTTCTGTTTTCCGCTGATACAGACAGTATATGTGAAGATAATTGCCCTCCCAAATGGCTTTGAAGGCGGTGCCTAAGCGGGATTTAACAGCAGGGATAAAATGACTCGAAAAGGTGTGTACCGCAACCCGTAAGTTTCCGGACCATTCCTGCATATCGTTCTCGTGCAGAATGCGATCATTTCGTACCACTGACACATATAAAAGGTACACGATATGAGCTTGCGAGAATCACTCGCTGGGTATGACAGTCACTGCTCGAATAACTCAGCTCAGCTTGCACCGCCATGACCAGTCCAATTGACCTGGTGAGTGACGCAACAGTTCCTTCTAAGCCGTTGTTAAACGAACGGTTAGGATCCAGCGAGCACGCAGACCCCTGGGACTAAAAGAAAACCCACTATTCTTGAGTCCTGGGAGAAACTCCTGAAGGAAATTAGCCGATACGACGAGGAGACAGTCAAGAACTGGAAGGAAGATATTGACACACTCTTGGTATTTGTATGCCCAATATCTTTCTGTTAGTTTTCCAGACTGAACACTGTTGCACAGGCCGGTCTCTTTTCAGCAGTCGTTACGGCGTTCACCATTGAATCCTACAAGTGGCTCTCCGGTGATCCCGCTAACATGGCGTTCATCACTCTCGTGCATATCTCCCAACAGATCAGCTCTCCGGACATGACGAGTCCAGTTTCTTTGGAGCGCACCCCATTCATAGCAGACGCTACTTCGATCAGGATCAATTCCCTGTGGTTTCTGAGTCTCATCCTGAGCCTCACGTCCGGTCTGTTTGGGCTTCTATGCAAACAGTGGTTGCGAGAGCATCGAAGCGACCCACGAACGCGGACTCCTGGGGAAGCATTAGCTCTCCGACAGCTTCGTCGCGACAGCCTGGACAAGTGGGGACTGATATCGTTCCTCTCGACGCTCCCCATCCTTCTTGAGGCTGCTCTCGCTCTTTTCTTCGTCGGCCTTTTAGACCTCTTATGGACGCTACATATCATCCCATTCATACTGTCCTTAATTGCCGTCACGCTCAGTCTGGGACTCTATCTCATCACCACGATCCTTCCTACTCTGAACATTCCTCGAACACCGAAGTTGGATATGACCTTCCAGGATGAGGTGACCTACCAATATATCTGTCCCTTCAAATCACCACAGTCCTGGACAGTATATTCTCTTTCCTGCAAGCTGCTCCGTCCCCTGCTTTCCATCCCTGCGATTGAACGGATATTCACGGAATGGAGCCTATATTATCCGTTCAAGCACCCCACGTTGGATTGGTCTTCGTTCGATCTGCAGGTGGTCGACGAACTTGGGATGACTATAGACTCGAACCAATCCTTCAACCTCAACGTGTACCAGCTGCGAGCATTGCAGTTTGCCGTGCGCATGTTCAAGGACGATCCGATGATGACATGTCATCTGGAGAATGTTTTGGGGACGCTGCCACCTTCGGTAGTGATGTCCGTAGTGTTTGGACATTGGCACCTCACGATGTGGGAAAAAACCACTGCATTGGATATCCAGCATAGACTACACGATTCGCGTAGGTTTTTCGAGTCGAAGAGCGAATCCTGTAGCTACATCCACGACGCACCTCCTCCATCTATTCCATTCCCACTTCACTATTCTTCTAGCGGTATCAAGCTGATGTTTTTGCATCAGTATTGGATGGGGCTGGCTTGTCGCGGCGAGATCGACGCGATATGCAAGTCGATCAAAGCGTTACGTCCTGGGCTGGAACGAGTCACAGATCGACTTTTCTTCATTCCCTTCCCGCTGGTCGATATGATGTGGACGCACTCGAATCTTTTGGTCCGTAAGAAGAGTTTGGCCTTGCTGCAGTTTTTCGAAAATGCATGGACCGCGTCAGCCGAAGATAAACACATTCGAGAGTCGTTGGCGTTCCTTCAGGCCCTGGCTAGACATCTCAACCGCACTGATGTCAGATCGGAGCTGCTGGTATGTAACCGGGGTCAGACGTTTATAATCTTTATCCATAATCAGATCATCCATCGACGTCTCTACCAACACCACAGTATCTGGGACAAGGACAAGCGGCGGGGGTTGATGTCAGAATGGTATAGCGTGACGGAGAGAGTGCGGGAAATAGGTAGCCTGGATTTGGATTGCTTCGATTCGATTCCCAAAGCTTTGGACGTACCGCCTTGGCAACCATTTTCTGTTCCTGCGGGCCGGTCGGTAGAGATAGCGAGGACTCGGTACTCAATTGAGACCATTCCAGATACCCAAGGTAACCTTGAAATCCAGGAAGACGACGGAATTGCCCAAGTTACGCGAGAGGATATCGCTATGGCTCAAGCAGCACGCCGGAATCAACAGGCACAGTCTCACAACGCTCATGAGGGAAACAGAGACAGGCTTTTCACTGGCGCTAGAGTAGATGAACGAGTATAGTGAGCACGGTGACACAAGTCCGTGTAACTGTCTGGCTTACCAGCAGTGTGATTCTGCTGTTCGTAGATGAGAGCCCCCTTCTAGGTTCGAGAATGTAACAATACTGTCTAGATGATATCTTACCAGTCTGAGTGTTGTGCCAGTTATTAGGTTTAGTAGTAATAACTTCATGTAATATGATTTTGAAGTAATTCCTTCCTGGTACATCTAGTATCTGCCGAACGCTGTCTGCAGGGCATCAAACTCGGTGTACTACACCTGTGATAGCTGGTAGTATGCTCATTAGCAAAGCCAAGGATACAATCAGACAAAACTCACGATCCCATCCATGCCTAGCAGGAAGCCCATCCGTATTACGACCCGGGTTTGTCCCATTCACGACGGCATTGGACGCATTAGCTATAGAACTGACGAAGTAGAGTAAAGGGTTGAGGAGTCCGAGTGAACTCTTATTCAAGTGCTTAAGAAGAGAAGGAAAACTCGGTGACTTGAGTGCAAAGTGGAGAGTGATAGATGCTAGAGGATCGGCATGCGAGTTGAACAGCTAGTGTTTGGTGCTCTTTCGGGTGAAAAGGACGTCCAAGAATGACGGAGCAAATAGTCCATGTACACCAGGGTTCGGTTGTGAGCGGTTTCGACAATGAGAATAGTAGCATAATGGATAACATGACGTGAATTGTTGGATGCTATTGTATAACATCGGTGAATGCGATGCGCCGGTCTCAGACCGCAAAGGAAGACCGAGTCTCACTTCCCCAATGTTATCCCTAAGTCATGTCTGAGAGGTGATATGCAATGCAAAAGGCTTATACTTACATGCGTACCGATAATGCAACCTCCTACAACTTTGCCTCCAACTAGCTATGGACCGGCGGAGCAACACCAAGTCATCGTATGATTCAGCTTGGCTAGGGCGGCGTAAGTCGTTACAAGTTCCAGTAGTCCCACGTGGCCGCGTCTTGGATCAGACGGATCGGAAGGCCAATGGAATGGAATGATAGTGCTCGAATTCAGGAGTCTTGGGAAGTGATAACGCGTATGTGATTGACCAGAATCACAGGCGGCCCGCGGGGGCGTAACGAGTGTTGCGGCCTACGAACAAGGCAATGTTATACAGAGCGCGGGTACACATATCTGGTGCCGCCATGAGGAATGGCAAGGACGATGTGATAGAGACGATGCGAAAGTGACGAGGCCACTGGGGTGATGTGAACGAAGACTGCCCCGGCGGCGCCTGAAATTAACCTCTGGCGTCGAGATTCGCGGCCACAGCGAACGGATATCCTTTAGCCGTTTCCTTCCAGTTCCTCCTCGTCCTTTTCTGCCACTTGATCCAGGAAATGGAACCTAACAACGCCTCTGCCATCTTCAGTCTCTTCCAGCGTCCACTCCACCTCTGGTTTCCATACAGTTTCTCCAGATATCTCGCCGGCCACCATCGTTTCGGAATGGTCAGAAACGGAGGTCCCGGACTCGGAATTTGTCCGACTCCACCTGGAATCAGAATCAGACAACGTTTCCGCTTCCATCTCTGTTTTCCTTATCCTGGCCTTCCGCATCATCCTCTTCACGGAACCTTTGACTGGCAATGGTGTGTAAGGATCTTCATGTCCTTCCTTTGGGTTAGAGTTGAATGTCAGAGACTGAATCGTGGCATTGGTCCGGCTTGAGTTCTCCGCCGGGGTAGTACAAGGTTCTGAAGTATGATTTGCAAGGCTGGTATGGGTGCTATCGTAATGTTTGTGTGTTTTTCGACCACCAGAAGGGTCGGATTTGGATTTGGTATTGAAGAGAGTGAGAAAAGACATTGTAATGAGAAAGTGGACCTGTCAAAGGAATGGAAATTCTTTTCGAAGGATTAGTACGCTTGTTTTGAAAGAGTAATTGCATCGGATGACCCACAGTAGTGCGTCGAGCACATGTTTGGTATCTACGAAACGATTTGATTTTGAACCTGAAAGCCAACCGAGGAGATTGGATTTGGAAATGCTATGCTACTAATGATGGTTGTGAGGTGGAAAAGCTAACAAGCGAAGCCTTGGCGGAACCGCTTAAGCCGCTTCCCGCGACGCGTCGCGGTCCAAGATACTCCATTAGGGGCGCAGTCGCAGTATTACATGTACATGAACTACACATATATCTCATCTAATAACTGGTAGTACATTTCTTCGACGACCTTTCGACGAATATTGCCCTTAGTCGCCGTCCTCGGCAGTTCATTCTTTGGGACGATGACAATCATCCGCGGAGACGCTATCCTCTCATGGAACAGGCGTTGGCTATTGAATGGCTCCATTCGCCTGAATATCTCTTCCCTTAGCTTCTCGCATTCTCTATCTTCCTTCGGTTCAACGAAAAGCACAGGAGAAGGTCGATTGTTTCCAACAACCACGCAATCGAAGATAAGCTCGTTGCAACTTGCGCGTGCGTTCTCTTCTATTGCGCTTCACCTTTCTTCAGAGAAGCAGCACACTAACCACGACGAAGAACGCACCTGGTGTCACAACGACATGCATTCTCGCACTTGATCCAGTCATCGTCCCGACCTCGATAGATATATCCTCCGCTGTCGGCTTGCTCCCAGAGATCGCCAGTGTGAAAATGACCGTCATCGGGTCGCCGAAAATCAGGACTTGGACAGTCAATAGAGTCAGAGAGCACCACCAGCTCAAGTAATTTCATGCTGGACTGTCTGCTTTCTCCTTCATCATGAGTTACTGGGTCGAAACGATACGATATCCCAGGTATATTGTGGATGTGAAGATGATTCGATGGATCGCATCTGGTGCCCTTGGATATCATCATTAAGCCGACTTCCGTGGCACCGTACACATTCTAGGATATCGCTCGGTGAGTTTCAGATACAAACGGAGACAAATTTGGTGTAACTCACAACGATGTCAATGTTATTCTTCACAGCAAAGTCCTCCGCCGAACGAGGTAGAGTTGCGCCCCCAGTTCTAACCCTTTTTAGCCGAGCGAGTGATGCCCGAAGATGGTGGTCAGTTTGCGACGCATTCAGCAGCTTGACCAGTGATGGTGCGAAGACGAACAGAGTGTCGAGAATATCACGTTTAACTAGATCGATTAGCTCATCCAGGTCTCCGGGTTTCCTCAGTTGTATAGTACAGTCTCCGTCTTTCGCCCTGCCCAAGATCCCTTAGAAAATACGGTCAACTATGTTCGAATGGCGGCAGGTTCCGACATACCAACAAGCTGGGCCATATGACAAATGCTTCCCCTGAAACAGGTTCGATTTCTTAGTGCACATCCTGGCTGATGTAGTACGACTCACATCCAGTTTACAACTTCCGGTTTGCCCGTGTTAGGATACAATGGCTTGTCACATTTCTTTACAGAACCATCCAGCCATCTGTAGCTCACGTAAACCAATTTGGGTGCGCCAGACGTCGAGCCACTGGTGTGAGCAATGAGCGCTGTATCTTCGGCATGTTTTTCCGGCAGAGCTGGAATAGGCCCCGTATTTGAGAAATCGACGTCCTCTAGTCTGGCCGAATTGAGTACAAGAATATCATCGATGGCTTTCAGCACCTCCTTGAAGCTGGTACTGCGTATAAGCACTTTAGTATTCGATTTGCGCAAGAGGTCTTTGACGGCGGATATTCCGGGAAGCCGACTAAATACGTGAGGAATATAACCGGCCTTTGAAATGGCGTAGATTTGAACGACATCAATGTACTCGTATCCTCCTAAGCTGAAAATGATTTGTTGAGTGGAAAATTGGGCCAGAGAAGCAGCAAAACAACTCACCATAATGCCACGACTGAGCCTTGTTCTACCTCATTCTTGCTCAAGACATGGAACCAATGTCTCGCAAGAGAATCTATATCCAAAGCCCACTGCAAGTATGAAATTGGCATCCAACCTTGTAACTCTGACGATTGTGGATCAATAACAGGTATTTTGAATGCTATGGCCGAGGGATGCTTCCTCAAGGCTTCTTCCAGATTGGTTAGATGTGTTCTGAACATCTCGAGGTGTGAGCTAGAGGGTAGGACCGATTATACATACACGGCTCACCATGACCATCGGAAGACTGAGACTTTCCGTCAGTTTCACACTTGCTTCCGACATTTCAACTCCGCAAACAGTGGATCTGAGCATAGGAAGAGTGGGGGTTTGGAATAGAAGCGCCGGTCCAACCTCATTCTCACACGTTCAAGTTACTCGGTTGCTTATTAGTGTGGTACATCAATATCAAACACGTTCCAATCCAGTCGAGGACAAGGGCATAAAAAGACACTATTTTGACGAAAATTACAAAAGGGCCAAGGCATCTGTACCGTGACGACGCCGAAAAGACGTGCAGCTTCAAGTTCGCGCTAACAAGCTCTCGACTCCCTCGTGTCGAGGCGTAATGCTACAGCGGAACGGTAATGGATGGCTACATATAAATGTATTTCAGATTTACTCCTGAGAGAAAAATAGGAATATTCTTACGAAAAGAATACGGGACCGTCTGAATATGCCTCGGGTATATCAATTTCGTGCCCCTGCTCGTCTTTCTCTTTTCCAATGCTGAAGCAAGCGAGAACGGAAGCGAAGGCCAACCATAGTAGTGTGTCAGCGAGGTGTCGTCCGACACAGATTCTATGTGGAAATCATCTCAAAGCTGCCTCTATTCAACGTTACAGAAAATAACTCACCTTCTTCCATAGCCATAGGCGAGCACATCGTTTATATGTCCCTTTGAATTGAGAAACCTCTCTGGTTTGAAGTCGTCTGGGTCAGGAAAAACTTCCGGGTCATGTGTAATAGCCCTTGAGCCAGGATTCAGTATACTGAATATGTATGTTATTTCAACTCAGCGCGCGCACCATAGGTTGGCAAGCACAATGGTACCTGAAGATAGTAAGTCAAGTAGTTCGGATCCGTTCCAATCTGGGGCTCTAAAAACAGACCTTGTGGTATGTAGTAGCCGCGATAATTATCGGCCTCGGTCGTTAAATGCGGACCACCTAGTACAGAGAGTCAAGTCAACACTACGATCATGACGAGATTATGTAGGACACTCACCGAGAGGACCTGCAGGATGCCACCTCATGACTTCCTGGTATATGGCTTCAACGTGTGGTAGAGTCCCGCGATCATCAAGCGTAGGCAATCGGTCTTTGCCCACTACTCTGTCGATCTCTTGTTGAGCTATCTTCTGAAAGTCCACGTTCCTTGCCATTGCCAGGAAAAAGGTGTCAATGGAGGACAATGTCTACATGTTGTTAATAATTAATCATCGCCGCATGTTTGTAAGGTACGCACCGTGTCAGCGCCCGCTATATTGAACGCAGATCAATCTCAGGTATACCTAGTTGTGGGAATGAAAAAAAAACAAAAACAGACCTGCATAGGCAGTTGCTGCCATATCTTTAATTCGGCAGATCTCCTTCCCCGGGTTAATATCATCCATATTCACCTCTCGTATGAGGCGTAGTACAATGCCATCATTTTCCAAACCAGATTCCTGCACACAAATGACATACAAGTTGAGAGAACAGCAGGGGAGAATCTAAGCGCTACGCACCACATTCCTCTGAGCATGCTGAAGGGCCACTTCCCGTAAATCTTCAAGGCTTTTTTGAGTAGCTTCAATGTATTTCCTCACAGGCCCCAGAACCGGAATCCAACGGGGAACGGACATAATGAAAGGGAGAAACTTCAAAAGGGCAATGAACCGTGGTGAGAATATTGTATCCATGGTGCTTATCGCGGATTCCGCTATAGCTATCAACGGATCTTCCCCACTTGTAATATCAAGTCCATACAGGGTCTTTAAGGGCACACCACCAGACAGCCTACAGAATATGCTAGTGAGCCAAGTACACTATGAATCAGGCAAAGAAGGAAGGTTACAAAGCAGCATGGTCCATGAATCTTTCTGGACTGCCAAGAAGATTTCCCAGAAATATCCCGATACATTGCTGAATAGCGGGGAGTAAGCGTACGATGGCATCAGGTCTAAAGACTTGCTGGTAGAGTCTCCGATTTTTTCGCCACTTATCAGAATAGCTTTGAAATGCTGTTGATGAAAATGACCATGAATATCGGAAATGAACGGGCCAGAGACAATTTGAACGCACTAATATTAATGCCCCATCCAGTGCTATTGAAAAATGTTTGAGGACATGGTGCACAGTTGCTGTTGTTGAACGTACGTTAGTGCTACATCTTCGTAAGGCCGTCCCGAGTATATCCGAGACCGTTTCTCGAGCAGATCGTTTGCAGCGCTCGAACTATTGAGGATGACGATGTGATCACCCATGACTTCCAGATGCATAACATCACCTGGATAGGACAATTAGTGCTATACCTTGTATAAAAACTGCGCCGATACCGTATTCCTTCGCCCATTTTGTGTATGCCAACCACGGCTTCTTATCGGGAATTTGCCTTAGATTCCCAATGAGGAGCTGTCCTGGTGGCCCGGGAGGATAATTCGGATTTGATCGGTAGGATAGTATCTTCTTGAGTACGAAGATGAGCAAAAGGGATAACACAGAAGAAACGTAGATGGTGAGTCCAGCCATGGGGTGTGAGGGATCAGTAGATGGGGTGCGTGCAGTTTTATGTTCCCTTATCGACAGGCGCCCGTATTCAGACGATCGAAGGAGTACCGGCAGCAGCGGTTGAAATGTCAGGTTCGTAGGACTTTTTAAGCGTTATTATTCTTCTTGAGCGAGACGCTGGCCGTGAATGGATGCCTTCGTGACAGCTTCCATTTGTACATGATTGTACACTGCCAAGTCTCTATAGGCGAAGTCGGCACGGGTGGTTTCTCGCGGAGATAGGAAAAGACGCCAACGAGAGCAATGTAACCAAAGGTAGTCTGCCCGAACAAAAAATGTCCCGTATCAACTCAGCTTGATCATGAGGGACTGACCTGAACTGAGGCTAAAATTCAGGCCTCAGGTGTAGCAACCTGTGTCATATAGAACCAGAGAATCCAATGTATTATGCCTACATCAGCAAAGCTACAATTGTATTATTTGTATTCTAAAATGCGGAAATTGGCTTTTTCAATACCAATTCCGCTCGTATTTGATGGTATTGCACAACGAGGTCCTGATATTGTACAATACCATAAAATACATCTACAATACACAAAATTACCTATCATTCAATCCGTAAATGCCATACTAAGGATATGCTGCCACAGCTGATTGATGGTGTAACACAGTCGTCAATGCAAGTAAGGCTGGCCGGCTGATTTCTGTCCGGGTAGAAGCCCGTGGCACGGCGACTGTGTTACAGGTGACCATCTTGAGGTCGTTTGGGACCGGCTATTGCCAATTTGTCAGACCAAATGCACCAGCAGATATAAGTACAACACACCTGGTTCGAAGTCCTCTCAAATTTATCATGTCCTACACCCTGCCATTTTTGTTTACGTGATTCCGACTGCGAGGTGGAATCATAATGCTGAAAAAAGACCTATTAGTCACTGAAAGTCAGCCGGAGAGCCAAGCCGTAGAACCTAGTAGGGCTGAGTAGGCGAGACCAAAGCATTTGACCACCGCAGATGGCTTGAGAGCTAGAGCATTGAAGAGAACCTTGAAGTTGTAGGCTTGAGTCTTGAAAGTCATTGGTTGATCCTTGACAGAATCATCGAATCGGCTCATAAAGTGGGGGAGAAGATCATTGTGATATCACTTTCTGAGTGAGGAAAATCGAGGTTGTCGGGGGCAGGCTCCGCGATGATGGTTCGACGTAAAGGTTTGGCCTCTCACGTGCTCTTGTTGATGGTCGGAATTTTGGGTTCCGCTTGCTCTCCATCCTTCCGCTTCCGCACTCCCGCCTTTCAATATAGCTGTTGAATTGTATCTGCTTTAGTGTATTGACTCGCATTCTCCCTCTGAAGCTGAAATACAAGTAATGCATGGAACGCCGGAAACGCGGGTGTAGCTTTGCTGATGCTACACACCTAGTAAGTACACGAAGCTGTACGCGTCTTAGGAGCGCCATTCCTCGCGGCCGTTGCCTTTGCCTACCATGTCCTGTAATGCTTGCCTTGGCCATACTCCGACGTCGGCGGAAGAAGATCCAGAATGAGCGAATGTGACGGCAAGAAGCACAAGGACCAGGTGTCGTTGACGTTGGGGCCGAAGTTGTCTGACAGCGTCAACCATAGGACTTACGTGAGAAACTTTGCTTGCAGGTGAATTAATGGGGCGTTTTATCTCGGATTGACATGGACATGTGGATATATAAGTATATCACGGGTTTTGGTTAGAAAAAGTTAGCTGGAGTTGATGCGAGCTGACGGTCAGGCTAAAGACTATTTCCGTATCTCGGGTTGATTACATACTCGAAACGCGCGTCCAATGCTGAGGCCTTGCTTATCTGGGAGCGAAACGGAAATTGAAAGGGCGAAGACAGATCAAAGAGAGCTGTTGAAGGAGAACGGAGCGCTTGCCATTGCCAGTGGCCCTGGGCCAACGCTAGCTTTGTTTGGAGATATTTGCAATGATTAGGAAAATAAAATTGCATCGCTCACACGACTTGTTCATATACAGTACAGAAGGTATACGAGAGTATGCATAGAATGTGTAAGGGTCAATCCGGATTTACTGGCTACTAGTACCACCTCACATCGCCTGGTTTGCTTTGAGCGCGTATAGCAAATGTCAATGACCACATATTCGTCGCTTCTTAAAAACCTTTCCACTGCATTGTACAGTTATAATACAGAGTTCCTAATAGATACACAACTGTCAACTGCAGCTCAAGAAGAATCGGATGCATTCCAAGGCAGGAATCCATCAGGCCCTAATTTCTCCTTAATCATGTCCTCACTCAACTTCCACAAGTTTGCACCGAGCTCTTCGTTACACGCCTGTTCCGACTCTTTGCCCAGCTCCTCGGGATTTGTAAAGTACACTCCCTGATAGCCCTTCTTCGGTACACTGTCGCTCATTGCAGCCCAAAGGGTGCTCAAGCTTCCCTTCTCCGGAGATCGCATAAACGGTACAACTAATGACTATAGTTCCAAAGACCTTTCCGTATGCTTCCTTGAACTGATCCTGCTGTCCGGTGTGAACACCTCCAGGATGAGTGGCCAATGCGATGATACGGTCCCCGTTCGGTTCAATGACACGCTGGACGAGGCCGTACTTTACGAAAAGAATATTGGCGAGTTTGGATCTGGAGTATAGCTCGTTGGCGGACAACTTCTTGCCACCTTCGTTGATTTGCAAATTTCGTAGACGAAGGGGCTGCACGGTGTAGTTCGGAAGAGACTGCAACGATACGAGGAGGATCCATCAATGGTGGTAGCCCCTTGGAGGTCTTCCGGATGAGGGATAGAGGCGATTGATTAAAAGGTAATGTCCCAGGTGGTTGACACAGAAGTGCCTTTCAATGTCATCCTCCGTCACGTCGTATTTATTGACACCAATCCCAGCATCTGCAACAAGCTTCGAGAGTCGTCAGCATCGATCCTGTACCATGTCATTTCGGACACACGCACATAGTCTAAACGTTCTTCTGAGCGACTCAATCTATCAGCGACTTCCCTGACCTGCTTCAGGTTCCCAAGATCGCAAGAGATGAAATGGACGTCCGCCGTCGGGTGAAGCTTCTTGATTTCCTGAATGGCTTCTTCACCATTCTCTTCCTTGCGGGAGAGAAGTATGACTTTGGCTTGAGCTGCAGCGAGGGCCTTTGCGACCTCGTATCCAATGCCATTGGTAGCACCGGTTACGAGAGCAGTCTATGTTCGGCTTGGTTAATTGAGAGTTCAGATGATATCCACTATACTCGCACCCTTCCTTGTAAATTCTTGAGTTGGTCCTGTGAAAAGTGATTCTTACTTTCGGGAGACATGCTCAATATTAACATCCGAGGTTTAGCTTTGCCCTTTTATGTGACCTTCATCGCTCTTTCGATCTGGTGCGTTCGTATCTGGTGCATTCATAGTGACGATTTCGATGATGAAGATCCGCTGAGGCATTCATGACGTCCAATGCTAGCGAATGAGGTTGTACTGACGCTGCCACAATCGCGATCCTGTCCCATCCGACCATAAAAATAAGGGAATGGAGAGCTGTGGGAATTCTACGAACAGAGAAAACTCGATGGATCGTGAGGGCGGAACGCCGGGCAAACGGCGATGACGTATGTCATCGCCCTCTTCCACAGACCGCGCAGCGGTCTTCAGCGCGAAGCGTCGGACTCGGAATCTGTGCACTCAAGGACCAAACGCAGAGGGTATACAAGAATGTAGAGAGAATGTATATGTAAAAATTTAATTCTGTTCACCCTCGGATTTACTAGCTACTACCGCACATCGCCTGGCTTGATTTTCCGGCTCTTGCTCCAAAACATTCCCACTCCTCGTCGTGGAATTGCCGGGATCCTGCTGCAAGACTATTCGTAGTCTTGAGCCGCCGTCCTCGGAATCAGTGACAGAGTATTGAGTCCATTCCGGAGAGCGTTCCAGCTTGTACGTGTTGGGATCTCCAGAACGGACGAACGAGAGCCAATACGCAATCAGCTCTTCGGCAAATGCATTCTCAACTGGAGTCATAGGCGTGAAGACGTTAGATCCATTGACTCTGCCTGGGAATCAGTATCATGAGTGAAAGAGATGCAGAGAAGGCAGCACACCCAGTGTTTGTGCCAAGGAACATCATCCAATTTTCTGCCGCATGAGTGGTACCAGCAGCAACGTTGCCTGTGGGATTGGGCTGATTGTATCGGTAAGTCCAAGATTTTGGGGCTTTGGCAAATGCCTCTCCCATTATTTCACGCTATCGAGTACTCGTAAACACACACACTAAGCAGATCTTGAATTGAAACGTACTGCACAGATCAACGTACTCTCCCCGGCAATAACGTTTCTTCGTTGTTGATCAGATGCAAAATCGTCCTCCGGGTATGCCTGGTAAGCCAAGATCAACAAAAATCTAAGTACTGGTATATAAGGTACTCGCACCTCCAGGATGTCTCTGATATCTTCGTCTGTGAGTGCAGGGAAGCTGGACCGTAAAAAAGTCGCAGGGTCCGAACTTCCCCCAGAGGTCTCATTCGATGTTGCTCTAAGGCATAAAGATGGATTCACAGTAGTTCAACGAGGAAAAAGGAATGGCTTACCCAACAATGAGAGGTACTTTGAGGAAGCTTCCTTCCTTGATCAACGTCGTGGGGTGACCAAGAATTACCTTTCTGTCAACCACTGGGCGGAAATTCCTGTACGTTCCATTACTGCAAAAGAGTTACCATCGGCGTACGAACAAGAAGGGGTTATGAGTCGTACAAGGATGCGTCTTGTGCACGAGCCAAAGCGCTGATGCTCGCATTCCGAAGACAGGTTAGCTGTTCGACGACAGTTTCTGCGTCACATCCGGCAGCAGAAGCAAAGAAGTCAAATGCAGGCTAATGTTCTTTGTCAATGGATCTGGTTTCGCGGAAGATGTGGTACAAGTACCTTTACTTGCTCAGGATCTGGTGTTACGCTTCTTGCTACGCTTTGTGCGATAGCACCATGAAACAATGGTTCGCCTCCAAGGTTCGCCACAAGGTGAAATAGGACTACAATGTACATGAAGATTTATCAATTGGACATCAAATGAGAAAGAAGGACAAACCTGATCCACCTCCAGCACTCTGCCCGTTAATAGTAATCTTGTTAGGATCACCCCCGAAAGATGCGATATTTTCTTTGACCCATCGTAGAGCTTGGATCTGATCCAAAAACCCAGCATTATTGTCGCCATTCGCCGGATCATCGAACTCGGGAATTGCGAGGAACCCGAAGGCCTTCAGACGGTAGTACACTGAAACGACGACTACGTTTGGGCTTTGTTTAATCCAATGATCGAAAGGCCAGTTTCTCGGATTTCCGTACACGTATCCTAATGTAGTAAAGTTCATGAGCACAAGGGATCAGAATGGAACGGGAAATATGAACCTCCTCCGTGGATGTAGAACAAAACGGGTACTTGAAAGATGGTAAGTGAAACAGTTCGCCTGAGTTCTAACCGACGTACGATTATCCCCTTTCTTAGCGCCAGCCGGCGCGTAAATGTTTACTTTCAGACAGTCTTCGCTTCCGGCACCTCCTGCATCGCCAACTATAGCGAACTTTCAGTAGTGTATGGAAATAAGATTGGAGGGGCTCACTTACTACCAATGCTGCCCTGAACGCAGAATTCAGGATATTCCGTCGCATCGACCACCTCACCGCCGGCCCCTTCCGCTACGCGTGTAGTGTTGAGTGGAATAGGTGCTCGGAAACGACGATCTCCGAGAGGCGGTTCCGCGTAGGGTATCCCGAGATACGCTACAGCATTGGGAAATGTTCGATTGCCAAGGTATTTGGCATACCCAGTGTCCACGACATCGGCCGGATCCGACTGAGATGCGACTTGTGAAGCGAGGAAAAGGTTGATGTATACAAGGCCTGTCAATAGCATCATGCGCAAGCCCTGAGCGTATTAGTCTGCTGGCTCAGGGTATTACAAACATCGACCATTATAAACCTCTCGACATGCCGTCTTGCCCGCCTCATGGTCGTGAACTTGTCAGCAGACCGAGAAGACTAGATTAATCCGGTTACATGGTCTGAACATTTTGCCTCGACCAAGGGGTTGCAAATGGTTGGGTCACAGATTCGTAGCCTTGATCGTTAGACGAGCACGCTTCAAGCCAAGGAACGTGTATATTTCAACTTTCTGGGCTCGTATGTTCACGAAACGAGTGTGACCGGAAATCTTTCAAAGGATTAGTGTTGGTCATGAGAGTGGGAGTTCTGAGCTTCTTACCATTATGACTGAGCTCATGAACGTCTGCTGGCGCCTGGCGGTCAGGCAGTCAACTTCACTGGCCGGCAATTGTTCAGACCATATGGAAGGAAGGCACATGAATGAGGATTGTGAGGGCACGACACGAAACTATACAAGAACGCGATGTTTCTCCGCCTTGTTTCATGACCCCCAGCCTCGTTCCTGTCCTCTCGTCGGACAAATCTTCAAGTTTAAGGAGGTTGGCTTCTGGCCGCATGCTGGGTTTCTCCAAAGTTGCCATGAACCAATAAAATAGAAAGAACATCAGCAGCTATGGATACACCATTTCTAAGTACCTACTTGCTACCAGCGTATGCTTTTGGGAGTCGGGGAAGGCAAGCCAGCTCGTGCGAAAATTGAGATCCGCACAAACTTTTCCTCACACGTTCACCCTCCCGAGAACTTCTGACGATTCGTTTGCTGTAGCAATGTATCGATTCACCTCAAGACCAGGACCCCGAAATCAAATGCACCGAGTTCCCGAAAGCTTGCTCCATAGTCTACCTGGAGCGTTGCGGATAGCCTTGTTTCAAGCCTACATCCATGGTTGCATGGTGACTCATGAAACGTGGGGGTGATTTGGGCGACGACTCTAAAAGGCTCTGGGGTTACCACTAAAAACGGCGAGTTTCAGATTTATAGAGAGTGAATTGTTCACCTTTTCGACCCTCGAATAAACTTTGATGCAGATGGGTTTGATGTCGCGGGGTATACCCACCAACTAGGTCTGGACTGCCATGTCATCGGGATTTCGATTTACACATACGGGCTGTAGGCCTATTGTGACCTAAGGAACAGTCTCTGCTACTTGGAAGACTGAAGCCCGCTGCGCAATTCAACGCTTGCATTCGAACGAGATTAATATCAGCCATCGTTCCTGATCCATACTTACTCGGAAAGCCCTCGTGACCGACTTACGGCGCAATACGACCGCTCCTACACGCTGCTGCACGCCTCGTACGCTTTGCTCCGTGTTTGCTCCTTTGGGATGTGAATTCAGCATTGAGCGACCCTTTCTTCTCTACCGAACACGAACTATTCTGTGCCCCAACTTTCGCAGACTCGGCTTGTGCTATCAATGTCAATACTGTCTGTCCACTCTGGTGTCACAATATACATATTCGTTGCATATTCGTCTGCTCTACCTGCTCACGTCTCTACGGTGTGTACGCACCCAAAGGACATCCCGCAATCAAACGGGACCAATTCTTTTTCCTTGACAGGTACTGTAACAGAATCTTTCACGAAAGGCAACTCCGATCGGAACACGTGGGTGACGGGGAAAATACCCCCGTCTCCGAAATTTTTTGAAACACGGAAATATATAAGAAGCGCATGTCGGCGAACTAGGCCTTTGTGCATCTTTCCTGCATTCCCCCACATTCGTTACGACTTTTTGAGTCTACTACAATCCTTCATTGTTTGAAAGATGCCCTTCTTGAAGACTTCTTTGCTCACTGTCGCCTTCCTCGCTATTCAGCTCGTCAATGCCCAGACTCCTCAGTACGCGTTTCCTTGGTTTTTCTTGTCCTCCTGGGCTGACGTCTTGAAAGCTTCAAAGGCGAGCTCTTGATGCAACCTCGCCTAAGCAATGGTACCGTTCATTTGTCGATCCCGAGAAGACTTATCTAAACTTCAAGTTTCCATCGTCTTTAAGCCAAATGCTTGACCGCCGCCTCCAACTCTGATGGTGCCGAAGTCTCCATTCAAACTTGCACCGGCGCCGACAGTCAGCGATGGCTGTTCAACGACGGCAGCGTCAAGGTCTTTGGCAACAAGTGCTTGGATGTCACCAACGGCAGTACTGCAGATGGCACGAAACTGCAGATTTGGACTTGCTCAAACAACCGTAACCCCAACCAACAGTTCTACTACACGGCGAGTTCACTTCAATGCGTATGACGTGTCGGCCGTCTGACAATATGTATATCCTCACAGGGCGATCTTCACCTCGCATGGACCAACCACGGAAAGTGCCTCGATTTGACCAATGGAAGCACAGATGATGGAAACCGAGTACGTGACAAACCTTATTCTCAGAGAGCAGTTGTTGACTCCTGCGTTAGCCTCAACTCTGTAAGCTTCATGGAAGAAAAAGTGAACAACTTGATACTTAATATCGATTTAGGGAGCTGTGATGGAGGCAACACTAACCAGTTCTGGAACGTCGGATACTCGGCCAATAACCTCCCTCAAACCTCCCAGGACGGTCAAGCTGGTGTTAACCACTGTGGCACTCAGTCTTCCCAAGACAGCATGTGCCAAACGGCTTGGATCAAGTGCGTGTCTGCTCATGTTCGAAGGTCCCTGTTTCTGACCAACCTGTCTAGCTCCGCTGAAGACTTTTGCGTCTGGGCGCCGGTGAGAGCAATTGCTCGTTCATGCGGATTTGATCTTGATCTCACACGATCTATAGCCATCCCCTGGTACCATTGGTGATACCGAACGCATCGAAGTCGCGTATTGCACCAAATCTGGCCGTGGAACTCGTCTTATTCCAGATGGGTCTTTGAAAGGTGTCCACTTTGTCAAGACTCCCCATTATGTTCAGGTTAGTACTGAGCTATTCTTTCTACCTCGCTGCGAGGCTGACGGACGTCTGGACTAGGTTACTGGTGTCGGTGACTTCACCAGCATGAACATTCCTCGAGGTGATGATGGAGGAGAGCTCGACCCTCACGGTGCTGATGGTCTCGGCAACCCCAGTGCGTTCCGTTCCTTTTTCCACTTTTAACTTTACCTAAAGCTTTGTCTGTAGTCGGTGGTCTCGTCTATGGAAGTGGCTTCGGTTCCAACCTCCAGTACCATGTCAGTTCTCCTTTCTCCTTTTCTTGCTGAAGGCTTACTGTATTGGCAGGAATGGACCAACTTCGTCTCCTACAATGAGTTTTGCTTCCGTGCCTGCGTTGGAGCCAACGCTCCTACTCTTTGCCAACACATCTACGATGTCATGGGTTGCGCCTGGGTACGTGTCGTTTCCTACACATTTTCTCGATGGTCTTGCTAACGTTTGTGCAGAACATGCCTGCGAACTACAATGCTGGTGTGTTTGAGAATTGCGAGGGTGACGATGGGTAAGTCATCAAAGCTCCTTTTTTTTGCTCCCATATCTGATGCACGTGTACTAGCGAACCTATGGGTGTCTATGGCACTTCTACCTGGTTCCAAGGCCAGGAACCCACTCCTGCTGCCCACCCTGCTCCCGCTTCATCCAACTGTCACATCCTTCCTACCGTTGGTGTCACTCCCGCCAGGAAGAAGAGGGACTCCAACGGCTTTGACATGGTTAAGAGGGCCCCATCGCCTTCGTACTGAGCGGTCTAGCATGAGGATCCATACATATATGACTAGTGTTATTGGACTATTTTAATGTACCGGGATAATATGTGGGGTTTCGTCTCATTGGACAGTGTGAAAGTGATTCGGCAAAGTCCGAACAGTGGTGAATTGTCACTCAACACCAACTCGACTCAACGCTCTTGATTTCTTACCATGGTCTTCAGTTTTCTCGTAAACGTTCTGCACTCGCTAATCCAAAATGCCACACGCTGAGGTTTCCTCTATGTTGACGATCGAAACACAGGTACCATTGTGCTGGATCGAAACGCATCTTACAACACAAAAGCCGTCCAATCTCGATGAATGCGACTAAGATTTGGCTCGTTCTTGCATTAATTAGTGAATTCAGTACTGATTTTATGGTTGGAAAGCAGGAAGAGTGCGTATACTGTGCTTCATTCTGGAATCACTGCTGACATATTTATACCACTTAGGAGTTAGAAAAAGTGGCAGCACCGTTCCTGTGTCGTGGTCAACAGCGGCACATAGGAGGGCATAAACCCGTATTTAAACTGAAGAGTGGAGTGTAACTCCTCAGCAGGAGTAACTTGCGTGCATCCCACTTCTCTATTCTCGGATACCTCCACTCTTTTACCAGCACCACATTCTTTTCAACCACACTCCTTGAAGAATGCTTTCCGCCAAGTTTGCTTCTATGCTTGCTGCCATCCTTGTGAGCGTCAATCTCGCGAATGCTCAGACTCCCAAGTAATTTCCGGTCCCTTATCTCTTCTACACGATACTGACAAATCAACAGTTACCTAGGCCAGCTTGTTATCCGTCCCCGTCTTGACAATAGTATGTTCCTTTGGAATCTCTTTGGTGAATGAGAGTCAACAATACCCTTCATAGGCAAATGTTTGACCGCCATGAACGACACTGATGGTGCCGAGGTCGTGATTCAAACTTGCACTGGTGCCGACGCGCAGAAGTGGACCTTCACCGACGGAACCGTCAAGATCTTTAACGACAAGTGTCTTGATGTTACTGACGGAAAGACTGAGTTTGGTACGAAATTGCAAATCTGGACTTGTTCGGACAACCACAACCCCAATCAGCAATTCTGGTATACTGTATGGAATTTCCACTTTACCAGGTGGAGTGCATGCTGAATGGTTTCTCGAAACAGGGTGACCTCCATCTTGCTTGGACTAACCATGAGAGGTGTATGGATTTGACTAATGGAAGTCCTGAAGATGGAAACAGGGTGAGTTTTCCTTGTCAATTCTCTTTCAGTTCAAGCCTGAAAATGCCTTTTAGCCACAGGTAAAGTGCTCCAACGTACGCTTGTGAGGATCGTGCTAAACCGTGCGGAAAATTAGATGTGGGAGTGCATTGGTTGGAATTCGAATCAATTCTGGAACGTAGGCTATATGGCCAACAACCTCCCTGAGAAGTCCGAGCAAGGTCAGAGCGGAACGAACAAGTGTGACAAGACCACGGAAGGCGAGCAGTCCCAATGCCAGACTGTATGGATCAAGTACGTTCTTTGATCAACTCGTATTGGCCACTGATACTCATGTCTATCCCACGCATCGTCAGCAATGCCGACGACTTCTGTCTCTTTGCTCCAGTTCGTTTCCACGGTTTGAACTCATGCAGTCCTATCTAAACCTGATTATCAAGCCTTCCCTGGGCACAATTGGCGAAACTGAACGTATTGAAGTAGCTTACTGCACCAAATCCGGCCGTGGCGCTCGTACCATTCCCGATGGCACCCTTGGAGGTGTTCACTTCGTGAAGACACCTGACTATGTTCAGGTAAAGCTATACAAATCAATAATACTAAACACTTCCTGATCTATCCTCATTGCACAGGTAACGGGTGTTGGTAATTTCACAAAGATCAACGTTCCTGGCGCTGATGACGGAGGTGAACTCGACCCCCATGGTGCCGACGGAAATGGCAACCCTAGTTTGTGTCTTTTTTCTAAGAAAAAGTCACGTTCCTGCATATTCTAAAACTGGTTTTGCAGTTGGAGGCTTGGTGTACGGTAACAGCTTTGACGATGCACTGCAATATCACGTCAGTTCTGCTTTCTCCTTCTCTTGTTGGAGGCTTACCGTTCCGGTAGGAATGGACCAGCTTCATCTCCGACAGAGAGTTCTGTTTCCGAGCCTGTGTGGGTGATAACTCTGCCACTCTTTGCCAGCACATTTACGATGTCATGGGGTGCCAATGGGTGCGTTTCCTTCAAGGATATCTCACCTGAGACTCTAACATACCAAATACAGAACATGCCGGCGAACTATAATGCAGATGTCTTCGAGAACTGTGACGGGGACAGCGAGTGAGTATTCCCCCTGGATTGAAATTGACGATCGATAATTGATCTTTTGTCCGCGCTAGCCTTCCCATGGGCATCTATGGTACCTCCACATGGTATCAAGGCACTAAGCCCACCCCTGACGCCCACCCAGCCGCCTCGTCATCCAACTGTGTACCTGTTGCATCTCCTACTGTCACTCCTGTCGCGAGGAAGCGGGAGTCCAACGGTTTTGAGAAACTTAAGAGGCATTCACCTCTTCCCGCTCCTAAGGCCAACGCCTAAGTCCCATCACAGGACTTTTTCGGGATATACATACCACCTTTCAATTTCATTGTAGGACTATCATGGTGTATTCGGACGGAACAATGAATAGATCTCATATAGGATACGAGAGAACATTGACCGAAGTAAGGAATGGCGTTCCATACGACGAGAGAAGTCTGGCCAAGCACTCAAAAGTCTCGAACGTTTCGAGGCTTGGATGCTCTGCAAACCGGTACACACCAGACAAAGATTCTTGGACACTCCTGCCTTTATTAGATCTTCTAGATATATCCTTGAGCGTCCGGGACTGCTCGGCACATAGAAGACACCTAGAGACGGCACCGTCGGAGGCTATTGAGCTAGACGAAGAGCAGTTCTCAGACGATCGGGGCAAGCCAGAGAAACTAATAATACCGAGTCGCTCGGATCATGGGAGCTAAAGATTGAGTGTCACCTGTGCCAGTGAGGGCATTTGCGAAACGGTGAGGAGTATCCAAAAAGAGGTTTGTTGAAAAAAATTCCATATCACGGAGTTGTGGTTGGGGTCGGAACCTCGGGGAGCATGTCAGCGCCTCAAAGATGGTTCATAGTACTAGACTAAAAGCTTCTTTTTACGCCGATAGCACACCTCCGAACAGAATAATATATTCACCGAGTATGAAACCTGGGTTTAATAGAGGAGCTTTTCACCAACTTTTTCAGCGAGTTCCGAAATATAAGTCCTAATAACTTGTTTGGAGGCGTCGAATGGATATCGGTATGTGCATGACGGTGGCTTTGAGGTGGCTTGAATCGGTTGTCTGGGAATATCGGGGAAGCCCAAACACGCGTCTGTTGCCACCAAGCGCTTGTTGCATTGAATCTTGAATTCACAATGACCGTGTCCCGTAGCGTCAAATCTCATAATCTGGACAAGTCATTAGCCACATAGAACCATGATCTCTCTCAATGATACCCCAAATCTAATTCCAAGAGCTCTACAACAAGTCTAACAAACCTTATTCAGCGTTTCAAACTGCGGTGCCCCTCACCCCCGATGTTATTCCGACCTCCCGCTTCACATAATCCTCACAAGCTACTGTCCAAAGTCTACCTGGCGCATCTGTTGACTGTCAGCTTTCCTGATGCAACTACGGAGCTGAAATACAACTAAGAAGTGCTTAAGAAGCCTCCCCCTAAGATCGTTGACTTGGTCAATGGTCGGCGTTCGATTTAGCACCTAGTGGAACAGCGTCAGTTTGAATTTCCGCCCTTCATTCTCAAGTTCCGTTCGATGATTATCCCACACCATCCGCATCTTGCCTTGTTCCGTACTAGAATGTACTACATGCCGCCCAGAACTGTGACCGCGGGATGAGCAAAACTAAATGATTTCTCCTCCAGTTCATCTCAATGTTTCTGAGGAGACCAAACCTATCAGGACCTGCCGATGGATGCGGGGTCGGGATACTCTCCCTTAGTGGCGCAAACGTATTCCACTCCTAGCTAGGAATGTCACAGCTTTGAGGTCACTGTTAAAGGACTCCTGGAGGTATAAAAGACGAGGAACTGTAGCACTCGACACTCCAGAACAAACTCAAGTTCATAGCTTCACAATGTTCTTCTCCAAGTCTTCTCTTGCTGTCGTTGCTGCCATTGTCGCTGCTGTCCAAGCAAACGATGGTTTTGGTACGTAGAATTGCTCGCATCTTGAGCCTAGCTGACTATAGCCGCCGCCTCTAGCTTTCCTCAACAACACCGTGACTCGCCCCACTCGTGCTTGTGGAGTGTGTCCCCCGACCAACCTGAAGGTCGCCCTGCCCGTCAATAGGGTCAACCCCGTCCAGTGCTGCGCCCCTGTTCATATCGCCTGTAAGTACTTTCCCGCTCTTGTATCGCATGCCAGTATTCACCAGTGTGTCGATAGTCGAAGGGAGGAACCTCCAAGGCACCTTCACCGACGACTGTCTCAACTGCATTAGCGTGAACGGAGTGGATGGGGACATCGTTCTGAGCCCTGATTTATACAAAATGTTCAGCCAGCCCCCTCCAGTGTTTGGACCCGTCGTTTGGAACGCTTAAGCGGCCGCAATATTTACTTGTCACTTAGTTCGTTTTGTCTAGCATGTGGTGGTCTGAATGTATGCGCTTGTGTGTACCCTTTAAGTCTGTTTAAGTTGGGACCCAACTCTCGATATCTGTCCTGTGTCCTACGGAAGCCGTTTCCGGCAATCCTCTGATTTTTTTCCCCTGCGAATCACCGGCAGGATTATCAGGATATGCGTGGAAGGTATGCAACTATTCTGAGTACCAAAGTACATGATGGTTCGTGAATTCATGGATTTCTGTCCTGGGAGTCAGCAACTCTGTAACACCTTGTACTTATCGATGAATGGTCCTGACCATGATCATCTCCTCAACCCATATGCCAGTGAGTCGCGACAACGCTTCATCAATCCAAGGTTCTAACAACGGTATAAATATTCAGCCAGAACTACAAGCATGGGGCGTACAATGATGGAAAGCGAAAGGAGCAATATGCGAGTCAAAAGTCAAACCCCAGGTCCAAGAATGGTCTGACTGTTGGAAACGAGCCTCTGTTTTACACCATCCAACAGCCTTGCCCGGTCTTCCAGCACCGCCTTATGATTCGTAACTTGAGCATCAAACGAAGCAAACAGCTTGAGTTTTGTCCTGAAAGGAGAGTCCATATCAGAACGTGAATCGCGAAGAGTCGAGAACATGCTAACATACTCCATATGTTTCTTCACCTGGTCTAGAATCTTGGAATACTTCGCCATGATTTCTGCGCGAAGAAGTCAGCAGTGACACTAACACCGGTCGTAACGGAGCTTAAGTACGCACCATCAGCACCCTTGACCCATTCTTCCATCGTGCATTCACGCCATTTATTCGTCAACTGCCCATACCATTCCATGTGATCTTCCACAAAGACATGCGCCTGACATCCCAACAGTTTATCAAGGGAATTCTGGCCTTGGCTTGTTCCATTGGAATGGTGTGACAGGTTTATGAAGCTATCGCTGGGGCCGTGTTGTTGTTGATGGTGATGCATGTTGGGACTTCGGTGGTATTCCGAGTGACTGGCGTCATCGATGGGACTGGAAAAGCGCGGAGGAGAGAATGATTGTCGCAAGTAATCGACCTGGGTGACTGAGTCAACCGCGAGTAGAGTAAAAAGAAATAAGGAAAACTTACATCACCCTGGGGGTGATGGTTGGGCTTATATCGTTTTCCCGATCCGGGATTTTCGCCGGGGTAAACCAAATCGTTTTCCTGCTCGTCCTCAGGACGAGCATCGGGCCGTGCACGCTTCGTACGATTCTTGGGGATCAGACCTGGCAATGAATGGGTGTCATCGAGAAGGATGCGCTGGGGAGGTATAGGGTTAGACAGATTGGGATTGAGCCGGAACTGCTCGCGATGGAGGTCATCTTGGGACGTGGACGCGGTTATATGCGTTAATTTCACCGGAGAGTGGTGAGCAGGAGCGGCTGGAGTTTTGAATGGCTTGTTGGTGCTCTGGAGAACGGGGGAACTCGAGTTATAAAGCGGCGAATTGCCCTGGGCTGCAGCTCGTGGAATAGGCGTTACAAGGTTTACGGAGGCGTGAACGGCAGAGTCACGTCTGATGAGGGTATTATTGGCAGCATTCGTGTGATCATTGGAATTGTTTTCGAGAGATGACCGACGAGAAATTGAAGCCGTGGGAGGTCTAGAAATGCCCAAACCGGTAGCTTGAGAAGGCGCAGATTTCTTCACGAGGCCATTGAGGTTGAGAGGCTTTATTGCAGAGTTCTTTTGAACGTCAGTTCCAGGAGCCAGCTTCTGCATCGACGCATCTGTGCCTGCATGTAACGGATCTGGGGCGAACTGAGAAGTATTCGAGGAAGAATCTATATTTTGGTCCTTTTTATGTGAGACCCTTGAAGCTGGTCTAGTATTGCTTGGGATGAAGGGGGTTCTGGCACTCATAATGAACAGAAGTATGCGTGGACACGTCGGTGAAGATGGTGGTTCAGAAAGAGAGAACGCGGTCACAGATTGTCACAGTCACCACCGTCACCGCCCGGAATCGGACTTGGCCGTCCGGGCCCAGGCCCCACGACGACGTCAACTGTGAAATCGACAGCGAATGATCATCACGGGCAAGCTAATACCCTTGCGCCTTGCCCAATCCCCATACCCTCGTTTTCTGTCCTTCTGCGGCATTCCTTGACTCGGATTCTAATTTCTCTGGGTCTTTCCAGCTGTCCGGAACTTTAGTGATGAACTTGACACATAAATTCAAGTACGTGGACCAATTCATTACGCTCGACATTTCCGATCTTGACGCTATAATGTACAGTCATAGTCTCACATTGAAGCGACGAAGAGGCAGAAGGAATCTCAAAAATGCTGCAGATATTGAACAGGACTCTCCAGATGAAAATTCAGACTGGATTATCCCAAACTCCCTTTCACAACGACCGTCTTCAAGCGGAGCTGCGTATTTGGGCTGCGCGCCAGAGCCCCATAATCAGCGTTTAATGTCGGAAGAGCCTTTCTCGCATGCAGACAGTGGCAGTTCTAGTCGGACGAGTAGCATAGCGGATGCACCAGAGCTCGCACGGAGTATGACTGACAATGGGATTGCCGCGACCGCCCCGTCGTCCTCATCGGTAGACCATTGTATCTTTGCCGAATGGTGGAACGAGCCTTCAGAGGTGAGCGCTCTCAATTCTCTGAGCAGCAGTGTTGTTGAGCTGTGGTACAGGACTTTGAAGAACCTGTCGAGTCATCAAACTCACCGAAGCTTGACGTCGCTTACACCCTAGACCCATATCATTCACCCCCGCCTACACCTCTTCCTCTCACGTCTCCAACGTCATCTGGATCGGACATCATCGCCGTTCATCGGCTTCCGAACGAACTGCTCACATTGATTTTCGAAGAAGGCTCCTGTTTTGCTTCCCCAAGGATGTTTGAACCTAAATACCCGTCTATACCGGTTCAGCCTGTAAACACCATCTCATTCATGCTGACCGTGCTCCATGTCTGTCGTCGTTGGCGCGAAGTGGCTATTCATACGCCGGCGCTATGGACTTCACTACTGGTCTCACGACCAAATAGCCTGGATCCGGAAAAACTCCTGGATCTGAAGGACTACCAGAAGCCGATGGATTGGGTTGCCAAGGCCATCAAGCGATCTCAGCATCTACCTCTCGACGTCACCCTTGATTGTTCCAATATCGCGCCGGTTCCCGCTATCAAACAGCTTATACCAGAAAGCCATAGATGGCGCAGCCTGTCTATAATTGTACCTTGCGTGCAATCACTACCCCTCATCCTGTCCAACTTACGAGAGGTGGATGCGCCGCTACTCGAAAGCCTCGAGATCACAGCCAACAAGCTCCACACCGACCGCGATCCGATATTGGAAGATGTACCCCCATTTTTCAATTCGACGCCTAAACTCACTCATGTCCGGTTAAATCGTGTACATCTTCAATGGGATGCGAAACCCCTACACCAACTTACGACTTTGGAGCTGCGCTTTATAGTCTGGCCAGACTTCCACGAGCTCCGCCACCTCTTACTCCATTCGCCTACACTCGAAAACCTCGTGTTACACTTTGACGATAACGCTTTCACGAATCTAGACAGGCAAGGTCGTGCCCCAATCCCCATACCCTGCTTACGTTCTCTGGAGCTTCGCTTCTTTTACGAAGGCTCGCAGAACGTAGTTCCCTTGATCCAGCTATTCAGTATCCCAACTCTGGAATCCCTCACCCTAAAAGACTTTAGCTGCGCAGATTGGTGTAGAGTGTTACCATACTTCCGCTCCTACGCCGCCTCGTATCCCGCATTACGTTCCCTCACCTTATCCAACGTCAAAGGTCTTATATACGTCGATTCAAGCACTGTCCGTGCTTTCCCGCAGCTCGAAAAGCTCTGCCTAGTCAACGTGTATTCAAATGCTTTCAGTCGATTGCTGCTGGAAGAGCGGACACGCGATGGGTATAATGCGCTGGTATGGCCGAAATTACATACATTGAGGATCGAGAAGGATAAGGACGCGAAGATGGAGTTGCTCCAGGATGCGATTGCGGCTAGGTTGACGATGAGCAGACCGATAACGAGGCTAGTCTTGGACCAACACCTACTCGAGTCTTCACCTGAGACCACCGATTGGCTGAGGCAGTTTACGCGCCTAGAGAATGCAGCATATGTCAGGAACTAGTTTTGTTTTGGTGACCTTTGACTTCCCTGTCACTTGATGTTCACGTTCATTTGTACTCATCTTCCCTTCATCTATGATATAGTTTCGTCGCTTTATGCTTCGTATGTGTGCAAGTAGCTTATAAGTTCGGATTGTAATGACTTTCCATCCGCCCCTTGATGTAATTATGTGACTCTAGACTTTTCAATGACTATCGACGCTCAGCAAGGCCCTAGCGCATTTGATGAGCGCCCGTTGCTCAGCAATCAGAACCTTGTCAATGGCATTGAGAGTCAGACTGTGGGAGTCCATCGACGTCCATCCTCCAACAGCGCGTCTTCGGTACCGTTTCTGCCATCGAGTTCGTTGAACATTGTCGAGAGTGTCGTCGGCGCTATTACGAATTGGATATCGAATAATCGTCAAGGTCAGGATTATTCACAGACATCAGTTTACACCAGCTTGCTAAATCTGATTCCTAGAACAGAGATGTCTGTTCTTGGATTTGATCACGAACCATCGGCTACGCTCTTGTGCCCAGAATGCTTATATACCTTCAACGCTCATCGCAAAATATGCTCGCCAGTCACTCTCCGAAGAATACGAGCGAATTACCTTCCAAACGAGTCAGAAGTGTACCTCTTCAAAGAGTGGGTTGAAGACACAAAAAGGGATTTCGCGAGGTATGATGCAGAGATCGGGAGGTTGCGCTCCATTTTGAAGAAGCTGGAAGGAGAGAGGGCGTATCTTCAACGGTATGCTGATGAGTACCGTACCCTTTTATCGCCTATTCGGCGTCTCCCACCGGAAGTTTTAACCAATATCGCAACGTTATATTGCCAGGACCAGCCTAGTGTTCTCAAGAAGACTGGAGTAACTCCTCCGTTAACCATCGCACAAACATGTGCTGTTTGGAGAGCATTGGCCTTCAATACCCCATCCTTATGGTCCTCATTTCACGTCGAACTAGGTCCGATGAGCCTGGGCAGCCTCCAATTGCTGAGCACGTATCTGAAGCTGTCGGGCGATCATCCACTCTCTGTAACCCTCGTCTGTGGACGTGGTTCGAATTGGGATGATGTGTTCCTTCAAACCCTTTTGGAGCACACTAGGCGGTGGAAGCATCTCATATTGCACCATGCGGATCTTATACAAAATCTTCCTTCACCACCCGACCTACCAATTCTAGAGTCTCTCGAGCTATCATCCCAGTTGCTCAGGGCTTCACCCATTTTCAAGAGCATGCCATGGTTAAGAACCTTGATTCTCGATGACGTGGAATTCGAAGACTTGGAGGAGGGGTACTTTCCTTTTACACAGCTGACATCGGTCACGCTCCGAAGGTTACAAATGGGTAGCGCATTGCGTGTACTCAATCGTTGTCCCAGCCTTCGCGAAGCAGTCATCTCATGTCGTCGGAACTTCTCGTGGTCGCCCACCGTCGAATACAATCCCCCCATCGACCTACGTCGTCTGACATCCTTGACGGTCATAAACGAGCTCATTTCCGATTTCTTCCAAAACATCACTACACCAGCGTTGTCTTCGTTGACGATAGCGACACCTGCACCACCACATAATAACATGGATGCATGGCCTCAGGAAGTGTTCGTGGCGTTCTTACGGAGATCATTATGTCCTCTCAAACGTCTCAGCCTTCTCAGGGTCGAGCTGAGCGACACGGATTTGCTCGCCATCTTGGATTTTACTCCCTGCCTTACACATCTCAGTGTAATGGAAAGCCGTGCAGATGACCTCCCTGCCACAATTACCAACCAATTCCTACGCCAACTTACGTTCCCGAAGGTGTTTCATCCTTCGAGAAGGCCGCCGTTACCTCGTTTGGAGCTTGTAGATTTTGTAGTCCATCAGTCGGAAATTGACTATGGGCTCGTAGTGGATTTACTTGAGTCGCGCTCATCGGAGGTTGCGAAAAGAGAAGGCTACTCGATTGTAAGAGACGTCTCTGTGAGGCAGGGTAACCTCGATAAACTGGAGTTCCCGTTCATTCGGCAGGATGTTATTCCAAAGGTTGAAGTACCATTAGCGCCCATTATAGACAGAATTACGAATAGGGTATTTGCGCTTGGAGGATCTGTGGTCACTCCGATGTTTTCTTTCGTGCGGTTGCTTGTTCCCGGATTGTTTTAGGATGTTATGGATATTGGAGGACATTCGTATATTGAAAGTAATGTATTAATAGCGTCCAAGATGATTTATTTTGAAAAAAGGTATATGGGCTAATTCCAAAAACGTAACCCACATCATCCAGTCGTGTGCCAACGGACATTTACACCTCAAGCAGAACCAGTGGAGTTCAAGTAGTTGGTGTTGGTGATAGAGTATGAAGCAGAGGAGTTGACACCAATAGCTATTGAAGAGTGTAAGTAACCATAATGAAAGAAGAGATTGCGCATGGACATACTAATGTAACCGAGGATGCCATCTTCGATGCTATCGCCGAGAAGCTCCAAAGCGAGGTAAGCACTGTTACCATCAGCATTCTCCTGTTCGAGAATGTTGTCTTCGTCATTATAGGTACGGCTATTTTCGGTGTTGTCAGTGTAGGGAGACAAGGCATAAACTTGTTCATTCCATGATTCCTCGAAGAACATCTGGCCGATGTGGAGAAGGCTACCAGCATGGGAGACGAGGGTGCTAAGGAGTAGCAGTTGTGAGATAAGAAATGAATGACTTGAGTACGTGTGAGACTAACCCATTGGCAGATTCAGTCCAGTTCATGTGAATCATAGTGTGTATGTGTGCAGTCCTGCCGGAGTAGAATCCGGGGTAGATTGTCTTGAGCTCAACTATACCCTCAGAGTTGGTAGGCCACCCTCCACGAAGGAAGGTCTCGTTGCGAGCGAGCGATGCAGAACCCCCACCAGGACCATCGCCCATTCCACCAGAAGGTACGCTCATGCTAGTCGGAGGTGCCGACATGCTCATACTTGAGGGTTCAGTACTGTTTCCCGCGTCGGCCGGAGGGCCACCGCTCATTCCACCAGCACCGCCATAGCCACTGTAGACACCGGTGGCATTAGCTAGATATCAAAGTTATCAGCATACGGAAATTTCAGTCGCCAAAATGCTCCATACCGGCCCAGATCTCGACGAAGACATTGTCGAGGGGGGTGCAAGTGGTGACATCCATGACACCGATATCGAGAACAAGAGGGACACCGCTGAGAGATGAGACTGATGTCAGGAAAAAGCACGGTCGCTGAAATAAAGAGAGACAAGCCTTTGATCCTCGATGAGGTCTTGCCTGACCAGCTCGTTGTTGATATAATAAGGGCCTTCAGTGACTTCGGGGGCCATAATGCAAGTCGTGCTATGGGCAACAAATTAGCATCAAGATTGGATAGCTCAGAGCACCCAATGTACTTCTGAAGACTGGTGTAATGAGGAGCAGCAGCACTGGATGTACTGGAAGCTGTGACAGAAGACATTGCGTTGAGCTGATTGCCCTTCTGGCTTTTGGTACGACCTTTACCAGTTTGACGTTTAGCAAGGGTGGAGCGCTTGAGCTTGCGTCTGGCGTTGAAGGAGGCGATATCGGCAGCACAGTTGCGCGCCTTGAGGTGGCGTTCACGGGCAGCAAGCTGCATGAATAATAGGTGAATTATTTTCGTCAAGAATGAGGGAGCCTCTGCCAACCTGACGTTTATTGAGCTCTTCACGACTCATATGCACATGAGGGCCAGGATGGGCTAAAAGAGAAAAAGTTGAATTGGAACTAAGAGTCAAAGACGGGCATAATGCTCACCTGATGCGATGACTGCGGCGAGAGCGACCGTTGAAAGAAGAGAGGCAAACTTCATGCTGAAGATTGTGGGCTGTGAGTGTCTGCTAAGGTAGAACGTGATGAGGATTGATGCTCTGAGGGGGGGCGACTTTTATATGCCAGACAGCCTCCCCTCAACCGATTCCAAAGATATGATGACGGCCTGAAAAGTAAAGACGGTCGAGATGGCAGTCAGAGATTACGAGAGCTCGCCGACTACTCGCAGATACCGCAGTATTTCCCGGCGCGATGATTCGCGCACCTTTATGAGGAGTAGAATAGCATTGGCCAATCGGAGTTGTCTTCTTCCTTGATGATGGGGTGAAATGATAACAGTCGAAACGGTTTTCGAGCCTTCAGGCTCCAGCATGCCATGTAATATGAGTTCGGAATGAGTCTAAATTCTAGAGTCCAAGTTCAGTTGTGATGATCGGCGGTCTTTCAAAGCTATAATCAATGCAAAAGAACAAGTGGCGAGCTGCCGGGTCGACTCTGAAGGTGCATGTGCTAGCCGTCGCAGGTTGTCGTCATGCAAAGATTGGAGACTCTTATTACCCGTTGGAGCTTTGTGAAGTTGCGTTAATGCTTTCGCGTGCATACTCCATCATCAAGTTTTCGCATTGATCCTTGTGGGGCCGAATGTGGTCACTGCACCAGGGGGGCCAATCAGGAGAGCTAAGTTGGATACCGACGCACCGGAGGCACAGTCCTACAGTACTGAAGTCCGCAGAGATCGCAGTCCGACGAAAAGTTTAGATTCCAACGAGCGCAATATAAGGTGATAAGGACTTGTCGATTACTGTATCGAAAAATACCACGAGTTACCGGAATGGAAGGGGGGCGGAGGGTGATACATGCCAGTCGTTATCGTGCTATAACTGTAAAGACGATAGTACAACAAAATGTCCACTGATCTCTTACCATACTCTAAAGCAGCGCCTTCAAACTCGTACAACAATGAGCGTATCCGCTCTGTCATCAGGTACCTCCTAACGCAAGAGGTCTTAAATCCCAAAGTGCATTTCCTCTGGAGTCGGGTATACAGCCTTAGCTCTGCCTTTTGGATACCAGCAGCCTTAATCTTCCCAGCTCAATGATAACTTCGCGGAGTGTGGAACGAACGATTCTTGTAGCGAGGAAGTAGGTGTCTGGGTCTGTGTCGGAATCAATGATTCAGTGTCGTCCATGTCGTTGTGATTTGGGGGGCTCACCTCGGTTAGACCATTTTCTCTATGAAGAGTTTCCTCTGGGGCAGACATTTCACTCTCAGACTCCGTGGTGTAATGATTCCGCATTCGTGGTACCGTCGCATGCATTCGGCCAGCAGCGTGGCCAAGGGTATCGAATCGCGTCTGGGTGCGATTTTTAAAGTGAGTTCGTTTGATCACGTTGACCATTTTGCTTTAGGTTATCGTTGTATCAGTGAACAGTTCGAGATAAGGCAAAGAATTCCTCACCCTTCTTTTGCACGAACAATGGTCCCCAGTCGTTCTCGCAATTGCTCATGGTCAACATAGACCAGTCTTGGTGTTCTGCAGTCCAAATCAGTTATCAACATATTTCCTGAGTCGAAGATGGGAAAAATTACTCACGAAGGGGGCTGTTCGGCAGTTGGTATAAGCCGAGAAGTCTCGTCAATCACATCCTCGCGTTCCAATTCGGTGTCTGGGGACTTTTTGCAAAAGGAGCAACATGAAAGGTAAGGATTAAGCAAGTTTTCGAACATTAGAGGGCGGATAGAGTAAAAAGTCGGCAGTAAACCTCGAGCAAACGAGTCTTAGACGTAAAAGAATTTTGACAGGGGAAAACGCACGTGAGGCCATCCGGCCCGGGTCGCGTGAATGGTCCAATTTCTGTGCTGGAAACTTTTCTGTGCTTGAAGCTCACCAGGTTGCTCGAAAACTGTCACGGAGTAAGAACGAGCTGAGAATAATTCATAACCACCACTGATGCCTTGAAAACGGGCTTCAGTTCCACTCGCTGATGATATATTCGAACCCTCATGCCACCCGGAACTTTGGCCTGGTGACTGGTCGTGAGTGACACGCTCCTCTAGGACCACACAGTGATTTTCTCCAGAGCAAGCATCAAGGGAAGCACCCAGAGATCTTGCACATGCATTCGAGGAATGATGTTCTTGGTCTGCTGACAATCTGGTCGATGGGGATGCAGACACGACGGCCATCCATCTCAAGAAGTTCGAAAAATGGGGCCTCTGGGTCACCGGAAATTATGTTCCCAGGATCTTACGCGCAAATCGTGCCAGCGATGCTGCTCACAAGTCTATTCCTTGCGTACTCTACGGTGGATGGCAAAGTGATTGTTGGTCACTCTACGACACTGATCAAGGAAGGAAAATTCGTAAAGGTGCCTCTGATTGTTGGGTAAATCATTTGTCTTTCTCTTTTTTCATGCTTCGGGTTTTAAGCATAACTTTTGGTCTCAGAGTAACATCAGATGAAACAGTAGTTGACGGAGATGCAGAGCCCGCCGAAATGATGCGTTCCATTTTCCCCGCGCTCACCGTCGAAGGCATCTTGAAGGTACGAGTCCCCGTTTCTGCTGTTCATTATTGACTTTTGTGAGCAGGCTTATCCCGATTCCCGAAAAGCGACAATGAATCACCTGAATATCTGAGTCGTGACTGGAGAGAACTTGTTGACCTGCGCTGGACCTATACAGAATCCGCTTCGCGCACGTGTTCAAGAAATCAGCAGCGCGGAGAAGCATTCTCTGAAGCACCCAAATCTTGGGCCTACTGCTATACTCAGCTGAATCCCGCAACCGCAAACACCGCAACAGAGAACTGGACGATGTTACTTAGCTCCAACACCCTGTGAGCTACCTTTTGCTTGCAGGCCCAATCATGTCTACGATGAATTCCGAACAGTGATAACGGAACGATGCTTTCACGGGATCGAAGCCGGTCGAGAGCGCATTCGTCAAGGAACTTATAGCATATTGGCTCTCATTCGCCCGTTTTGTTGATCTCAACATACACTGGAGCACTCGCCGGAATGGCCTCAGTACCTTGTCACTGACAAGGGAGACCGTTCAAGGTAGCGGATCGCGTTACAGCCAACTCGACAACAGCGAGTGATAGTTTCATGGAGCAGGAGCCTGCAAACCAGACTAAGTGACCGATGTGCGGTCGTGGCAAATAAGTCGGAACGTCAATAAAATTAGAATATTTGTTCTATACCCCCTTGTACCTTGGCATGAATCCAATTTATATAAGGGCAGTCACTTTCGTGAAGCATTTCTTTGGACTACATCCCCAACTGATTGTGACTTCCCATGTTTAGAACAGTACAGAAACGTTCAATCACTGAAGATGACTCAATTATACAGGTTTGATTAATACTACGTAAACCAGGTCCGTCTTGAGTATCTCCTCCTGACAAGCAAGGCAAAAATGGCGACAAGCGAATTCATGGATACCGCATAGGCTCCGGCAGCTATCGATGCCCGTAGAGAAAATGCGCCATCAGCCGTGACTTCGGACTGTGGTTGTGAGGCATTCGGGTCGAAAAGGAGAAGAGCAATGCTGATGAGCGTCAGGCCTGCGAAAACATGTAGCATAGATAAAATTGTCAACACGCGGACGACCCATCGGACATGAACGAATCTGTTCATGATATTGTCATCAGTCTCAACGAGGATAGACCCCGATGCTGCGCATATGGTGCCCACAATGAAGACACTCGCCGACCACGATATGATAATCAAGTCGCCCCGTGTGCCAGAAAACACCACGGACCATGATATAGATGCTCCGAAGAATGATATAGCAAGGAGACTTGTGAGATTAGCTCTGATGAGAAGCTTTAGGATCAGAAGGAACTGTGTACAGGGAGTAACTGAGTATGACTGACTTATACTGCGTAGTTGAACTCAGAGGAACTGTGAATGCGCCGTTGACACCTGCATTAGCAGGAGCCTGAGGAGTCGGCAGCCCTTGGGCCTCTGCAGGAAATATAAATGGACCAGTTTGTGGTTGGTTACCAGCTGGAAATACACTTGGAATTGGAAATGCAACTGCATCCATACTTTGGGATGTCGACGAAGGACGGGACATATGTGGAGAGCCTGATGTTCCTGGACGAGGATCGGAGACATTCAATGTGCTGAGGGGAATATTGTCACGATTCGTTTGCTCAAAGTCCGGTAATGGGTCGGATGCTCCTCTATCCTTCAAGGTGAAGCGAGAAGGTGAACACGACTTTGTCACTGTGATATGAAGAGTGACCTACGGGGAGGAATCGCAATCTCCGAACAGTTTTTGTCTGCCTCTGGTTTATAACATATGAAAAGCTTTGCAGACAAAACTGATACACCTTTTCGAGCTGCTGAACCTGAAAAATGCATAAGTAAATGTGTCTTCTGGCTGAAAAGCCCTCACTTGTGGAATGTATTCACTGTGATCTGATTCCTGCCATTGGTTAGGATCAGTATTGGACAGCAACATAGAGTCAAGGCAACGAAAGTGACCTGATGGAGTCGTTGCTAGAATAGGGAATGTTCAGGCATGTTGGATGGATATCTGATAGTGACCCACATTCAACCAAGAGGTCAACGGCGGAATTTCATCCACTAACTTGCCAATAAACATAGATCCCGCCTGAATTTCGGCTTCATCCTGCAGGAAACTCGGTGAGGAAATGATCACTCGAAATCTGTGGTATATATACTCGCATCTTTTATGTGCAACTCACTCCACCGACCCCACACACGTGTTATTTCAGCCTCCTACTAGTAGCGAATTAGCACCTCCACACAGACAACATGGACAGGATAATAGACTGACCGTATTCCGAACATGATCGCTCATCTCATGTCGCGACATCAGAGCCAACGTAGCAGAGGTGTCAGGATATGTCTCTTGGAAATCCTTCCATTTTGAATCCCAATGTGAAGTCCATGCCTCGAGGGCAGCCTCATCGGTTTGAAAGACAATGTGTGAGTCACCTGGCCCCCGGAGCCACTCCAACAGCCGAAAGTTGGTACGATTGCTGGCGGATGACGGCTGGAGCAAGGAAGATTTGTCAATCCAACAAAGCTCGGGGTGTGAGGGGATAATAGCACGCACTGCAGCCGGAGATAGGATTGCGTTGAGAGCGCCGTTGGGCTCCTGCTCGTGGTTCTCCATGACGAAGTCGTGGGCATTCCCGGTTCTGAGAGAACAGCGTGTACACCGCCAAACCGGCACTATACGTCATCTTTAGCGCCTCGCTCATCACCAAAGCTGACATTTCTATTCCTCAGAATCAAGGTCGCAGCGCTTAAGGAACGTCAAACCTACGGTGGATGCGGACGTCGCATGATCATTGCAGTAAAATCAGGGTCCAAGATCAAAGGACAGAGGTTCATGAGCTAATGAATCATTGAAAGGTCAGTCACTTTGCAGAAGTGCTACGGTTACTGTAAGTATAAAAAATGCGCCCAATAAAGCCCCCTCTCACCGCAAGATGATTCACTGTCTGGTCCTGAGGCCTGAGTGTTGAGATCTCATCAATGTCCGGGATGTTTCCTTTGTCTGAAGATCTTAGACGGAGATGGGGAGTGACAAACTGGAACGCTTCGAAGCCTAGGCGCCGTCGGAAAAGGCGCCTGGAAGCGTGAATCCCGGGTAAATGCTGAGGATGAGTGTATATATGTGTGATGTCTTCTGTCCATGTCTAACTTGAGCTACATGGAGCCGCAAGTCATTCAGAGAACAACTTGGAAGTCAAGAAACTTCATGGTAATGATTCAGTGCGTCTTCATATCCTAGACTACCAGTTGTGACTTTCCCACGCTTGCTTCTTGTCTCCGTGTACCCGTAGGCAGCTGCGGGCACTCGCTTGCCATTGCTCCTTTCTTTTCGATCACCTCGTCTTTCATCCATCCCGTCTATTCTCATTGCGACAATACTCGACATGGATTAAGAATGTCATCAAGAAGAATCAGAAAAGGAATTGTGCGGCGAGATTGGTCGATTCATGGTACGTGTCATTTTCTTCTTAGAACCCTCATCAGAAAGCTCAAGGCATTTTGACGTGTCAGGCAGCTCAACCATGGATGACCTGATACACTATGCAGGTTACGACCGAGTCAAAGCCACGACCGTTCTCCCATGTGCTAACCTGTGGATCCCATTAATGCCGTGAAAGCTAGGAGCTGGGAAGAGGTCGGGTATCGTTGGAGTTGGGCAGAGGAATACTCGTTGAAGTAGGCGGCGGCGAGGTTACGGTGTCGGATAAGGCTTGGCCGCTACGGACCATATACAAGGGTAAGTCGGCTACAGTAGAGCACTCAAGTTAGTTCATTATATATAAGTGGAATTGACTACTTCCCTGACACTACCGGATGAAAACGACGGTTGGCCGGAATTGCCTTGATACTCTGTCACTTAACCGGGGAGACAATTCAAGGCAGCGGATTGTGCTAGAGCGAGACCACGCCAACTCCATAGCCCGGGGAGTGGTATTTTCATGGAGCAGGAGCCTGAAAATCAAACCAACCGATGTGCGATGATAGCAATGGATGTTTTTGTATATCATTGCTGTATCATTACAGAAATTACATGGCTTTACGATCTACTCTAGTTGACTATATCTATCGGCCTGTGCCGTCAGCTTCCTAGCTAATTCAGAGCGCTCGACCAAGTCTCTTTTATCAGAGACCAGTATCGATTAGGTTCAGCTCTTGCATGTGCGACATGCGCAGAGTTCTCAAAAACCTCGCTCCGGATATTTAATCCTGCCTTCTTCCCATCCTCGATATGTTCTTCAACTTCTTTCCACGGTATCAGCTCGTCCTTCTTCGAGTACAGATACAAGCGTGGGGTGTTTACATCCATCCACGGAAGTGTGCTCCGACTATTCAAGCTATTTCTCAAGCGTTCAAACATGGGGCGAGCACGGAAAACTCGCTCATGAATAAATCGAATGACAAAGAGGAAGGTAATGAACAGTTTCATTGGGAACCGGAGGAAGGGGCTTTTGATATGCACTGTGAATGCCTTCACGGTACTACTGTACGTGCCGGCGGCGGGAGAGGAATCGATGACCATGGCTGAGGTTGGCTTCCGATTGCTGTATGATGCCGGCGTTATCCCTCGAGCGCTGAGAAGGTTTGCAAGTGTTATGAGCTGCATCGCGCCTCCTATATAGAGAAGCCGTAAGTTGATTGAGTACAGAGGCGGTACGTCGACCTCACCGTTAGAGAAACTATGAACCAGGATACGAGGAGCGGAAGGAGGGTTGGCAACATCAGTCTTCTTGGATGGAATACAACCAAGAGCTTCCATAACTTCAACGACGGGGATCAAGTTGGCTATCTGTCGGTATTCACTGAGTAAAGAACGAGAACGATAAACCGACGGGGCTTACTCGGGTGCTCTCACGACTCCAAAAAAACTTGGGTTGGCTTCTGACGAGAATTTGAGTTGAGTTGGGGTATAATTCCTCGTAGACCTTTGTATATTTGTGGATATGGGCGAGTTTGGCGGCCACTATACGATAATATGTAAGTCGCGCTCAACGCGCCTGTATGGGAGTTGCGCAAACTCACTCCAACCAAATACGAGGATGACACTGTAGTTCGAATGTCAGTAATACTCCTCGGGCCTGAACAGTGAATTATACGCACTTTGGATCCTTGGTTTCGTCCCCACTCGACTTGGCTCGGCGAAGGTATATTCCTTCACCAATTTGGACAAACTCTGACGGAGTAGGCTGAGAATGACCGTTCATTCCCCAATGTTTCGGAACACTAGTGCAGAAATGGGGCTGTGATAGGACTCGAAGAGGATTTCCTGCATGATAATCAGTAAATGAGTTCCCGCCCTTGTTGACCCTTGTTTTCGACCTCCCAAGCCCCCAGCCTGACGGCATCAAACATCCCCTCCAACGGAACATGATGCAAAACTTTGGGGAAAGTATGTTCAACGCGTAACCATGAGGAAAACTGGAAAACTCTGCATAGTGTCATCGTCCATGACAATGGGCCGGGGCGAGGTACTTCTTCCACACGTCTCAACCCACCCGTTGCCTTGCTAAGCAGCTCGTGGCACGAGTCACGAGCGTTAACACCCGTCCGATCACACCGCGACCATTCTAAAATCAACACGATAATACTTGGAAAGCATAACGATAACTGGGTACATGTGCACAAGGAATCCACGAGTTAAGTGGTATACTAATTCAGTGCATAAAGGCCCTCCCACGACAGCCTGCCAGAAGCCTAATCCAGCGAAGGAAAGGATGAGTCTCCGACATGGAGGTGTGAATGTGATGATAGTATTCGGACAGCAGGGCTAGCTGCTAGATGCGATCAATGATGTTGTTATAGGGAGAATCGAGCAGACGAGATGAATGATGAGAAGAGATGCAAAACAGACACGAAAACGATGCGACTAATGCGCGTCTAGCCGGGAATGAGATATAATGATGGAACGAGTATGAGTGATGTCAATTGCAAGAAGTGTAGATTCAGAAGAGGTTGTCAGTGAATCGCTTCCTCGAATCATGGTGGTGACGCGCTTTGCGAAGGGAGCGGCGACGCTTGCCAGTAGTTCGGCGATGGCAAGTCGAAGACGACGATGTTCCAGAGGCGTGAGAGCCAGATGTACCATTAGAACCATTGCTGGCACCATTGGAAGAACCTGTGCTCCCGTATACATGTCCCCCGGAAGTCGAATCGTCGCCGCTTCCGTATGGTCCAGAAGCCGGAGGGGGAGGCGCTTCGGATGAAGCCTGAGTCTGCGCGGACTCCTCGCTTGAAGCCGTCGAGGTACCCTGTCCAGAAGTAGGACTCGATACGGGATCAGCGGCTGAGGTACTTTCTGCTGAACTCTGACCCTGGGCAGACTCCTCGCTTGAAGCCGTCGAGGTACCTTGTCCAGAAGTGGGACTTGAGGCAGGGTCAGCAGCTGAAGTGCTTTCTGCTGAACCTTGAGTCTGGGCAGAGTCCTCGCTCGAAGTGGTCGAAGTGCCAACTCCTCCATAAGGTCCAGAAGCGGGGTCGGCAGCTGAACTGCTTTCTGCTGAACCTTGAGTCTGGGCAGAGTCCTCGCTCGAAGTGGTCGAAGTGCCAACTCCTCCATAAGGTCCAGAAGCAGGAGTTGAGGCCGGACCAGAAGCAGCCGAAGTGCTTCCTGCTGAACCTTGAGTTTGCGTAGAACCCTCGCTTGATGCAATCGTGGTGGCAGCAGCCTCCGAGGAGGCAGCTGAGGCAGAGGCAGCCGTGGACACAGGTGAAGAAGGTTCGGCAACGTAGGTTGGGACATTTCCCGGTCCGCTACCGCCGGCCACTGGAGTGCCAACTTTATCAGGCTGATCACCGGTGTAAACGTAAACGGGGGAAAGGAATCCGGGGTGGGAGTTGTCGGTGAACATGCTCGCCCTGTTGCCTTCCTCCTGAACAGGATTGTTTCCAGGAAGCTTGGGCAGAGTTCCGGTGGCTGGGGACGCGTAGAAATAAGCTTAAGTTTGACCCTTGAAAGACGGACACGACTTACTGATTTCGTTGATAGACCTAGTTATACGGCAGTGGCCCTCGGTGTTCAGGGTGAAAAGGCCTTGTTGTGCGCAGCAAGAAGCATCACCGAAGTCATCTTCACCATTGGCATCAGTACCTTTAACGGTGACAGTTTGAAATGAAGCTGCTTACTGCAATAGCACTTGTCAACGACTCTCTGAAGGACACCTTCGTCCCAGCCATTGATGAAGTCTGTCCAAAAAACACCGTTTACATCTCTGCCGATTCCAGCAGCTGACGAAGATGCTCACCTCCATGATACCCATAGCCAGTACGATCACCGTGCGAGAAGCTAGATTTAAAATGTCAGCCCTGAACTCGTTAGCAATTCGTAACACACATACACGAAAGGTTGATCGGGCTTCATGGCCTCGTTTCTGTAAGCCTCAAATTCGTTAGTGGCCCAGTAGATCTAAGGCGTGTTTAGATATCAAAATTTGTCAAATTCAGGGCAAATTTACCTCATTGAAAATTCGAGGCATCCTGACAGGATAATTGGGATCAGTGCAATCACCCGAGTCGGGACCTCCTGACGGGAAGGCAACATGCGATTTATGGTCAGGGGAATCGGTGTTCTGAATGTCAAGATGTAAGTTGGCATCGAACGGCACATGACAGTTGGCGCGTTGTCCATACCTTGCCGTCCCAGCACATTGGGAAGTTCTACGATGATGCTCAGTACGCTGAAACCAGAGACACCAGCAACAGATCGACTTACAACTTGGGAACGAATTCCACTTGGGCAACTCTTGTTGGGGAGAGAATCGTGCTTGGTAGTGACGCCGTTGAAGTCGAGACATAAGAAAGTGATAGCCTTCTGGGCTTTGCTGTTCGGATCGTAAGTTCTGAGCAGTGGGTCACCTAGGGAATATGAGAACGCTGTTGATTCGAAACTGAACAGAACCTATTACCAGAAATCATTCGGAACTATGAAAATACAAATTAGTCCCGAACCACTACTGAACAGTAAGCATTGACCTACATCATCAGGAAAAGCGGTGGTGACGCCAGGTTTGCCGTCATAGAGATAATCTAACAAGATGTCAAAACGATGGTGGCGAATAAAACGACATTTGACGTACACCTAGGGAACGGCGGAAACGGGCGCGTCAGCGACAATGTGAGGATTCGGTACCTTCATACGTACATGACAGAACCACCGTTCACGGAAGTGAAAGAGCCGTTCTTCCATCTATCGTGACGTTAATGTAAGCCGCCCGAAAACCAACATGATTTGACAGGAGGAACGCACTGGAAATAGAGCGTCTAGATAGCAAACGTGGTACCTGTTGAGTGCCTGAAAGATGCCAGCAGAAAGGAATAATACACACGGGGAACCAGTAAGCTGACTTGTCTTCAGCAATCGGCATGGAGGTACACTCGCTCTGCCTCAAAAATGAAGTGTTCGTGTTGACCCTGAAATTGCTGCCACCGAGAACTAGATGACTCCAATTCAGCCCTGAAGAAAGAGATAACGCCTTTAAGCCATGCATACCGGAATGAACATGAGTGGCGACTGTTCCAATATTGACGATGGGGTCTATTCGCTCAATAGTGAGGAAGTTTCCTGTAGCAGATTTTGATCAGCTTGCAAAGAAAATTCGGTGACGCCATACTCACGGGGACCAACTAGGAAATAAGCGTGAACTGTGGTCAAAGCGGTAAGCGAAACCAAAGCGCGTATGGCAAAAGAGTGAGCCATGTCTGCAAGGAATGAGAGGTGAGGAGAGAAGGAATGGCTGTCCTTGGATGAAGCAAAGGACTGTTTTAAAGGAGAGGAGGAAACGAAGGTGGTGGTGGAAGAAGGTAAAGAAGAGGATTGCCTCTTTCGTCAAGTTCGAGGAGCTTTATATAAGTAATATATTGATGGAAGATCACTGTCCGGAGTTCATGAGATACTTGAACGAAAAAGGAATGAGGAGTGCCTGGTAGCCAAGGAGCAATCGACCGAAAGACATATAAGTAGAACGTTAGTTTAGTAAAAAAAAAATGCCAGCAAATGCTAAAGGCGAATAGTAACCAGGAGAACCAAAGAACTCGGCAAGACAGCAACGGAACTTTGACTTGCGACGTCAGAAGCATGTGAGAAAGGAGGGCTAATCGCGTATTGGAGTACGGAAGAGAACAAGTACCTTCCGCTCCTGAGTTGCAGGAGGAAACAGAAATACTTTGCAAGCTTCGGCAACACTTCGGAGATGGACCGAATCGATATTGTAACAAGCTCATACGAGTAGGTATTAAACTTCGAAGTAGATAAGCTGTCGAAGAACGTGGGGACAGAATGGAGTGCCAACCCGCAAGTGAGCATCAAAACATCTTACAGGGACAGGTATCTCGAAATTACACCTTATAGTAAAAGTCTGGTGCTGTGATCTTGAGACAGGCAGGAGTTTTGCGCGCAAGGCAGATTCCAGAAAGCTGCTTGTTCAACGCATGTCGTAGAATTCTGATGAGCTGCGAATCTGGAATGGCTGACCAGTCGCAATATGCATGTAGCGATTCCTCGTGCAGGGTGAAGGGTCTTCGAATTGCACTGATGTTCCCTGTGGCAGAGCAGCAGGTAACAAAGGCTAGCAATGGGCGCTACTACTTACAGCAACTACGATAATGCTGAAGATAGCGGCGAAAGTACAGTACCGTTTACATCAGAAGACTCGAGATAGTCCGACGTCAAACTGGTACTTGCTTCGGCTCTCGCCCATTGACATGACACCAGCGCCGGCGCCACGGCGTCGTAGTCACCAAGAAGATTCTTGAATGACAGGTTAACTCCAGAGTCGGATACACACTCACGAGAATTCCGTCCGTGGTCTTGAGCGCTTTCACTTGGTTGTACTGGATATCGGTGAGGAAGCAACGGAAGCAGCCCCTTTCCGCATTCGCATGACCTTCGCATTCGAGAAATAGACGAGAATCCCCAGCGAGCTGATATCGACGAGATAGAGTTCAAGTTTGTCTGACCGTACTTCCATGAGATGCGGAGTCCGGTGCGGTAAATGGTGTTGCAGCGATTATCGCTCAGACTCCAACAGAGCGCCACTACATGTGATGAAACTATACCATTCCATTGACGCCTTACTGTAGAGCCTACGAATGCATCCTAATGATAGTGATCAGGTCCGCGTGTCCCTAATTGTTCTAAAGGATGAGTCTTCGCGGCTCCGAGGGTCCAAAGAGGAGTAGAAGCAGAGTTTGAGAGGTAAAGTAATGACTTGAAATGGGCCATTGGTGATAGGAAAATGATCTTGCCTATGCTTCGATGGATCGAAGTGTGCTGCGACAAGAAATGAAGCTTTGAGCTACATGAACATCATTCAGTAGAGAGGGGGAATTGTTCAGCCATGACATTCCCGTACATACCTCGAACTTCATATATCCTCTGTGCTATTCCCGAACGAGTGAGTGGTTGGAACGCCGCTGCGGCCCTTGGAGATGGGCCCCAATATTGATTTTAGCAGTCAACTTCTCTGAATACTCCGAGGATATACTGCACACCAGAAAGAGAGTAATTCGAATCTTCAGGTCCTTCTAGTCTCCCAGCCTTGCCCAAGTCATGCCGTGCTTTGCAGGTTGAAGTGCTACCGTCTTAGATGTTGGTAGGTTGGTAGGTTGGTGGAAGTTTCGCAGGACATGGTGTCCTAGTCAGGTGGTCGCTACCGTTAACCTCAGCACCTCATCTTAGATTTTCACCGCATGCTGAACCAGTCGTGAGCTCTACTTCGGATGCTTCTAAGGCAAGAATACTTCAGAAAGCTCGTCACACCATGCAACGCCCAATCCATTCGATTCTACGGTCAAGCAAGACCACTACCAACTCCACCTCACCTCTCGACTCTTGGAACACCAGAAGATTCATCCAAAGCTCGTGCATGGATTAACCAATTCAAAGATCAAAGCATACCAAGGAATCTAGTAGAACTATCGTTTTCGAGAAGCTCCGGGCCGGGAGGGCAGGTTCGTCCTCTTATCAGTTTAGTTTCTCAAAGGGATTTTGAGCGCATTTCGGAGAGCAGAACGTGAACAAGGTCAACACCAAAGCCACCCTTCGCTGCTCAGCCAGTGCTGAATGGATACCGCTATGGGCACGTTCAGAATTGATCAAATCGGTCAGTACATGCTCGATTTTTGGTCTTGAAAAAAACCCATGTTGTTCCCCATACACTGATAGCCTCAGTACGCTCCTTCTAGTCAATCAATTCTAATCACATCATCAACATATCGCTCACAAGCCCAGAATATTGAGGACTGTCTTTCCAAAGTTGGCATTTTACGTTGCACTCTTTCTGGTTCTTGAAGTTCTGATACTTCCTCCCATAGCTTCACTCGTTAATTCTCTCAGCTTCTTCAGCGAATTTAAAGAAAGAGACACCAGAGGAGAAGAAGAAACATGTAGTCATGCTTCAGCGTTCGGAGAATGAGCGACGAATGAAGGAGAAAATGCGCCGCAAAAGCGTTAAACAGAGCAGAGGAAAACCTTCTTGGGATTAACATCGATACGTTCAAGTTGGACGACCTTGTCTTCCGCAACGAAATACTCCAATCGGACCACCTATTCAGCATTTGCGTTCAGTATTTGGCATGGGACTCAGATATTATACCGGGTATTCAACTAAGCCGTGTAAGAGTGTATGTAAGATGTCAATTGCACAAACAGAATAAACTGATGTGATAGCCATGAACGTGCCCAAAACCTTCCAATGACCAGTAAGAATAAGACTAAACAAATACTCCAATGACCCCATCGCCTCGCCCCATCTCAGGCTTCGCGGGACCCCAAACACCCGCGACCCTAACGCTGACATGCTCTCGCCCGCAGCTGACGACAGGACAACGCCAACGATGTTCCTCTTCAACTCCATTCCCGCTCTTGGATGCAGCTGGCTTCCGTTCCTTTAGGAGAGTGAGTGAGTCGGGTAGAAGGAGGGTCCTCGAATTATCTCCATGGAAGGAGCGCAACCGAGAGCGGATTGAGTTTCTCAAATCAAAAGCTTCTGGTTGGTCAGGGGGCTCGACAGCCTTCCCTTTCCCTTTCCGATCTACAGGCGCATCGGTAATAGTGTCTGGTACAGATAAAGCTTCCAGACATTTCCCATCAATCAAGTGCCCACACCTCAAACTCCAGATGCGCTTCGCCTTCTCCCCGGCAGACCCAAGCTTGCTAGTACTTTCGCCGAGTAATAGAGGGTCTAGACAACGAGAGCAGACAAGCAAAGTCTTTACGAAAGTCGAGGAAGAGTCTGCCACTGCCTTCTCTTTGCCTTTGCCTTTACTAGAGCTGCCATTCACCTCGTCATCATCGTCAATGACTATAGGATTGTCCTGCGATGTTACGGGGAAATCGGTGGAGCCGTTCTGGCCGGCCTGTGCATCGTCTGATACTCCGAAGTTGAAGACAAAGCCAGGTTCAGGTTTGACAGGATGAGTGTATTCTTGTTTGTATTCCACCTCTTTCCTCCGTGCATCCGCAAAATCCGAGTCAAAGTTTCCCAAATAGAGGTGGACCAACGCATCATGCCATGGGAAACCACCAGTCCTAGCCGCAGCCTGCATCGGACGATTGTAAGGATTCCTCTGTGTATGTTGATAATCGGCCATCTGTTGACGCCGAACATTTTCACGCTCCCGTTGAAGTCGGGCATTGCGACTTGCGATCAAGGCGCCCCCAAGGCCCAAACGTGGAGGCGGTTGACGTGATGAGCTGCCATCGCGAGAAGGCCCGTTACTGGGGCGAGTCCTACTAGGACCGCTGGACGGTGCACGAGAGGAAGATCCAATGAATGAAATTCCGAAGTCGAAGGGTCGGTCGTGTGCTCGAACTGGTGGCATAATGTTATTTGCGGAAGTAGGATGTGGCGGTGCATGTCGGCGCAGAGGAAGCGAAGTATGGGCCGCAAGATGTGCTGGAATAGGTGGAATAGGTGGAATGTTTGCTCTGACCCGGCGCGGAGGGGGTGAAATCAAACGAGCTATTCAATCATGTGTCAGCAACTTGAGTGACAACAAAAGAAGAGAACACACAACTACCGGCAATTGGTGCATCCGAATCATCGTCATCGCTTAGCTCGATAACTTCGGAGACGATGTCAGGAGTTTGTCGAGCTCTAACTCTTCGTCTGACTGACGCAAAGGAACCTGAAGCCTGCTCTTCTCCATCTGAGTCCAGTGAATCCACGTCTATGATTTCGGGATCGCGAAGCCTGCGCTGAGGAATAATAGGTTCCACTGGGGACTCCCGCAGCAAAGATCTGGGACGGTCTACCATGGTAGCCATGCTCGTCGTGGGATGGTGGTGGTTCAAAAACGAAAGGTGTGACAGACCATCCTAAAAAGGGCGTTACGTCACGCACATCGGAGGATTCCCGAATCAGATTCCGAAACTTCTTGTAATGCTTTCACTGTCATCTTTTTCTAGCTTGAAAGGGCTTTATCAGCATCTAGCTAGGACCTTGCCAGCTACTTACACCCTTTCAAATCTCAATGTTCAAAGGTCAACTTCAACCATCATCCTCGCCGCACTCCGGCTGACAATGTCCAATGACAGGTTATGTTGACATCTGGCCCCACTTGATGCACAGGACTCCCAGGTCACAAAATCACTTCCTTAGTACTTATGTGCTATGCGCGTTCTGGAGCACTGAACAGTTTTGCAATCCAATCGTCGTCTTCTGCGGAACTCCTCGATACTGCAGACCGGGCCCTTTGGGATCCTGGCAATCTTGAAAAAGTAGAGCTTGTTAATCTTCGCGGAAGCTGGTGCACCCAGATGCACACTGATATATTTTCCCTTGCTCGGTCCTTTGAAAGATTCACAGTCAGCAGAACAGCAGTTGGTCACGCCACCGTGGCGAGTTGAACTCACGACGCTTGTACGAGAACTGGTGCCACGCAATGCGGTGGGATCATTTGGCTTGCAGGATTGCTTGCATGAGCCAGCAAAGCGGTTCCACTTCACCTGACCGTAATTTGACCACCTCCGCGATCGGCTGGCCTGTGGGGCAGCATTTGCATCGAGATGCCCGCAGATCTCCAACGTTATGTCCAAGTGTCTCAAAGATCAGACAAGATCTCTGGGTTTCTCTGTGTAGTAATGTAATTTCACGATACAAGGTGTCTATTGGAAGAAGTCCGCGGTCAGCTACTTGAAGACGTACCGTTGGAAATGGCAGGAAGACCTCAGCATAAGTACGCGCTAGGATCTACCATGCCCTCAGGCCCTATACACCTCTATTCATTAGCAATGCCCAACTTTGCTCTCCCCAAGACTCAAAAAGCAGCGGTCGTTGGCGGCATTGGCGTCACCATCCAATTCAAGACTCCCTGTCAAGAGCCAGGCAGAGCTTGCCCCTCGCGAATGTCTTGCCAAAATGGAGTGCTCTGGTGCATAATTCGTGTTCACATCTCCCACCCTGACAGAGTTTCACATCCTTCGCAGGTGCCTGCCACACGGACCTCCACGCTGCCGACGGTGACAGGCCTTTTTCCCCCAAGACTCCTCTGATTGGTAGTCGCGAAGGAGTCGGCTGCATCGTGGCCATTGGTAACGACAACTGCTAACAGCCCTACCAAGCTCGGTGACTGGGTTGGTATCAAGTGGTTGGCGAACTCGTACGTGTCTACGCTCACTTCATAGCTCTGCATACCTGACACGTATGTATAGCTACTTGACCTGCAAGCACTGCCGCGAAGGCCGCGAACAGAATTTGCCGCATTTCCTCAATTGGCCTTCTACAGCTCACCCACGTCTGCAAAGCTGAGCAGATACACAATTGACGGCACTTTCCAGGAATACGTCTTTTCTTGGGGTCAACCATGCCACTCTCATTCCCGAGGGTCTCGAAAGTAACGAAGCGGCTCCCATTCCATGCACGGTATGTGGCCCGGCAGTGCAGATGTTTGCAGGTACTAGCTCTCATTGAATTATAGGCGATCAAGTACAGCGAGACTAGCCAAGGAGACCGAATCGTCTTGCCAGGCGCTGGAGGCGGTCTCGGACATCCCGGTATGAGTCATTGTCTCTTGTTAGAGACTTTATACTGACCATCTCATTTCAGCTGTTCAATACGCTCGTGCTCGTGGACTTCGTGTCATCGCGATTGATACTAGCAAGGAGAAGAGGGATCTTTGCCTGAAGCTTGGTGCCGAGAAGTCCATTGACCTCAAGGAAACGAAGAACATCGTTCAGGAAGTGATCTCGATTACCGGCAGTGGGCCCCACCCCGCTGTCGTCACATCACCTGCTGTAAATTGCCTTTGACAATTCATCCCGACTCGGATATACCGCTTACATCTCATTCTTATGTAGTCCAGTGGTTACACCCACGCTCTTGAATATCTCCGTCCCGGTGGAACTCTTACGGTTGTGAAGCCAAACTCGATGCATCCGTTTTCTTCAGTTTCCAGGAGCCAGAAGATTCTTGGATCGTATGTCGGCAATTGTCAAGATGCTGCTGAGACCTTGGACCTCGCCGCTTGTGGACCAGTCAAAGTTCATTACAAAGTCAAGCCACCGTCTCACCTGACCATGTTCACTGGTGCTTTTTCTTCTAACGACGTGCTCACGTTTGAACCGCTCGCAGAGTACACGAAGGCTTCAAAGTTGGTACTATTGCCTGTATTACCCTTAACATTTCCAGCAAGTGAAGGCGAGAATGCTCGCTCACGAGTCAATTAAGTTGATGTAAATACACATGTCACTACAAGAATCAGTTTTGTTCCTGCTTCGCTTTGCTCGCAACCACTTGGCATCTTCTGCTTTCATTCGCAGGTTCTGTCTCGATGAAGCTCCCGCTGCGAATAGTAGTGTTGCTTGGATCCTGTTGCAGGACAATTCGCTGCTTCACGTTTTCAGGAGGCCCAGTGAGAGTGTATTCGGGCCAGAAAGGCGAACGCGATAGTTTGAATCTATTAGGATCTCCGGAGCGAACAAAGGAAAGCCAATAGGCGATGAGCTCTTCAGCGAAAGCGGTTTCGACTGGCTTCATTGGAGTGAAAGTTGTCGTACCGTTCACTCTGGTTTTCAGGCATGAGTACCTGTACATCAGCCAAAGATATTATAGATTCGTACCCTGTATTTGTCCCCAAAAACATCATCCAGTTTTCCGCCGCATGTGCAACAGTGGTGCTCCCAGAGGTGGGGTTGGGCTGATTATAACGATACGTCCATGCCTTTATCGCTTGAGAATAAACTCCGCCGACAATATTTCTCTATCAAGGTTGCTGTTAGCGCCTGTTTGGCAGACGGTACTAAAGAGAGCTCTGCTTACTGCGCAAATCAAGATGGATTCACCGGTGACGACCTGCTGACGTTGGCTCGTAGAACTGAAGTCATTCTCTGGCGCAATCTAAGCGCTAGTCAGCTCATGGTGCTCATTTTGGGCTTAGGGTTCGACTGACCTCGAGAAGATCCTGTATATCCTTGTCAGTAAGGCCCGGGAAAGCATTCTTGAGGGCTGTAGAGATATCACTACCGCCGATGACAGTTTCATTCGACGTGGCGCTTCGATAATCCCCGTTAGCAGCGTTTCCTAACCGAGTAGTGCGGAACATACCCAATGACGAGAGGTACCTTCGCGAATTTTCCACTCAAGATCAACGAAGTTGGATTATCCGTAATCACTTTCCCGTCCACTACAGGATGGAACGACCTGTAAGGGCCAGTGCTGTACAGAAGTGAGAGAATGATCGGCAGACCATAGAGTATACTCACAAAGCTTTGTCTTGGGCGCGGGCCAGGTCGCCGACGCTAGCTTTTCTTAGACAGGCGAGTTGGTCAGCAACTCCACCAGCGCCACAGCCAGAAGCAGAGGCGAAAAATTCGAAGAGTGGTTGCTGCTGTTCTGGGGTTGGTACTGGCACTCTGTAAACGCTCTGAGCAATAGCACCTGAGAATAAAGTCTCCCTTTCATTCGCAACGAGATGGAGCTGGACTGTAGAGTTACTTAGACGGATATTTTGTAATCTGATAGACGACACTCACCTGATCCACCCCCTGCACTTTCGCCATTAATAGTCACTTTTTGAGGATCACCCCCAAACGAGGCGATGTTTTCTTTGACCCATTTGAGGGCTTGGATCTGGTCCAAGAAGCCTGCATTCAAATCACCGTTCACCGGGTTCCTGAGCTCAGGTGTTGATAGGAAACCGAAAGCGTCAAGTCGGTAATAGACTGAGACGATGACAACGTTGGGGCTCTGATGAATCCAATGTTCGAAGGGCCAATTCCTTGGGTTTCCGAATACATATCCTTGATTCCCTTTAGCAAGTACTTGCTAAAAGAATGGAAAATGCTAACCTCCTCCATGAATATAAACCAGGACTGGCACTAGTATAATTTCAGAATGTCAATATCTCCGAGTAGACCGGAGACATAACACCCACAATTAACACCCTTTTGTGCGCCTGCTGGGGCATATATATTCACTTTAAGGCAGTCTTCGCTTCCAGCACCACCAGCATCACCTCCTTGAATGGAGAACGCTCAGTCAATTGTTCCAAATCAAAGGGGAAGTGACACACCGCCTGTTGTTCCTTGTATGCAGAAATCTGGATATTCTGTTGCATTGACTACCTTCCCCTTCGACTCCTGCGCAATCCGAGTTTTATTTAGGGCCAAAGGGGCTCGGAAACGTCGTTCTCCCAGCGGCGGCTCGGCGTAGGGTATGCCAAGATATGCCACGGAGTTTGAAAAGGCTCGATTGCCTAGGTATCGCGCGTATCCTGTGTCAACAACATCATCACCACGGGCAGAGGCTGATGCGGTGCAGGAGGTTTTCAGGCTAAAGACCTGCAATAAAAGCAGTAGAAAAGTACGAAGAAGCATCCTAGGGGAACTTTCGGGACCTGATGTCGATAGCCATTGAGGAGTGTAATTTATACATTCAAGGAGCCATGCGGGTCAGCCGAACAAGTTATGCGCGATATTCGTTGCTTCAACTGACGAGGGAATTCGCAACTTCCTAGACGTAATTTTCCTCCGAGGGCCGGCCTGTAACCTGTGACCGCCGGAAGCCCCTGTTCGGATGGACCCTCCGTGACCCGTGACCATCCGAAAATATTTGTTTCGATCGAAATTCACAACAAACCTTTTCAACACAGGCGGGGTACATAAAATTTACATAGCAGGATTACTGTACGAAGTGCCACGGTCGGAGTTCTCGGGCACGATAGAAGCAGCCAAAGTTTTTTGGGAAAAATTTTTCGTTCGTTCGGTCACAGGTCACATCAGATGGTATTACAGTAGCGTCGGCATAAAATACTAAGGTTGACGTTGAATAATGGCATCCTTTGGTCATCGAGAACCGAGGAGCGAACAAGGCTCCAAACTGCTTGCCAACCCGACTGGAAATGACAGTGAGCTAAGAGTCTATGCCCTCACTTAAGCAAAAATCCGAGCCAGTTGAATTGCAAGCCGCCGGATGTTCAAACTCTCAAGCCAAAACCTGAGGTGTCGATCCGTTGTTCACGTTGTATATCATCTGACCGAAGGGACATGGGGGTTAGTAGAAATTAGAATAGCATGAGGAACGGTCATGATGATCGAGCTGGGGCGTGTGCGTAGATCAGAAAACCTGCCAGTGACCCTGACATCTCATCTTTTATCGGACCCGCATGCTGACGAGAAAGGTGAATCCATGCCTCTGATAGGTCAAGCGATCAATCACGACGACACTCACGGTTCCACATTAACACTGCCTAGTATGGTATTATAAGGTGCTGTCATGTCTTCTGCAATCTCCAGTCTTCGTTGCATCGGAATTGACGCCGAGGCAGATGGGAATATGGATGGATGGGAGTAGAGTAGGGGATTTGCAGTGCTACTCTGAAGGCAAAAAAAAAAAAGTCATTTCGGCTAGAATCATTGATGTCGTTTATTGGAACGTACCATACGTAGCAAGCATGCTTGATGAACTCCATACTGGCAATATCCGCTCTGAGCCCTCGTCTAGAAAGCACGGGAGAATAAGCGTTGGAGTTGAAAGCATTGGTTCGTTGGCAGCACCTGTCTCGACCGGCGGTGTTATGAAGGCCTGAATGCAACAGGTGATATGAGCAATGAGGCAGGAGAAAAATTAAATGTCGTACACAAAGACCTCATACTAGTTAAAAGAAACCTCAAGTGCCGGGAAGTGATAATTAGTACCGTTAGAAGCCAGCATGCCATCGCATGACACTATTTGTTTCTCGCGATGAGTCTGCCTAGTTGACGCCGGGCGAGCAACCGTAGGATGCTAGTCCAGCGCAGTGTTATAGAGGAAACCAGATCGACGAATAATGAAGAGATGCTTCGGCTATTGCCGGCAGTTTGAATCGGAGTCTCGGACTACGAAATGATTCGTGCACTCTACACTCCCACACCAGCAAGGTTCCTGAACGAGAAGATGGCCACGACTTTATCAATGCAGACAAAAGTCAAAGTGAGTGAAATCCATGATTGTAAAATTCTGCATTGACCAATGATTTTCGTAGCTACGTGATAATCGAGAAATTCCTGTACTTGGACTCGGTAAGCTTTTCATCGGAAGGCCAGTAGTCGAGACTCATGCGAGCACCATCGATAAGGAACGTATGAGCTAGACGGAGATGACGCGTACAGAGGTGTAATTTGGGCGCTGGAGGTATGTTTTTCCTGCTTCAGTCACGACGGCATTTGATAAGTTTAACTTTCACTGCATTAAAAAAGGCCGGATACCGCCACATTGTTAGCAATCACCGTCCAGTCCCAACTTATTTGACCTCAATTTGATTCCAAAGGACTCTGCCGAGTGGTACGAGAATGAACAGGAGTGCGGGCGAGCCATCCTCGATTTCTGCAAGAGAGAGAATATTCCACGCTCTGAAATCTTCTACACGACTAAACTCAAGTACAACAACGGCTACGAAAACGTCAAACAGTCTATTGAGAGGTCAATCAAGCTCTGTGGACTGGACTATATCGATCTATACCTGATACACGGTCCGAGACCCCAACTATCCTCCACCCAAGCATCTAAAGCGGATGACAATGGACAGGTCCGATTGGTGGCCCTCAAATGCGGCTCGAGAGCTGGCGTGCTATTTGCGACTACCACAAAGATGGGAAACTCAAGAGCATTGGGATCAGTACATTTGGTGTCAGACACATGCGGGAGCTGATCAATTCGGGCCTTCCACTACCAGTTGTACACCAGGTAAGCTTTATGTTGGAGATTGCCGTCCTCCCGAGATTCAAAGAAAATGCACCTTTAGATCGACTTACATCCGTTCCAAACCCGAAAGGACATCGTGGAACTGAGTAAACAACACGGGATTGTTCTCGAGGCCAGTTGGCATTCTTGCCACCTTTAACACTGGTTATATTGAAGGTATTGAAGGTCATTAAACCTTAACAGGCTTGGGCCCCGTTAGTTCGTGGACTTCGGTTCAAACACCCGTTAATAGTCAAGCTATCCCAAAAACACGGAAAAGATCCAGCTCATGTTCTCCTCAGATATTCTCTTCAAAAGGTTTTTTTCCCATTCAACGGGTAATGGTCAAACATGCTCACTTTTAGCAGGGTTATGTGGCGATACCGAAGTCCTCGCGACAAGCTCGTATCGTATCGAACACGAATATCTTTGATTTCGAGCTTTCGGAACTAGAAATGAATGAACTGGACTCACTAGATGAAGGTAATGAAAGGTTTTTGGCACACTCACGCGCAAAAGATCTGATTACTCGCTCTGCTGGATAGGACTTGTGACGGATTGGGATCCCACTGATTGTCCATGAAATCCCTCAAACGTTGTACGAAGCACTCCTTCATCACGTTAATTGCGTGTTGCTGTTCCAATAAAGTACCAGCTGTTTTACATTCATCGTGACAACACCTGTCGTCAATTCAAATATTCCTTATTGCACGCACACTTAAACTCTCCAGTCAACGACGCTATCCTCGCCTAGAGCCGGGCTCGTTGATCATGATGTCATAAGGGACTCGATTAAATCGATATCACTGCCAATCCGATTTACTGTATGATACGATACACGATAGTGCAAACCGGGGAATCTTCTATGGGGCCGACTTTCCGATTTTGTGGTCTGGTGTATCATCAGCCATAGTCCAGGTCTTCATACTTATGTGGAATTGGCTTTTCAAGTGAACTTTCTCCATCTTTGGGTATCCTATATTGGTTTTCCAGTCGTTCGGGTAGCTCTTAACGATCGGCCAAAGTCGCCGTTGTGGCGCAGTGGGTCCCCAACTCGACTCGCCCGGTTCAAGTGCATTGTCCTTCAGTTTCTAGAATATTACGCACTTGCTATGAGAGTACGTGACACGTGCCGATCCGTGCAGTTCCGTATGAAGACACCCCGATATCTCAGGCTGAATACGACTTTCGTGGCTCACCCAAATCTACCGACCGTAATCTCTCCCATGTCTTGAACCGTAATCATTTAGCCCAATACAGTGGTTGGGCCCAATGACCTTTCTTTTCCCAAGAACTCGGCGGAATGTCATTCAAAAAGATTCGCAGAACTTGGTTGCAGTGGTCTCGCATGATTCTTTTTAGTAAGTGGATGTTGATCTTGCCCCTGAACATTCCTGAATAGATTCGGTAAGGGCTTGGCGATAACGAGCAGAGCGCAAGTTGAGCGCTCGTTTTAACTGTTAACAGCAATGCAATTATGGAATATCGCATGGTCGCCGCCTCAACTCTAGGTTGTCAGTCAACTGTGTATGCGATATGATTTGGGTCTCTGCTGCTGCTCTTGGCACTCATGAAGGCCATGTACGACATTATTCGCTGTATACGATGAGTGTTCCTTCATCAAATTCTTCGATAAAAATAACAAAAGACATTGCTCTTACTCGAGTCGTGGTCTCACCAGTGTGAGAGTTGGCCACTTCCCGATCATTCACCTGTTCTTCGCGAGAAGCAGAGCTTGCTACTGACGAAATTTCTGACTTCCATTATTTGCTCACAGGACCTTTGCCCCGTGGCGATACAGACAACTACCCCAATTTCTTGGTGTGATTTGTTTTTGACATGGTCAAATACGACATGACTTCTGAATGCTCTCGTTCGCCGTTTTAGAAAACTAATCGCCTTTCATAGAACCAGTGCAAGTGGGATCTGCGGACGACTGTTGTCAATTACCCCGACCCATCGGAAGATGTAGTCAGCCGATCGACGCCACTCAAGAAAGAAATCGAATAATTCGACTTCGCGCCGTGCCATCACCTCAAGACCATACTCAATGCGTGCTACCGCATACAGGTCTCCGTTGAACTCATTGGAGCGGATAATTCGCGCCGCAGGGCTGTTTTTCTGCGAATTTCTTTCGCCATTGGCCGCCGGATTCGAAGCAGGATCCTCCGGCCTAGCGTATGCTAGGAGAGGATTAATACAGGTCCGACGAGTCTTTTTAATCTATTATTCTAAAATCCTGTAAAGACGTACCAAGAGCTTGATCTCCGAAGGTAAGCAACCGGGAATCGAGGAAGCTAGAGTAGTCTTCGACGTGAAGTTTATGGCATCAGGCCCGGCATAGATACCGATTCTTGCCTTTTATTCTAGGGAAATAAATTAGGGATAACCTAGTAAAGGCATTGAAGGAAGCGGTAGCAGAGTGGGAACTCGGCATCTATCACTATTTGTGACGCATGCAACGAGAACTCAGTCTTGCAACCTAAAAGCCCGCAAGAGTGGTCCCTCGGAAGGCACCAAGAGAGGTGGCGTTGCATATATCAGCCAGGCCTCGGCTTCGGGTAACGTTATCCCTGTGGAACCTAGTATCCATTTGATCCCAGCTTTGCACCAGCTGCTGCTGTATGACATCCTCCAGGTCAGCGCATACTATCGATCCACACCAGATTTGTGGTTGATTATGCAAAATCTCGGGACGGCAAGCACAAGGAATAATAAAGGAAAGCTCAGCCTACCTCCATAAACTCTCGCCCACGACCTCTCAATTGTCCAACAACCTCAAACTTAGCCGCACCGAAACGAAATGACCAGCACATCCACTTCCCCAGACGTTCCGCCTTTCCATGGCTATGTCGAGACGACAGTGAACGCACTGCGACTCATACATGCTGCCAGGCAGGGCGTCATACCGCGAATAACTCGTCGATTGAACGACACAGAGCGACGTTCCATGATCAAGAGTGGTGCGGTGTTCATCTTCAGTGTCGAGGAAAGCGGAATCAAACGTTGGACAGGTGAGTGACGAGCGTATGAGGCGTCCTAACATTGCTGAAGCCCAAGTAGACGGTTTGCTTTGGTCGCCATCCAGAATCGTCGGGAACTTCCTAGTGAGCAGACCTTGCCGTTTGCCATACAAAGCCCGAAAGTGACCAAACGTCCGCAGGTTTATCGAGAAATTAACGAGAGAGCTAGTAGCCGGAGCGGTAGCCACAAGAAGACTTACGCGGGCGATGACTCACGAGCACTATCTATTCACCGGAACTCGCCTGGCTCGCCAGCGGGATACAAGACCTCGTCGACTAGCGGAAGCGATCAAGGCACATTCAAACCAGGCGGACTGATTAAAAAGGTATGGATGGAATGGTGTTCGCGTTGCACTCGAGCCACTGAACTAAGCATCGCAGACAATCACTGTCACGATAGAAGGATCCGACCTTCACCTCATCTCATATTATACCTCAGAAGATATCAGGTCTGGCAGATTGAAGGTAAGTATAGACTTTACTTGAGTCGAGTATGTTCTTACTTTCGAGGTTAATAGCGACCGTCTTCCCGTCCAGACATAATGGGACTTTACATGCCTCCGCATATTTTTCGCCTTACCAACTTTCGAGTGCCACCCAAAGTTGAGATAGGACCTGATGGGAAGCCGAGACTAGTGTCAGTGAAGCGAAAATTCCTATAAAACTAAAATATGGTCTAGTCTGACAACATTTGACAATAGGTCCGAGCCTGAGGACGATACTCCAGAATGCAAAATAGAAGAGCAGACGTACCCGAGCCCGACACACTCCCATTCGTCTACATCGTCAGTTGACAACTCGTTCCCCGGAAATCAGCTATATCCTCTACATCATACCACTGGCTCGTCCATTGGGTACCTGCGGAATACTGTACCAGATAGATGGCAGGGAGGGATAGATGCCCTTCGAGCGCCAACGCCGTTAAGACAGGAAGGAACTTGGCCAATGTCGTCGGGAAGCAACCATTCCAGCCACAGTGTTTCGCGACGCGACACTTCACTCTCGACCGACTCTTGGTCGACTCTTCATTCGCATCCCGCTAGATGGCAGAATGATTCCTACGATTCTTCGGTTCCAAGTTCCGATTCAACATTGGAAAGGTCGCGTATCCGATCTAGCAACCATCCCTATCAAAATGCCGCCGCCCTTAGAGACCATGAGACTCTCCCAAGCTTCGGGCACCGCTATTCCGTCAGTCGCAGCAATAGAGACGTCGGCTCTCAAAGATTGCCTTGGCCGATGCATGGCGATACATCATCTGGAGACAAGGATAGCGGCAGGACGTTGAACAGTAGTAGCAGGTCTTCATACGCGTCCAATTCATCTTTGCCTTTCGCTTCAGAAAATTTTTCATATCCTACGGGATGGGGTTCCAGTGAAGCCACCAGTAACCTAGACGTTGCGCCCCAGGCGCCATTTTCTCCTCAGCCAACATTGCAGAATTACAACTCGACGTACTCTTCGGGTTCTGGTAAGTCCCTCTCTTCTCAAGGATTGGCATTCTCTGAAAACTCAACTTGCAGATTAACGGTCATCGCAGAGCGTCGACACTCACTTGTTATCTGCTTGCTCAGGGACACATTTCACTCTAGACTTCTGTATATATTTTTCGTGTTGGTTCATATGTGGAAACTCTTGCCTATCTGAGCCCTTCATAACGTGTTGAGAAGCATTTTCAGTCCCCGAAGAATCATTTTGAGAACGCACAAATCAAAAAGCAAATTTCACCGAACATCCCGGGATCTTCTTTCGGTAGACATATTGAAAGACGCTTCCCCAGGGAAGCAACGTTTGATTGCAGCCATGCGAAGTAGTAATGCACATGAAAACAGGTCGACGGCGGCCGGAACGACGCCCACTCAAACTTTATTACAGCCCGGGAGACTTCGTACGAGATTCTCAACATGGTCGGTTACAATAGATCTTCCTTCCTGTTTTAAGGATGTCAACAAGAATCGTCGAGAGAAATAGGTCTGATTACCGACCTCACATCAGTAAAACGCCACCGGTAATCTTTTGCCGTAGCAGTGAAAAAAAACTTATTTGCATTATAGATTGCCAAACATAGAGAGCAGGACGACACCAGAAAATTCACCCCCCTCTCGCCACACAAGAGTCATGATGTAGAGATAAAGGCTGCGGGAAAACCGATGTATCTCTTTCGGCCCATTCAGCTCCCCTGACCAGCTCTCCTTTCGATGAAATTGCGAATGTTGGCATGACCCTCTGTGCTACCGAAGAAAGACCGCTTTGCGCTACTTTCCCAGAGTACGACGTCAAGTTGTTTGGCGTAACTGAGCACAAATTCGTAGTCCGCCTGTGACGCGAACCCCGTATACAGATAACCTAAAAATTGAACGACAAATTAGTACTCCTGAATTCAATGCACAGCTGAAAAGAGCATGTGCCTTCTTGAGATTTTAGTCTATTCTTCTCAAGCTCCCATAGACGGATTTGATCTTGTACAGTAACTGGAAGCAGTGGATTCTGAGATGTGTATCGTGTCAGAGGATGAAGCGTGTGGCCACTAGGACACCTCGATGCATACGCACATTTTTTCGCATTTGGGGATGAGCGTGTGTTATCAAATAACTAATGATCTGAGCATTCCATTCATGAGAGTGCCTCAGGGTAGCTGAGTAAATATACATACTTGATCAGCAGAAATCCCATTGCTCAGGGCCTTTTTTACGCTCTCGCGAGTGATGGATCCGACGACTAGGTTTGGGAACCGATACTTTAAGGAGACAAAGAGGTGGAGAATAGCGGTTTGTAATGGGTTGTCTGTTGAACGAACATGATCAGGTGAGTTGGCATGAAGGACATCAACGTAAGGAAGACGAGCCCGTGTAAGCGTAGACCCGATAGTTTGTCTCAAGGACAATAAATCCTTGTTGGGAGCCCGAGCTTGTACCAGCGTTAGTCGGTAGAGTAGGAGAAGAGGACGTGAGCGTCGTGGCGAGACGTGTTGGACTGAAACGCCGAGAATTAGGCTTTGGAATAAATCGTAACGTCAGGACTCAGGAGCGAAATCGAAAGGAGCTGAGTGGAGACCCACCCGTCTCTGCCAGAGGAGCCCGTAGTCACGGAGATCTTCCAGCATAGCCCTTTGCGTCTGGCTTAGGTGCTCGGTCGAATATTCCTGTGCAGCTGTCGTGAGACGTGTCAAGAGGCAGTAGGCTGAATCATACTCGACCCAGCTCCATCGTAGAAAGCATAAACAGGAAACTGAGAACTTCTACGAGGTCCATTTGCCTCTCCTATTGAGTAAACGTTCAGACAGTAGGCCGAAAACACCTCGCAGCTAAGCTTACCTCGGCCATGTGGAGATACTGGAGTAATAAATTCCAAAGTTGGGCATGCGAAGGGTGAAGGAGGAACTGGAATCCCGCAGATGTGATCTGGGGGACAGAACCACTATTCCAATGAGTATGAGGTACCAGCCATGACGGTATAGAGAAGCAAGAAACCTACTGATGGCTACCCATGAGCCCACTGCGCTGTAAGAGATAGAGAACCCCAGGAGATGGCCGTTGTGGATTTTGACCTGTACCTGATGATACCATGAAGTGCAAAATGGTCTCAAGGGCACTGTGAGAGAAGCTGTGGCGTTGAGTTGCGTATTGCTCACCTCCCAACGTTCCAGCGCATAACTGTCCAGACCATCTATATCCAACGGTGCTCGTTTTTCGTCCTTTTCTGCGGGAACACCGAAGCTGCCTGTGGTTCCCCTAACGTAAATGAGTTTTAATGCACCCAAAAAGATACATGTATGACCTACCCCCCAGTGATAGCATGCCGAAGGCTCGTTTTAAAGGTCGAGTTCAAGGCAAGCTTTGCTGGGTAATTGTGTAATATGTGAAGTCGTGATAGAGTGTCGAGTGAAGACTCGTAAAGTCTACTGCATATTCAGCTTTCAGAACACGTTGGATGCTACTGAAACCCACTTTTGCCCTTCTGCCGTCACCCAAGCCGCCAGAGTCGACGGCGTCATTGCGGACTCTAGCCACAGCATATTCATGACGATTTGTCGCTCTACAGGTGCCAAAAGTCTTCATAGGCGCGTCAGCATATGGTATAAAGGATTTTTTATGAAATCATGGACCGGAATATTGATAAGCATGACGACGGGCTTTGATATAGTCGGCTGAGGGATGTCGGTGACTGAACTTGAAGAAATGGGAGAAGTGAATGGGGATTGGATGCAGAATCTGGGTTGGTGTCATCATCTTGACGTGCTTGACGCATTTTAGGATGTCTAGAGATGCTAGAGCAAATTCAGGGTCCTCGTTGAGGCGATTGCCATGTTCTAAGTGTGTAAAATGTTATGTCCATGGCCAGCGCTTGACGCTGTGACCGTGATTCGGCTTCGGTTCTCGACCACAATGGCATCTTCGGCTCTTCCTCTCAAAGTTACCCCTCAGACGCCAGGAAAATCGACGGATAACTCAGATTCTGGAGACAAGACCCCGCAGCCGGTAACAAAATCTACCCTGAACTCAAAGCCAACGACGATGGGCTTAAATAACATATCGAGTCCCCATGAGCTCACAGCATTTGTACGTGGTCTCAAAAATGATGTACAATGCGATATCCACTCTTTATGCAGGTTGAAACTCTACTGGAGCAGCTGGATGCCAAGTTTGACGACATGTCGACTCAGATTTTGGACCGAAGTGCGTTTGTTTACTCTTTGCATGAAGGACTCGAGTTGACGTTCGTCTAGTGTCTCAAATGTCGTCGAGGGTGGATGCTCTTGAAGCGTCGATACAAGATATAATCAACGGAGATGCACCTCAGTCACCTACTCCGACAGGAACTCCGGGGGGGAATATCAAGCGGAGTGATAGCGCTACACCCAATTCATAGCTGTAGAGAAGATATCTACACGGGCCAAGCATGTCGTGAGTGCTAATACCTCTGTCACTCTGCAAGTGACCCTAATTTTCATTTCATGCAGGCTGTAATCTATATACCCCACGTATATTTGCAAAGATGCGTACCACTGTATATTAGACATGAAACCATTCCTGAACGCTCTATTGTTTATCACCTCTATCACAGCTTGAAGATTGTCTCATTGGGCATAGTCAGAGATGGAAGAAGATAGTCCGCAGGATAATCATTCAACTGCAGCTTTTGCCATCACCATCACTCACCTCCATTCGTACTCTCCACCGGACGTTGCAGATGTATACCGACAAATCTACTTCTATTATGGGGGGCCTCAGGGATGGGAAAGTGGCACTTTGACTTTCCTCGCTACGTGCCCCGCTGTCAGCTAGAGGTTCAGTACAATGATCCCTTTCACCTAAAGGGTGTTAAATTTGAAGGTTTTTCCTCAATCATCTCGAGCACCTGCCAACTTCTATCGGTGTCAAAATCCTGTAGGGATGGCGAAAACAATCTCCTGCTTGACTGCTTCGAAGGTGGCTTCCTTTCCTGTCAATCTCAACTTCCCTAAGTCTAGTCCGTGTCGAACAATTTTAGCATCAACCGGACCCTTTGGAAGATCTATCGGTCTTCTGTTCCGCCTCAAGTGAATTCTACATCCTACGCTCTGGGAAAGACACACGCTACGATCGATCGGGGGTGATTCAAAGGCGTACGTTACCCGTACACCTATCGGTCAGCGACCAAGGCTAGAGTTCCCAGCCGGATTGTCAGAAATAACTTCGCTCTCTTTCAAGAAAGGAGAGGGGCTGGCAATGATTCCGAAGGACGCACTGGACGCACTGAAAGCCCAACAGCCCTGCTGCCCTTGTGGTCCTGTTATGCCGGACGGCATACTCTCAGATGACTTCTACTACATTCTGGGCTTCGTTGAAGAAGACAGACTTGCGCTACCAGAAACTTGAATCAACTATAATAACTCCTAATAGCTCTAGTGTCAACGACTTTCCGGCTTTGGGGTTATAGTGATGTACGACCCATCAGGCTATCGTTCAAGTTGCGACTTCATCGTAGGATTCAACATCTTCTATATTGCCAGTTCTTGACCCATTGCCGCAAGCCAAGGAAAAGCGTCAGCCTTGCCAATCACACGATTCGAAGACGCGGACATAAGGAGCGAATGAATGAATGAGCTTGCCGATACACACGGGCTGCAAAAATATCATATCCAAGAGAACATCTGTTATGTTTTGTGTAGGTGTCAACTAAATCCATTTCCATTCGTCGTTATATCTAAACGACCCTCTTTCTGAAGACAAGCGTGTACAAAGCGCAGGAACGAAGCTCCTTCCGTCTCCAGTTCTTGAAGCATACGAAAATCATTGAACTGGACCTGGTATTCCAGGCCATCACAAAAGTCCCGAATGTTGCGAATGTGTTGCCTCATCCGGGATTGAAAAATCTCGGTTTCGAGAGAGGCGATCGAAGATAAGTTATCGGGTATCGGGGGAGATTCGGCAATGGAAGGCGTGTGTGATGGTATTGGGGTATCAGTATCGGCTGCGTTGGAGGGAATGTAGGTATGTGGTATTGGCGGCGAGGTCGTCGTATGAAGAGGTGCTTCATCGGGCTCCGAATCTTCATTGACACCTCCGTTCAAAGCAACAGGGTCTTCTACGTCAGAAACATCTTCCCACTCCATCGAACTTCCGTTATCCACTGCGGTAATCGACGAGTGGTTGCTTGAACCATCATAAGAGTCGTAGCTGTGCTGATGATGTGAGGTGAGGTCCGGATGAAACGTTTGGGTGCCAGGAGGTACTCCAGGCCAGGCAGGGTCACCCCACGGCGGATTTACAGGGGTAGGTACCGGAGCTCTCGATGCGCTATCGTATGGCTCGTGCGAAAAGTGGTGATGCATTCGAATGGTAACTAGGCTTTGTCCAAATGAATTCCATTCCCGAGATGAAATGAAAAGTCGGCTGCGACATGGATATCGCGCTTTAGCCAAAGACTCCCCTGCCGCCGAGACACGCGCTTTAGCCTGAGGCTTATGCTTTCTCATTTCATCTTGAGAACACCAGAGGCGTGTTTTATGACCTTCTTTCGTGCGAGGGTGATCTTTCACTCTGGGCATTGAATCAATAAGACTGACGTTAAATGACGAGAAACGATCGTGTAACGCACGTAAATCGATATCCAGTCGCCCGCCATATCTCGTTCGTTACTGCCTGCACTCGTTGCTTGTCCGGTAATGGGGGATTGTTCGACACGAGAAAGCTTCCTGCAAATACGACGTTATCGCTGTCCTTGAAGGCGGTTTGGAGAGCGTTCAATAAAGCTTCGCTGCTCTCGTAGAGATTGGGCTATAATGAAATGAGAACTGCTATGAGGGTTCGGGTACAGGATTGAAATTGGCGACGTACGGTTTTAACCGTTACGGCTTTCTTTGTCCTTTTCGGCCGTAAACTCTCCTCCCCTGTCCGAATACTACTACTGCTACTGGGACCGGCGCTCGCTGTCCCCACATCGTCCTGCATTGGGGATCGCTTCCGCTTTTCCAAACCAGAGTCTGAAGGTACCGACGAGGTTCCTTGCACAACTTCGGAGGTAAACGTGTTTGCTGCAAGGAATTGTCTGAACTGCGTTTGATGTTCAGAACCCCATGCGAACGACATGAGAAAGGAAAGGGAATGTCGATCGGAGGGTCAATATAAGGTCGTTTGTCAATGTCCCCAATCCGGCAGATTTCATCTATGTATCTATCGCCTTCCATAGAGACGATGACTTAGGCCAGCAGTTAATATAGTTTAGCATTCGCCTCGAATGATCCACAAAGTGTGGTACTTCGAAGATATTCACACTGTCCATCGGTTTTCAGCGACCGTGGGGACAACAAAGCGAGCGCCCGGCATAGCCTGCTGAACATTGAACGCTGATTCGATGACGAACCAGGAAAGATAAGTAGTTCCAGGTTTGTCTTATAGACACGATGAGGTAACGTAGTAGAGAAACTAAGTGTGTTCAGCTACCGCTTAGAGAGGTCATTCTATCGGGTTCCCCGAACTCCAGAACATTCGCGGACCCCTTCTACGAACTCGCTTCACTGACGACGTCACTGGTATATGTTCAAGAATGTTCGAAGAAACCGATGGATATAAATTTGGTATCAGCAGACAGCAGTCTACATCAACTAGCCATGTCTTCCATCTACTACTACGAACCCTCCTACAACTTTGACCGCTTCTTCGACGAGTTCTTTTCGCGAACACCTCGTAACACCTCTTCAGAGGATAGTGGCGGTCAGGTCGCACACCGTCCAAATGCTGATGCAGTCGTCGCTCAGGGCTTCAACCCAAGGTATGGTCAGTTCCTGTTATCCATGTCACGAGATTTGACACTTTGTCGTTCGTAGAATGGACCTGCATGGGGACGCTGAGAAGAACATCGTGACAGCTACCTTCGAGCTTCCCGGGCTGAAGAAGGAAGATGTCCAAATCGACGCACGCGATGGTCGCCTCGCCATTACCGGAGAGTCGAAGATCTCGCAGGAGCATCAGAAAGACGGATACGCCGTTCGGGAACGAAGGTTTGGCAAGTTCTCGAGGACACTGAGACTTCCTCAGGGTGTCAATGTGCGTGATGAATTCACTTAGGCCCGAGAATCCTACTAACAGAACCGTTTAGGAAGAGGAAATCAAGGCATCACTGGAGAACGGGATCCTTACTGTTACGTTCCCTAAAGCAGGCAAGGAAGCTGCCCCGAAGAGGATCACCATCTCTTGAATGCTCTTTACGTCCTTTACGATATCTCTTGAATTCGCATGCGTGTAAAATAATCCATCCATACAATAAGACTGGTTTTTATATCTCACACTTTAGGAAGAGTTAGCTCAGTGTGGTTATTGAAACCGGAATTCACCTGACGTATTATGGTATGCTGTACGCCATCCATTGTTCAGCCTTCTGATTTCCACCGACCCAGCTCCCAACCAACCGAGCCATGGCTGTCTTCGTAGCCCAACCAATTAGAATGATCACGGTGGTGAAAGCAGGATGCGAATCAAGTATCACTAGTGAACCCAAATTCAGCGGAACTCCATTCAACACCCTGCAATAGGACGCACCACGAAGCCCAAATCCGGCAGACATACCACCTAACACATTCCTCACAATCCATTCTTTGTCGAGCTTATCATCATTCAGGAATTCCAGCAGATCTGAAACTTTATCCAGCGTGGACCAGCCAGAATCATTCCATGGTAGTGGTTGTTGAATGAGTGTGGTAGAACCTGACGGAGACTTCGATGGACGCCAAATGGTGAGGAGGAAAAGGAGGAAAAGTTTCGTCAACGAAGAGTAGAACAATGCAAGAGGTACTAGGGAATATCTGAGGTTATAATGTTAGTTTCTCGAGAGGGCAATATCACGGACGTGGCACACCTAAATTCTCTTTTGATGTCTGTTTCGCTACTTGCTCCTTTTCTCCCGAGCTGTCTCCATGGCTTTATCAGACTTTGATACATATTAAGCCCTTTTTTCAGGAGATAGCAAGACACCAGGATTCCAGCATGAAATGCAACGGTTTCTGGTATTACACGTCAACAAAAGCGATGGGTTAAGAATCAAGTTCATACCAGCCAAACATCCAACGAAAGTCTTCGCGAACGAGTCGATGGTGTCCAATGACCACGGAGAGAGCGTTGGGGAGTGCCCAGAGTCTGCATAATATAAACGACACTGAATACTGACTCCTTTGCTTTGTGTATGGTAGAGAACGCATACTCAAATAACTCCAACGAATGACTAGAGAGATCATAAATGATCGTCAGCGAGTTAATCAGAAAAGAAAGGCAATTCACGCACACGCGTCCACGAAAACAAGCATGAATCCCAAACGAAGCACCAGAGCCCACCGTGACTATTCACGAGATGAGGAATCTTTCACTTTCTGCAAACATTGAGCCCGGAATATCCCTTACCATCTCCACCTCATTCCATACCCTGTTCCTTCGTGAATCTGCTCCGCGCCTCGTACTATCCTTGTCGTTGCTCCTCTCCTTCTCCACAGCCCTTCTTGGTTTCGCGCCGCGGTTGTAGAGTAAATGGCGGTATACGCCCCTCTTGAGCAATATCAAGTCAATCAACAATGTTAAAGTGTCATGTTCGACGTATGGGTCAGCGAAAGCATGACACTGGGACTGTCGATTTTGGAGGACGTCAGTTCAACCCTTAGTCGAAAGCGGAATACACACGCATTGCTCGAGCCTCATGTTATATGCTGATTGGTATACGGTGTAGAGATACGGAGTCCAGTGAGTGCATGTTGTGCAAATGGGCATCTCCAGAACGTTGAGGTTGAAGACAGGCGGACGTTGAATGAGCGCTAAAATCGGGTCAACCGGGTTCATTTTCAGATCTAGAGACTTGCAGACAAAAGAATTCAATTCTTATAATATCTATTTTACACAGTTGGAAAATAAAAATGCAGGAATGAATGCTGGCTAAAGCCTCAGGCAAGTAATAATGCGACCTCTGCATTGCGAGGGCTTATGCAACAGCGGAATGGTAGCGGATGACTAGGATATCCGATCTGTGTCAATGCCGTACCCTGGTCAAAAGGGGCGAGCAGAGAACCCACCTGAATTGTCCTGGGCCGTCTGAATACTTCTCAGCTATGTCGATTTCGTTCCCTTGCGCATCCTTTGCTCGCGAAATCTTGAAGCAAGTCAGGATACAAGCGATTGTAAGCCATACAGCAGCCTCAGCGAAATGTTTTCCGACACAAATTCTGTGGGGTACTCAGTGTTCATAAAATTGAACATTTGGAGTTCTCCTTGCCTTCTGCCAAAGCCAAATCCCAGCACGGTATCATCATCATTCAGAGTACCATCGGCATTGAAGAACCTCTCGGGTATAAAGTGATAAGGATCACGGTAAACTCGTTCGTCATGAGTCATGGCCCTAAGTATCACAGTATCATGAATGTTAGTGATCCAGCATTACACGCCTAGGAAATAACAGACCAAATGTTAGCGAATACTATGCTACCTGAACGGAGTGAGTACGTATAGGAGGGTAAGCTGCTCATTTGACCGACCTCGAGGGAGATAGTACTCATTGTAAATGTCATCCTCAATCGAAGAGTGTGCCACTCCTGGACAAGTGAAAAAAAGTTGATTGTCACTCAGAGAATCATTCTTACCCAGGGGAACTGCGGGATGCCACCGCATAACTTCACGATATATAGCCTCAACATAAGGCATTGATTTGCGGTCTTCGAACGTGGGTAAGCGGCCTCTCCTAACAGCGTCAATTTCTTGCCATGCTCTTTCTTGGCATTGCGGGTTTTTGGCCATGGCCATGAAGAAAGTGCCGAGGGAGGATGAGGTCTGTATTCCGCGTTATATTGACCATGCTGCTAAAAGACGGTCGTATTCACTTACGGTGTCTGCACTTGCTGTGGAGATGAAAGTTATCGAGCGATCATGGAAACTGTAGATAACGAACAACGAACCAATTAATGTGATGGCAGCCATGTCCTTGATTTGACCGATCTCTTCAGTGGTAGTCGTATCCTTTCTTAGTACACGAGCGATAAGGCCACCATTATCCAGGCCAGACTCCTGGACAATCATAAGACATTAAGATGCGTGAGGGAAAGTAAAATGCCTACCACGTCCTCGATGACCTGATTAAACGGAATCTCTCGCAGATCGTGGCATAGCTTCTTGGTGCACTCAATGAATCGGGCAATACTTCCGAGAATAGGCACCCATCCAGGAATGAATCGAATGAAAGGGAAATAAGACACGAGGAAGGTGTAACGTGTCGAAAAGACGGTATCGAGGGTGTGCACAGCTTCCTTCGCCAAGCGAAGAAGTGGATCATTGGCAGAGCGAAGTGTGACGCCGTACATGGATGATAACGCTAGGCTGCACGATAATCTGTACGAGATAAAGTCAGTGCAGTCGGATACAAAGAAGAGTACTCACAAATCCATATGCCCCATGAAATTATCTGGAGTGTGTAGCAGGTTATTCAGGAAGACTGAAATGCAATCTTTTATGGTAGGCCTCAGTTCTATCACAGCATCGGGTCTTAGATGTTGTTGATAGGTCTTCCTTTGCTTCCTCCATGCATTGGTATAAGGTTGAGTCGCAATGTCAAATCCCCAGCCAGATCTGCAACGTGCTCAATAACCAGCGAAGACCGTACTTGTCGAAGAACAACTCACGATTCCGCGACCTCAGGGTGCGGTCTACTGGAATAAACCCGCGAGCGCTTCTCCAGTAAGTCGTTGGCGATGTTGACGCTACTGAGAATGATGACATGATCACCTAGCATCTGCAGGTGCATGATATCACCTACAAGCCCAGCGCTCAGTAGTCGATGACGATACAGTAATATACCTTAGACCTACCGTAGTGCTGTGCCCATTTCGCATAGATAACCCATGGTTTTTTCCGAGGAATATCGAAGAAATTGCCGGTGATCGTCCTACCAGATGGCCCTGGTGGATATCGGAGGGCCCTGCGATAAGGTAAAAGACTGAAAAACCTGGCGACGGCCAAAGTAACCAATAGTAGGAAAGCATAGGCAAAGCAAGTAAACATATCCATTCTTAGAGTGAAACTGGAAAGCTAGATTTCTATGCCTTTGAAGAAATGGTAGTGTTTAGTCAGGCCGGAGAACGTGGGATGCAACGTTAGAACATACTTTTCGACCAACCTGCCCGTCCTGATCGAGCAGGTTCGCTTAGGCCCGACCCGGGATACCAGCACGCAACGGAAATCTCGAAGAATATGTCGACAGTTCCGATATGTTCATGGATACCCACGAAAACTGTCAGGCTATGGTAAATTAGCACATCGGACTATACGAGCTAGGATTGGGGGAGATTGAGGGTTCAAACTGTTCTCCTTCTGCCACGGGGTAGATCTTTGACTATAGAGTATCAGACGATGATGGGAAAGCGAAGCGATCGTTCGGCATGTCCAACTCCAAATGTCAGGTCCTTCCTACGCATATCGTCCCTGCTTCAAGACACTTCAAGACGGGTAGATTCTATGGTCTTGGGGCATAACTGGGGCTATGTAAAATTGCCGTGCGTTCTCATGATTTCTCTTCAAGATCTCCGCTAATTTACCCATTTCTGCCGCGGCGTACAGACCGACACTCAATGTATACATCTGAATGATACACGCTTTATCCGTCAAAACCATGAGTCTATTCAATATAGACCTCCCCAGGTCTCGTACACTCGACCGCATCCTTCTTTTTCACACTCCAGATCAGCAACTTCACCCACACGTCAACAACTTCCTGACTCAGGACATTCGGGAAAATCACCCTGCGGCGTTTCACTAGCATATCATTCCTAACTTCACGCTAGGATCTAACGCTAGTGCAAGTGCTCTCCAAAAGAGAAACCAAGGCCAAGAGGTCAGGACATTCAAGCCGTTTTGCACAAATGTCGCACATACGCATACCAAGATTCAGGGTCATTGAACATTCCTCGTCACATTGAAGTCCCGGCGGATAGAAAAACGCGCCTCATACAATCACAACTGATAACAAGGACTTTGCCTCATGCCTGGACTTGCCCTCTACATTTGCTTCATCTCGATTTTCTTGGTCGTCTTATTGCAGAGGAGGATATCAACTTGTCGATTAGACCTGAATTATCCTCCCGGGCCGCCCGGGCGATCTCTCATTGGGAACCTACAAGATATACCTGACAAGAAGCCGGGTGGCGTATGCAGAATGAGCAAAGAGGTATGGTGCGCTATTCTCCCTCCCTATGCCATCAATACCGACTGTCAGCTGTCTAGGTGATATCATGCATAGCCAATGACCTGCTTGACAAACGCTCTCGAATTTACTCTGGGAGATCTTACGAATACGTAGCAGAAATGTATGTTCTGGTCCAGCTGTCTATCGCGCCTTTTGTAAGTTGAAAACATTCGGCAGGTCGGGATAGAAGTTTAGCATTGGTAAATGGTCGTGTCAAAGTTTGGCCATCGTATTAAAGATTTCAATAGCTTCACAGAACTACTCCGACGACTGGCGAAAGAATCGGAGAGCCTATCAGCAAATATTTAGACCTAATGCCGTTGCTAAACTATGTCCTGTTATCCAGCAATGCATCGGATCGTTTCTTAAGTGTCTTTTCGACAGCCCCAAGAAATCTATGGATCATATTGATCTGTACGTTCCTTCCTGAATAATTGAGAGATGTCTTTGCTTCACTCACCGTTCCGTAGCTTATCCGGGGATTCTTCCCTGAAAATCATGTAGGGAATCAATGTCTCAACCGAAGACCCACTGATCTCTGTAGCAAAGACTGATATGCACACTACCGATATAGTCTATTCATCCTATTCTGTTGCCGTTCTAAAATACTGCCCTTTTATCATGTCCGTTCCTCGTTGGGTTCCGTTTTTAGGACCGGTCAGGCGACATATCGAACTATCTCGAAGACTCCTCGACGACCTACGAGGACTACCGAACCATCAAATAGAGAAGAACGCAGTACGTCGTTGATATTCATTTTTGGCCTTAACTGATCCTGTCCACAGGAATCCGGTTTGGAGAATGATGGCGTGGTTCCCCGATCTCTGCGAGGATTGGATGTGAGTGACGCGAGGTCACTGGAGGAAGTCCGTCGAATCAAGGATAGCATCCACCACGCAAGCCGGTGTATTTTCATATTTCTAAATTCATTCAACTGAGCTTAGTCTGAGTTCACACTTTACGTAGCGGGGTCTGATACGGTTTGTATTCTAATGCCGGCAATTTCAGCTGCAGGGGACTAAAACATGTTATATCGACAGACTTTGTCCACGAACGAAACAACCTTTCCTTGCAATGACGAAGAATACGCAGTGTCAAAAGATAGCTCAACAAGAAATTGACACCATAGTGGGCAGAGGTCGTCTTCCAAACCTCAATGATTGTGGAAGACTGCCATATGTTGAAGCTGTGTACCGAGAAGTAATGAGGTAGCATCCTCTTGGTTAGTGTCCCCGCTTTTGTTGTCGCTCAGGGTTTAACGGACCTGACTCTATAGGTGTTGCACATTCGATGACTGAACCCGATATCTTTAATGATCATTATATACTGGCAGGTCTGTGGTGGAAGCCCGGATTAGATCAATGTGAAAAACTGACGACGCGTTTAGAAACCATCGTGTTTGCCAACATATGGTACGTAATATTTAAAGTCGAGGATTCGACGTATGCTGATTCCTGTCCCAGAGCTATGACGCATGATGAGGTCTACCGGCTTCAAATCCCAGAGGTTTCTCGATAGCAAAGGAGACGTGAATCATTAATATCATAAGCACTATATGAGGCTGTTATGTACTAAGAGAAAGACCACAAGGTAGCATTCTAGCAGTGTCGGAAGTCGTGCATGTATAACTTAGTAGGTCGAGAAATAACCTTTAATAGTCCATTGCACTTCCTGTGCCCCGAGGGCCCCAGTAGGCATTGGCGCTAAAATATATATATATTTAAAGAGCCGCGAACGATAGTCGTATACAAGTAATGTGGATTATCGCACCCACATCAAGTGCCCGCCAAAGTCATATCATTGCCTTATGGTGAATCGCATCGCCCAGTCACGAACTCGAAATCGTTGTATAAGTAGTATTAGGTCAGACACAAACTTTCACGGTGAAAACATTACAGGCATGAGTAGGTCGACATCGTCGGGAACGTAATTCAGGCAAGTAAGGATCCAACCGCTGGATGGCGCGGACTGATGGAACACCGGAATGGAAGTGGATAGCTAGCACAGAAGTTACTCAACCGCATACATTTATCACAGGCATCAGAGCCCACCTGAATGCTCCGGGGCCGTCTGAGTATTTCTCCTCTATTTCAATTTCGTTCCCTTTTGCATCCTTCGGTCGCGAGATCTCAAAGCAACTTAGGACCGATGCAATTGTCAGCCACATGGTGGCGTCAGCGAAATGTTGGCCAACACAGACTCTGCCAGATATTCAGTCCCTTGCATGACATAGGGAGTATCCTCACCTTCTGCCGAAACCGAATGCCAATATGGTATCGTCATTATTCAGTCTGCCGTTGGCATCGAAAAACCTCTCAGGGTTGAACGTATAGGGATCAGCATAAACTCGTTCGTCGTGAGTCATGGCCCTAGCATGGTATTCACGTTAGTGGTTAACCGACGTGAACGTGATCGATAGCGAACCAGATGTTGGAAATTACCGCACTCCCTAAATATGGATGTGAGTACCAAATTGATTGACTACCTATGATTCAAACGTCTGACCTTGAGGAATGTCGTAGTCACCGTAGCTATCGTCCTCACTTGATGTGTGTGCCACTCCTAGGAGAATAGTTATTGTTGGAGTTCACTATATAACATATGAATGATTTTTCCTCACCCAGAGGGACCGCAGGATGCCATCGCATGACTTCGCGATATATAGCTTCGATGTAGGGCAATGATTTTCGATCCTCATAAGTTGGTAGGCGACTGCTCCCGACAACGGCATTTATTTCTCGCCACGCTCTTTCCTGGTACTGTGGGTTCCTGGCCATGGCCAAAAAAAATGTTCCGAGGGAAGATAAAGTCTGCACTGGGCATTACATGGATAATTCAGCGGACGACGAGTATAGCTTCTCACAGTATCCGCACTTGCTGTGAAGATGAATATTCAAAAAAAAAAGTTCAAGGAAAAAAAAAAAAGAATAGACAACGAACCAACTAGTATCATGGACGCCATGTCCTTGATTCTATTGAACTCTTCAGCCGGGATCGTATCTTTTCTTAACACGCGAGCCATGAGGCCATCGTTGTCCGACCCTGATTCCTGAATAACAGTGAGCGAAGATACGCATACGAGAGCCAACCATTTACCAGATCCTTTACGACTTGGTTGAAAGGGAGCTCCCGCAGATCATGACAAAGTTTCCTGGTGCTACTGATGAACCGCGCGGTACTTCCAAAAACAGGCACCCATTGAGGGATGAACCGAATGAAAGGGAACGATGATGCGAGGAATTGATAATGGGGCGAAAGTACAGTGTCAAGAGTATGCGTAGTTGCCTTCGCTAATCGAAGAAGTGGATCGTCAGCAGAATCGAGTTTTACACCGTACATAGATGTCAGTGCCAGACTACATGATAATCTGCACGGAATGGCATGAAAAGGTGCATTCAGACACGAAGAAGCACTCACAAGTCAAGGTGGCTCATGAAGTGATCTGGCGTGCGGAGTAGATTCTTTAGGAAAATGGCGATGCATTTTCGCATGGTCGGTCTCAATTCAACAACGGCAGCGGGCCTTAGATGTTGCTGGTAAGTCTTTCTATTCTTCCTCCATAAATCTCCGTAAGCAAGCAAGGTGATATTGAACCCCCAGCCTGCCCTGAAATACCATGAGCAACCAATGAAAAATGTGTTTGTCCAGAAATGATCTCACAGCTCTGCAGTCTCAGGGTGTGATCTACTGGAATAGATCCGCGAACGTTTCTCTAGCAGGTCATTCGCGATGCCTGGAGTGCTCAGCATGATGATATGATCACCTAGGACATCCAAATGCATAATATCGCCTAGAAATAAAGCTGTAAACCCCAACGATCATCGAAGATCTTGAGTAACATTTACCGTATTGTTTTGCCCATTTTGCGTAGACGAGCCATGGTTTTTTCTGAGGAATGTCAAAAAAGTTGCCAGTAATAGCACTCCCCGGCGGTCCAGGTGGGTATCGGAACGCCCCTGCCTGACGGGAATGATTTAAAATCTTTTTCGCGATGGCCAAAGCAATGTATAATAGGAAAACGCAGGCAAGGGATGTCAATGCGGACATTCTGAGGTTGGTATACTCGGTCTGCTTCAGTCAAATTCTCCGCTTTATATACCTACAAGTGGAAACTAAGTATAGTAAGGTCCGCAGTTTAGGAAGATGCGACGTCAGAACGTACTTGAGAAATGAGGTATCCAATTCCAGCTATTCTATAATCGTAGGGACTCGAATAATTTCCACAATGCCTTCCAACTAAGGAAGGTACATCTGAGTCGTTGGTGCTTTGCTGGCATGTTGGGTTGCATCGAGCACCTCGCAATTGAATGGGAGGAGGAGTGCCTGGTCATACGATTATTGGAATAGCTGTCATATGTACTGCATCACCTGGCCACCCATCTCACGGCCACCTTCTTTCGCACCTTGGACACGGAGAACCCAGTAACCCAAAAGGCATGGATTACAGTAAAGAAATGGCGTCTGTCGAGTGCGATGACGAAGTCGTCGCAGTGACATACCTATCTACGCTGCTGCGCAAGTTCTATACATCCGATTGCGAGGTATGACGCTATGGGGAACAGGGGGGTACAAAGATGCTCCGGGAGTGAAGTACATAGCCTATTGAAACCAATGGTTGTTCAAATTTCACAGCCCCATAGAGTTCGACCCGTACCTATATATGTATGCTTGTTATCGTTGAGTCAGGCCAGTTGCAGATGATGGTGGAGACCAAATCCAGCGAGAAATGCCCAGACGGTACCTGACCTCGAATTTTTGGTCATTCGCCACTAGTTTGCCGACGATGTTCTCCATGGGCTGAGAACGCGACGCGTGTCTGCCGTGTCTGTATCTACAACGACCAAGTCCTAGCCCTTGAAAATAAAAGATAGACAACTCACTATACCAAACCGCTAACCCAACCAGGTCACTCCGTATCACTTTGCCATCCTCCGACTTCAAGTCGAAAAGTGGGTTGCTGTCATACTATATAGCAGCCCGTGTGTAGACTTTGCACCTGTTTATGTCTCTTCTAAGTTTTTCATCGCTCAACATTGGCAACACGCCGAACACATCTCTGTTCCCAACCACCATTCTAACTACGCTTGCCCTATAAATTTTTGCTCCCTTGGTGCGTTGGCTCGCCATCCTCCACTATTCCTACCTTTACTAATGGCCCCCGAGTGCACTCGTACTGTCGATCTCCAAAGCAAGCTCAGGAAATGGGCGTCAAAAATAGCTGGAATTTGAACTGTAGTTCGGCAGAATTTTGACCACGACGACCATCCAAGAAAATCCTTGGCAAAGCTTGTGACTACAAGGACTCAGTACTCAGTTTTGATTCTACATAGTTTTGGGCATATTCAGAACAGAGGTTTATACGTTCAGGGGCGGTTCGGATGCGGATGCGGCGGGGAAGGACCTGGGGCATCGGTCGAGGGTGTCGATATCTTGTCGCTGTTTGGATTGCTAGTACCATTCAGACGTATCTATATGTAGCCACCAAAGTTACTAGTCTTCAAGCAGATGAGTCACCTTCCTTTTTTGCAGCGAGAGCGGCCATTGAAGCGATCCACCCTTTTTACACATCCATCGGATGCCTGTCAAAAAGGGCTGGCTTTTAGCGACTTATCGACGGTATTCGTTAGGATCCGATGTATGGACTTTGAGAGTCTCATGCCGGATACCGTTAGGACGGTCAAAACCAGGTAGCACTCAGTCGGGCATGCTATTCTATCGATTTTTCCATTACAGGCAACACCGTCGGTAACATGGTTTCAGGCAAGTAGAGATCCAACTTCTGGATGGCGCGGACTGATGGAGCAGCGGAATGGAAGCGGATAGCTGACACAGAAGTTACTCGACCGCATACATTTATCACAGGCATCAGAGCCTACCTGAGCAATCCAGGGCCGTCTGAATATTTCTCCTCTATCTCGATTTCGTTCCCTTTTACATCCCTCGCTCGCGAGATCTTAAAGCAAGTCAAAACCGATGCAATTGTCAGCCACATGATGGCGTCAGCGAAATGTTGGCCGACACAGATTCTGCCAGATATTCAGTCCTTTATATAACATAGGGAGTATCTATACTCACCTTCTGCCAAAACCGAATCCCAATATGGTATCGTCATCGTTTAGTCTGCCGTTGACATCAAGAAACCTCTCAGGATTGAATTTGTAGGGATCAGCATAAACTCGTTCGTCATGAGTCATTGCCCTATCATGGTATCGACGTTCATTAGTGATTAACTATCGCGGACATGGTGAACAGCGAACCAGACGTTAGCAAACACTATACTCCCTAAATATGAATTTCAATGTCAGGTTCATATGCCACTTATTGAATTGCCTGACCTTGAGGAATGTCGTAGTCACTGTAACGATCGTCCTCAGTTGACGTATGCAGTACTGAAAGAACTGTTATAGTTAGAGTTCACTGACATTTCGAAGATTCCTCACCCATAGGAATCGCAGGATGCCATCGCATGACTTCGCGATATATAGCTTCGATGTAGGGCAACGATTTTCGGTCCTCATAAGTTGGTAGGCGGCTATTCCCGACAACAGCGTCAATTTCCCGCCATGCCCTTTCCTGGCAGTGTGGGCTATTAGCCATGGCTATAAAAAATGTTCCGAGGGAAGATAAAGTCTGCACTGGGCATTACGTGGATAATTCAGCGGACGACGAGTATAGCTTCTCACAGTATCCGCACTTGCTGTGAAGGTGAATATTCAAAAAAAAAAGTTCAAGGAAAAAAAAAATAGACAACGAACCAACTAGTATCATGGACGCCATGTCCTTGATTCTATTGAACTCTTCAGCCGGGATCGTATCCTTTTTTAACATGCGAGCAACGAGGCCGTCGTTGGCCGACCCTGATTCCTGCACGACCGTGAGTGAAAATACGCATACAAAATCAAACCATTTACTAGATCCTTTATGACTTGGTTGAAAGGAAGCTCCCGCAGATCATGGCAAAGTTTCTTGGTGCTACTGATGAACCGCGCGGTACTTCCGAAAATAGGCACCCATTCGGGAATGAACCGAATGAAAGGGAACGACGATACGAGGAAGCTATACCGGGTCGAAACGACAGTGTCAAGCGTATGCACAGTCGCCTTTGCTAATCGAAGAAGTGGATCATCGGCGGAAACGATTTTTACGCCATACATAGATGATAATGCCAGACTACACGATAATCTGCAGGGGAATAGCATGGAAAGTTGCATTCGAACACGAAGAGGTACTCACAAGTCAAGGTGACCCATGAAAGCATTTGGTGTGTGGAGTAGATTATTCAGGAAAATGGCGATGCATTTTTGTATAATGGGTCTCAATTCAGCAACGGCATTGGGTCTTAGATGTTGTTGATAAGTCCTCCTATTCCACCTCCATAAATCGCCGTAAGCATGAAGCGCCATATTGAATCCCCAGCCTGATCTATAACTGCATGAGCGACCAATGAAGAATGTATTTTTCGAAACAACCTCACAGCTCTGCGACCTCAGGGTGTGGTTTACTTGAGTAGATCCGCGAACGTTTCTCTAGAAGGTCATTGGCAATATCTGGGGTGCTTAGGATGACGATATGATCGCCTAGGGCATCCAAATGCATGACATCGCCTATAAACCAAGTCATTAGACTTCAAAGGCCGTCAAGGTCCACAAATTGCACTCACCATATTGTCTCGCCCATTTTGCGTAGACAACCCATGGTTTTTTTTGAGGAAGATCGAAGAAGTTGCCGGTAATAGCATTCCCGGGTGGTCCAGGTGGGTATCGGAACGTCCTTGCCCGACGTGAGTGATTCAAACTCTTTTTCGCGATGGCCAAGGCAATGTATACTAGGAAAACGTAGGCAAAGGATGTCAATGCAGACATTCTGGGGTCGATGTACTTGGTTCGCATTGATCAGATCTTCCGCTTTATATGCCTATACAAGCTGAAACCATGTTTAATAAGAGAAAAACACGAGGTCAGAATGTACTCGAGAAACAAAGTTATCATATACGCTCCATCAACTAGCTACCCGTCTTTTCAGTCTCATGACTGCATTCTTTCACCGGAAAGGGCATCGTAGGTCATGTATTAAATAAGTGGCGGCTGTGAAACCTGTCTGGACCTGTCAGAGTGCGATGACAAAGAGGTCGCAATGACATACCCATCGAATCCTTCTAGCTATCGCACTCTCGTCACAAAGGTTCTATACATCCAAGCTCTGACGCCATTATGGAGATTAGGGCGGCGTATTCGTCTAAAGCTGCTCCTGGAGTAAAGTAGCCTGTCGAAACTAAAGCGGATATCTGCAACTCGAACGTGGATAAACAGCCGTGGAGTCCGACTCGTGTCTATACGCGATGTTGTCGCCACAGTTAAGCGGGTTGCAGATGGTGTTGGTGTGGGTGGAGGTCAACTAAGTGAGAAATGCGCTGATGGTATCCGAGGACAAATATTCTGGTCATTCGTTGCACTTCTTCTGGATGATATATTGATCGGAGGAGTTGAGAACGTGTCTGCCGTTTCTGTATCTACACCGACTAAGTCCTAGCCCCAAAAAATTGGAGAAAATAGGCAACTCACCGAATCAAATGGTAGTGTCCTAAGTAACACAACCAGGACATCCCACACCACTTTGTCTTCTTACAACTTCAAGTTCCTCCGGCTCGAAGGTGATTAGGTCACCATGATGGTTAGAAGCGTAGCATATGTGTTCCCCGCTTAACGCTTTTTCCACGAAGGATGGACCTAAGCAATCGGAGCCTTGCAAGGACCTGCGGATTGTCCAAAGATGAAGTAGTTTCTATCCGTTCCTGTCAGACACGCGGTAGCAAAGAAATTGAATTGTCATACCCATCAAACCTTATATACTGTACTGAAGAAGGTGAAGATCGTGATAAACACAGGAGCCAATAGCCCGGCGCGCACAGGCAATTTTCGCACAGGGAGATTCAGCTACATAGACGTCCCCTATGACGACGAATTATATCAATATCCTAATCACCAAAGAAAAGAACCATGGGAGCCTATACATACACTGAAGGAGGTGTAATAAAGATTAAGAGATAAAAAGGAGCAACGGATAAGTAGGATAGTGTAAGATGTGGAGGTGAACGTTATGGCCATGCCTAGTCATACATAGAATGCGGATGCAGAGAGAAAAGCAACGTGAGTAAAAGTGGGTCCGAATCGAGAGCAAACGAGAGTAAGAGACCAACAAAAGAAGTGAAACTATGAACTCAAATAGATGCCTCTAATCTAGCCTTCACCGCATGAAAATCTTCTTCGACAGCTTCCTTCTCAACTTCTTCCCAATAGCTACATCTTTTTCTTTCGCCTTCGACTCTTCACCAGGGTCCACGAAACTGACTCGACTCGGACTTGCGGACTGCAGAGATTCAACCATCGAATCTGGCCTTGGCCGCGCCTTCGTCGGAGAGGCGTCGTGCATTCCGACAGGTGATGGTTTTGGCATAGCCGGTTTCGTTGGGCTCGAATGATGCCCGGGTAACGAATGATACATCTTCTTGAGCGGAGAAGACGAAGGTGTAGATACTGGAGTTAGAGAGAACGGTCGCTGGCGTGATGGCAAGGTCGATGACAAGGTCTTGCCGAGATCAATATCAAATTCACCTCTCTCTTCATCGAAATGCGCAAAGAGGTCTTGGGCATACGCAGGAATCTCAACTTGCATGTCCTTTATGTCGACTTCGAGAGAAGAATCAGAACGATTCCTGAAGATGACCACAGTGCCTGTGGTCGGATCGTATATCGAATTCGAACGGATATGCCCTGTAGATAAAGGTCGAGGTTGAAGGTGAGGAACGACATCTTCGCTGACCAGTGAAGTCGAAGACGCCAAGCCAGACTCGTCTTCACCTTCGTCTTCATCTTCAGCACTCTCATCTACGGAGGGTAATGGGGATTGTAACGTTGAAGGAGACACCGGAGAACGAAGTTGGTTCAACCAAGGAGCCTGAGTGACCTCAGCTCCTGTTACCGCCTCATCTCCAGGTCCTTGGAGGGTCGCCTGTGTTGCCTGTGTCGCCGGCATAATAGGTCGACCTCTGAGCCTCTCTACCAAGGTCTCTTCAATTGAAAGGGACCTTAGTTTCATCGGTTGCATGTCGCTCATCGTCATCCGCCGTGGCTTGTTTACAGGTAGTGATGCATGATTCCTGTGCCTTCCTTTTCTCGTGGATGAAGTGCCTGTGAAGCTGGCTCTAGTAGGTGAAACAGCTCCCGATAAAAATTTTTGTAGATTACGTTCTTTTCGTAATTGCTTCTGGTCGCGTTGCGCATCCATGTCGATAATCTGTCCAGAGCTCTTGTTCTTCGACCGTTTTAACTCCTTCAACTTCGATTCCAGTGACTTTTTCTCCGCCTCCAAGATTTCTAGCCTTTTCATGCTCCTCCATCGTTCACTCTTCCACTCTTCGTAATCGTCCGTCGGTGCTGCCAGGACCTCAAGTCGTTCCCGAATTTCTTTGATTTTATCGTTAAGCGCGGCAAGTGCTCGGTTGAGACCATCTACCTCGCGCTGAGAGGCATATATATCTGAGTTGAGGTGATCCTGCATTGGCAACAGATACGAGAGCGTTGATGACAGGGACGCCTCTGCGACAGTGTACCTGCGCTGACGCTTGGTCATCGGGTCGGCGGACTGTGCAGGATTCTTGACCGTGCGAGTGGTGGATGATGAAGGTCGCCGTGACGAGAATGAGGACTTGGAGTTGGAAGGAAAGCGAAAATTCAGGGACAATTGTGGACCTGCGGCTGTCGCTGCCGCTGCCGAACTGGATCTGGACTGAGTACGAGCTGGTGACGACGTTGAGGATTGGGGTTGTGAAGCGGCTGATTGGGGGGTATGAATGGTAGACGGAATGGAGTAAGGTTGGAAATAACGGCGTTGTCGTGATGACAATGGAGGGTCGTAAGAGTTGCTAGCGCTCCCGAAGCCACTGCTGCTGTAACTGCTGCCACTATTAGGAAGGTTGGTAGGGTTGGGTACGCCGAATGTATAGCTTGTGTCGGGTGTACTTGAAAGTTGAATGGGTTCAAGTCAGCATGTCACCGTTAGAGTAGCGACTAGACACATACTACGACGATGACGGTACCGAATGCGAGGCGAGATAAAGGTTCTGTGTACTGCTACCCGAGTTTGTACGTTCCTAAGGCAATAAGGACCACAGAGAATCACAGAAAAGGTCAATGAAAAGCCAAACGACGTGGCAAAATATAGTATAACTCACTTGAAGAGCCTGAGGTTTCCATTCCATTGCCGTTTGAATATTAATCGTCAGGCCAGAGACCTGCTTGCTGCGAAGGGATTCGTCCATAGTCCGAGACGAACTTGGTTCGGATTCCACAAGGCCAGACATGTCTCCCGCAAAGTCGTCCGTCGTCGGGTGAAAAGAACCGAGATGTCAAGACGAGAAGAAAGAAGGTTCAGAGATACGGCAATTCTGCGGATTTAAGTGAAGCTTTGAGTAACGCTTCGACATCGAATGAAGGTTACCAAAGAGTCGTTACTACCCATATTTGACTTTGGCGGCAGAGGCGCGATCGGAGGTGGCCCGTGCGTGGCAACTGTGACACGTGATGCTACGTAGAGAAAATTGTAATTGGTGCAACTGCAGTGCTGCACCCGGTTTCCTTCCACCTTCTCCAGCAGGATGGCCTAATTTGGTGAGCTTTCTTATCCTTTCCCTTTGATTTCCTTTCTTCTTCTGCATATGACGATTTTTCAACCGAATGCAATTAGGAAGTGCCGTCCGAATTTTATACAGGTCGAAACACGGTTCTCTGATCTTTTTTTTTCCTTGTCCACTTGCACCCGCTGCGAAACGATCTACTGACCCACTTTATCAGAAACATTTCTACTACACTTAAACGAGTCTTTCCGAAATATAAGCACGTTTGATATCGATACTCATCGCTTGTCGGAAGGTTGGCAAGCCCTGTGAGCTAATGGCTTCAATGCGATTTGCTTTTCAGACCTACAATGGGCACCACTGATGCTGACCATGAAAAAATTCATTTAATTGTGAACATTGATTCTGGATGGTTATAAAGTGATCATCTCTGGTCCAAGTGGTGCCACACCCATTGTTCTCGTGGCGATTGAACACATAAGGTCCAGTGAAAGCTAGATGTGTCCTCGCAGACTTTGCATCATGTCCTCTCGACAAGTCGCGCACCCAAGGCGGTACCTCAAGGCTTACCAAGAGTCAAGCGAGGAGCTCACCCAAGATGAGCTGATCAAACGAGTGTGTGCTTGCCCAATCTAACCTTTCATCGCTAATCGACGTTTGCAGGCGCTCAAACCTACATCCCCTTGTTCTAACGAAACGCAAATGCCTAAACCATTATCGACGTTACCCTCAGACCGATGGGTTGGGCCATGGTGGGGTGGACGTGATGCTTACCGTCCACCAGATCCTTTCGATCTCCTTTGCTCTCCCGAAGAGTGGGTGGAGATGTACGCTGCTCAGGAGGAGGATGAAACGGCAACTTTGGTGGGGTCGCCGGTGTTTGGCACGGAGAAATCAATGATTCTTGACTACAAGCCCAAGAGCAAGAAGAAGCAGAAGGCGAAACTTGCTGCCAAGTCATCGTCGAAGGAAGCTAGGATCCAGAGGGCGTTGGCCACTGGAACCGTGGATCCTCGCGAGGTTGAAGGGGAACTACCCGACGAAAATTGTGGCATGGCGAGTCGTAAAATGGCATAGGCGAACGCCGTTGATCCTGCGTTTTCCGATCTCGGTTCCTCTTCCTAACCACGAGTTATGCCTATGTATTATGTATTCCATTCGCATTCCTTCATCTGTACTTTAAGTAATGTGTAGGGGCATTCAATTATACCTGCCTCCTAGCCCGTATCTCCATCCAGATGAGGTTGAAAGCTAGCTGCGATTGCCGTAAGCGCCCCCAAGCCGACGCGTGACAATTTTTCTCAGCGCGTCATATTTATGTTTTGTAAAAATCTCGAGGCCGACGCCTGTCCTTCATTCTTCCCCTCAACCCACCTACTAACCCCCTCACCCTATATTCATCATGCCTGGACGCGAAATAATCAATCTTCAAGTAAGTATACTGTCTCCAAACCTAAATCAAACGCCTAATATCCTTCGCAGTTCGGCCAGGTTAGACTTCAGACGTCCAGCTCATTCATGACGATCCATTGACGATAACGCGTTTCAAGGCCGGAAACCAAGTTGGAGAGGTTTTCTGGAAGATGCTTTTGGCTGAACATGGTTTAGATCATTCGGGGGTGCGTTGAAATCAGCGGGACTGATGTTGACGTGTGACGATGATCCCTTTGTGCAGAAATATGTTGGAAATGATCCTCTTCAAACACAACGAGTAAGTATGGCAGATTCTCTGAATTTGAGGTATCACTAACACTGTTGCAGCTCGAGGTGTACTTTACCGAAGTCGAATCGCAAGGGCAGCTCAAGTATGTCCCCCGAAGCACTCAAATCGATTTGGAAGCCGGCGTTTGCAACAAGGTTCCGATAATCTCCTTCATAATAAGGGCTTCCCTCGGCTGACCGACGCGACAGATACGAAGTGGTCCGCTTGGAGGTCTCTTCCGACCTGACACATTTGTTACCAGTGACTCCGGGGCAGGAAACAACTGGGCGAAAGGATGTGCGTTTTATTATTTATTGCTACCTCATACAGAAACTGATTATTTTTTTGTCAGTCTACACTGAGGGTATGAGCCATGTTCAGTGTTAAAGGAGGATACTTATGTGACTTCACCCAGGCGCCGAACTCGTCGATTCTTTGCTGGTACTAGTTCCACCATACTTATCATACATCACTTGCTAATAGACATGCAATAGGAAGTGGTTAGGAAGCAGTCTGAAGCTACCGATGCTCTCCAAGGCTTTCAGGTTCTCCATTCATTGGGAGGAGGTACAGGAGCTGGATTAGGAAGTCTGATGTTATCCAAGCTACGAGAGGTACGCGTCTAAACTAGATTGCTCATGAAATTATAGGCGCTGATAACCTCGGTAGGAATACCCCGATCGTATGCTTGCCACATTCTCTATTCTCCCATCGCCGAAGGTCAGTAACACCACTCCCTTCTAGCAATGTCCTCTTAATCATTGGGATGTCAGGTCTCTGAAACAGTTGTAGAGGTATAATTGTGTGATTGCTTGTCACCTTTCGCTCCTAACCGAGACCTAGCCATACAACGCAATGTTGTCTACACACCAATTGCTCGATACCAGTGATCTCACTATCTGTATCGACAACGAAGCCCTGTAAGAATCTCTTCTCATATTCTGTGTCCGCTAGTTGATATTTCTGCAGCTACAATATTACTACAGGCATACTCAAGATCAAGAGCCCTGGATTTCCTGACCTTAACGACGTTGGTGTCATCACCCGACCTCCCCTCATCTTATCCTAACTGTTTCCGCCCAGCTTATTGCTAAAGTTATGTGCGGTGTCAGCACAAGTCTTCGCTTCCCCGGACAACTGAATGGGTATGTACATTCACCTCAGTCGTATATGTCGCTAACTTGCCCCTAGGGACCTCCGCAAACTTTCTATGAACCTCGTTCCCTTCCCTCGGGTCCGTGATCCCACTTCTTCTGAACTCTGCTGACAAAGGATTTCAGTTGCACTTCTTGATGCCCAGCTACGCGCCCATCTACAACCCAAATGCCCAGGCTTACCAAGGAAACTCAATTTCTGAACTCACCCAAGCGTAGGATCGACATCTTTTGCGGTGTTTACGAGGTTGACCGTTTCTCCGTTAGTGTGTTCGATCGTAGAAACCTACTCGTTGCTTGTGATCCACGATTTGGGTCTGTCTTCGCCTTTCCCTTGAAGTGGAACCGGTTTCTGATTGTTCAACCCGTTCCAGTCGATACCTCACTGCAGCAACGATCTTCCGTGGAAATGTTGCATCCCGAGAAGTACGTCGCTCTTTGCTTTTTTCACCCTTTTAACCAATCTCGGTTCACTGCAGGCTGAAGTGAGTTCATGAAATTTATCCTTTCGTGTCACGGACCAACATGGCAAACAATCTAGTATGCCGTACATGATTTGCAATTGAAAAACTCTCAACACTTCGTCGAGTACGTTCTGCGCTTCGGATGTCACCGAAAGCATCTCCGCTCATGATTTTGATAGGTGGATTCCAGACAATGTTTCCGTTTCCTTGGTCTCTGTACCACCTATCGGTCAAAAGCAGGTGCGTAACGCTCTTAAAGTAAATCATTGATAGAGCCCCATCTATTTTGCCGTGATCAGGCTGCAATTGGTATGGCGAACTCGACTTCCATCCAGGAACCGTTCCAGAGAACGCTTGAAGGGGTACGTCAAACCCGGACGGGCCGCTCGCAGAATAACTTGCTCACACTCGTATTAGTTCTCGGCCATGTACAAACGACGCGCATTCTTGCATTGGTCAGTATTGCTTACCACTGATTTTACCGTTTACACTAACCCCGTACGATAGGTACACGGGAGAGGGCATGGATCCCATGGAGTTTTCTGAAGCTGAAAGCAACATCCAAGATTTGATGTAAGTTGGAAGACTCTTCTCTGATTTTGACTCTTGATTGATATTTATTCTCGCAGATCGGAGTATCAGCAAGTAAGCCCGCTTTCCTGCTTCAGGCCGGGGACGTCCAGAACTGATTGTCTATTCTAGTACCAAGAAGCGACTGCAGAGCACGAAGAAGAAGAAGAATACGTTCAGGAGGAAGAACAATAATGTTCGGCATGCATTGGCTTGTTGTCATTATTTCCTTCATTCCTAGACAGAACCCAGCACGCCATCAAACGATAATCTAATACTATTGTAATGATGCTACATCCAACTATCCAACCCTCAATGGACCCATTTAGTTTATGGCCCTACCCCTGCAACCGATGGCTGATCAAAAACCTCTGCCTGTTTGAATAAGTGCATTGTTTGTAATGATCCTGTGCTTCAGTCATTCTCACTTGTAATGCTAAAAGAGTGACCACACAACCCCCTATTTTTAGAAGCAGATACCCGTTCAACCGTTCAACGTCGGTCACAGGTTTCCCTAAGCTGAGTTCTGTAGATATCGAGGCATGAATCAGGAATAGATTTGGAGGCGTGTTTCCCTCGTGCCCACCCCAGTAAGGGTCAAAAAGCCCAGGAGGTGAACTTCAAACCTGCAGCTCTGATAAGTGGGCTTCTATATATTCTTTTTCCCTATCTCCAAGCTCAAGCTAACGGATGAGTAGATCTAAATATCTTAGTACCTGTGCCATTGTATCATCGTGCAGTGAATCGAGGCGCCAGGAACTCTGGGGGTGGCGATGCTAACTCTCTTTTCCGGGTAAAACCTCGGATCAATCGCTCAGAAGGACTGAGAATTTGGACCGTCATCAAGGCCTCAGGCCTCATGCATCCATGTATAAAAGGGATTTCACTTTCCACCGCTTCAAAATATTCGTGCAAACACCCCCATGGCAGACCAAAAGAACCATCTACTCAAGATCAAAGAGGAAATCGCTAGTCTATTACCGGACTTCGAGGAGCGTGCTACGAAAGCATGGCGAGAAATCATCGTTGAGCTTACAAGAGCCGCAACGACAATATCTGCTGCTGGGCCCGATGTCTGTCCTCGTCACTCGTCTTTCGTTCCTGCTTTTATTGATAGTCTTCAAGTACATCCCTCAAGTCGAGTTCTCTGAATTGAATACCCTTTCCGCAAGCAAAGTGGACGAGATAAAATGCAAGGGAAGTGTGGTGATCAAGAATGTTGTTGACCACGCAGAGGCTATCGCTTGGAAAGAAGAGTTGGATAAATTTGTCAAACAGAACCCTGTGGAAGGTACCATAAGCGTCTCTTTATTTCCAGTATCTTATTCGAGTTCGTATAGGCTTCCCTGAAGGCGATAAGCAATTTTTCATGCTATAGTACGTATCCTGACCTTCGAGTTGACCTCTTCGTAATTCTCGCCAGCTGGACGAAACCTCAAGTCGAAGCGCGTTCCCATCCCAACATGTTAGCCGCTCAGACGTGGCTGAACAAACTGTACTCCTCGTCTAGTGGTAATCAACTAGACGGCGTAGACTTGGACACACCACTGACATATGCGGATCGTTTTCGAATTAGACATTCTGGCACAAGCTGGCAAGCACACCCGCCCCACGTCGATGGTTCGATCGATCCTTATTAACCGAACTATCCTAAAAGTTCTGACACATTTCTCTTGTAGGGGGATCCATCGAGCGATGGGAAGACCCAGTGTTTCGAAAGTGTTTCGAAGACATTCTTTCCGGTCATTGGCGTTCGCACAATCCCTATGACCTGACCGGTCGTCTGAGTGCCCGCACATCCTTATACAACAGACCAAATCAGGTTAGCCAGTTTGTCGGATCGTCATCGACGATAATCTTGACTTCTCTCAGGCGTCCATCTTTCGCACGTTCCAAGGTTGGCTTGCCATGAGGTACGAATGTGACCGCGGACAGCTAACATGATACTAACTCTTCATTAATCCGCTGCAGCGAAACTGCACCGACTCAGGGCACCCTCAAAGTCTTCCCCAACGTGCTTCTGTCCAATTCGTACCTTATCCTTCGTCCGTTCTTCCAACCAACTGTGCCCGTTGAGTCTGAGGAGGTCCTGAAACCCGAAAATTGGAAGTTCGGTGAGAATGTATCAAAAACGAGATCCACCCAGAGACGTTGACGCCCAAGGTCAGATATCTCTTATCCCGAGTTTCCTGGTATCCGACCTCGAGACGGCGGTTACAGCGGTGAGATTCTATCGCTTCTTCAGAATTATCACTGATTCTTCTAAGGTCCCCACCCAACGCCGGAAGAGCATCCGCACTTATTCCTCGAAAAAACAATGACGCCTGTTCCCAAAGTCTCACCCGGCGACACCGTCTTTTGGCACTGTGATGTTGTGCATTCTGTTGAGCGCGAACATACAGGCGATGGTGATTCTGCAGGTGAGTAAAACGTAGGTCTAGGAGAGCGGCATTGAAGCTGATGTGCATCTAGTTATGTATATCCCAGCGGTTCCCAACACCCCGTTGAACCAAGCGTATATTGAGAAGCAACGAGAGACTTTCGTAAAAGGTACAACGCCACCTGACTTCCCGAAAACGCAGGTGCAGGAGGCCACCTTCGTTGGAACTGGTAAACCGGACGATATTCTTTCCCCGATGGGTAAACGCGCTATGGGTTTCCCCATTGCTGTTGCATAAAATTGAATGTGTACTAGTATTGGTAACATTTGTGTATGTACATATTAAACTGTGGCATGGCATTCCAATATCAAACTTTCAACTCCAAGGTGTCGAGGAGTGATGTTACAGCGGAATGGCAACGGATAGCTGGGGGGCATGTTGAAACCATATCCCGAAAAGATGATAGGTAATACTTACGAAAAGAGTCCAGGGCCGTCTGAGTACCTTTCGGGTACATCGATATCCTTGCCCTGCTCATCTCTCTCTTTGTCTATGTTGAAGCAAGCAAGAACAGATGCAAATGTTAGCCACAACATGGCATCGGCGAGGTGTCGTCCAACGCAGATTCTAATGAACATGGAATTTAGTTCCGGAACAGAACTGGCAAGTTAGAACCCACCTCCTTCCGAAACCATAGGCAAGCACGTCGTTGATATTCACTTTCATGTTGAGAAACCTTTCAGGTCTGAAGTCATATGGTTCTGGGTAAACTTTCTCGTCATGGGTCATAGCCCTTGAATGTTTCAGGGTATATGAAGCACATTTTGACTTGTAATACAAACCATATGTTAGCGAATATTATGGTATCTGAGTATTCTCAGTAAATCTTCTCAATTGGGGCCTCCAGTAAACGAACCTTGAGGTATGAAGTAGCCACAGTACTCGTCGTGGTCAGTGGTCAGATGTGGAACACCTGCGGAGTCGAGTGCTAAGGAAAATGGTCCTCTGTAATCCGATAACCTCGAAACCTCACCAATTGGGACTGCTGGATGCCATCTCATAACTTCTCGGTACACAGCTTCGATAAACGGTAATTTCTCGCGATCACCAAGGTCCGGAAGGCGGTTTCTGCCCACTACGGTATCGATTTCCTGCTGAGCAGTCCTTTGGGACTGTGCATTTCTCACCATGGCAAGGAAAAAGGTGCCAATGGAGGACAACGTCTATGCGGCGTTAGCGCAGGGCCGCATTCCTATTCATGGGAGGGTACACACTGTATCGGCAGCCGCTGTATTGAGGTCACGCAAGGTCAGGATACGTTCTGCCGTTCTGGAATTTGAAAAACAGACCAGCGTAGATGGTAGATGCTACATCTTTGATCCGATGAATCTCATCCATCGAGCTTGCGTCCTCCGTATCCAACCTTTTCAGAAAGCGGGGAACAACACCGTCATTTTCAAAGCCAGATTCCTAGATAAACCAACTAAAGGCCAGCAAAAAATGAGGAGTTCGAGCACCACGTACCGTATTTCTCTGAATGTGCTGAATAGGTAGCTCCCGAAATTCTTCGAGGTGTTTTCGAGTGATTTCAACATATCGCCTGATAGGCCCTAGGACTGGAATCCAACGAGGGACAGACATAATGAAGGGACAATACTGCAGAATGGCAATAAAAAAAGGCTCAAAGATCTTATCAGCAGTGTGTGTAGCAATTTTCGCGACAGAGATCATCGGATCGTCCCCGGCCGTGACATTGATCCCGTACATTGTCTTCAACGCAAGACCTCCAGACAGCCTACAAAATGATGAGTGAAGTCAAGCGCGATTCATCGGGAAGGTACGTGCACATCGATATGACTCATGAAATCTTTAGGATTGCTGAGAAGATTCCTCGAGAATTTGCTGATGCATTGTTGGATAACAGGACGTAGTTCAACTACAGCATCGGGTCTCAGAATTTGCTGGTAGACTCTCCGATTCTTCCGCCACATCTCGGAGTAGTTTTGCCCAGCTGCCGGGATAGTAGGTAACCATATATGAATATGAGCGATTGCATCAAGTTATGAGACGACACACCAAGGCTAAAACCCCATCCCGTGCTTTCAAAAGCTTTTGAATGCACAGGCGCCGCCAATTCTTAAGCCGAACATACATTTCCGCTATGTCTGCAAAAGGTCGTCCCGAGTAGGTCCGAGAGCGTTTCTCGAGCAAATCATTAACCACCTTGACACTGCTGAGAACTAAAATATGATCGTTCATGACTTGCAAGTGCATGATATCACCTAGGCAGCTGGCAATAAGCATGGTGGAAGTACGGGATGAGAAACGACATGCCATATTTCTTCGCCCATTCCGCGTAAACCACCCATGGCTTTTTGCCAGGTATATCGTGCAGATTTCCGACGATAAGTCGTCCAGGCGGTCCAGGAGGATATTTCTGATCTGATTGGCGGGATAAGGACTTCTTCCAAATGGCAGCGATCAAGAGAATCGAGACAGAGTAAATGCAGAGAGCAAGTAGAGGCATATTGCAAAAATGGAATCCTGGACTGCAGCGTCCGCCATCAGTCATACTTTATATCTTCATGTCAAACTTCGGGTGCAAAGCTTCGCGGGTGATGTCAGGGGTGTCCCAGAAACTCGGTACGGCGAGTCACACGACGAGCTCCAATACCACAATTGCTATCTCGACGTTCACTCCGTTGAATGACCACTGGCTGTCTAAGCCTCGCTGAGGTCATGCTTGATTTTGTTCGTCCTGTTATCGACGTCTGTTTGTGTCCAATGCTAAAACCTAGCATGATGTTAAAGTTCCGTCCGTCATTCCGAATGCCACAGGGCAAACCTGCCGTATCCACTGACATGGGAAAATAGTTGCAAATCTGGGAAGTGTCGTTGTAGAAAGGAGGATAAGATTGCAAAGTGGACCTGAGGCTGTGAAGATACTGAATGGCCCGACGTAACGCAGGAAGGTTTAGTCGACAGAATGAGAATACCTGAAGTGAACCATGCTTATCATTGAAGTTGAAACACTGGAAAGGGAAAGATCTTTATAACGCTTGCCATCGTCACGGAGACGGCCTAGGAGAAACAAGTCAGCTAGCAGAAAAATGCGAATAGCATCGACGACGACACACATCTATTTTATGCCTCGTTGCCCCCGACCATATGCCCTGCTTGGATTCAAGACAGGTTGATAAGTTAAGGACACGATTCTTTTCTGCAATGCCTTCCAAGCCCGCGCAAACCAAGCAGCCATCTTGATGGAAAAATACGGAGACGGAGACGAAGGTTGGACGAAGGCGAAGACGGAGACGGAGAACTTAGAAGAGGAACACCGCGCGTCAACGCGTCAACTCTGGCCGGCCAGAGTAGCTGCCGTACTGTCCATCCCAAAGACCTACAGGCGTGACATAGAAGACGCTGTCCGGCAACTCGACAGGATGATACGTTCACATTTATTCCTCGCAAAAGACGATGTCATCCGTTCTCAGCAACACTCACTGAATGGAGTGCACAGCGGCAGTCCCAGCAAATAACCCTCGGTAAGTGAGCGAAGCTAATACCTCAGCCCATATCACAGTGACGTGTTCCCACCGTACTAAATACTACTTTGCTAGATTTATAAGGCTCAGGTACGGACGTACAACAGATCAGATCATGAAACCAAAATAGCCAAACGATATTCTTTCTCCGATGGGTCTCCCAATCGCTATTGCATAAAAAATCAGCGTTGCACCTCTTTGCGTGATATCGCATTGCGTTCAGAATATCAAGCTTTCAACGTCAGCATGTCGAGGAGTGATGGTGTAGCGGAATGGTAATGGGTGGCTGCAGGAGCATTTCAGGACTATGTACTGAAAGATATGGGAGATGCTACTTACAAAAAGAGCCCGGGACCATCTGAATAGTTTTCTGGTGGATCTGTTTCATTCCCATGCTCATCTTTCTCTTTTTCGATGTTGAAGCAAGCAAGAACAGGTGCAAAAGACAACCACAGCACGGCGTCGGCGAGATGTCGTCCAACGCAGATTCTGTTGAGAGTGGAATTTAGTTCCGCAATAGAACTCATGAATCGGAAATCACCTTCTTCCGAAGCCGTAGGCAAGCACATCATTTATATTCGTGTTTGCGTTGAGAAACCTCTCGGGCTTGAAGTTGTATGGTTCCGGGTAAACTTCCTCGTCGTGGGTCATGGCCCTTTGAAATTTCAGGGTATATGAAGTGAACATTGACTTGGTACAAACCATATGTTAGCAAATACCATGATACCTGAATGTTCTCAGTAGATCCTCTCAAGCGGGATCTCCGGATAACGAACCTTGAGGCATAAAGTACCCACTGTATTCGTCAGGCTCAGTAGTTATATGTGCAAGACCTACAGAGTCAAGTTAGAGTAAAGGTCTGTGGTTTGATGACTTTGAGACCTCACCCATTGGGACGGCTGGATGTCATCTCATAACCTCTTGGTACACAGCGTCAACATACGGCAATCTCTCCCGATCACCAAGGTTCGGAAGACGGCCTTTGCCTACCACGGTATCGATTTCCCGCTGAGCCATTTTCTGAGAGTGTGGGTTCCTTGCCATTGCGAGGAAGGTGCCTGTAGATGAGAATGTCTACATCTTGTCAACATTGGATCAGAGTTGTACGTTGGGTAGAGTACACACCGTGTCAGCAGCCGCTGTATTGAGGGCTTAGGCACGACCATTTGTAATCGTATGAAAGACATACCGGTGTAGACAGTAGATGCTACATCCTTAATTCGATGGGCTTTCTCCACTGAGTTCACATCGCCAATATCTAATCCCCGCAGGAAGTTGGGAACAATGCCGTCGTTTTCCGCACCGGTTTCCTAGATAAGAACAAGGTCAGGATCAGCATCGAGATGCTATGACCCGCCCACGAACCGCATTATTTTGAACGCGTTGAATAGGTAGCTCCCGCAAGTCGCTGATGTATTCTCGGCCCATTTCAACCTGTCGCCTGACGTGTCCTAAGACAGGGACCCAGCGAGGAATAGACATGATGAAGGGACAATATCTGAGGACTGCAATGCAATACGGCTCGAAGATCGTGTCAGAAGTGTGTACAGCAGACTTCGCCACAGAGATAAACGGGTTGTCCCCGGTCGAGACATTAATCCCATACATGACCTTCAAGGCAAGACCACTGGCCAAGCTGCAGAACAGTGAGCGAAGTAAAATATAACTCTCCAAGAAGATGCATACACATCGATATAGTTCATGAACTTCCCGGGACTGTCAAAAAGATTTTCAGGAATGCACCAATGGATTGCTGAATGGCAGGGCGCAGCTCAACGACAGCATCAGGTCTGAAAATTTGTTGGTAGATCCTTCGGTTCTTTCGCCAATTATTGGAGTATGTTTATCCGGCTGCCAAGATCGCTTCTATATGAATATGAGCACTGAACTATAGGGCAACTGCGTACCAAGACCGAAGGTCCATCCTGTTCTGTCGAAAATTTGAGTACAATTAGCACGTAATCCTGACCCGAACATACATTTTCATTATGCCTTCGCAAGGTCTCCCAGAATAAATCCAAGAGCGCTTGTCAAGCAAGTCATTGGCTACCTTGACATTGCTGAGAACTACAATATGATCGTTTATGGCTTGCAAATGCGTAATGTCACCTAGGCAGCTGATGGTCAGTGCTGATGGGCGCAGGGAAAGGGAATAGCATACCATATTTCTTCGTCCACTTCTGCATATGCCACCCATGGCTTCTTATCAGGTATATCACGTAAATTTCCAATGAGAAATCGCCCAGGAGGTCCGGGAGGATAATGCAGGTCCAGTCGATGAGTTGATATCTTCTTCCACGACGAAATGATCAAGAGCCAAGACAGAGCAAATGTAGAAAGCGAGCGCAGGCATGATGCGAAAGATGGGCCGTCTGCATTGATCCCACATCATTCGTACTTTATACTCGTAATGCTTCACGCGCAACTTCCACCGTGAACATTCAAGTCCGTATCAATTCAAGGAAGGCGTCGACATGGGATTCGTTTAGGTTATGGATTGGGTCGCGAAGAAAACGCCACCAGAGGTTGGGACATGATGAGCCCCAGACAATTGAGTCAGTGGTAAAATACAGCATCCGGCCGGTCTATTCAGTAAATTGATTGGACTGAAACGTTGAGGTAGAGGTAGGAGAAGGTAGAACTGGAGTGTTTTTCAGGTGGTCCAACTATCGCCAAGCGAAAAGACTGCGAGCAGAAATGAGTCGAGTGGTAGTAGAAGAATAGAACGCTGACGCACAAAATATTTCCTCGGACTATGAAACATAACCTGCTCGTCACGGAATAAAAAGGCGATTTCTCCAATCGCAAAGAGTGAGAAGCAAAGTCGTAATTCAACGAACAAGTGTCCTTCAAGATTGGTCACCCATCACCGCCTCACTAAGACTTCAAGTTCCCGCGCGCAGTAAAAAGCAACACGCCCCGCGTTTTTGTGTTCACAACAGCTACTCACGAGGTCGTAAAATGGATATCCTGCGGTACCGACACAACCATTTACTTCTCTAGCTCGACTCCAAGTGACCAAAACCGTTATTTATGAGCACTCAAGTTGGCATTGCTTTCCCACATGGCCACTACTACTGGGGCAACAAGTCCCCTCAAGTTTAGCGTGTCTATACTCATATACCAAGCACCATGACCTTCGCAAGAGGGCTGAAGTTGGTTGAAGGATGATATCATGAAAAAGAACTTGGTGTTACACAAATGTCGAGGCTATTCATAATTCGAGACACATATTTCAAGATAAAAGAATCAGGCAAGCAACGATGCGACCACTGCATTGCGAGGATTTATGTTGCAGCGAAATGGTAGCGGATAGCTAATACGAGGTTTAAGTGACTGGTATAAAGATGAGTAGTTACAACCTACCTAAATTGTCCCGGACCATCCGAATAGACTTCAGGTATCTCAATTTCATTTCCCTGTGGATCTTTTGCTCGGGAAATCTTGAAGCAAGTTAGGACAGACGCGATTGTGAGCCATAAGGCGGCTTCTGCGAGATGTTTCCCCACACAGATTCTGTCGGACAGTCAGCTGCTTGGATGACTTGGAGCGCACTTCTGCTCACCTTCTACCAAAACCGAATGCTAGCACAGTGTCGTCGTTATTCAGTTTACCGTCAGCATCGAAGAATCTCTCAGGTTTAAAGCGATAAGGCTCAGCATAAACCCGTTCGTCGTGTGTCATGGCCCTATTACATTACCATAGTAAGTGCTCCACCTTCGCGTAGACTCTAGAGAACAGACCATATGTTGGCGAAAACCGTACACCCTAAATGACTAGATATTAGGTTGAAAGGGATTAGACTACTTGACTGACCGACCTTGAGGTAGATGATATTCGTTGTAAGTGTCATCTTCGGTTAGCACATGTGGCACGCCTTGGAGATTCTAAACGTTGGATGATATACCAGAGAGACCAATTCTTACCCAAAGGAACCGCAGGATGCCACCGCAGGACTTCGCGGTATATCGCTTCAACATAGGGCATTGCCTTACGATCGTCGAAACTCGGTAGACGATCGCTTCCGACAACAGCGTCTATCTCTCGCTGTGCCCTTTCCTGGCATTGCGGGTTATTGGCCATGGCGAGGAAGAAAGTGCCGATTGATGATAAGGTCTATGAAGCTTTTAATATTGATGGCTCGTAGGTGAAGGCGAGCCGCTTACAGTATCGGCACTCGCTGAGTAGTTTTTGAGGGATATTAGCAATCAATCACGGTCTAAAGAAAGAGATTGCAGGCAACGAACCAACTAGTGTCATGGATGCCATGTCTTTGATTCGATCAAACTCGTCCGCAGGAATTGTGCCCTTCTTGAGTATACGTGCAATAAGACCATCATTCTCCGAGCCCAAATCCTGGATAATCATTAGTAAACTGTGTGCGGATTGATGGATGGAAACGATGCACCAAGTCCCTCAGAACCTGGTTAAAAGGAACCTCTCTCAGATCTTGACAATGTTGTCGAGTGCTATTAATGAATCGTGTGATACTTCCGAGACCGGGTACCCATCCAGGAATGATTCGTATGAAGGGAAGGAATGACACGAGGAAGGTGTAACGAGTTGACCAAACGGTGTCAAGGGTATGCACCGTTGTTTTCGCCAAGAGGAGTAGCGGGTCGTCGACCGAACGGATCGTTAAGCCGTACATGGAAGATAATGCCAAACTGCAAGATAACCTTTATGATAGTTTCGTGTCAGTTGAAAAGGTCGCCGAATACGGGAGGTAGGAAAATAGAACCGACAAGTCAATGTGTCCCATAAAACCGTCCGGAGTGTGGAGCAGGTTATTCAGGAAAATACCGACACATTTTCGTATGATGGGCCGCAATTCGACGATGCTATTGGGTCTTAGGTGTTGTTGGTATGTCCTTCTTTGCTTTCTCCATGTATCGGTGTATGGTTGAAATGCAATATTGAATCCCCAACCGGATCTACAGAATCGGCAATGAATGTCGAAGACTGGACTATATAGGGTGCACTCACACCTCTGCGACCTCCGGATACGGTCTGCTTGAATAAATCCGCGATCGCTTCTCCAGCAAGTCGTTGGCGATGTTCACGTTATTCAAGATAACAACGTGATCACCTAGCATCTCCAAGTGCATGATGTCGCCTTTGAAGTGGAGTTGTGAGCCATTTGATTAAGAGTTTAAGAGGCAACGCGTCAAGCCTACCATATTGCCTTGCCCAGCCCTTATACACAACCCAAGGTTTTTTCTGAGGAATATCGAAGAAGTTACCGACAATGGCACTGCCAGATGGACCAGGCGGGTATCGGAGAGCCTTTCGTTTGCGCTGAAGAACCCGTCTCCCCAGGGTCAGGCCGAGGAATACTAGAAGGGCGTAAATGAAGGGACTCATTTGGGGGGGTGGGGTTTCGTTTGCGGTACGAGAGTGGATTATATGCCTACTAAGGACTGTCAGCGTTCGCTTGGAATCGGATCCATGAACAATTTCTAGTGGCCCACAAGCAACGCCAGAACGTACTTTCAGCAGAGGTCTCAATACATGGGCTCCTTCTGACTAGATAAACTCCTCTTCGCTCCACCTAGGTTACGGGAACCTCGAAAGTTCTACCGATAATTTCGAAGATGATATCATGTTTAAGGACTTTACACTCAATACTTCAAGCCGAAGTTCCCCGAAGAGAAGTTTGATATGAACCCTCATGATCCCCATCGACTGTAAAGTTGGTAGCAATATTCCCGCCTCCGTATGTACTAGCATGGAGAGGCCGGCGTTTGGAGAGTCAGGACTTAGACCAGCGGCTGGTAGTGCACGAACCATTCAATTTACTCTAAAATACACCAAGGCAGAAGCTCTATTTGAGTTCCAAGATGCGTGAAGCATCCAAACTTTATAGAAGAGTCCATTAATATCTCCCTAAAAAAGAATACATCAATCTCGTTTCTGCCTCTATTGCGTCAATCAAGTCCAGTTATAGCTGCGGGAGGAGGCGATAAAACTCTTCGAGCCGACTGGCCACCGGGAGCTTCTCCACCCAGTAACGACGACAACATATCTCCGAACGGGTTCACAGCTTGGTTTCGTGGAGGAGGGATAGAAAAGAAAAGCAGAGCTATTTCGTTCAATACCTAGGACAAGTTTTAGACGGTGGCTTCAGAAGCACGAATGTATTTGTACATACCTTTCTCACTTCCGGCTGTGCAAGTACACCCCCACGACTCTGGTACGTCCCACAAAGCCTGACCCAACTCTCCCTCATGACCTTGTTCTTGTCTCCCTGAGCACGCTGACACGTCGATACAGCTAGCTGGGCAAAGTTGACCAATGAATCTTTCGTGACAATGAGGTCGTGGTTTGATCCAATGGATATTGGTGCTGTGTCGGCGTGTACGGATCCAGGAAGAGATGAAACGAATTGGTTGATGAAGGACCGAGCCGCGAGTATGTTGCCGTTCTGTAGTGCACTAGCAAAGGTTGGGTGAGCATTGGATGTGGTTGGATTAACAAGAAAACGCACGGAATAGTTCCCCGCAGTGCAAAAGACCCAAATGTATTGCTCGGAGTTCCCCACTGTATGAACATCTCGGCAAGCAGGCGTGCGCTGTCTCGCGTCCCAGAAGCGAGCAGGTGTAGCTCAGCTGCTTCAAATTGGCCCTCTAGGACGGATACTTAGTTATTGACTAGAAATTAAAAATTAAGCACACCTTTGTAGAGTAACTCTCCCATATAATGTTGTAACGCTGGATCTCCTGCTGGATAAGGACCGTGCTTCGCTGACCAACTTGAAGAAATGGGGGTTCTACGTATGGCTCATACCGCTTATGATCCAGAAGCACTCACGCCAGAGCTTTATCGATTAATGTTTTTCTCCATGACCCGGATGGTCCCGTTAGAGCGATAAGTTGTGTCACCCGTCCTGAAAAATAACGACACGTCAAACGATGTAACGACAATCAATAGAACCTTTGTACTTCACCTTTACTCTCATCGGAAACCTTCTCACCCTTCGATTCATAGACATCCAAGAGAAAACTAGCGAGATCTACTCCACTTCCAGCTTGACCATTCTTCAACAATTCACGGGAGCTTTGGAATAGCACATCGATAGCGGTGTCGAATTGGTTCGATTTCACGTATCTTGAGGCAAAGGTTCTGGCCTTCTGATGAGCTTCATAGGGAGAAGATTGTATCTGGGGGAGAATCGCATTTAACGCACGCGTAGAAGAGGATGAGGCGGCTGGTGGCATGTTGGAAAGTAGTGGAAGACCTTCGGGCAATGGTCCCAGGCCGCGTCGTATTACCCTAACCCTTGCACTTACTCGATTCAAACACAACTTCATCATATATTTTCAACAAAATGTCCATAAGTAGGCATTACAAGGACAAAGAGAAAAAGGACATCGTAATAGAAATTATGATAAATAGATAGAAAATAAAAGGTGTCCCAAAATGTCCCAGAAGGAAGCCCCCAAAATTAACACGACGTTCTTGGATGGAAATCAAACTTGGGATTTCCGTTCGTCCCATAAATACCATATCCAGGCTCTTGCGAGTCGGAATATATGTGTGCAAACCACCCTACACCACCGCCCTCGACAGACTTGAAGTAAGAACACTTCTGGTCAAGTAAGGTGAAGTAGTCCTAATTGAAATGATGTCAGCTAAATGTCAAGTTCGTCGGGACAAGCTACTCACCCGCTCGTTGGGCACATCGGCAACAGCGTCAGGACTGTTGGGTTCTACACCTTCATAGGTAGTCGAAGGCCAGCCATTCTGAGCGAACATGAAACTTGGTCAACCATCGCGCGGAGATTGGCTTCGGTCATGACACACCTGGCTTAGGTATATCTTCTTTCCTTGCCCATTCTGAATAAACCTACGACGACCAACTCAACATCGAGGTCTCCCGCAATGATGGTAAACACCTACCAGTCGAGGTCCCGAGTAACCAAAGGCCAGGAGTTGCGGGCTAAAGAGCGATCAACATTGATCCTGCCACTAAAGAATGTGCATACCTGTCGAGGCGTCTTGGGCAAAGAATGGAAGCATATGAGCGTCGATGAAATCAATTGCGTCCATAATGGATTGAGCACCCCCGTGTTCCTACGGCGATGATAGTGAGGAGCAAGCTTCATGTCTAGCGCGATAAACTTGCCTGGTAGCCGTATCTGTAAGAAATCGAAATTAGATCAAGTCGTACACGTTCAGACACTGCTAGACATACGCCATTTCTGAAATCGTGACAGGAATCTGCAAATCTGCAAGCTCGCTCTTCATTGACCGCACTTCGGCAGCCAATTGGTCCGGATCAAGTACCCAGTCATACAAGGGTTCCGAGCCGAATTGGACCACTCGAGTGACAAACTTGGCTTTCGGATTGTTATGGAGCGTCTTGATGAGGGTATCGCGTCTTCCAATCCATTGGTCTGTGCCGTCAAAACCGAACTGAGAACGATGTCATGTAAGTATGGCGAGTATAGGGAAACCGATTGAGGTTAGTTACCCACCCAAACCAGTGCGTGTACACCGATTCCAGCTTCCCATGCAGCGGTGACAACATCATCGCTAAAAAGACGATGGTTATTGGGCGAGATACGTGCATGTGTCTAGTACCCACTAGAACCCACTACGGTCGCAAGCACCGTACAGACGGACATATCGCCCGCTGAAGGTGTTCCTTATATCCTTAAACTCCGTTCGTAACTTTGACAGACTTTGACCTATTGGAGACAGTATGAGTGTATTGACATATAGCGAGATGAAGGAAATTGACATTGTGATACTTCATAACTGAATCCCATAAAGGCGTATTCCTGGTTGTACGGACACCACCAATTGTTGAGCGATGAGGGAACACTACTAGGCATCTGAAAGCCAAGGGCGGGGAAACAGCTCGCCGCAGCAGCATTGTCTACAATATCCGTGGCGTTGTTGGCTTCAATGTCAACGGAGACTCGAGGTGGTTTGCACACATCCCCGGCAACCAGCTTGGCGAGAAGAACGCCCAGACAGACAATAAGGGAGATCGATGGGCGTCGCATGGGGTATACTGAAGCTGGAGCAATGGGAGAAAGCGTTTATTCCTTTGTCATTCGGATTTGTAGCCTCTTAAATAGCACCGCATCCTAACCATGTGAAGATCAATATACCTAGATAAATTGGTGAAGTCAGTGAGTTACAGCTTGAATTTACCGTTGAATTAGATACACATACCAACTTGCATTTTTCGTTTCACGTGGGATGGCACGGTGCTCCAAAGTCACGACCAAAGAGTATCACAGCAACCCTCAAAAGCGTTCTTGAGCAAGTGAAGCAGGTGATTGGTGACGCAGATGGTTACAATTTTTTGGAGGAACTTCTGTTGATCCAGGAAAAGACCGTATAGGCATTGCTGCCGAGAATGCCAAAAACTGGATAATGATGTCTCTGATGGTATTGTCAGCGATCTCGGTTTAGAATCGCGAGAATGACTGAACCACTGCTGGAACTAGTCAGATTGAATTACTTAGGAGAAAAGGGCTCGGCATCTCGATGGGTTTTGAGTACCTGTCGCCGTTTCTCCCGCATCTTTCGAAGGATAGTGTATTGCTGGCAAGGCTGAGGCTGATAACTAGTTGGCACATGGGAGAGAAGAGGCGAGGTACGAGGGGATTGCCGCGGCCGGGTTGGACCCGGATATTGACATGTTGACCTCGGACAACCTGAATCACCAGACTCTCAAGGCACTTTCAGTAACTCATGCACCCTTATCATTCACAAGAACCTCTAACGCTAGGAGCCTCGACTCAGAGGAGTCTTCTTTGGTCAACCAAGGCCTCGGATCGGTTGGTTACCCGGTGAACGTTCATGGCCTCAGCATTCTGATTAACCCTCGTTCAGAAATGTGAGTAGCTTCTAATATACTGATAGAGTGATTCTGAACATCTACAAGTAGGATGCACGGCAAAGAATGGAGATTAGCGGCGCGCACTCATCTACCCAGGAACCCAGGGGTCAGCCCAGCCCCGGTTTCGATTTCCTCGAATACCTCAAGGAATTTAGCAGGTGTAAACGGAATTCATATTCCGCGGTATTAAGTTGAACCCTCCTCACCTCAGGCCGAGTTATCAGAACAGGTCTGAATCGCCCCTCAATGAGCAATGAGCTGAAAGGAGGCGATACACTCTCCTTGTCGACAAGCTATTCCCTTTCCAGGGGTGCTTGTGCAAGAGCAAATACTTACATTACAGCTATTTGCGAAAATAATGGAAATGATTGCATTTTGTTTCGGGCTGATGTCATGTAAGTCGTAAGAGTGGGTGGGAGGTGAGTGCGTCGAGCGAGTAAAAGGGGTGTAACGACGACAAGCAGTCTCAGCTCACTCTTACGACTTACATGACATCTGAAGCTTGAAACGAAATGCAATCATTCATTATTTTCGCAAATAGTTGCAACCCCTTTTGCAGGAAGATAGGTGTGTATTGGCTAGAAGAGTTGTTTGTAATATGCATACACTGACAACAGCGAAAAGGTGAACAATAGTCCTTATTTTGTGCGCGCGTTCAGATTTGCTACGCTACTCATCACCGCACATCGATTAGTTTGATTCTCAGGCTCTTGCTTCAAGAAGCTATCGCTCTCTTGTGGAGTTGACAATATTTTGCAGCGGAACAATGCTCTGTCTTTCACCGTCTCCAGTAACAGAGTACTGAGGCTACTCGGAACTGTTCGGCTTGTGAATATTGGGATCGCCGGAACGGACGAACGAAAGCCAGTACGAGAAAATCTCCCCAGCGAATGCGTCTTCGACTGAAGTGAATGGCCGCGTAAAGGAGAAGGTGCGATTGTCACTGTAGGGGGTTCAGGATTAATATAACCGGCAGTGAAGGCCATCCACTGTGTTCGTTCCAAAGAACATCATGCAACTTTTTGCCGCATGGATCGTTCCATCAGCTAGTATGGGATTAGGTTGATTATAGCGGTAGGTACAAGACTTGGATGTCTCGGAGAACGCCTCCCCCATTTTAGAACAGGAACTTTAGGGAAAAGACGGTCAGTAAGCCTCGTACGAGTCATAGAATCACACACAATCGACTCCTTCCTTGGCGCCAGCCAATGCGTAAATGTTTAGCTTTAGACAGTCGTTGCTTCCAGCACCTCGTTCACCGGGACCTGCAACAAAAACTTGAGTGAATCCCTGTGAAGATGGTCTGAGGAGTTTCGCTAACTGGTATTGTCGCCTTGAATGCAAAACTCTGGGTATTGGGTCACATCCACGACCTCTCCGTTGGTCTCTTCTGCCACACGAAATCAGCGATCCCCTGAAGGAGGTTCTGCATAGAGTATATCGAGATATGCTACAATGTTGGGAGCCAGGGAAATGTCCTATTCCCCAGATACTTGGCGTACCCAGTGTCCACTATGTTAACTGGATTAATTTGAGGTGCAGTTTTCCATTCGGAAGACTTCGAGGAGGAGAGTTAACGAGCATGCTGTGCGCAGAGTTCTGGGGATTCTCCTCCTAGCACGCATTATAAATAACCTTCTGACGATCGTCCTGTCACCGAATCAGCACCTTTCAATCCGGTTGAGTGGTTTGAACGCGAATATCGTAAACAGAGAGGCCATAAAACATAATTGGGACTGCATAACCGAGTCGGCTCGCCCATAGTGGTCGGGCAGTCAACTCCGCTGGAGCTAATAATGATTCTCGTTATGTAGGCAGAGATGACGGTGAATCTTGGGGCGGCAACGCGAGTGGTAGAGATCATGGTTAAATGAGACCGTCCAGGTAAATGTTGACACGAGTTTCCCTTTCCAGCGTCGATGGCTCCGAAGTGTATCTCCAGATGGAATCAGATTGACAGGCTGCAGTTATCCCATAGATTCTGATTGATTGCGAAGGTCAATTCAGCTGAACGGCTTGTGATTCTGAACATTGACAATGACAATGCCGAATTCGAAGTCATGGTGCTCGTGCGTGGGAAAGGCTTTTCGCTAGTCTGAGTCTTTGACATAATGGAAACTCCAACCTCATACTCGAAAATCTTGGTTACCCGGTGCGCGTTGATAGAAATATAGCGGCAAGTCCAGAAATGCTTGGGTATGTGCTTCCTTCGCCAGAGTCTTCACATGTCAGTGGGTCCAATGAGAGGAACAGTGCTTGGATGGGCACGTGTAAAAAAGGCACAGTTTTCACTGACGATGTTTATCAGTCCACTCCGTCCACCCGTCCAATAGGCTAGTCCCGCGCTAGTTTGATCCCTATGGTGTGCATCCTTGTGACACTCAAGAAACGTTAGAAGAATACAGCAAGATCTCGTCAAGGGAGAAACAGAACATAGCTTGTATTCCGGAGATCCGACTGCATGAAAGAACCAACTTGACTAAAATATGTTTCTTCTGTCAAATGCACATACAGTCGCTAAGCACACGCCTTAAGCGTGTTCCCGGGTCCATGAATATATAATCTCGCCCGGCCAGCTTTGCCCGAGCCCTGGATCCTACCAAGTCGCCGACAAGATGACCACCTGGACTACCTTCGTCAACCCTGCCCTGCTCTTGTTCGCGATAATTGTCGTGAAACGAATTCTCAATAGTCTGTCGTCGAAGACAACCCAAAATTATCCACCCGGACCTCCTGGTCGCTTCCTTTTGGGTAATACGCTTGACATTCCTACGAAGAAACCTTGGGTCGCCTATGCCAATTGGGCGAAGCTTTATGGTATAGCAACTGCTCTGTACACTGAAATTGCGATTCGATCTGACCATTCGCTCACAGGTGATATAATGCATCTCCAGGTTTTCGGAGACCATTTAATCCTTGTCAGCGACGCAAAGATTGCCAACGAATTGCTTGAAAAGCGCTCTCGGACGTATTCTGACCGGTCTTACAGTGAAATCGGGAAGTTGTGAGTATATAGTTGCGTGATATTGTATAGCCTTAAACGGATAATCCATGTACAGGACTGGGTGGGATTTCATTATCAGTACGTGCCTACAATCATCATAAAACTGCTTGTCTAATCTAATATCCTTCTGCAGCTATGCAGTCGTACTCCGAGACATGGCGAAAGAATAGAAGGACCTTTCAGCAGAATTTCAGACCGGCCGCAGTACATCGGCTGCGCCCAGCTATGCTACAATGCGTGGGGATCTTTCTGAAGAACTTACACCGAAATCCCGAAGATTTCATGAGTCATATGGACTTGTGAGTGACACCTTGTGCAATGTCTTTCATTATTGAACACTATCAACACAGGCTTTCGGGCGGTCTGGCACTTACATCAATGTATGGGGTTAAGGTCGACTCGGGCGAGGACGAACTTCTTTTGTTGGCGAAGAAAACCGTTCACACCCTCGACGTTGTGTTTTCGCCTCGTTATGCTTTCGTCGCCACCTGGTTCTCCTTCCTCCGCTACGTTCCAAGCTGGGTGCCGGTATTCGGAGCCTTCACACGATACAACGAGAGTGTACGACAGCAGTGTCGTGACATTCAAGAAGTTCCCTTCCGCCAAGTCATGCAAGATTTGGTAATTTATTCATATTATCTCCAGGCGTCTCTTGAAATATCCATTACTTCTCTTTGCAGGACACGGGTGCTGGAAATAACTCTCTCGTTGCGCATTTGATACAAAAAAACAAGACAGAAGGTGGTCCTCCCGAGGAGATCCAGCGAATCAAGCATATGGCAGGCACCACATTTGTTGGTTCGTGGGATATCCATACCTTCCCTTTCCTTTATTAACCTGTCACATTTTCAGCCAGCGCCGACACGGCGAGTGTGCTTTAATCAACTGTGATACATCATTCTTATATGCAGCTCTTCTACAGACATTGTCATCAGTCGGTACATTTTTCCTGGCCATGGCGAAGAACCCGAAATGCCAAGAAAGGGCGTGGCGGGAGATTGACGACGTAGTTGGAAGGCACCGTCTCCCGACCTTCGAAGATCGCAAATCAATGCCTTACCTAGAAGCTATCTATCGAGAAGTCATGCGGTGGCATCCGGCAGTACCTCTAGGTAGGTTCGTCTTCGGCGTATATTTGAATCAATAGTAAATATGCATTCCAGGCGTGGCACATACTGTTACTGAGGACGATGTATATGGCGATTACTACATCCCAAAAGGTCTGCAAAGAGAAGGCTTGTGTATGTCAGTTGCGCTCACCTCCTTTAGGAAGCATGGTCTTCGCAAACATTTGGTTCGTCACGCAGCTATGAACCCTGAAAACCGTATTGAAATGTCCACTATTAGGGCTATGACGCATGACGAACGAGTCTACGAGGATCCCTATCAATTCAGGCCTGAAAGGTTCCTGAACGCTCACTCGGAGTTGAACGATGACGACGTCGTTTTGGGATTCGGTTTTGGAAGAAGGTATGCGTAGATTATGATATGTGCATATCATATTGACCGATTGACCACGTTGACAGAGGCTGCGTGGGGCGTCACTTTGGCGAGGCTATTGTCTGGTTGACCATAGTATCGGTGCTGGCATGTTTCAAGATTGAAAGTGAGAAAGACTCGGACGGTAACCCGATCGAAATACCGGAAAACTATTCGGATGGCCCTGGACTCTTCTGGTAAGCACTCTTCACCCTGGGGTGGAACTATTGATTTAACCATTGTAATTGTAGCTATCCGTTACCGTTCCGCTGCACTATCACGCCTCGCCATGCAGATGTTGGACCATTGATAGGATAGAGACAGCCGGTCGCTGTAGGATTCCGATTTCCCGATTCACTAAGCTAAAGCACATGTACCCTCTCTGAAGATCGAAGAATACACGCAAAGCGTTTATTGTTTTCTGTTCCACCAATACATGAAAATGCCCAGTATACCGGCTTCCGACATAGGTCAGGTACCATCGCTCAACATTCTTTTCTCCATTCTTCTGTATCTTGAGCTCTAAGTTGCGTCGCGTTATAGCTACTGGATCTCACGAGCAGAACGAGTACCTTGATAAGTAAGCCATACGATTGCTATCCGAGAGGTTCCAGTCACTGATGGTCGCTTCTCAAGGCAGAACTTTCGCAGGTGTAAGGGATGTAACTTGAACAGAGCGCACTGGAACAGAAATAACACGACGTCGTGTAGCAATCCATCTCAGTGAGTTTGAACAGTCTAGGATTGCTCTCGGCCTTTCTATTCATCCTTCCTTGAGAGTTTGCCTATACTAACACTCGCGTACCCGGAGATGATCCTTGCCTCAACGCCGAACTTGCCCTCATCTCTTCTCTTTTAATAATTTTAATTATAATAATTAAAATCTATAATTTAATTAAAAACAACATATGCGTCCCATTTTTCGAGCGTGGATCTCACGGTGGCACAGATTGTCCCTAGTCAGTCAGGCGTAGAGTCAGTACCATAATTCAATGAAAATCAGAGTGCACGGTCACTCCACTCCGTCGGATGCAGCCTTTAGGTTCCTTGTTACGAAGTGATGGCGATAATGACCGGATATACTATCGAGCACAGATGCCTTACGGCTGGCGCTAGGTGCGGAAGTATCGAGTACTCTTCAGCTGTCTGCCGTTCTGGATTCAATCTCATCGGATGCACAAACTGAAATAGCTGTCCACGGCTTTGCTCTGGCTTATAACTCCCAGTGGGATTTTAGTCGACGGTATCCGATGCCATAAGATAACATCGTTAAGTCGGAATTTTTTCGATGCTATCCGATGCTATCCTATGCCATTCGATGTATCCTGCGTAGGTGTTTGTAGGCGTCATTATTCATTGGGTTTCATCAGATAGCATTAGAAAACATTATATTTCATTGAGTACCTCTACAATACATTACATTTGAGACACCATAATAATCAACAAGTCTGAGGGGAAATCCCAATGTCATATGCCTCCAAACCCCCTGCCCTGACTACACAAACCCTTTGCCCAACACCTCATGCAACCCTCTGCCCAACGCCCAACAGACTTTCGCCCAACCCATTCGTCATTCCGTGAGTCCTGACTTGTACATTGACAGTCAGCGACATGGAATAAGCCAATGGCGAGGGTCTGAAACTTACCAGTTATGTGGCTTCCAAGATTGCAGTGTTCTGTGGTACCTCTCAGCGCGGTACAAGGGAACAAGAGAGAAGCGTAGTACATACCTAGTGTCTGTATATCTCCTCGTCAATCTTGATGGGGGGGCTTCACCTTGAGTTGTACGAGACCTACTGTATTTCGTTAGTAGTTTCGATTGCGTGAAAGTCGCCGCGAGCGTACCGAAAGCCGATCCTACTAGTAAAAACTCAGATTAATCCATCCTTGACGCGTGTCGTGATATGGGGCCGGGAAATTGGCGACGTGGCAGGGAAAAGGGGAGATGGTAGTGGTTGGAAAGAAGGAGGCGGAGATGGTGGTTGAGAAGAGAGAGGCGGAGATGGTGGTGGTTGAGAAGAAAGAGAGGAGCGCAGGAAAGTTTAGGGCAGGCCCGAGAAATTGAACAGCGCACGTACCACAGAATGACTTTTGATAGGTGTGTGTCTAAGTCATGTATGGTGGAGAGAAAAACATTTCAGAGTTTTGTTGCCAGGGCATCGAATGGGCATCGGATAACATCGGATGGCATTGAATAACATCGACGCACATCTCGTTGGGCCTCAGACTGCTCGGCAGTAATCTTAGCGATATTCCCGTCAAGAAACCATGGCTTACCTATGCTGGCTGGGCAAAACAATATGGTGAGTTCATCATCCTTCTGTTCAAGTCCTAAAAACAGAAAACAGAATCACACAGGTGATGTCATGCATTTGCAGATGTCTGGTGATCATATTGTCTTGCTCAGTAGTGTGAAGGCTGCGAATGACTTGCTTGATAAACGATCCCGCATCTATTCGGGAAGGGGTAATGAAGATGTAGTGAAGACGTAGGTTCATATTCTTCAGTACTAATTTCATGTGTTGCTGATTAGTGCTCGGCGCAGAACTAGATGGTACTTCAACGGGTCAGTGGTTACCTCTGATTTGCCTCATCTTGCACTCAATGCTTCGATAGCTTTCCAGAACTACAGTGAAACATGGCGCAAGAATAGAAGAATATATCAGCAGCACTTCCGTCCGGATGCAGTGGCGACTCGGCTCCGTCCTTCCATCGAAAAATGCATCGGGGTGTTTCTCAGGAACCTGTTTGATACTCCCGAAAGGTTCATGGACCATATTGATGTATGAGTATGTCTTGTCTGATGCTGATAAATGTTACGGCGCTCATGAAAGTGCATTCTAGCCTATCTGGAGGACTTGCCCTGTCAACAATGTACGGGATAAAGGTTACGGATGGTAGTAATCCACTACCAGCTCTTGCGAAGAGAACGGTGTAACTTTGGACGACATTTTTGCATCTAGATTTGTGTTCATTGTCACGCACTTCCCCTTCGTCAAGTTCATTCCCTTGGACCGACAAGGACCATTAATAACACGCGAAAAGATCTACACGATCTCAGAGAAATACCGGTCGAACTGATACGGAGGAATATAGCGCGCTACATACTATTTTCTGATTTGCAGCTGATTAGTGTTTTACCTTTTTTTCGCAGGAGTCAAATGTCGAGAACGACGGTCTTCTGGCTCAAGTCATGCGAGAAAAACTCGAAGATGACAATTCAGCTGAAGAAATTGAAGCAATCAAAGATATGGCTGCCATAGCCTTTGCTGCAAGTGCAGACACGGTACTAAATTTTGCATTGGCTGTCGTTTTACACGTCTGATGACACACTGACTAGACTTTATCCTCTACAGGTACTTTCTTCCTGGCTATGGTCCGTAATCCAGAGGTGCAGTACAAGGCCCAGCAGGAAATTGACTCTGATCGGAAGAGACCGTCTACCCGCTCTTGAGGATCGTAATCTAGAAGCCATTTACCGAAAAGTCATGAGGTGGACCGTGGCACTCAGCTGTTCCGATGGGTACTAGGCGCCTTTCTATAGCACTTCCAATTCTTAAAAAATCCTTATAGGTCTTCCTCATCATGGCAAGCTGAATGGTGATGACACTATTTTGGCATTTGGTTTCAGTAAAAGGGTATGCGTCAGTCAGCGTCTGGCTGAAACTACTTTATGGCTCGCATTTGCGTCAGTCTTGACGTGCTTCATTATCAGCAAAGAGAAGGATGCCAACGGTCAGGAGATTGACATATCCGAAAACTATTCAGATGGACCTACATTCTCATGAGTATTGTTTTACTTAAATCATTCCGCTTCGTTTCTCACTACCGTCATTCAGGTATCCTTTGCCATTCAAATGCTCCATTACTCCGAGATTCTCGAGTGTAGAATCAACGATAGTGGAATAATCTCCACCCTGTGCCTGGCACGCTGTTTCAAAGTGACCAAAAAGTGATGTTTGTCTGCAAAAATCGCGTCTTCGGATCTTATTGATTGAAATGCCAGCCTTGAACGACGACCTACGGATTGGAGCATAGCTTTGATTGGTATTATTTACAACCGGCTCTTACGAAATGCTGGAGTGGGGATTGTAGTCAGAAATGTATGCGTTATTATTATCACTTTCCAGACTCTCGGACTTCAGCTAGTTGACCTTTGTCTGTGCACAGACACTCGAGGGCGTGCAATAGCCTGGTAACCATTATAATCGCTCCTTACCACTGTCCTCACTCGCTGGATGTGTTGGATACCTTTCAAATCAAACCGCCTTTGAACTTCAACCCCTCAGATCTCTCAATCAGTATTGTGGCTTCGCACCCCAAATTCTGTTTTCCTTTCCTTTTTCTGTAAGGACACACCTCTTGTGTTATGACTTCATTGCATCTTCTTGAGTCCTTCCCACTAATCCTTTCCAGTATTATTATGTCATTGTCTTAAGGTCTGATATCTTGAGGGATATATACTCATAGCTGACAGTGTGAGACACTACAGTACGAATCCTCAACATCAACCTGTCTCCCATGCCTGAACTTGCCTTCCTCTACATCTCTGCAGTCACAATTCTTCTAGCCACCATCTTGTGGAAAATATTGACCCACCAACAGCACCCAGACTATCCTCCTGGGCCATCTGGACAACCTTTGATTGGGACTCTGCTAGATATACCTGATAAGAAGCCATGGCTGACCTACACCAACTGGGCAAAGAGATATGGTACATTGTTCCCAGCCCAATTTCTCTCAATGCTAATCTCAGTTGCCTAGGTGATATCATCCATCTGCAAGCCATGGGTGATCATATAATTATCCTCAACAGCATCAACACTGCAAATGACTTGCTTGAAAAGCGTTCCAGGATCTACTCAGGACGACCACATGAAGATGTTGCAGTAATGTATGTTCAGCTCATTGACTAGTGTGTACATTGCTCATACTAAAAACTCTGAGTAGCACAGGATGGAACTTTAATCTTGGCATGTCACTGTCTAAACTCATTGTATCATGATTGTTATTCAACTTTCTATGTCCACAGGCCTCCAAGACTACTCTGATACATGGCGCAAGAATAGAAAAGTCTATCAAGAATTTTTCCGACCCAATGCTGTAATGCAATTGTGCCCTGTCATTGAGCAACGGATCAGTGTATTCCTGCAAGATCTTTTCCATAGGCCCAAGCAGTTCATGGAACATATTGATATGTACACATTCTCTGGAGTCCTATTTTTATTCTACTCAAACATTCTGTAGGCTATCTGGAGGTTTTGCTCTGCAGCTTATGTATGGGATCAGTATTGATACAGGACACCACCCACTGATCCCTGTGGCAAAAACTGCTATCCACACCATGGAACAAGTCTTCACACCACTTTTAATGCCTGTTTTGAAGCACTGTCCCTTTGTCATGTCTGTTCCTCATTGGTTTCCTATCCTGGGGCCTATAAGGAGACTTGTTGAAACCACTCGAAAGCACCTCAATGACTTACGGGACTTACCTATTCAATATGTTCAGAAGAATGAGGTACATGGCATTAAAAATATGGTTTGCTCAGCTAATCCATTATATTTATTCAGGAAGCAGATGCTGGCCTTATTCCTCCCCTCCTGCATGAAATCAATGAGGGTGATCCAAGTTCAACAGAACAAGCTCGCCGAATTAAAGATGTAGGAACAACTGTCTATGCTGGTCTGCTCTCATTTGCATTCTCATCAATAGACATGTACTGATAATAGTTCATCCCCAACCTAGCGGGTGCTGACACGGTGCATGCCAGTGTCCCAGCAATGATTGTCACTAATGGCATAGAACTGGGGCAGACTTCGTCTTCCACTGGCACATTCTTCCTTGCAATGGCGAGGAATATACATTCCCAGAAGAAAGCCCAGCAGGAGATTGATGCCGTGGTAGGTAGGGGCCGGCTTCCAAACCTTGATGACCGGGATAGTCTACCATATGTCGAAGCTGTATATCAAGAGGTCATGAGGTGGTATCCTCCACTTCCTCTCGGTCTGTGCTTTTTTCCATTGCTCTTACGGAGATATGACCTTTACTTTCTGCAGGAGTTCCGCATATGGCAACTACGGATGACAACTATCGAGGTTATTATATACCTCAAGGTATTATCATTGTAAATACAGATTAGACTCACACTTACTACTAACTGTGTGTAATCAGGCGCGCTTGTATTCGCCAACATATGGTGCGTCGACCAAGTCCAGAATATCGATCAAACCCGGAAGCTTACACTTTTATATTTGAGGAATATGACCCACGACGAAGAAATCTATCCCGACCCGTACTGTTTCAAACCTGAGAGATTTCTGAATACTCAGCGAAATATAAATGATGTATTAGCTTACGGTTTCGGAAGAAGGTGGGTGACCTGTCCAAGACTCGATGCTTTGAGGCTGAATTTTATGACAGAATTTGTGTTGGGCGTCATCTTGCTGACACCGAGTTATGGCTAACCTTCGCGTCCGTCCTTGCATGCTTTGACATCACCAATGAGAAGGACGAGTACGGGAATGAGATTGTTATACCTGAAAATTATTCGGACGGACCTGTATTTTTTTCGTAAGCAATAGTTTTTCTTTTTCTCTTGAATGGACTTCCAGACTGCTTTTTGAACAGGCACCCATTGCCATTCCGATGCAACATCACTCCTCGGCACATGGGAGTGGAAAGTTTGATAACTCGAAGTTGTTGAATGGTCACGGATAAGAGCGGGAATAGCACTTTCGTTATTTTGTCGCCAGATGCATTGTTTCCACAGTAACACTGTTCATCAATATCACCAGCTTTCGCCGTGTTATGGCTGACCTTTTCATGCGTTCTTTTCAACATTGAAAAGGAGGACGATAAGCCGGGAAATGGGATCGATATGATTGACCTTTTTCTGATGATCCTGGAATCCTTTCGTAAGAACTATATCCCTCATGATCTTGAAATGCGCTAAACAGCCATCCATTACCCTTCCGTTGCAAGATTACTCCTCAACACGCCGGCGTGGAAAGCTTGGTATCTTAATCGACGTCACTTGCGCAATGGCGGCATATACCTATCCCTCGTCTCGGTAGAGTGTAACAGAATCTATAGCATCGGCACTATATACATACAATTTTGTTTCCTTCTCTTCTCTATCGTCGACGTGTCCGAACCCCCGTGTAATACAGCTTGAGTTTACTTGGAAACAGCGGCAGCCTGAGCCAAGGCCTTGATCTTGACGATGATGGCTTGGGGGTCGAGATTTTGATGAGGAATCTGTTCCCAGAGACCTCCGGATCCTTTGAAGTAAACATAGAATCAGCAACAGAATCGGATGACACAGTATTGAACACCGCATACCCTCCTTGGTAGCACCCATGTATCCGTACTTGGGTGTTAGTTGACGTTCAATGAGCCATGTTCCGAACCTGGAGCCTAACTATAAAGTGATATTGTCAGTCTCAAGACAAACGCACGCATAACCGAGATGAGCTTACTCCAGTCTTCTGGTTGAAGGACTCGACAACAAGAACAAACGGACTCTGGCCAATCTTCATGATCATCTGCTCGTCGATAATGTTGAGTGTTGGCTTGTTGATAAGACCAACATTCAAGCCCTCCTGTCGGCATCTCAGGACAGCATCATATGATCGGTAGAGCATGTCACCAAAGGACACGACATATCCAGCGGTACCATTAACGATGACTTCGTCCCTGCCAGGAACAAACTGGTAGTCCCCATCGAAGTACCTCTCCTTGGTACCCTCCTTCAAGATATAAGGAACCTTGGAACGCGTGCTGAACACGAAACGGAGACCGTGTTCGAAGAACACTCGGTTAATGACGGCGGTCATCTGAGCAGCATCGGCAGGGAAGTAGAGGAAGGATTCGACATCGGAGAGACCGTTGTCAGCAAAGAAGTTGTTGATACCAAAGTGGCATGTGTTGTCGGCCATTTCATCGACTGTAAAAAGTGCCTTAGGTTGATGGAGAGTGGAATGAAGAGATGTACTTACCACCAGCGTGTGAGAAGTGGCAGAGAACATTGCAGTTGTTCAAACGAGCCATGGTGATTTCAGAGACAACCATTTCCAGGAAAGCAGAGAAGGTCGAGAAGACACCGTGTTTGTTAGCATCAAAACCGAAACCTGCTGCTGCAGAGAAGTTTCCTCGTTCCATGATACCGGAAGGAATGAAAACCTCAGGGTGCTTCTGGTGGATGACCTTCAAACCAGTAGAACCTTCGAGGTCACCTGCGTGGATTGATTAGTTAATGCACTGGTATCAAGCTAGTCGACACTCACTGTCAATAACCATAACACGCTCCTTAGCCTCCTCCTTGCTGAGCTTGTCAAGGACACCATTGACTGCCTCTCCGAACACGACACGGTTGGCACCGCTTCCTTCGGAACCAACGTAAAGGTATGGCTGAGGGTGAGGCTTGATGTTGTTGAGGATTTCTCCAAAATTGGGGTAGCCCCTGCCTTCGAAGTATTCGAGAGCAGCTTTGACAGGAATGACATCGTGACCATGCGTCGAACCCTCGATCGCGGCAATACCAGGAGCCATCTTACGTTTGGAGATGACGGCTGCAGGACCATCATATGTGACGATGGCGCTGACTGCTGTCCACAGAGCGTCGACGTCCTCTCCATCAACAGTGACGACCTTTAAACCGTGGCCTTGAAGGGTCTTGGCAACTTCGTATCCCTTGAGGTACTCGGACGGGTGTCCTGCAATGGTGACATCGTTGTCATCAATGAACAGCTTGACGTTCAAGTTTTGGGCAACAGCGAGACGTGCGGCTTCAGCATCGTTTCCTTCCTGTTGAGAACCATCGGATCCCAAACAGAAGACAACCTTATCGCGGTTGGCAAGAGCGACACCGTTGACGAGAGGCCTGTAAGTTCTGTATTAGGTGATGTTCCAATCCCGCGACAGGCGCCAGGGCACTAACCACATGTGTCCAAGTCGACCGGACGAAAACTTGACCCCGGGTGTGAGACCCAACTCAGGATGGCCAGGTAGTTTGGAGTTGGCTTCGCGATAATGGAGCAGATGCTCAGCCGGCATAGCTCCTTCGAGAACTGATAGCAAGTATTGAGTGGCGACACGGTGGCCTATAACGGGTTGGTATAGTAAGATCACGGCGTAAAACGGGCATGTGGAATTTACACACCAGCCTCATCAAAGAGGATGTTCATGTACTTCTGAGGGTTTCCATTGATAAGAGAAAGCAAGAGGACGACTTCTGGCACAGTGTCGTATGCACCACCTATATGCGGTGTTGAAAGCAACAATTAGTTGCAGAGAGCTGGCAATGTATATATTAATCACATACCAGTGTGCCCACTGACACCTCGCGCAGCACCAGTAGCGGTGAAGAGGACAATCACATCACGAAGAAGTTGAATGTTGGCCTTCAAGGTGGTTCTCTGCTCATCGGTGAGCTTTGGATTGCTCGCGTCAAGCTTGAGACTTTTTATCGGCGCCGGATCAGTCGATGAGGAAAGCTAAACGCGTATTCGGAAACTTACGGTTGGAATTTGCTGATATCGATGGGGAATTTGCTCTCGACGCCAACCATTTCTGCGATCGGAGGTGGATGATATGAGATGGTGAAGGTACGAAAGGAAAAGATGACTGACGACGGGGGTTGACCGGGTTATAAAAATGGATGATAATGTAATCTCATCAGATTCGCACCGCCTATGATGTTCGCCGTCACCACCCAGTTACCGACCAACTTACATCATTGCTCATTCACTGCATACGGCCGAGGACTCGGCGTCGAGGAACCCTAGTACGTTCCGCCGCCAGCGCTCCATCCACAGAGAGCCACCGATACGCGGCCGACATTCAACTATGCATGTAAGAAATTTCAATGAGCCTGAGCCAAGGTGTCAAGCACCAGGAACGTTTGCACAAAATGAGCATTTTTCTCAGCCCCAGCTGGCAAGGGGCAAGACGAACGCTTGAAATCTGAGAAGGACTCTATCATTCCTGCCATATCGACATAAAGAATCTTGGACACTCACAGCGGTGCAACGCGTACGGCTACCAGTCGAGATGAAACTGCGCCGGTTATTGTGATTTCGTGAGAGGGAACTTGGGTCTGAGCGAACTTGGCTTGGAATCTGTGAGAACATCGCACACATAGGTGCGTCGACACGAGCCATGAGGGAGTAGAATAGCTCAGGAAAGGTTAAAGCTGCATTCAAGGTGAATGAGTGTAGGATAAAAGACGCAATTCCCACCAGCCCGAGTTTCTTGAACCTGAACCACGACTACGATGCGGTACACATTGCTCAGACTCGCCGAGTCCGTTTCAACGAAGCCTCTCAATCTCCGGGAAGCCAGTGCTACCCTTTTGCCGCCAATACCGTTCGCCTTGCGTCTCAGAATACCGCGATATTTGTCGACTCAACGTTTCGCAGGCTGTACCGCCGGCTGCTTCGTGCGCACCGATTTTTGCCCCGGGAGATGAGATCGTTGGGAGATGACTACGTGAAAGCCGGTGCGTGGGTTCTGTGGGTATCAAAGAGCGTCCTTGCTTAAGGAATTCACCCCTAGAATTCCGTCGGCATAGAGAAGTCACAAACCCCGTGCACATCATTGGTTTCTTGTCGCAGTGGAAAATATATCTTCAAGATCTGCCACAAGAACCCGGAAGAGAGACATTTAGAGGGAAGAGGCTGGATCCTTTCTTACTGGAAAAGGTGCGAACCCTTGCCCATTTCACCCGGCTACTTGCTAACTCATAAGAGTGTCGCACTCCAGATGTCCTCGGAACAACTCGGGCAATTGTATGAACTCATGAATGCGACAAAGGAACCATGGAAAGAAGCTCACGAAACGGAATCGGAAGGAAAAGGCTCATCTTCATGAATGTCAACCACCCGTATCTTGTCTTGTACTGGTACCACTTCTATTCTTTCTATCTATTCATAGATTCATTGGAATTTCATTGCGGCGTAACATATCAATAAGTTTGCCCGATCCAGAATCATAATGTCACGGCGTACCGGATAGGTGTGCGATGCTGCAATGTCATGCAGATATTTCTGTCATTTGACCTTTGGGATCCGGGGTCAGACTTATAGCGGAAATCCGTTATAAATCTGAACCGTGAGCGCGATAATTCTTTATCACTCTCACCACCCCAAGTACAAGGTTGAAGTATGTCTCAGAACGCTGTGAGTGAGGCTACTGGAAGGAAATTGTCCGACACTGACCTTGATCAGACTATCTCGACTAGCACTCGCCCCTTCTCTGACGTTTCCCCATTCCATGCTCAGCTCTTTGAAGCTAAAGCCAGAAAGGGTCTGTACACTACCCACATAGAAATGCTAGATCGCGCGACTTACATCCGTATCATCACTTACAGGTCTTACATTCGAAGCTATTGCTAAAGAGTTGGGTAAAGATGAAGTCTGGGTAGCGTCAGCTTTCTATGGCCAGGTATGTCGTCTTATCTGCTCCATCTGCACAATCATCCTAATTCTAAACTCATCAGGCCAAATTCAACGCAACAGAGCTCGAAAAGCTCTCTCAAATCCTCGAAATCGCACACACGGACCTCGTAGCTGGTTTGGGTGAACACTGGTGGCCTTATCGTGGCCTGGGACCTTCGCCTCCTTCCGATCCTGTCATCTATCGCTTGTACGAGGTGCGTTCGGTTTTGCTTTGCACCGTCTATCCGGCCCCTCTTGTTCATGTGAATCCAATGATGTAGGGTGTGATGGTATACGGACAACCTATTAAGGTGGGAGTTTTTTGTTCTGATGGAAGCTTGAGAGGCGTGTGTTGATTGGGGTTGCTCAAACACCCAGGCTATACTTCATGAGAAAGTGAGTAGCGGTGATAAGTCTTGCTGAAAGCACTTTTCTGACAAGTGTCTTAGTTTGGCGATGGAATTATGTCCATGATTGACTGCAAAATTCATTTAGAGAGGAAAGCGGACCCTAAGGGCGATCGTGCGGTACTTACTTTTGAGTATGTTCCTATCTTACTACTTCTAAGTATTCACGAACTGACTTGCACTTTTCTTCAGTGGTAAATTTTTGCCGTACGCTCAGTGGTGAAGAGCTACTTTGCGAGAATAAGAAGCCAATATTATGTGTGTACCATTAAAGCTTGATGTATATACACAAACTATATATACACGAGAGACTGTTCACTTTCCACTTTTGAGCACCAAGTTCCACAGGGCAGAGTCATATTGATCGACGCGGAGTGAGCCCCATTGGTGGAACTCCATCCCTGTGACATCATCATAACTTGTCACCCCGCAACCTGCAAACCAGTAACTGCTAAGCAAGCCACACTCTTTTCTTTCACCCACCGCTATTATGTCTGCTCTCTTAAGCAAAGCCGGCAAAGAGCTCTTTGAGAGGCACCTCGAAAGATATGCTCCCGCCGATCCATATTACGAGGATTATACGGACAAGAAGGGGAAGCAACGTCGCAGAAGGGTAGGTACACCATTATTGCATCTTCGCCAAGGTTAATCATCCCTATCAGCGAGCAATACCCCCAGGACTCTCCTCTCGAGATGCGAAGATCCTCAAATCTGTCCAAAGACGTGCTCACTACCTCGACAAAGGCTTCTCAATATGCGGCTTCCGCTTCGGATGGACATTCATCATTGGAATTGTGCCTGGTGCAGGAGACGTCGCAGCCGCGACCCTCAATTACGTTCTCGTCGTGCGCAAGGCCAAAAAGGCCGAGATACCTGGCTGGCTTCTCAGCCGCATGCTCATGAACAACGCCGTTAGCGCCGGGGTCGGTCTCGTACCTTTCATGGGTGATGTCTTTACGGCGGTTTATAAAACTAACTCACGAAATGCCGCCTTATTGGAGGAGTTTCTGAGGATAAGGGGAGAGGAGTTTATGAAGCTGAGTGCGGCGGGACAGGATGTGGAGGCTGCTGCGAATCCTTCGACAAGTACTTCCAAGAAGAACGGGAGGGAGATTGCCAAGGGAGTTACCAAGGGAGACGCAGAACAGGTGAAGCCTGGATCTGGTATGGGAAAGGGGAAGACTGCTCCCGGCGGAATCACGCCAGTCGTGCAGGATCAGGCTATGGGCGGTGAGTCCGGTGCTGCGTTGAATTCAAGTGGAAGCGGAAAAAGCGCGACTCGTAAAGGATTCGGCTCTTTTTTCGCTGGGAAGCCTAAAGCACAGGGCGGGGATAAGGGAAGATTCGTCGAAAGAGTGTAGACATCAAGAACACGATCCAATGGACTCGGACAGTATGTAATTATCCCTCGTTTCACTGCTTCACTTCAACTCACTCCAATCTTCTCTGGAACAGTTGAACCTAGCAAACACCGCATGTATACCCTTCCATTCCCATCACATTATGTACTCTTCACTCTAATGTTTTTTTGATGAGCTCTACTTCCATAAACCTCATGCTTCACTACTGTATCCTTCACTTGTTTACGATACTGTATCCTTCTTTTCGCAGGTTTGCGAGTACTTGCCTTTGAGGATTGTAGCTCTGATAACGCACGGACGAGTAATGAATCATATACACGCTTTTTTGGATTACTTTTGACGACAGGGCTAGCATAGCACTAGGAACTCGCGAGTACCAGAAGGACAGAAACTGCGCCTGGAGGCTGGCGTCGATACTTCTGACGCTTTAACTTGATCCAACCAGGCAAGGAAGACAGGTATCAACATCAGCTAATCAGTAAGTGACCTGCCCGTTGTAATGATTGATTCAACGGTTGGGCAATGGGTTTAGATTGGAAGATCCCCTGAAATGCCAAAAATTTTCAACCTCCCGCTGCGCTCGGGTCGTAATTTCTCCAAATGTCGCCAAGGATAAGTAAGAACGACCCCATTAATAAATCGTTTCGTTCCTGCTGGGTTTGAACTAAAACGCCAAATTAGACGACACAACAGAGCCTGGACGAGATGGATTAACGCCCGATCCGTACGAGGTAGAGTGAATATCGTGTATAACGCCAGACGTGCCAGAGGACACTTAAAGATCCTCGAGAAGTTTGTCGGGCTTCAAGCTTTGCAAGAGAAATAAGTTTATTTAGATGAACCTGAACAATAGATATGCATGGAATCCGGATCGGATATCCGGGGTGTTCTCACTATTCGACCTTGTACCCGTTCCCATGAACCATCTTTGATCTAACGTAGAGTGGTTTGACCATATCCTTCCCAAGGGTGTACATGATCGAAATGGAGAAAGTCAGCCAGACGCTGCCCAAAAGGAGGAAAGGTCATTCAATCAGTTAAGGAAGAACATGCATTCATGGACAGGTAAAACGCACATGTTGGGCGCAATCCAAAGGAATATCATGCTGAGCCGTGTGTTGTGGCCGATAGCGCAGAGTCCGCAGTAGTACTCTTGCGCGACGTAAAGACATGTTTTCGCAAAGGTCATAGTGGCGCCTGTGTAGCCGGCGAGCGAAGCTAGCGGTGACGGTTTTACGTGGACGAAATAAAGATATGCGATCTAGTACGACCATACCGTCAGCGTTCTTCTCAATGCAGAGCAACATATTCGACGCACGGCGGCCGAGTTTTCCAAGACATTCATCAAAGCTGACAGATGGAGATTTCAGTACAGGTCGTTTGAAGCCTGCATGAAGATGGATCACCTGCTGCGTTCGCGAACCCTTCCCCGTCCTCGTAAGCCTTCACCCCATAAACCTGATAGCAACAACGAAAGTCAGCATCGATCCACGTCGACGTTAGCTGGCTCCCTCACATGGTCTACTTGCCCGTATATATCGTAGAATTTCCACAACCAGTGTAGGTCGCCCCCCGCCATGGATCGAGGTCTTGCGATTCATCAGCCGGACATCGGGCTCAAAATGACGAGCACACACCTCATTAAGCAATAACCAGCATCCCATAGCATCAACGGTGCTGTGAACATGAACCAAAAAGATATCCAGCTTCTTGAAGTTCGTTTGAGCATGGTTTTACGAATGGGGGCGACAGGGGAAAAAATCAAGGTGACGGAGACTGAAGGGGCCTTTTTAAACTGGAATAGAGTTGGTCATGGTAAGATTTGGTCTTCTCGAAGTCTATTTGAGCCACGTTTGATTGCCGCGCTATTTGGCTGTCAAGGAGAGGTGTGTGTACGTTTCAATTCAGCTGCCAGCAGGTACGTGGTTGTCAAACCTGGTCCGTGCGTCATTAGTGCGTGGATTCGCATTGATCATCGCGTTTCTCTTTCTGCCTCTCATGATCAAACAAACCTCCGTCGATTCTTGCTTTTCAGAAACACCAATGTGCTGCCATATCTGCTTCTGGAATCTAGATTGCTTCTGCGGCGGTCTTAAAGGGCACCCTGCGCTTGGTAAATGAGATTGAGGTCTCAATTCGGCAGGACTGTTTATCTACGGAAGCTTTGGACCTTGATCTCTGCTATTTCTAAATTGCTTGTCGACTCGCATCTGCTGTCTTCGCACCCACAATATGGCATTACTCGCCCGATAACTCGGTGCTCGTGAGCCGCTAAGTACATAGTACTGCTGAGGAGTCGAGTAGCAACATGGCAGGCACTGCACTAGATTGATTTTTTTTTTTTTTGCGTTCGCTGGTAAATGGAGAAACTGTTTGTTTCTCCTCATTTGTCTGACGTCGGAATCCCACATCGACTCGACCCTCTAATACCATTTCCCATGGAAGGCGTCCCGGTCGGGATACCATATTTCACCGTACCGGTGCATCACTCGAGTAGAGGTATATCACGGGTTGAATCGAATCATTTACTTGGAGTTGGGAGAAGCCGAGGAGGAATTGGTCGCCTATCTCCTGGATTCCATGATCATGATCGATGTGCGAATGGTATGTACGCCCATGCTTTAACATTCATTTGCCGTGCACACCCTCCTAGTTAGTGTCTCATCCTGAATGCGGAGCAGTATTCTTCTTTCCACCGTCCAAATCAAGTATTCGAGACATCCTGCATCCTGCTGTCTTACAGCTGGGATCCTGATCAAGGCTTTGGCGTAACGCCACCCCAGCTGACCTCCATATGTTCCCAAAATTCCACCAAGACAGCAACATCTCCAGAGAAACAAACGCCACATCACGCCGCGTTCAATCATATGCGGGAAGGACCATTTCATTTCCTTCAACAATGCTTCCCGTGCCTGCTTTCCAGACGATTTCAAAACCCAGCAAGACCCACATCGGACATGTCACCGTCATTTCATACAGTCCAGGCAGAGGTTCAACACTTAAAACATCCGTTTCATTAATTCTGCACGATGTCCCGATTACGGAGTCACTACTCCTTGGGAAAGACAGTACACCAGTTCCCCAAATGTGCGTTCGAAGATCAGTTCTTGCGCTTCGGAACCTGGGACGTGCTCTTTTCTAAGTCCCAGCAGCTTATTTTTTTCCCCCCAACCTTGGACTGTGGGGGGCTTCTCGTTCATTGGTGCTTGTCTCCGAAAGCCGGGAAAGCAACTTGAATTCGAAAGTCGTTTTCCCGTTCCTAAAAACTCAGCCGAACACCTTATCGATGACCGTGCTTCGACTGGGAACATGATATCATGGAACATCAATCATTCATGTTGTTATGTTCACCTTCTTTGTGGCGGAGATCTGTTTCGACTAATATGAACCAGAAGTACAACTCATGCCAGCACGATATCGCCTCAAACATCTTTTCATCGGAAGACGGCCCCCGAAATATGCGCCACTGTCTGGCTGTTGATGTCAGCCATAGTAGGAGGGGCATCCGAACGCGAAGATGAAAGGTTTCAAGGCATAGATGGAAACACATGATCATATAACGTCGCAAGGTCTCCGGGTCTGAATGCAGATGTACTCCATAATTGACCACTGAATACAGGCATCATCATCATAATCATCATTATTGCAAAAGATCGTAAACGGTTCGTCAGTCATCAGCTTCTTCCCACACTTCTTTGGGTAACTTGACTGCCAATCCTCCCACAGCAAGGATACTCAGCATAACAAACACGATGTACACCGCATAGCCATCCACCCAGCCCTCTTGTACACTCACGGCGAACATCGACGTGGCCATAGCTGGTCCCACAGCCCTCGCTATGGAGACTGCCATCTGAGATAAGCCGTTGGTGGCGCCCAGCGCTGATCTTGAAGGAGCAGACGCAGTCACAAACATGAATATAGCACCTGTAAGACCATCAGCACCGCTGTGTGTAACGGGTGTGATTGACACGCACCATAAGCCATGTCCATGATCACAGCCAAAACCAATATACATCCTATGAGTGCCCAAACGGTCCAGTTATTGCCTCCCCATGCCTTGGCGAACACGCTAATTATAGGCATTATTGCAAATAATCCGATGAAGGATGCTACTCCGTTGACGAATATTCTTCTTTCGCCTAGCCAATGAATAATCCTTGCAAAGAACGCAGCTTGGAATAAGCCCGTCACGCATCCATACGCGCCTAACACGTATCCAATAATACTCGGTGGAAGATTCAGACCGCCTAGTGGTATAGGCGTGTGCAGAAATAGCGGTAATAGGGCATTGAAGGCGATATTGAGGAAAGCTAAGGCGACATAGTTGGACACGCTAATAATAACCGGCCATGTCAAAAGAGAACGAAGAGGCAAAGGTTTGTTTTCCTCGTGGTCTAGCGTTGCCTCTGAAGCTTCACTTAGAGAACGTTGTCGATCGCGACGGTTTTTGACTGGAGCAGACTGAGGGCGAGAAGGTAAATAAATAAAAGGGTAGCAAGCAAGGGAGAGTACCATCCTCACCTCCTTGAAAAACACGAGGGTCACTATGAACGACATGAAGACGAAACTAGCAGTCACAAGACATGGCATGAAATATGGATAATCTTTCCAGAATTGCGACTTGAATGCGTTGGGGAACCTTTCGTGGGGGCGAGCAAATGTGCCGCCTAGAAGAGGCCTTTGATAGTGGTATCCAATTAGAAAGCGAGAGTGACCAGAAAATGGTAACTTACCCTACTGTCGCCCCAATTGACCACACAACAGGCATAAGCGAGAACCCCTCAGCGCGATTACTCTGATCTGTCAAATCCCCCATGGTGCTTTTCATGACACCTGAGCTTGTACATATTCAGTAAGCCTTCGAATGGTTCCGAAGAGAAGCAAATCACACCTATGTTACCGTTCAATAGACCCGTGAGACAACGTCTATGGAGTGAGGAGTCAGGGCCCCCAGGAAATGATGAGGAGGGCAACAAAGACGCACGCAATGACCAAGCCCCAAAACGACCTCTGCAGCCCAAAGGATAGCATGGATATTCCGCTCCCTGCTAGTCCAATTAATAAGACAGGCTTTCGACCGATTCTATCCGAGAGTCGTGACCATTGCAGAACAGTGAAGGCTTCCGTAACAAAGAACAATGATTCCTATCGAGAAAGTGGTCGATTCATTGTTGAGCAAAAAAGATTTGGCCGTTCGGATCTAGTAAAACCTTACTATTAGTCCGGCGTAATACCCAACTTTTCTTTCATCCCCTCCGGTAATATCCAATTCACTGACGAGCTGAATTAACACGACTTCTTAGCTATTCTGTGAGTTGAAAGGACTCGATTTATGACCCACCTGGTTAATATACGGATATATTGATTGACTGGTTAACGGTTCACAGATTTGCAATAAAAGAATAATGGCAATTTGTAGTTTGGGTAATGGTGATTTGGTCCTGCTTTTTCTTCTGGTATTTTCCTGGTTATGAAGGAGGGACGTCGTCTCGTTTTCCGACTCTGCAACTGAATGCATTTTGGGGGATGAAGAGTGGGAGGAGAAAAAAGGTAAACTAATATATACGCGATGAGCTCATAAACTTTCTCGGCATCACGGCCCAAGTTCCGTGCTGACGCTCTCACATCCCAGCGAAACGCAGATATTGCTCGAATTCGTGGGTCAAGGAGATGACTATTTCTATCTTCTACATATTTGGATGATTTTCTATTCGCATCCAGCTAGTAGCTAAATTTCCAAAAGTGCACTTACGCTGTATTGCCGATCATTTGGATCCAAGAGCACTCTGGTCTTTCCAGAAGGCCCTGAGCTGTCAGTACTTCTGTATTGGAGTTTGGAACACCCCATTCTGTTGACAGATCCAACTTAGTAAGTAGTAATGCTGGAGTTGATTGGCGGCTACTGGGGTCGTTGAACGAAGTGTAGGAGAAGTTAACGATGCAAGCATTTGAGAAGGCGATCAAACTACGTCACTGCATTTACTGAGTAAATGTGGCTACACAGGTAGAGCTCGGCGTTGCTCATCCAAATCCAGACTACCCCTTTATCTGCCACTACCACTCATTTTGTGTTCAGAAAGAGTCGTTTTCGCGGATGTCAGGTGGCGAAGGATGATGGCCCGTTTCAGTAGAGTATCGGATGCCCGATGACTCTGCATTATGGTAGCATGAAGTTGGTGGGTCGTCAGAGGGGTTCGGTATTCGAGCAAAGAAACCCGAAGGAAGAGATCCTACCTCGAGGGCCCTTTGAGTTGCACTAGTCCATTCCGCAATCAATGCCTTCCGGAGGTCACCATTCCCAGGCGGTTGATAAAGGCCGCAAGTAATGATTTGCTCATGAACAAACCGAACGAACATCTGCCCGCGTCTACTCGTCAGCAGCTCCGAAGTGTGATCTGTGCGGTTGAGGTGAGTCGCCAGGACGAGTACAAAGGCAAGCTGTCCATGCTTGTGTCTGGAGACACTGTACCCAGGGTGCGTTCGAGTCCACGTATCCATAAAGAGGTGTATCAATGATAGACTCCGCTTTCGGACAACAGAATCTTGATGTGTCCACAATGAATCGACCACGGAGAAAGGTATAATAAATCGAAGATCACTAGATTGTTACAGGCTTGCCTGCTGCTGGTTAATGGAGTCGAGGAGCAGGTCCAAGATACGCAGCAAATTGGGAAGGCTTGCCATCGCCATCCAGTATTGGTGCCACAAAAATAATCTCATCCCTTCAGGGTAATGAAGCGGAGGACCCCTTACGGTTGGGAAAGCTGCCGTCATGATGTACCAGTCTAATCCTTTCCCTCTTGAATCTCAATTTGAGTTCAATATCCAACTCTGGGATGTCTACCCAGAACGTGTATTGCCATTCACGAAAGATGGAAGACATAACCGCTGAAAGGGGTAGCGTTCCCAACACGTTCTGAAGACGGGGTTTCATTGACAGGTTGTCCTGGAACGTGGTGACACCCCATTCGAATGCACGCAACTCGTAGACCTCCAGGGTAAAAGAATGTGGGCTCGGTTGGAAAGGATAAGGGGAAGCGTCGAATTGTCTGATCGCTCGGAGGTCAAACGACGACCAGCCTGTGGCCGACTTCACCGCGTGGTGGTACAGGGGTTTAGCTCGTCTACGCACAAACCCTGAGATGGATGAGACTTTAAGAAGTAGGTACAGGAACTTGCATGAGAAATGGTAAACGGCCCATGATTGAGGTGATTTATAGGGACATATGAACTGGTAGGATAACTGATTGCAATCTGCTTTGAGAATATGTGGCCACTGGTTTCCCGGAACGGTCAGTGTCGGTAGAAATGTGGTGACAAAATACAGCCCCGCACTAAGCAGGACTGCAAGAAAGCACAGGGCAAAGGGGATAGGATGTCGGTTCCACAACAGGTCCAGAACGCCAGTGAAGAACATCAAAACCGTGACTTCAAGCAAGATGGGGAGCGCCGACAAGAAAGAAACGACACCCCATTTCTCGAAACTATCTCGACGCAGTTGGCGGAGAGCCAGCGCCTCACCTGGTGTCCGGGTCGGTGGGTTTCGCTGGTGTTCCCGAAGCCATTGTTTGCATAGGAGACCAAACAATGCAGATGCGAGGCTGAGAAACCAGAAGCAATTGATGCGGATGGAAGATGCATCTGGTTCAAACTGTGGGTGTTCGGGTATCGCAGTCTGCGAGGCGTTCAGTTGCGTGGATATCCGGGTAAGGAGAGCGACAGTGGTATCCGCAGGATCTTCTGAGAGCCATTGATATGCTTCGATGACGAACGCGGTGACGACGGCGGAGAAGAGGCCGCTCTAATCATAAATCATTAAAATGTGTTTCGTGATTGCGAAGTGGAGACGCACGAAAACCAGCAAGGTATCAATATCTTCTTTCCAATCCTTTACCACGCCATCGTCGTACTTTGCAACTTCCGTCGTAAGCTTCTCCCATAACTGTTCGAGTGTGAAACTAGTCCTTTTTTGGACCGTTTCTCGCTGATCGGCGGGCTGTGAAGCGGTCCCAGGTGCATTCGAAATGTCGTTATCCATCATAGACTGAGCCGGTAGCGGTGGCAAGTGAGGCGACGAGCTCGAATATGGGTCTCATTCAATGATATAAGACATACACTGGTAGGGTTTTGCAATCGATTCCTACAGCTTTCATGACAGCGCTCTTAAGTTTATCCAAGTAGGTCCTAACACCCGGGTACTCCACTTCCGATGCTGAATGATCTAGGTACTCGCCCATAGTTTAGAAAGAACGGCGTGTAACCTGTTGCCTCGGCTGTAGCCTGTAGCGTTATTGATTGCAAATTCGATTGCCGGAAGTTTCGTAACCCAGTCTGTGAGTTGAAAATCGACAAGATTTAGAGATCTATGTAAACCAACAAACTTGGGTTATCAATCCAGTATTGCGGAGGATTCTAGACGATATATCGATAAGCAATCGTTCATATCCCAGGTATAATTGACATACCAGCGTAGGACTCTGACATACTTATCACTAGCAAAGGCCCGCTAAGGCCGAAAAGGCGAAAGTCGGCGCTCAGAATGGGCAGCCTGTGAAAGACTCTTAGATTCGGTCTCTCTCTCTGGATAGAAGTTCAGGTCGGGTCGGCATGAAATGACACCGAAGGCATGACGATTCGATATTTTAGTAAACGGTTCCTGATGTGCATTTTGAGATTCATGATGACAGGAAGAGGTAATAGCGCTAAGCGCTAACCTCTAGACTGAGCAGCTGCTAGCTTGCTATATATATTAGCGAAAATCATGCTTTCTTCGACGCTGGACAAGCGCAGCCTGCAGGGTTGTCATTAGTATGGATCAAGTACAAATCGAATTTACTGTACTTTCGAGAAATATGTATGAAGGAACATGGAGGGGTTTGAGACTCAGCCTCTAATATGCAAAGCGGGAGAAAAGGCTACATCGATATCAGAGTGAGAACTTGAGCTACATCATGAACGTGGCACGACATGAAGGAAGATATATGATATGATAAAGGTACGAATCATTAGTGGGCGGGTAGAAGTGACTCGTCCATATAGGTGATACGTATACGTATAGTGTATGCATTCAGAAAATCGAGTAGGTTAACGTGGTGTACCGAGCGGGAATGTTCCAATTGGCATCATTCCGAGCGATTCGGAGAAGGTTGAAGCAAGTAACTGGCGTCCAAGTGGCGAGAATTCAAAACTCCGCGAATACTCATTCCATACAACTCGTATATGGTTCAAAATGTGCCATATGCGTGTATTGTTGGCAATGAGTACGGGAATTTGATTACATAGTTTGCGACAATGGGTAAGGATCCGGAAAACTATTGCTTGGTGAATAACCGAGTGAATGAATGAATGAATTTGACGATGAACCGGAACAAGTGAATGGATGTGTGGATGCAACGAAACGGCGTGCGTGAGAACATGTTGGATGGAATGAATGAACATAATACACGTTGAAGAGAGCACGAAAGCTGTTGGAATTAATGCCCAAAAACCCAAAAACGAAAGAAAGAGGAGATCCGACAAAATATAGCGTCGCGTGGGTGTAACCAACGTCGACGAGGAATGATATGGTGTGAAGCTTATTCTTGAAGAATCATTAAATGCAAAAAATAAAAAAAAGAACCCCCAATAAAAAAAACCTACACATTATCCACAGGATGCGCGTGCTACCTTGAGTACCCATTCCTCAACCCGAAAACCCAAGGAAAGGAAATCATGAATGGCTCCCCGGTGAGCCTGACGAAGAATCGTGTAGATTTTATGCCTTCGTCGAGCTCTCCTCGTCCGAGAGTACGCTGCCCATTGGAGCCTCCATCATGGGCGTCCAATACACCTCGGGAGGCGTGCGTGACCCTGCTGAGAATCTTCGCTTTAAATCTGTCTCTCCGCCGGATCCACTACCGCCTTCAGTATCCGACTGGCTATGACTCTGGTTGCGACCTGCCCGCCGGCCTAGCAATCCCATGCTCCATCGACTCTGGCTCTTCTTTGCGGCAGCTTTAGTTATCAAACTGGGCGGCACAGGTGGTACGACGTTTTTCATCATTTTTGGATGTGTGGGAGATTGGCTTCTCGTCGGCCCTTCGCGAGATGGAAGAGACGGTATAAGAGGCGGGCTTTGCAGCAGAGATAAAGAACTTGACGATGTGGACGATGTCACCGATGTCGACGAAGGTATCGACTCATTCGAAAAAGCGGAATCTGGGAATGGGTACTCGAACCTGGGTGTGTTCGTGGCAAACGGAGTACCGATGATGTTTGCGGACGGCGAATGCAGGGCGATATCAGATGGCGTAGGCATTAAGGAAAGCGACAACGGTTCTCCGGGTATGTGAGGCTGGTGAACAAGGGGGGAAAAGTGAACAAGCGAGGTGAAGGTGTGAAAAAGAGATGGTAAATGTAGGGTTACTTACCTCCGCCTCCGCTGGCACTTGTTGTGATTGTGCTATGACGTTGTCCGACTCCACTCCTCCACGACCAATGTGATTAGGACTAACTGATCTAGGAACTAAATCCCATGGAGGAGTAGTGGTGCCCAAGCTGTGCTCCCGCTCCTCCTGCTCCTGTTCGACCGACATTCAGGCAACTCGTCAACGTGGTAAGCGACGAAGGACTGGCATGCCTGAACATCTCTTGGACACGACATCGTATCCCGTTTGGGACTTTTTTAGAACCATCTAGATGGTCAAGGAAATGACGCAGGCGACGGAAGAAAGAGGCTGAGAGTCGGCTGGTCCCGGTTCCTAGATTTTCGGCTATTCATAGTGCGCACGGACCATCTGCGGGATTAATTCATTCACGGCGAACTCGCGGCTTCACAGGCTCCTTGCAGGCTCCCCTCCTTATACCACCACTGCACTCGCAACTTGCAAGCTTGCAGGGAATCGAACTCTAGCCGCCTTCGGGAAACCATCATGCAATGAGCGCCATATCGCCATTATTGAAACACCAATATGCATGTTTCCCAGTACATACCCGTTGCAGCGATGGAACGCAGCAAAGTCGGAAGGATCGCATCGACAAGCGTAAATCGCTGACTCACATGTCGATTGTCTACTCAACGTCCGTTTCTTGTTGCTCTCGATCTTTCGAGTTGTCTCAGGTTCTCCCTTGCGCAAGGTTTACTGTTGAGCTCAACTCTGCACCACGTACCTACCAAGTCGATCTCACTTCATTGCGCACTTATACACGTTTCTCTGGGTTTATCGTCGTTGCATAACGTCAATACCGAGTTTTGAAGCACTTGAGAGGCCTATAAATGGACTGGAACCTCAGAAGATACTTTTGGACAGATCATCGCCCGCGCTCCATGTAGAAAACTTCTTCGGCGAGAACTATGTTATTTATCTTATCCCCCGGCCTTGGGATTCTATGAACTTCTACTGCACGTATTACGTTCTATTTCGGCGACACAATCAAAGAGACAAGGGCCAGTCAAACCACATTGCGGCGTTATCGATAATCCGGTGATGTCCAACACACGATCTCAAACTCCTCCGGCGGCTTCGACAGCTCGCGTAGCTCAGTGGTAGAGCATTGTACTTATGAGGTTGCCTTTATAACCTACGCATTTTGCGATGCAAGGGTCTCCAGTTCAATCCTGGGCGTGAGCATAGTTTTGCCATTGGAAGCGGGAGAAGGTAGTTGCGTAGGGAAAATTGGTCCCAAGAAGCCCGAAGAAGCTGATCTTTTATTTCTGTAAGCTCGGATGAACATCGGGATGTGGAATAAAAGCGTGGTCCGGTTTAAAGATTGGACGAGGTTGAGGAGGATCAGTCGCGGTCATTCATGGTTCAATATTCCTGCGTTATCTTCTTGACATCTTGATGTCACAAGGCTTAAAGACGCAATAAATGACCTTGAGATGGCCAGAGGTTCAATCTCACGACGAAGTGACTCCGGGCATTTCCCTGTTCCTGAAGCTAAGATACATCGAGCGTAAGGAACTCTTCTAGAGAGATCTTTGCGCCACCGACGAATAAATTAATCCTAGTACCACCATCCGCCTGATAAGTTAAGTATGTACAGCAGTGGATGTATACGTAGATACAGTTAGTCGATAATATTCAAGCCTGCATCATCGAGGTGTGTATCCCGGGGGAATATCCACAACATCATGCTGAGGACATCGCAAACCGCTATCTCGGTAATGACGTTCAATAATCACTCTCCGGAACAGCCGCTCTGCCCCATGTGTTTTTCCGTAACGGTGTTACTTCCGAGTTGATGGCACACTCGCTGCGGGGTGAGAGAAAAGCTCGAATGTGATGAGCTCGGCGGCTGAGCTCGGAGATATCGTTCGTTGGGGCCGAAAGACAGCAAGTCGGGATAGCCAGCTTCTTCGCTCTTTGGTATCTCTCCTGAGTTCCGTCTCCTGAAAAAGAACACGGCAGAGCGATGAGAGCCAGGCCAGCTATACCCCTAGTACACCCCTTGCAATCGCTCCTACAGGCGTGCTTGATCTTGATGACGAAGAGCCCCCGATCCCGAGTCTAGCCCCGGACTGCTATCACTCGCCGTCACATCCACTGTAATGATGAGCCACTGCAGCGGATCACTTCCAGACTGTACACCCGTAAACGTGATGGTTATCTCATGCGTCCCAGGATCCAGGTCTGGAGTCGTGAAGATGAAAGCATCGTAGTAAGCAGTGTAAACGCTGCTATTAGTCGGTGATGGCTTGCTTCCAGGGATTCCAAAGATGGTCTCCCGTGAGCCGTCAATCTGGTAGATAGCGCTGCTGGCTTGACGCCGTGTTAATGAACCGGTTGTGAAACCGTATAGCGAGGTGCTTGTTCCCAAGAGCAAGAGTCATTCAGAACCAAGGACGAGATGAACCGAGACAATAAAGCATACCGTTGAAAGTAAACGACAAACTAGCACCCAATGTGTCCGTGCTACTCACAACCGGACTCGACCCAGGACGTTCTTGTCAACCCTTCGAGGCATTATCATATCTAATGCTTGGATCTGACGCATCGACCTTCAGCACCTCTCCAGCAAGGTTTGCACCCTGCGTGGGCACGTACTCAAGCTCGTCGGGCCAAAACATTTGTGTCTCTGGGTCAGTGGTGTTCACTTGACCGTAAGCACATGGGGACCGGGTGACAATGCGCTCTGCTCGCAAAGCGGGTTATTGGTCCTCTGCTCAATTAAGCGCAGGTAATCAATCCGCACAATGTCGTACCTGTCAACCTGACACGCCCAACCAGGCAATTGGGTAAGATTGTCGTTGAGGGTAGTAGCATTTTGGCGCATGGTTTTACGGCTGTCTTTCGTTCCTTATACTTGGATATGTCAGTTTTAGCGCTTTTGCCATGGAAAGTAACGCACCTTCGAGAGAGAAGGAGAAAGTAGCACCATTCTGGCTCGTTCCATGCATGGTGTGGCGGCACGCTGGTCCAGAGGTAGCTGATTTGTCGCAACCTCCCGTAACCAATTCTTGAATTAATATCGTCAGTGACTGCGCGTTGCGGGTAGAGGCGGTCTGACGGGTAGGCCATCAAAGTACCGGTCGAGAGAGAAGGAACAAAGGGGAGAATTGAAATGGCCAATTGATGTTCTTTTCTCCTTTTGGTACCGCTAGTCCGTGTCGTAGTGACCAGAAACCTAAACGCCGATGAATGTTCGAATAGTTTCCCCCATTCGAGGGGTCCTGAGAGCATGGCCCAGAAATTAGCCGGACAATTGAAACACCGGTGTGATGGGTACGGGCCTTTACGGGCATTGCGGGAGGCATTCTGTGATTAGCGAGCGCCGGACGAGCAAGAGCTAACGCTCACAATCCAATGGGCTAACCGCTACAAAGCCCCTGGCCTCCTGGCGTCACTTGACCAAGAGGAATCACAACCTATTGCGTCGGGCAGGACCTTTCAACCTCCCGAGCGCAATTTATACTATTTGTGTTTTTGATTATCACCAGAAGCTGCTTCCTGCGTGGTATTGATGAGAAGGGTATGCGAGAAGGCTGCAATCAAAGGTTGCAAGAGAGAAGGCCTTACCACTCCCCGAGGTACAACATGTTGAGATATCTAGCTTGATTGCTCCACCAGAGCTGTAACAGAAGAATATTGCGCTAGAGACAATACCTTCGGCCTCCTTCGTTTCTTGTTACTTCGTTATAGTTGGCTTGTAGGCTTGGATGAGGGTTTCACGGAGTCAAGAGATGTTGGAGTTCCAATGGGGACTCGGAAGAACAAATCATCTGGTTCAAGCCGATGCATCAGTGTCGAAAGAAAATTGACGGAGCAGTATATCAAGCGAGTCTGCGAGCTGCCTAGGGGAGACTAACGGAGTAGACAAATTACCACCCTGGTCAAATCCAACGCATTTTAATATTACTTGAAATTCCCCTGTGCAGTGTGTATTGGAGATTCGAGAATTTCGAATAGGCAACACGCCGATACGTGTGCATCTCCTAGTTATCAGAAATGCTGAAACTGGCGCTAGGAGGTATAAACTTGCCAAAGGGCTCTTCCAAAATTTGTCGTAAGGACCCCTGGGAGGGCCAGCAATGACATGACAAAGAGTTTGTTTGAGTGGTCGCGGAGAAAGAGAACAGGCGCTCACGTGGCAGTGCATTACTCTTTTTCCGCCATATCCCCAGTCTTCTCCTCAGTACTTCACAGCTGCGAGTATGTCTCTGATGCCTACGCCTATCGATCGCGCTCAGAAATCTACTACTACCGAAACTGAAAACAAGTCCTCAGTGGCGAACAAGACCGAGGTCATTGATTTGACTGAACTTTCCTCGGACTCAAGTGACGACGAAGATGCGGAGGATGAAGAGGAGTCAGACTCGGATGATGATATAGTATTGGATGAGAGGTCTCGCGAACAACTACGAGCTGCACTGAACACGGTTTCGGAGGAGCGTCTACGTGCAATTCTTATGGCGCTATGCGAGCAAATACCCTCGGTAGAGCTGGCAATGACCAAGGAGTTTGTGGTATCAGTCAGTAGGAAGCGTAAAACGACGGATGATGGAGATGACGATGAGCCGGAGGAGCTAGCTCCTCGGTACGAGCTCTGCAGGAATTGCAGAGAGGAATATGACTTTACGACGGAACGTGAAGGGGTGTGTTCGTTTCATCCAGGTTTGTGTCCTATATCGGTCTCTAATCATTCCTTTTCTTTGACTAACTCGACGCCGCAGGTGTTTTGAATTGCGATTATGACAACTTTGTAGACTGGGATGAGGACTGCCACGGCCCTATGGACACGGAAGAGAATAGGAAGGAGTTTCCTGAGAATTTCAAGTGGTCGTGCTGCAACGAAGACGGTGTTAGCCAAGGTTGTGTTCAGACAGCGCATGAGCCGATTGTACCTCGCAAAAAACGAAAAACCAGGGAGTAGCCGCTTTGTAATGTCAGTAGTCAATTGTATGACCACCGTGTTCACTCCTAGACTAACTCATCTTCAGAGAATCCGTCTATCCCTTTCCTTCACCTTATCCTTATTCCTCAGTATACCCATTCTCGTGCGTGCTACATACCCATGCCACTACCCTTTGACCACTACTTGCCACCTTCTCTCTTTCACTTGTTTTGGCATGCCAGATACGATCTCCCTTTGCTCTCCTTTGTCTTTTTATTTCTTACATACAATGCTGGTCAGTATTAGCACTTCAGGACACTTACCTCTCTACTGTACGTACCTACCATTGCACTACACCGCCGCCTTTATTCATCACTATCCGACAGCGTCGAACGTGATGTCGCGTCGCGTACCTGCTTGGCTTCAAACTATGCGAAATGCGAAATGCAAAATCAATCCTATTCTGACGCGCGGAATTTGTTTAAGATAGTCTAGCAGAGTTTCACAAAGCATTGTCGCTGATGCTCCTGCCACCTATCTCCGTGTAGTCATTGTGAAGCTGATAACTGGTAGTACAATCGTTGGTCAAGTCGTCGTTAGGGAACTCGGGCAGCTTCTGGACTGGACATTGTCAAGGTGCACGGCGGGGAGAATTCGTATATGGGTAAGTAATTTCTTGTTACCATCAAGAGATCTGCACCCTTACTTCTCAACTTACAAGGTCAACTCGAAAAGGGTCATTTGAGTTCAGTTCCCGGACTCCAGGGAGCGCGGCTTCAGATATACATCATTCTGTGGTTTCGCATGGCCGACATCTGCATTTCTTCCACCCTTTACCGAAAGTGATGTCCTCGTTTTTTCCTAACGGCCTACAAAGGCATATTAGAGAGCAGTGGACACTAAGGTTGGCTGGGCTCAGTGGAGAACACACTAGAGTATCCATGGGCTTTCCAAGTCCGGATGCAAGCTTTGGGCCGCTTACATATTCAACGCGTTGTCGGACAGCTAGTGGGATGGATCACCTTTCTATTTGCGCGCTGATGTATCTGTCTCGATTCTGAATGGTAACATGACCACACGCAACGTCTTCAGAGCTTAAAGTTCTCCACACTGACCTGAGTAGTGTGTCAGGCTACAGGTTCCTTGTGACTCGTACAGGTATCAAAAGAGGTGACATCGATTGTGCAATACGTCGGAAATGACTCGTGAACAGATAGATTACCTATACAGACTGTCGATGCTAATAGTAAAGTCCGAAGCAGAGTCCAATACAAAACTAATATTCCAATAGTTCAAAGTCCTCATGAGTAGGAATGATTAAGTACAGTTAAAGTAATTTCCGGGAATGACAGCTGGGCAGCCCGAAGTATCTGGATTGAAAGGGGGTCAGGGCATGAGTATACCGGAGGCAGAAGAATCGTACCCATCCAAACAGGGCAATCATCAGGGTTATCGCAGCACTTAATGCATGCCCTAGGGCCAGCAGGCTCGACGAGCTCGACGTATGAGTTGTATCTGCGATACGATGAAGGGGTGTCAGTGGGTATGTCATACGTATCATGCGACGACGTACCCAAGGCAGACGCTGTCTCGAGGGTTTCCCCTTCCACCGTCCCCTCCATTACTGTCGTACTGACCCCCACCATCGGCTTTTCGATCTTTCGATTGAGTACCTGTTTTAAAAAAATAGCTAATCCACGCACATGGGTTCAAGCGATCTACAAGTTCAGGTCGAATACATCCGGTCACTGCAATTGGATAAACGGTGAATCGACGTTCAGAACGCCCAAACCAAACAATGTTTGGCGTCACTTACACTGAGCATATCTCGCCCCGCGTGAGCTAATCCCTGATTTGAACTCAACGTTCCTCCAGAATCCATTCGGAATCGTTCCTTGCGAGTTATCGTACTTCCCAGCTTCCGAGCAGTAGGTCGTCATTCCTCCAGGATACTCGCTGGCGCCAATGTCGGTGTGCGGGTCTTTCGGCATGATCATACTAGACACATAGTGAGCATTTGCACCCAGGCGAGCAAGTAAAACGCGACGATGTACCAGTATTTATTGGCATCGGTCACATAGACGATGTTGTTCGCAGCCTGTCTGGCCTCAAGAGTGTTGCCAAACCCAGAGGGTGTCGCGATAGCAGAGAGGACAGTGAAGACAGAGAGGGATACGAGGAGTTTGGATAGCATGATGGAAAAGGGAGCGAAAGGAAAAATGAGAAGGATGCTTCATCGACGACATTCCGAGGTATTTATATCCATTTTCCGGTGTTCCAGAATGGTTCCAGGTCAAAAAAAAAAAAAGTCGTCCCGGCGGAGGCTAAAAGTGAATTTGTCTCGAGCGTTCCGCGTCGGGCAACTTTGCCCATTTTTCCTGTGCCACCAGCGTCATTAGATGACCGCTCATCCTTACTGAGGGCAAGTCCTGATTCAATGCCTGGATTAGATCCGATTAGTGTACATGTAATATGATAATGGGGTCAGAGAGAGGGGCCTACATAGATGGTGGAAGCAAGAAAGATCCGAAAACAGAACGGATACATAACAGTCAGGGTGAACACAGATGAACACTCTGGCGCACTTCCAACTTCGTCTCTTTGGGCCTATGGGGCTTGACTTCATTAATATTTCGACCCTATCATGGAGTAAGGCACCAGGCGGTACTACAGGAGATGAGTGTCAGTAGGACTTTAGGTGGAACGTAAAGAGATACATTGGTCTTTAGATGGATCTATGAGATACAAGTTGGAATGAGATCATGAAGTGTTACATGTCCGTTCTGACCCAGGCGAACAAAAGGATACTTGTGGAACATCAGTGTGTCGATGTCGTACTCAGGAGCGAGTACATGGCGTAACGCCGACCATCAGTTCAACCTCGACCAACACTTCTCCCTCCTCTGCCCCATCTCCATCAACTCGCTCGCGTTCCCTAACCCCCCCGACCCAAATACCGCCAAACTGTCTATGCACACCCAACACATCGCTCCTCCGATACCCTTCTTCAGCCAGAATCAGATCAAAACCCTCCTTCACCCGCTGTTGTTTTGCCTGCAAAACATTCTCTTTATTCTGCGGCGTTTGAAAGAGTAGGCTGATCTCCGTTGGTGACATTGGCATACGAAAGTAAGTGTGTAGTTGGGATAAAACATCGCCTATTGTTGGAATTGGAGAGGGCTCGAGTTTGAGCGGCCCCCAGATGTCCATCCAATATGCTAGATTGGGATGTGATGATGATGTGATTTCTAGCCTAACGATCTTGATACGAAGACTCGGGTGCATAGAGAGGATGGGCTCGGACAATGGGACTCGAGTGTAGGCATCCGAGGTAAGTCGACAGCGAAAAACTGGATGTATAAGGTCCCAGTGCAATGAACAGGCACCTAGACCCAGGGAGATTATCGCAGAGTGAATGGAGAGATATGATGGCTGGAGGTGCACTACCGGTGGTTGTACAGGAGCACCATAAGGTGCTGGTGCTGGGCCAGTATATGGAAGCTGTACAGGAGCAGGCGCGTATGGGGTGGAGTAGGATGGAAGTGGTGCGGGAGGTGGTGCGTAAGGTGTAGAGTTGGCTGGAAGCTGTCTAGGCGGCGCAAACGGAGTAGAATATGAAGGGAGTTGTGGTTGTGGAGGTGCGTATGGCGTGTAAGTCGATGGGCGTAAAGGTGTGTATGAAGCGTATGGTGTGTTATGTATGGTCGTCGGCTGGAATGGCGCTTGTGGGGGTAATGGTGTAGCCATGTTGTAAGGTGTCTGACCGTATGGTGCATTCAAATATGGCATGTTTGCATAGGGAGTATAAGGAGTATAAGGTGCCATGTATGGGGTCATCATGGGCATTGGTGGATAGGGCATCGGATAAGCCCAGCCCTGCGCTTCTCCGACGAGTGGCATGGTTCGACTGCCCGGCGTGTGGGGCTGACTGGCGGGCTGTGGAGGCGTTGGTTCTGGAGAAAGAGGTGGAACAAACACATCTGAGCCTGTCGACGATGGCGCAGGACTTCTACTAGCCCCAATCTCTGGACCAAGAAGGAACGAAGAAAATCCTCTACTAGGAGATGGACGTGCCGTTGGTGGACTAGAAGCAGCACTTGTACTGGTAGCCGTCGATGTATCGGAGGCAGAAGGAGAGGGCTGCATTGTTACTACCCCAGGCACTACTGGCCAGCCTTTCAGAGAATACAAGTCAGCTTGAGATTTTCATGTCGGAAAAACTGCGCACCATGAAGAAAAGACGTTGCCATCACTTCAACAGAAATTTTCTGATCAAGGTTATGGCTCAGATGTCACCGGTGATAGACAAAGTGATAGTCTTCACCCATGAAAACGATCGTGACAGTAGCCGGAGGCAGAGGGACCGAAAACATGAGACTGCCTTGAGGCTTTCGGTGCACGGACCATGTGCACCGCCACTTTGATTGAGTTCTGCGTGAGCTTTTGGATCAAATGTCTGTTCGATGTACGCTTCTTCTACGCCTTCCAGTCAAGCTCTGTGAGATTACATATCAAAGCAGGTGATTTCAAGCGAAGTTGAAGGAGTCATGGTCGGTGACAAACTATGCATCCCTTCCGGCTGTGCGGCGTTAACTTGCGATACTAACCTGCCAGTCATAATTCAATCAGGATGACTCACCGCTGTGCAATGTGCATACTTCAGCCCTAATGTCTGTGGATGTGACGACTTCAGTTTTTTTCGGCATTCCGTGCGGGATATTCGAGCTCAGTGTGGGTGCGACCGCGAAGGCGAGGCTGGGAAACTCATACGCGTTGAACGTTGAACTTCGAAGTGTTCCTCCGACTGAAGATGAACAACTGTTCATCTTTGATCAGTCGAGTTCTCCGATTCTCTATCACACTCACCCTGGTGTTATCGTTTACGCACATGTTGACTATCGCGATAACATATCCCAATTACACACGAGATGTCGTTACCGCCTTCAATAACCAGGGAACAATCTATATACTTCCTTCAGGTAAACTCCTGTTAAAGAGTCTTGTACACATCTAATTGTTTTTGCGTACTCGATCGGCAACGATTGTCGATGGGATGCTCTGCAATAGAATATGATTATCCAATACCTCTTCCTCCAGACGAGCTGGCAAGAACATCCCTGATCCCCGAAACCTGTGTACTATATCATATGTCGGGACGAACCCGTGGTGACTTGACCTGCAACAGACACGGGGATAGAACACGACAAGCTAAAATCAGTTTCCACCACCATAACGTCTTAGTGCAGTGTCACTCATTTGCATCTGGAGTGAGTACCTACCTTTCCGTATTTGTTAATTACGGCTCGCAAAGACGACTTGAGAGCTGAAAAAGTTGCGCTAGTGTCGTAGAAAGGGTAATATGAAAATCCCATAACGTCAAGGTCGCTGGTGTAGAACTAGCTCGGGATGAAAATCTGATCGTGGAGTGATGATATAGCAGATCCTTTCCAACCGTCTGCGAGATGTGCTATGATTTTTACAGAAGAGGAGGCGGACCTTGCCCCCATCGGCTGTGGAATGGAAGAGCTGGGATGGAGTGGAGTACCCATTCATTGAGATTCTTCCGGTTGGCGGAGCCGCTCGGGTGGATAACGCAGGGTTGGGCTCCAGTTGCGCTGTGAGCTGTACACAAATGCTTTCGGGCTGCAACAAATGCTGACTTGTACGTAGGATACCCTGCTGGTCGACAAGTATAGAAATGCGAGAGACAGAATAAGTATGTTCTCTTCTGCAATGTAATTGTAATCATGCGCCGACACGAATCATTCCAATTTACGTCAATGAAGGTACCTGAATAGTAAGGCATACCAAACTGGCGGACCTATGAAGTTGCTTGCAAGTTTCTTGGAAACACGTCGTAGTAGCCTTCGCCTTCGACAAGGGCAGGAAGAGGAAAAACACTTGTGAATATGGTGTTGGCGGATACTGAAGTAACACCACTCCCCTGAGTCCCGCACCAGTCAGCATGCAAATAAAGCAATGGCAAGAGCATGAACCTACGAATCTGTCTTCGACGTGAGTCTTCTGCCAAGGTAAAGCCCTATTCAGGTTGAGGAGGCTTCACATCAGCCGATAAGCCAACCACAACAGAGGTCGGCATCTCCATTAAACTCGACTTGAGTGAACTAGGCCTGAAATCACCTTGAGTTAGTCACAGGCGCCAGGACAACCGGTCACTAAAGGACATACGAGGTTGGATGCCTATCATCGTCACTGAGTAAAGAAACTATTATGCTTGGTCTTGAAGCCGATAGACGTACGGCGAAAACAGGTGGTGGTATTATCACGTACGAATTTCGCGGGAAGATCAAACCGTTCAACCCCGGCTTGCTCAAAACGTTCACTGTTTGTACTGGATAGTCAAAAGACTATCTCCAACGAAGTTCGTGGACTGCTACGGCAGCAGAACGCAAGTATCGTATGCAAAATAGGGAGTTGGCAACGTTTCCAGAGACTTTGTCAGTATTGATGTGGCTTGAATACTCGTCGGAAGCCATCAGGAAGGATGATTAGGCCAGGATGCAGTTCCTAGCACCATGGTGTATGAGGGGCACAGAGAACTCGATTTCCAGAAAGGTACAAAGATGAAATGGTTATACAGAAGTGATGAGTTCCTAGAGAAAATGCTTGGGTATGCCTGATACCAGAAACAAACTAGCGTTTGTGTCAAAGAGAAATAAAGACTTACGTCGTCGAACTGCATACCCGACAATATGGGAGCGGTGTAAATGTTGCGGGCGTTTAGGGAAGAATCGGGCAAAATTGGATTCCCACGGCTCAACTCATTCACCCTCCCAACTCCCGGCCTTTTCTTTCACTATAATGGCCTCTAGAATCGCTATCAACTCTCTGCGAGCTGCGGGTGCGCCTCTTCTCGATACATCTGCTGCATTTACTGATTTTTCCTGCTTAGCTCGGCCCAGGGTGGCTGCCACTGTCCCTCGCGCGGTTGCATGGTGCGTGTCCTGAAATTTCTGTACAATGTTCGTGCTTTGAAGTAAAAAATTCTTTTCATTTGCCTAGCCGTTCAATGGCATCATCTTCGAACCCACCTCCGGAACAACGTGCTCAAGAAATCGTCGATAAACTCCCTTCTTCCCCCAACCTCATCACCAAGACCGGAACTGCTCTCCTTGGTACCGGTCTTGCTGCTGCTGCAATCTCCCAGGAACTGTATGTCATGAACGAGGAGACTGTTTTGCTTGTCGGTTCCATCATCTTCTTTACATATGTCGCCAAAGTACGTCCTTTGCAGGATACACGTTTCGGAGGCAATAACTCACGCGCCCGACTAGATTATCCGGGAGCCTTACAGCAACTGGGCACAATCTCAGATTGACAAGATTAAGGGTGTTTTGGACCGTGCCCGTGCAGAGCACACTCAGGCTGTCAAGGATCGCATCGACTCTGTTGGACAGTTAAAAGATGTTGTCTCACTCACTCAGGGTCTCTACGCTCTTTCCAAGGCTCGTACACATCAATCCATTTTCTTACATTATGCTCACGTATATCACCTATGCAGGAGACCGCTCAACTGGAAGCCGAAGCCTTTGTTCAGAAGCAAAAAGTCGCACTCGCCTCTGAACTCAAGGCTGTTCTTGACAGCTGGGTCCGTTTCGAGCAGCAACAGAAGGAGAGCGAGCAGGCTGCACTCACCAAGACCGTCATCGACAAGGTTCTTGCTAGCTTGCAGGATGAGAAGACACAGAAGGATGTTCTGTTGGCGGCAGTTGCGGAGGTTGAACGTGAGCCGTTTCACCCATTCACAACGTTTTGCATGCTAAAATTGTCGACAGAAATGGTGAAGAACAAAGCTATCTAGATAATGACGGTTGCCGGTGTCTAATAGATCCTTAATTTTATCGATCTTCTGTCTATCCGTCTGAAGGCGATGATTTCGTACATCTGCCTCGAATGCAAACTATGTTTGTGAAATTATGCGCAGCGAGTTACCCTGCGATAGCGGTTGAGTCGCCAGCAAAGAAAATGATGAGTTGTGTGCAAGTGGAACCGTGTGCTTTGGCCGCGGTTATGCCCCGCAAGGAGGGGCTTACAGGGTGTCCCTAGGTAAAAGTGACTGTCCTGGGGACTGCTAGGTTTCCGGGACTTTGACTCGACGTAGTCTCATTAGCATCCTTTTCAAGTATACATATTGCTTATTTTGAAGTACCCGGTCCACCAAAAGTTGTACTTTGCTCAGAATATGGGGCAATCTGACATGAGCGCTTGTGGACGAAGATCCGCTTTCCTTGCCCTACCACCACCTTCTACGCACACCGCTCGCCTGTGCTATGCCTACATCCCTACTCTAATTCATACAGACTATACCCTTTCACTCGGAAAGGCTACCCTTGGTCGCCTATGGGCCTCATTATCTCGCGTGTCTTCCTCGCCATTTGGAGCTTCGCATCCTCGTCCTTCAACCAGTCGAATCGACCTCAGAATGAAACACCGCGATCGGGGGAAACTGATCATATAGAAGTGGTGGTAGGCCATCACGACGGGGCATCACTGTCGAGATTTCCAAGTGACGCCAGTAGTATGTGTCAGTCTTTGAATCATTTACCTTGAAACGAACTTTATCATGCGCAGGTACCTGGCATGCCGACAAGGATCATTTTCTTCGCAATTCTGAAATGCGTCGGACACGATCGCAAACGCGAAATCAGAAGGGGAGGAAATATACACGGAACGGTGCGCAGTGTGCCATCTCGCCGCCTACAATATGCGTCCAAGACTGGAGTTCCGTACCATTCAAGATGTCCGAGATGTATGGCTCGCCTTCCCGTCGTAGGAAAGCTCCACTAAGTTCTGCAACTTCACACCTCGAAAAATCTCCTCCACTGGCCGCAGCTATGCTTCATCCAAACGCTACCTCCCAGGACCGTCGTCAAACTCAGCGCCACTATCGTTCTCAAGTTCCTCGGGTAGATGCAGATCCACGCATCGACCATCGTGAAGTTGTACGAAACGCCGATGCCGAAATCCAAGCAAAATCGGCGACGCAGCATGCTACTCGCTCGCCAGACCGTTTTCATTCCACCTCTAAGCCTAAGTCAAACAACTCAAATGCCAACCTCGGCCGCAGCCCTGTAAATCTGCCTGCTGAACCTCAACCGAGTCACCAGAGCACTGTGATCGAAGGAAAGCCTAATGTAGATCCAAATCCTCAGATACCTCTTCATATCTCGCATTCTGATCCGATGCCTTCTTCGTTGCTTTCTCATCCACCTCGACCCACTTCTATCTGTTTCGCCTTGACCACGTCACCTTATATCCCAAATGCCCTTTCAGCCATCTCTGGTTCTCTCTTCGATCCGCCCATATCCTCATGCGTCCTCGGGCCAACCAACTCTGTCCCATTGCCCTTATTCACCAACGTCAGCAACCAACCGGATAAAAGCAATCGAAATGCCGCTCTATGGATGTTGGATTTCGAGTGCCTGCCCACGGCCGATCATTTTGACCTCACCGATGAATTTCCTCCTCATACATCGACGCCGTATCGCTTCAGCATGCAATATTCGGATATTTTTGATTTCGATATGTATGGCAGCTACATGGGCTCGTGCGATGATCTCGCTGCTGTAGTCTCTTATGCGCCTTCAGAAGTGGGTATTAGCCTTGGTATGGCGTTGTTGCCCGAGAGTGGGAGTACGAACGTTGAGTCTGGAGAGAGTACATCATTTGGGGACCAAAGAGAGTCTGTGTCGAAAAGGAATGCGAGGTTGTTCGGAAACACGACTACGAATACGGAATCGCCATCGCCTTCGTGTGTCGAGGGAAAAGATGTGTATCGGAACGCCGCGTACTCGAGGCCGGTTGGTGCAAAGAAGACAGGACTAACTACACTGGGTCAAGGGTCGCCCGAGAATGATTCGATCCCCAAAGCCGTCCTACGGAGTGCTGTAAGGAGGAAGCCGGAGAAGGTGCTCGCTGCTGCTACTTCGAGCGGGAGTATGGGTTCGGTTAAGGAGGCAGCTTCGCAGGACTCGATCAACGTCGGTATAGGGTCGCAAGATTCGACTCAGTTGGACGGTTTCAACAGCTCAGTTGACAGTACGATTGCGGATAGGTTGCAGAATGCATGCCGGGATATGAACGAGTGGCATTGGACTGAGGAAGAGCTTTTGAAGGTGCTGAAGCCTGGGCGATTGTAGTTCATGACTAGTGTATACGCTCTATCTACCTTTTTGACCTGTGCAGTATCATTATGTGTTGTATCATCGTTACTTGATTTTTCGGTCTTCGATGTTCTCGATGAATGCTGTCTCAGTCTCGGAGTTTCGGCATTCTCGCCGGAGCAAACGCTGGGCGCTCTTCATCTTGTCCCTCAATTAAGAGGTTGTCAGCAAACTTAGTATCCGACGCTGGAAGTAGCAACCCCATCTGAGGTGAGGACAGTACTAATCAGCGAGTCAGGCTTGCAAGTTTTCTGACACCTCTTGTGCTCAAAATCACTTGCAGTCTCCAAATATTGGGATGCAAAGAGGAACTGGCTTGCTACTGATTCATGGTTTCTCATAGCGACTGCAAGAACGTATCAGATTCGTGGGCAGAAGGCTTTCAATGTGCGTCCTTGTCACTTTTTCAACGATCAATAATGTTTATAGTCTGACTGTAGGCTTGCTGTAGACAGCTCTTGCGTCAAGTCGACTGAGAGTTCTAGTACGGCCACCCCTGTTTATCATGGCCAGCGGTCCTGCTCATAGTTCCCGTCTCATATTCTCCTGTCGTAGTGCAGAGATAAAATGGCTTTTTCGTATCCACCCCTTCCTCTTTCTCAAGCACATATAATTCGGCATGGTTAATTCCACCCCCTTAGGATCGCTCTCCGCGAGTAATCTTCAACAGCCTCCTGTCCCTATAACGTCATGGATCCATCGCACAAAGTCGCCTTCAGCCTCCGGTGGTTGTCCCTGTGCATTCCCTACATACCTATCCAGTCCCGGAGCACCTAATGTCTACCTCATGCCACACTGCACTGCTCCGTGTATGACCACTCTGCCCAGGTATCAGCCACAGAAACATTCAAGAAGTGAAACCTTCGGAACTGTGGTCTCAGAAGCCCCCAACCGCAGGCACAGAGCTATAAGTGCCACATCACTTGAACGCGCTCCTGAACATTACTCCCCAGGCACGTCTATCGCCCGCTTACCATAATAATAGTACCATCTTATTCATCCGTACTTATCCCCAGGTTCACCGCAAGCCTAGGGAAGATCTTTAGCCCTATCGACACATCCTAAGTCCCACAAGCCTCCAAAAAGGTAGATCAACGATGTCTTTGGAACGAAGACAGTCTTCTTCGAACTCCTACGCCTCCTTCTTCGATTCTCCTATCTGGTTGTCCCCGACACCACCACCTTTGTCGTTGTCAGAGTTCGCCTCTATCGATACCTCTGCCTCCACCTCCGCTGGTGCTACAGCACCCAGACCTCAATACAACCACCTTCGCTCCTCATCCAGTACTTTCTTCCACCGACCTCGAATTGGTAGTGGTGTCATCAGCACCGCAGGTGAAAAGGGGCTTGCCGTTTTGACTCGAAGGCGAAGCCTCAATCTTCCACGAAACAACAGCTTCCGATTTGGAAGGGACAAATCGCCTGCACCATCTGCCATGGTGGAAGCTTTGCGGTCACGACTTTCGCTGGTGTCGACTAGCGACAATCAAGCTCCGGCAAAAGCCACACAGGAAGGCACGAAGGTGACACCACCCCCAATGCTGCAGACTACGGCACCCCGAGCTGTTCCTGTGAAACCATCCACTGAAGTGGAGGATCGGAAAGTTGTCCAAGATTTGATGGATAACTGGGGAGGTTTCGGCGACTTTGCTTTGGGTATGCCAGCTTTCCAGACCGAATCTCTCGATTCCGGTAATGTACTAGCTGGGCTGGAAGTTGCTATGAAGCAGGTGCAGGAACTAGAAAAGGTTGAGGAAGAGAACGAGACCGAGCCGGATGGTGGTAGTCTGAGAGCATCCAAACCTGAAAAGCGGGTCTCTATGTTCCATGACGTTGCGCAATATATTGATGGGGAGTTGAGGAGGATAACGGTCAATAATACAATGCCTGTCCTCAACTCTGGTTCATCGTCGAGGTCCTCCGATACCCGTTTATCAAGGGCATCAGCTTCGTCGTATTCGCATACTTCGTGCGAGGAGTCTGTGACTTCCGAAGGTCAGGAGGTGCCCTCGCCTTCAGTGCCGTCCAAAACACCTCTGGTTGCTGCTACTACCATAGCCACCTCTCCGAGCACGATAGTTGCTGTTGCTACTGCTGTCAATGCTTCTTCGCCCGTAGCTTCACCTCCCGCTACTATTACTCCTTCGGCGATTTCTCCCAAGCCTGCCCCGGCACCGACATCCAATTCTACCTTTGACATCAAAAGCTTGTCGACGAAGAAATCGAAGCGGCCAAACACCGTCGGCGGGTACGAACATTCTCACAAGAGAAGGTTCAGCGTAGATCCTATGAGGCGTGTGAGTTTCACGGAGTTGAACTTGCGGGATGTCTTGGAGTCGAAGGCAGAAGGATCGAAAACGCCGGTGCCTGTCGAGTCTTTGGGTAACCCGAAACTAAAAGCGTTCTTTTCCAAGATCCAGGCATATACGATGGTTTGGAGGGGGAAGAAGGCAAAAGCTAGGAAGGTTTAGTGCATTGTATATTATGCTTCAACTTCTATGTTTCTGTTCAGTCTTCAGTGTATATATTTCACATTGTATAGCATGATCTTATGGTACTGACGGGTGCCCCTTCCTTTCTTCGTGGTCTTCTGCTTAAAGCCCTCTTTTAATCCTCTTTTCGGAGGATCTCATGAGTAGAAATTGATTGAAGGTTGATATGAGGAAACGTGCGCGGTCGACAATATTTTGACGTAGATAATCGATTGGCGCAAGATTTTGGGATGGTTTCAGCAACAGTCGCCGTGATCTTAGAAAATTTGAACGCCTATGGTCTTTGACTTTCAGAATCGCCTGCGTTGTACTAATTACTCGATTCCTTCATATATTTCTATCGCTTTTGTTGAGACGATTATTGATATCTCGATTTGCCGATTCAAATGGCATGTCTGATAGTATAGGCCGCCGGTTTGGTGGTGATGGCGTCGGGCGAAGAGATGGTCTTTCTCTGGATAGAAGCACCGAGGTGGTATTCGAAGGCACTCCTTTTCGTACAGCTGCTAAAACGTCGTCAGGCCCCATTCTTTGAACGATACCGTTATCGGGAAAGCGTGTGGAAGCGCTCTAAATGTGCCTTCAAGGAAAGTGGTGGGCATCCTGTGGATGGCAGGTCGGCCATCACCTTTACGAGTTTCTCCCATTGAAACTATAGTTTGTGCAGGTAAGGTTTTGCAGCTGGAATGCGAGGATGTCTCCAATTGTCCATATGTTCATAATAGGAGATGCGTCGAATCTAGGGAAGGAAGACATGTGAACTAGACCGGTCCTGTGCCTCACGAATCTCTCATGGACAGTCAACCTAGTCAACGCTTACGGGTACATGAGAACAAAAGCACCACCCTGGAACACTTTGATAAAAGAGCGAGGCCATTCAGTTTATGTAAACCGAAAAGCATGTTCTTCACACCCAACACAATGGAACAGGATATGCATTCCGTTCATCCAGGCAGGGATAGAAGGTGAGGTGCAGACTTTTCGCAAACCCCCTTTATTGCTGAGCTCCATGCACAATCTTCTAGAAATACGTGATACCCTGTCACTTGATGCCCTGGTGGCCGCCTTCTCCTTCGTGAAATCAGCTGTCTTGGTTGCTTATAATATCGCATAACTCACATCCGCTTGGGAAAAGATGATCCTCAATTCTGGGATCTTGTCAGCCCTTGCCGCCATCTTCGTAAGAATACCTCGCTCACTGCCAGCATGTCGTATCTTGCCTACTGATGACGCATGGCCTTCAAGCGATGTATGGGATACCTTCAATCACACTATAGGTGGTCGTCTCATCAAGACAGTGCCTATCGGATCTCCATGTCACGATCCCACTTTCAACGAGGAACAATGCAACATGGTACGACAGAACTGGCGTCGACCAGAATTTCAGTGAGTCTTGAACTGTTATACTTCTGTTCATGATATTGATCATATCAGTCAACCGAATCCATCTTCGATCATGGACCCCATCTTTCTCAATAAAAGTTGCGATCCTTTCGACCCAAGGGGAACCCCTTGCCGGGTCGGCGCCTACGTCCAGTATGCAGCGAATGTATCCAAACCGGAGCACGTGGTGAAGACCATCGAGTTTGCGAAGGAACATAACATTCGATTCGTCGTCAAGAATACTGGCCATGAGTCGGTACCTTCTCATGCTTGGATCTGAGCCGTGCTGATCCTCGTTCAAGCTACATGGGACGGTCGACAGGGACTGGTGCTGTATCCGTATGGATGCACCATCTAAACGACATAGCCTGGCTTCCCGATTTTAAATCAAGAGGATACATGGGCCCTGCATTCAAGGCATATGCTGGTGTGAGGGGTATAGATCTTGTGAGAGCAGCAGCGGAGAAGGGTTTTGCAATTGTGAGTGGGGAATGTCCTGTAAGTTCTACATCACCCTTTCTACTTAATTTTCTCCACTCAATGTATGTGCAGACGGTAGGCTTCGCCGGAGGGTATATACAGGGTGGCGGCCACAGTGCACTTAGTTCGTTCTATGGTCTCGCCGCCGATCAGTCTTTAGAATTCGAGGTCATCACAACTGAGGGTCGGTTCGTCACTGCATCTCCGACAGAGAATGAAGATCTGTATTGGGCCTTGAGCGGTGGAGTAATGTCCTCATCATGTTTTTCCCCTCACTGTGCTGAGCATCTTGTTTCGTAGGGTGGAGGTACATATGGGATTGTCTGGTCGGTCACCGTCAAGGCTCACGCAAGCCTCCCTGTAACACTCGCTTTCCTCGATTTCAATTCCACTGGTATCACGCCAGATGATTATTGGACTGCCATAAGGAATTACTCGGCTACCACCCCGGAATTTTCGGACTCCCGAATTTGGGGCTTCGTTAGTATCACCAATGCGTCCTTCGAGGTGAATCCCCTGTTTGCCGTGAACAAGACCTCCAGGGAGGTAGCAGCTCTCATCCAACCAATACAACAAACACTCAACAATCTGGGAATCAGCTTCAACCTATCGATCCAGACATTTGACAGCTACCTCGAAGCATATGATGCTATTCCGTCCTTTCCAAGCATTGAAGTCGCAAACATTTTGATAGGTAGCCGGTTTATGCCCGAGTCCATTTGGCAAGAAGAAAGTATATTCAACGAATATCTGGACGCTGTCAGGACGATTACTGATACTGGTACCATTGTGGGTGATATTGTGATGAAGCCATCCAAAGAGGTTGCGGGATTCCCTTCGAACGCTGTCCATCCAGCCTGGAGGGAGACAGTGCACTTGACTGAGCTCTTTTTGTAAGTGGCGATCCCGGTCATGTACTGAAAAACGCAGGGGGATCGAGAATGGTGAATCCCTCGAGCAATTAGCCCGGGGCCAACGAATGATAACAAACGATTTGGATCCGCTTCTGGTTGAGCTTGCACCCAATACTGGTGCTTATCTTAACGAGGTATGCAGTCCATGATTGTTGATTGTACCCTTGATTGATGAAGTATAGGCTGACCCAAATGAACCCAACTTCAAACACGCTTTTTATGGCACAAACTATGATCGTCTATTATCTATCAAGGATAAGTACGACCCGGAGCAGATACTTTACGGCTCCATTGCTGTGGGAGGTGATAGATGGGAGGAAGTGGAGAACGGCAGGCTTTGCAGAACCGACACGAGACTGGAGTAATTACGGATCCACTCGGAACTCCATGATTAGGAGAGCAGTGTATGTCCATTGTAACGAAATAAATTTGAGTGAGAGCTGTGTATGCTGAACAAAATGTCGAAACTCAAAGCACAATTCAATGGCATACAGCCACGTTTGGACCTGCCTTTGAACCACATTTCCAGCATGTGGACAGCAACGCCCGCCCAGCATGCCTCTTGTTCGGCATAAGACGTTTCATCGGTTCGATAAAGGCTTTTGAAGGAAGCTATCCCCGCATTACATGACCCGATTCATCACATTACAGGAGATATAAAGAGACTAGAATCTAATCTACCCATTTCCCAATCTAACACCTCACCGTCCTCCCACTAGCTCCACTTTCTACGACACCCACGACCCTCATTACGATTCCGGTCCATTGTGACCACGAACTGTTTACGACCTGCCACGAATATTGAATATTGAAGAATCTTCTATGGCTTCCAATGATTCACTACGGCGCAAGAGGCAAAGAGTTATGGGAGAGCTCCAGAGGAATAGTAACCCGGTACGTCACCAGCCTTCTCCCAAGCAAGAGACTTGGAACTAAGGTCTCGTGGAATGTTTAGGGTTCTACTATATTACCGGAGAAAGGGGGAAACTTTCCGGTGGAATTCCAGTCAAATGGTGACGTTGCATTGCAAAGAAGCACCGGTATGTCAGAGATCACATCATGATCTTCTCAACTGTGGCGTTTTGGAAGTGTCTAATGGGTACAAAGGCGAGAAACTGGTCGTAATGAACATGGCGAACACATCGAGCCCTCTTTCCACTCAACCAGAAGGTCGACAGAACGAGTCGTCGGATATAGGACCCTACATACAACCTGACAGTCGCGGCGATCAGGAGGGTGGCGCTTACGCATCATCGTATATGAGAGAAACATCCACAGAAGGTAGTCTCGGGAAACGCAATGATGACTCTGTTTCCAGAGCAACTTCAGATTCACCGGAGGTATGGATGTCGAGAACATCAACCCCATTTGTCCCTATGCATACTGACCTTATATTTAAACTCAGGCTTGGCGCATAACGCCTACTTCGACCCTGCCACCTCTCCAGAGCAGTGGCAGTTGGCGCAGAGACTGTTTCACAGAGTCCTGCGCTACTACGCCACTAGAAGAGCAACAATCAGTCCTCTGCGTTGATCGCACTTCACCATTCTCGGACATGAACAATGTGACGAAATTAACCAAGAAACCCTCCCACTCCTTAGCCAACCGTGCCTTCGCCGACCTCAGCAACCTTTCTCTCAATGTTTCCCTGCCTTCGACTCCCACGACCAAGTCGCCACCAACGCAGAAGTCATTGCGACGAAAGAAGCACCTTAGCGTGCTTCGCATGTCGGCACCTCTGCCAACTCATCCCAAGCCTTCTCCGATCCTTCCAGCAACTCCAGTATCAGCGCGACCACAGTCGCAGCCGTTCCTAAGCCAGTATCGCACCTCTCCAGAACCAGCCACCACACTATCTGTACCCATCACCAGCTTCCAGGCACATTCGCGGGTATATTCCCAACCCAACGTTGCTAGGCTCGGCCATCCCAGCCGACCATACTATAGCGCGATCCGCAAAGACGTCATGTCACCTCCTTCCCCAAACACGATGCCACCGCCATCCTCTTTTCCACTCATAGAGCTGAGTGACGCGATCCCGAATCCGATACATTCGGGCTTGGAAGATGATCTAGACTTTGCGCAAGGGTGTGCCAGTTTACCTCGGATGCGACACAGGTCTGCGCCTGCTTTCTCTCAGAGAGAGCGGTTGGAGTTGAGGTTGGCTTTGGAGAAAGACGAGCGAGTTTTGGAAGAGGATGGTGATTCGAGTTTGGATATGGGCAGGTTGTCGCCCAGGACATCAGATACGCTCAGGCGAAAGGTCGACAAACTGAGGAGAGGCATCAGGGATATATGGAGACGCAGGTCGTGAGCCAATTCATTCGCTCGAAATGGACCATTCAGATATACATTACATGAATACTTTACCACATACCCTGCACACTACTGCTCACTTGTTGTGTACATAATACCCAGATACGTCCGCCATACTGGCTATTCCATACATCAGTCATGCGCTTGTACTCGATGCCCCTATACTGCTACTTGGACTCAGTTTCGGGGAGGGAGAGGTATTCGGACTACTTACCTGGTCTGCGAATCCATGAATCGAGATAGTCTGCTCGACTTGAAGAAAGTTAATCCAAAGCTTGCGGGTGGAAGCCTCGACAAAGATAGTAGGCTTCTTTGGACTCGGAACGACTGGCACGAGGTTTCAGGGTGAGAACGTCTCGAAAATTCGGGGTGAGGTATGTCCGTTTGAAGGATTCAACATCTGGATGTGCAAAGTGCTTGAGCCTGTGACGCTTTCCATCAGATCTTCCGAAAGGCAGGTTAAAGAAAACATACAGTAAAACACCCCCTCTAGGCCGGCCAATTTCCCTGCCTGTCCTCAAATTCTTCTGAGTAAACTTGAAGACAGCATGACAAACTTGAAGGCAAGCCTCGTTGTCATGGGCAGCGACCCCGGTGATGTTCGCAGCAATGTCTGAAAGAATGACGTCTGCTTTCCTTCCCCCGAAGCCCGTTCGTTGGAGAACACCTTGTATCAGGTCCTCTGTGCGTGGATCCAGGAAGTTGGCCTTCAAGGATTCTACTCCCCGAATGGGTTTGACAGGGAGTAGGTCTACTGCAACAACGATTGCCCGCCCCTTTCCCGAGTAACCATGATCCTCAGCGAAATCGTCAATATTCAGAGGGTCATATGTTTCCATAATGTTTTCCTTTTGCACGACACGTCCCCATGTATCCTTCGTTTTCAAACTCCTCTGTTCCTTCTTCGGTTCGAAAGAAACTGTCGTCGAGGGTGTATCCCAACCCAACTTCCTGGCTGCTGCTTGAGACCATCCGCCGGGAGCAGCACCCAAATCGACGACGACCTTTACGTCGGGTTTTTCGAGAAAACTTCCATACTGCTCCGCAATCTCCAAAAGCTTGAAGGCAGAACGCGAGTAGTAGTCATTTTCAGCGCGCTGTTTGACCCAGGAATCGCGATTCTGGCGAGCTAACCATTCTTTGGAAGATCTCTGCGCCAATGCGACCGGAGATGCTCGAAATGACATGCAATATGGAGGAGAAGATGGGAGATTGCTGGAAACATATGTAAACAACACTCTTGAACTTCAGCTCTTTCTAAGACATATCCTCATTCTCCCCATCGTCGTGTTCAAACGTATTTATTTTCAGTGAATACCTGGAGTGTCGATGATATAGTCTTGTATAAAGACTATCAAACGTGCTTGGTACCTATGGAGCGGTCTGGTCAACTGCTCACATATTGTTCTAACTTCTTGTTCTTTCGGCAAGCACTGCAAGTAGGAGGCCTATTCGCTGGATCATCAAACACTACCCGTGATTGGTGGCCAATATTTTCGGGACAGTTTCAAGATGCAAACAAGAACATCCACTTTTGCTTCATAATTAGAGTCCCTTCTAGCGACTGGAGGATGCATTTGGGTTCAGATATGTCGCACTCGCGAGCTTCTTCCAAGCTTCTTCAAACGATCCACTGTTTTGGAGAGCAACTCTCTTGACCATTTCGTGCATAGACAGTTTCCAAGGGCGCACTTATTGAGGCGATGTCGAGAATAGACAACACACGGTCCGAGGCAGAAGCGAGCAAACGTGCGAAGGCCAAAGGCAAAAATCATGAATTCACCAAACGTCTTCGTAAGTCAGGTCCATTTCATGGCTTGCAAAGTTTGTGACGAAGTCNTGATGGGGTTATAGCCGAGGAAACTCTGCTCGCTTGATCTGTGAATAACCTGCGACTTGCCGTAGCGTGTAACTTACATTATTCTGAACTTGTGAACAGTAGACATGTGCATTACCGTACTCGCCAGAACACAGGGTCCACGCTATTCCGCTACCTTCTCCCAGATTACTGGAAAGATCTTTCATCTGGCTCGTGCGATATACATAAGTGTCTCTGAAGCTGTAAATAAACGGCAATATCATTCTGCTTACGTTCAGCCATCAATGCATCAAGTTTGACACCACAATGTCCCGCAAAGACAAGGAGCCGACTCGCGCCCAGCTGTCTTCAAGACTTGCATATCAGAGTCATGTTCCAGCTTTCCTACAGAAACTACAGAACAAGATGGCCGGAGGACCAGACGAAGAGGAGGAAGATGATGAGTGGGAGTACGATGGCTCAGGTCGACCACCTATCCCACGTCGGCCTCGACCTCCTATACCTGAAAGACCTGCAGATAACCCTGGAAGCGAGGACGAGGATGATGGAGACGAGAAGCCTCAGGTAGTGGTCTTGAAGGAAGGGAAACATCTCACTGAACGAGAAGTGGAGAACATTAGACGCAAAGGTTCATTCACTCTACTCATGTTTTGTGTAGATATCTCAAATTGTCATTTTGAAGAGAAAGGACTTCTCCCTCTTCCTGAGCCCTCCGGTAATGCTTCAGAAGAATCGAAACCCGAAAGTTCAAGCACGAAAAATGAGACCAAGAAACCGCCGAAGGAAAAGCTCAGTTTGTCCTTCTCTTCCGCGAAGGCTAGTTCGGGTAAGTCCTTCAAGAGGAAGGTATTAGGAGGAGATTCCGAAGACGAGAAGGATAAGGAGAAAGCAAAGAAACCAGCGAAGAAGAAATCGAAGAAGAAGAATACAAAAACACTGCTATCTTTTAGTGACGACGCCTGAAAACCCAATTCTGTGAGCTCGACTTTCATACGTCTGTAGACTGTGAATCTCAATTGATTCCAATCATAGAGATTGTGGGCACTCGAATTGAATATTGCCGTCGTTCCCTCGCTGCAAGAGAGTACCCGAGTTTTAGGCAAACGACTGTATCCATTCAGTGGGGGGCCGGCTAACGACGATGACCATGTATTAGAGTATCAGCGGAACGATGGCGGCACAAACGCGCGAATCGCGATTCATGATGAAGAATGCGCCTCGTACTACTACAACTGACGGGGTACATGATATACAGTATTCAATAGACCAGTGATACAAATACAGAACAGGGATTTATAGCATGAACAATCAATTTTTTCCGACAGTACCCAGAGGAGGTCGCCCAGCTGCAGCAAGATCCTTGTTGATCTGCTCGATGCAGTTCACGAACTGGCCTTTCAGATCGTCCCACATCTTCGGTTCGTGCACTAGAAGGTGATGAGTGGGCGAATGATTACAAGAGAGCTGCAAACGTACTGTGGAGCTTCCCAGAGCGTTTCATGGCGTAGTCGGTTATAGTGAACATCATACTGGATTCGAACATGAATGCTGGAGGTGGAAATAAGTTGCCTTGATGGGACTGATTGGATGAGTAACGTTCTCACCGATAGTTCCCTCATGTATTCGCATTGGCGCGAGTTCAGTTTCGGTAGCTTTCTTGAATTCTTCATAGGAGACTGCATATGGGAAGGTGTCATCTGATTGATGTTCGGTGGTAGGAGAAAGCAGCTAACCTCCGTGAGGACAGAATCCAGTTTCATAACTAGCACCTCCAGGTTCGAAACCATCACTTCTGCCACCATATACTCCGTAGATCAATCCCATGAATTCAGTGGCTTGATTACGATGATAGTACTGGAAAATATATTGTGGCGCACTATCGGCGGACCAACGTATAAGGATACTCACAGGAGGGCGGAAAGTATGGTTGGCGACATCCCATCTTGGACTGAAGATCAGGAAGTCAGCGAGAGGAACAGTTGGGTTCTTGGACTTTGCTGTGAGAACGCAGAAGATAGAGGGGTCGATGTGATCCTTGGAGATGCTGCCAATGTTGACAAACTTCTCCATGGCGTACTTGTACGGGACGTAACTGAAGGAGATGTCGGTGAGATCGGACTGTACGCAGATTCGGCTAGTGTGCTCACTTTCCGTGCCATGCTACTACGTCAAAAGGAGTGTGTTCTTGAGCACATTCGTGTAATTCGCCGCAAACCCTGGTAGACGTCGCTGTCAGTTCTGCGTTACAATTGACGAATTGTTCCTCAGAATCCTAACTTGTATACAACTAGAAGATCAGAGATCAGTTGCTTCTGCAAGCTCCGTTGATAAAAGCAAAACATACTCCTCCAAGGGGTCTGGTCGAGATCGAAAGAAGCCAGAGGATGCTCGAAGTCCCGAGGATTAGCCAGTCCATGTCCACCGAGCGGTCCGAGTTCCGGAAGCTGATAATGTGAACCATATATCTCTTGGATGTCTGGGAGTTATAGTCAGTAGCAGCTACCAGGAAAGTGCCGTAAGGCATACAGACATCCGCGCGATGGGCCGTCAGGGAACCTGACTTTAAACTTCATTCCCTTTTGAATGACAAACAACTCTCCAGGTCTGACCATGACACTATTGCCGAGTATTAGTTAACCGAGTACCCCAGGTTTTTTCGCAACTCACTGTCCGAACTCCGTTTGCACATCTATCCTTCCTTGTTGAGGTAGGATCAACATGTCGCCATCCAGATTGCAGAACGCTTTCTTCTCCATAGAGGTATTGGCTGCGTAGATGTGAATCGCAATTCCTTCCCGTAATGTAGGGTCACCATTTCCAGCTGAACGATTGTGGTTAGGCCATATAGCACTTTGAAGAGGCGAGCACACACCGATCGTCTTCAATCCTGCAATAAAATCGACTGTAGCAGAGTCGGACGGGATGTCGAAGGGATGCCAAGCAAGCTGAGTTGGGCTAACATGTACTTTGGGGTTGAGCGGAAGGAAATTGGATTCGAGCTGTATGTCACAGTATTAAGTCATGTCGAAGAGTCGTGCCGAAGAAATCGATGTACATCTGGGTTATCGGGAAGTTTGTTGAATCCCTGGTGAGCCACAGATGGCCGTATGCGGTACAGGAACCTGAACAGTGAAGTATTACTCCTATTAGGGTGTGCAAGGTAATGAAGTCGTTCGTACGCATGTAGATTCTCTGCTCTTGGCGCCGTGAATGGGTTTCCGGTCATCTGAAGATGAACATCAGTCGTCATTTCCGATAGCTATAGCGATACGAACTTGTTCGACATAAAGATCATATTTATTCTTCTGAGGCATGTTCTGTGCATCCGGGAGGACTCCTGGTCTACGATTGGCGTGGTAGTGAGGGGGTGAATAACGATGTAACACTCTGAAACTCACATTGCTTCACTTGCGAACCTGTTCCCAAATCCAACCTGATACTTGTAGGGGTCCTTCTCAGATGGTGTTGTAGAGAAAGCACCGTTGGCAGTTGCTCCAAAGGTGGTCTGCGACATGGTTCTCTTGAATATTCTTGCACTGGTACGGAGATCCGAGCTCGTCTTGAGTCGGATAGTTGTTGAATAAGACAAGCGACAGAGGAATGAGAGGTTCCCGCGAGTAAAACCTCTTCTTATACCTGACCCAGCCGCTATGACACCTCTGAGTGAGATCATTGGAAATCGGAAACGCGTAAAGCCAACATGGTTTTCATTGGTGATCAGGGTGCTATAAAGCCAGAATCCATGAGAGAACCCATCCATCTGTGAACAGTCGACAGCAAATCATCCCTCTGGACTTGTTATGACCTCTGCCAGGGTAAACTCGTCCCAAAGTGGTGTTCGATCATCGGACTAGGGCCTCAATTTTCAACCGTGTCCACGTTCGGTCAAGACTGTGCAAAGGCGGCCAGCGGTTTTTAATTGACCGCATGACTCCCCCGGTTCAGCATGAGAAATTGTTTCCAGATGCATATTCGGAAGATGCTGTAAGGTCCAACTGGCGTAGTCTTGAGTTTGTAGGGCCAGACGGCTGGAGTGCGGTGGTGGGAGAGGCAAAATAGGCACAGAAAGAACCGAATATGTTCGCCACTGATATCAGTTACATACTTCATCCGGTCCCATGCCAGAAATTACATCGAATGTCGAACATGCCGAGAATGTTTAGATTCATGTAGGTACTTTCAAACATATATAGAAAGACGTGGTACCGCCACCCGCGTTTTATTACAGGAGATACAACGGAACCGTCAAGAAATCCGGAAAGCGAATTACAAACAAATCGTAGAAAAGAATTCACATCGTCAGCCCAATTCCTCGCACCAACTCATGACACACATCCAGCTCCTCGTCCGTCATCTCGTCAATTGGTTTTGGTTTATGAACACTTATAGTTCCCGCAACCAAATGACACCCTTCCTGATCGAATTCATCTGTGCGCCTCACGACAAGAGATGAGGATGAAATCTCGAACGGAGGGTCGATGAAGAAGCAGGTTGCGTCTTCTCCACTTTGGGAATTCCAATCCGCATCCACGGTGAAGAAGATGTATCCTTCTGCACCATTAGGATCGTGGGGGACGAGTGCACCGAGATCTAAAGCCTCCACCAAGCCCAAGTCCACAGCGAGCGCTTCGATGTCATCGCTGACTGAAACGCCTACGACAGTAGAAGCTGCGATAGTCCCCAAGTCGTCATTGTCGTCGTCGTCACCCATACCTTCAGCAAGCTCAGGCACGAGAGACAACGGTCGCTTCTTCAAGTCGTGCTTCCAGTTCGCATCATCATCGTCGTTTGTTGTCACTCGTTGGCGATGAAGCTGCTCCAGGAATACCTCCCTGTCTACCAAATGCCCTGGAGTGAATAGATTATTGGGAATGATAGTTCCGCCAGGTGTCCTGGGCCCGTAGGTACTTCTCCAAGTGAAAGGAGCCAAGACAAGATCTGGAGTTGGTGAGGAAAACGCGTTGACTTTGCCCAGGTCTGAAAGGTGAGGTTGCTGAGGGCGTATGTCAGGGTGTTTCATGGCTTCAGTATTCAGAGGCGGCGGTTTCTTTAGGACTTTGGGCGTGTTCGGGCGAGAGGGTAACTTGAGCCTGCGGGGAACACATTGATGTTCATGAAGTTGCGGGGAATGACTCTCGTCTGCACTAGAGGAAGACGAGTCGCTGATATGAGCAGTGGAGATAGGCGGAGAGGGTGCAGAGGCGTGATCGTTCTCTTTGACATCGGCACCCCTATCTTTCCTTCGTTAAGTAGTAGTCAGTAAGAGGCAGCACAGGAGAAGAACTGAGGAACTGACTTGTGGCTCTTCGTAAACGGTACCCACCTTCTCTTCTTCTGCTGTGTCTCGCTGTTCGTGTTCATGGAAGAGTCAGAGCAACGTTCATCAGACTTGGTATCTGCAGACTGCTGGGCTGGTGGAGAAAACCCGGGAGTGGGAGAAGTAGGAGGGATAGAGGTAGAGGCAACTGAATTATCAGCCTTTCCTAATGTGGTAGAGCTTTTCGAGCTGAGAGTCTTCAATGAAGCGAAAGACGATTGTTTCGAAGGAGAAACAGCTGTCTTCAACGATTCTGAACGCTTCAAGCCAGCTTTCGATGGAGCAGACTTCAACTCGTCGGAGGATAAAACGGTGGAATTGGAAGGTGTATAGAAGGGAACGACGTAAAATGCCTGGACGTTCATCGCTCGTGTTTCCGAAGTCATCGTGCGCGGGATTAGAGTATTAGCTAGGTTCGCAGGTTGACGACATCACTGACTGGGATTTGCACCCGAATATATATTCCCTATACGCAGTCCAAGCGGGACTGGCCACAGTCATAGGGTCCACTACCAGTGGTTTCCGCAGCTGGAGGGATGGCACAGGGCCTTCAATAATGGAGGAGAAGAACCCATGCATCGTCTGCCGTATGGTGCCACAGAGACATAAAGGCAGGAGGAGGTAGGAGTCACTGGAGTTTCCAACGGCAGATAAGCTTTATGGCTTGCCACGAGAAAAGTAGACCGACGCAGGAGAAACCCATTGTGCATCTGGTGGCCCAAACATATTCCAGAGAGAAACGCGTATATCTTGAACGTATATACGAAGCCTAATGTGCTATATCAGTGCACGCTAAGGTACACAAGCTTGCAAGATTTTCAGCAAGTGCCCATGGCAGAAATTTTCCGATCCTTGACGAAGCAGTGTTGAGATATGCAGCATGCAGCAATTCTGATGTGGATTTAGATGACAATGACGCTCAATCGTATTACCAAAAGACTGGTACTCACCTAATAATCAACCTGTGTAAATCGTCGACTTGAAGACCATAAGCCGCATCCACGTTCTTGACAGAATTACGGCTCAGCCCTCTCTGTCTGATTTGATATTATGGCTCCAGCCAGTGGTAGGGAAGAAGCGCCGTCACGTCCCCCGTCACGCCCCCACGCACGCACGCACCCTCACATCAAAATCGATTACTCCCTCCCTTTGTGGCCAGATATTAAAGGTTTGACCACTTTTGTTGAAATATCTGTACGGTGATGACCCGCTTAAAATTTATATTGCATAGTTCCACAAGTCCAACAAGCGAGTGCAAGTCATTTCAGACGCACCCCTTCATTATGCATTCGCAAACTGGGAACGTGGAAAGGACCTCGGTCGACGGTTGGGATAACTTGCTGAAGGAGATACACAACTCGCCTGTCCATCAGCTCCCGAACGAGATACTAACCGAGATATGCACGATGTGTTGGGAGAATGCCTGTAGCAATCCGGACGGCAACAACTTCTCGGAACCCCGCCTTCACATCGCTTTCATCCTGAGCCAGGTCTGTTCACGCTGGCGATCAGTTAGCTGTTCGACACCTCTATTATGGTCGCATGTTACTATTCTGTTTCCTGAACGGAAGAACTCAGCTTCAATGGTCCGTACATTTGTCAACACATGTCTGGAAAGGTCGCAGAACAAACCACTCCATATCACATTCGACTCTCCGACCACTGGGGATGCACACATTCCTGTACTTCTTGATGCAGTCAAGCACTCACGTCGATGGAAGACCGCTGTGTTACGTTTGGGGCCAGATGATCTCCCGAATCTTCCGAATTCTTTTCCTATGCTCGAGGGTTTGGTCTCCGAAGGGCAGTATTTTCAGTGCAATAGAGCATGGTCGCGCATTCAAAGACGTATCTTCCTACCTTGCATCCGTACCCTCACGATAATCCCACCCGACAGTGGTCTTGACACGCATTTAGACCTCAGCACTTTAACCACTCTTTCTATCTGCTCCACTTTCCACGCTGTGTTCGACTTAGTGCAGCGGTGTCCTATGTTGGAGGAGGCGGATTTGCGTATCGTCGAATGCGAGCCATTCAATGTTATCAATCTAAAGGTTGTTGCCGCATATCTTCGATCCCTGACCGCTCACCATTATTGTCTGCGAGGCATTCTTCGGTTCCTTACTGCATCCTCTCTGGAGGAGTTTCGGACGCATGTCGAATCTGCTGCCATTCCTGTTTGTGTCCCCTTCCCTGCCGAAGAATTCATTCGCTTTATTCGACGTTCACAATGCAACATTACTATACTAGAGATCTCGAACTACACCATACTCGACTCCGAGTTCACGAAGATTTTGGCCACGCTTCCCATGCTCTCACATCTTCTCTTCCACCAAGCGAGGTCGCCCGTCGGTATCGGATCGCTGAGCGATCATTTCTTCCACGAAATGACATTATCGTCGCATCCGTTCTTGCTGCCACAGCTATCGCATCTCGAGCTGGGAATAATGCACCGCGTCAATGAAGACCTTATCGTCGAAATGGTTCGATCCAGGGTCACATACTCTTGTTTCCGATCTTTTGTTTTGGCGCACAGGGAGTCAGTTCGCCGTGAAACATTTGGTGTTTTGTCGATGCTACATGGACTCGAGTTTTCATCGAAGGAGCAGAGCTAGTTAAGGCAGAGATACAGCTTCTATCACGGTAATAGCGAATGCCCACACGTTCGGAAAGCATGAAGTGTTTATTGAAGGACTTGGTACTGTTACATTACATTGCAGATTGCAGAAGAAAGAAGTGCGGTAAAATGACTACACAGACGACCGTAAATCAGATGCTGAAGTAAAGGAATGGATACAAATATAGAGCATAAAGCATAATCAACAAGATAATCATAGCATAACCACTGGTATCATATCTGGATGCATCAAGCATCCGATACTGCCGCAACTACGAGAAGGTGTATCCAGGATACATGTCGTGTAAAGATGGTAACGAGAGAGAGGGCTTGGGCGAATGTGATGGAGATCTTGCCACGGGTCGGGGTGACGATTCGACTACGCTACCGTTCCCAGTAACACCGATCGCATCACCTTCACTGCCCATATCGACTTTATCTAATTCTCCATGGGTTATGACCGTGCTCGTAGCTACTCTCCTGTCCCCTGACGAGGTTTCCGTGTCGAAGGATCCCTGTCGAAAAATTGATGCCGCATCGTCCTCGGTAGAGCAGATAACCATCGTCACCTTCCTTCGCTTTGCTGCCGAGGGCATGTCTAAGTTCGGCATAGCACCTGGACTAGGACTACGCTTCAGAGCAGTGCCAGACGACCGGTGTACTGGTGACTTTCGGGAAGATGGTGATGACGCTGCAGACCGGGGTGGTACTGAAGATAGTGTGGGTTGTATAGAAGAGAGGGACACGTTTAACGACGGGGTTGAAGGAGGCGTAAAGAAGGCTTTGCTGATAGAAGGTGGGGGCGATGATGATGAAGTGTAAGAACGACCGGGAGGATACACGAGTTCGTACTGATCACTTATGACAATCTCGTTAGTGGTCTGGGCAGGTGGGCTAGGTGTACGTGGTAATGATCCTGATGACGAGGATGACGAGGAAGATTCTGAACCTTCCCGTTCTCGTTTCCTTGGGTTGACAGGCGGACCCTGGCTGATCGAGTGCTTTTGTTCCGGCGATGAAGACCGTCGTTCGTCCTCTAGGATCCTGACCTGCTCTCTCGCGGCGTCTCGCTCGCGTTTCATCTGAAAATAATGGGCGCGAATCATTTCCTTCTCCTTGCGTTCCCGGTTCATCATCGCTGTGCAAGAGGACTGAAGGTATGACAGCTCTGAATATATGCCGCGACACGCGTTGTCGAACGTGACCTTTAAAGGAGACAGAAGCATGGGAGCCTGACGGCCCGACTGCTGAATTCCTGGCTTCACGTTGACCGGCGTTGACACGGTAATGCTACCAGATCCATTAGGGCTTGGACGTCTTGGGTTGGGTGTATACGGAACGGGTGTCGACGTCATAGCGGTTGGAGTATTGAGATGAGATAGAGTGGAAGATGTATGCTTGGTATGGGCAGCATTTCGCTGAGCGTGAATTGCTGTTGGATGTTGGAGGTTTGATGGTGATGATGCTGGCACTCCCCCTGCTGATGATGGGGTGAAGAACTGATAGCCATATGGTGACATTCGCGGTACCTGGGATGCAGCTGTGCGAGATATAGACTGTGCAAGGTGAATGGGTGAAGCTAACGCTTCATAAGGGTTTGGTTCCATGGCTGTAATTTCCGAGGCCTGATCGACCGGTCAAAACACTCTGAAAGCAGTAGTACAGATGAAACACTGACTTGCATTGCCATGCTCTTCAGTAGACTTTCGGATGGATTTCTAGGGAGTGGAGGTCTAGTAGTTCCCGGTCCTGCCTGTCGGTGTTTGTAGGCAACTCTTGGTTGTTGAATATTAGATGCAGGCTGCACCGTCACAAAATTAGCAATGTGAACACTCGGCAACTAGCGGACACGCACCCGTGATTGAACAAGGACTTTTTGTGACGATGGAGTAGGAGCTGGCAGAGTAGTCCGGTTCATACAACAATCAGCTTTGCTTTGCGAGGGTAACTGGAACCAGCCAACAGCGCTCGGACCAGCATTCTGCAGTTAAGAGCGATCTCGAACTGTATCTTTTCACAATTAGCGAGTTCCGAAGTAAACTTAATCACCGGACTTAGGATGTGCAGGACAATTAGACAATAAAGAGTCCTCGTTGCGATCCCCACGCAAAGACAAAAAGAGCTTGCATCACGGCGAGTCACCAATCATCCATATGGCAATAAGATGGAGACTGACAGGTGAACAATGGGAGATAGTCACGCTGCTAGGCTAGAAGAGGCAGGTAAGGTCGACATTTCAGGTTGACAATGTTGAAGTGCATCACACGGGCAAGAGCTGGTTATCTGGGGCCGAGCACTTTGACTCAACACCCGCCCGATCGCCTCGACTGTGCGCAACAATGCGCTTTGACTCGAATTCTCTGTCAGGGAAACAAAAAACGTGCTGGCATTCTTTACGTTCTCAATGACTACGACTATTATCAACTATCCCCGTCCAAATCTACTTCTGAAATTCCTCAAGAACCTTTTCCGAGTTCAAAAAGTCGGTTTTGTCGACATCCCAATCTATACAGGCAGAGTCAGGCCGCAAGAACAATTGACGAGACCGCTTCCATTCCTTACCATCTGGTATCACAGTAACATTCCCTCTGAGGAGCTGTAGAACAGGTCGCGTCTCGAGGTCATACTTTGGCCATTCAGCTGACGAGAAGAACAAAAGCGGAGCAGGTCAGGATATACATTTGGAGAAGCACAAGTACTCACGTCCAGGGTTCAAATCGTTAATGAAATTGATGTAGAAATCCGTCATAGTATTTGCAAAGTCAACTTCCACATCAGGAACAGGGCCAAAGAATAACTGGAGTTCGCTCGCATGTGCAACTGCGATATTCGAGTCAGTAAACACCTTATTGTCATCATTCCAGAGGATACCCACCTCCAAGAGTCAGATCATTCCCAGGAATGAATTCTCTGAAATAATACGCAAACAAATCCTGCTTTTCCGCGGCATGCTCAAACAGCAATCTCCTTGGAGCAAGATACATTTCATCCGTATACCACGCTTCCGCTCTATCAAATAACGAGTCACCGGTATTGAAAGGCGCGCCCAACGTGGTATCGTTCTGGGCCCAGAGGCGATGTGTTTCCTGTAAAACATCTTCCGTGACAGTGCTATTGTCGATGAGCAAGCGAGCGATGAAATCGTCGAAAGCGGCGTCTTGGGCGGGGCCCGTCAAGTTGCGCTTTCTTAGACTGACGCTAAAGCCAGCACCCTCGTTGACCTGACATCGTAAGATTCATTAGAACACGCTTTCAACCGAACAAAAAAGCGAAAACTTACGTTAGTCCCTGCGAGATATGGAAGATGTACAAAATCTCCGCTCTTTATTATCTCAGAAGCCTGAGCATGGAACTTTGTGCCGGGAGAGATGGTTGGTTGCCACAACTGGGAATTGAGGGTGGCCCCGATCATGGCGTTGCTTACGTTTAGGAGAGTCTATTGTAGTCGGAAGCTTAGTCTATTGCTTGTAGCCAGTGAAATAACGATATACTTACCTCGAAAGGAACGTCGCGAAGACAATTAACAGCTTCGGGGCCAGTGGAACAGCCGGTAGCTTGAAGCACTCGCGTGAATGGCTTCCCAGGTTTATCGTAGGTTTCTGGCGGAGGTGAACTTTTACTGCATCCTACCGGTCAACAGAGACACAAAAGACTCATCGACTCGCACTTACAATGGCCCGGTGGATGAATCGGATATTCCAGCTCTGAACAACTTCTCATCCTTTCCGGGGAATAAAAACAGAGATTCGACGCTACCGGCACCCGCACTCTGTAGACGATCGAACAGCGAGAATTGCGAAGCAGAGAAAATACTCACTTGTCCCCATATCGTGACCTTTTCTGGATCACCACCAAAGGCACCAATATTTTGTTGAAGGAATCTGAGAGCCTGAGCTTGATCAAGGAGTCCTGCGTTGAGGTCTTCTTTGGGTACGGAGGAGCTTGCCAGCTGTGCTGTACTAAGAGAAGCGAACAAGATTCAATTGCAATGGAGAGCTCACGAAGCCAAAGGTGTTCAAGCGATAGTTTCTGCAGACATCGAGTCAGAACGCTGAAAAGGGATGTAGATTGGTTGTCCGTACACCGAAACGAAGATAATAGGCTTCTCTATCTCCACGCTTCGAAGCAATATTCCTGAACAGTGTCAGAAACTGCCCTCATTCGGCTATTCAGTATCAACTTACGTGTCGGATCAGCCGAAGGGGCGGATCCTGCTCTGTAAACATGAGTCTTATCAGCTAATGACTGCCACCTAAATTGAACCTGGATGGCTACCCTGTAGTGTACGCGCCTCCCTGCAAACAATCTCAGACTATACCAAAATGAGACTTTACAACTTACATGGAACCAAACGAGAATGGGTAGTTTTGCATCTGCCGATGTATTTTGGGGCCTCCAGACCTTGGTACGTATTTCAGCGAGGTAAATGAATCATTTCAACCAAGCCAACTCACATTTAGAAACAGACAGTCTTCACTGATTGGTGCTCCAAGTCCCGAACTGGGTGGTTGTGGGCATGCGTTACCAAACTCGGATGCATCCTTCACCGGCTCATCCCCAGCCATGGGTCCATGTGTGAGAGGAACCGGTGCTTTGAATCGACGTGAACCAACGGGGGCGGCAGCGAATGGAATTCCAAGCCATTTTTCAGTTCCACTCGTGGTTGATACGCCTCTGAAAACCCCGGTCCCCAGACGCACATCTAGAGGTGACGACTTCGAGAGGGCAACAGATACAAGAGGGACTACGTGAAGGATGAGGCGAAAAAGCATATCGGGAAGAAGCTTCTTCATCACAGTAACGAAAGCAAACAGAGCGAACATTTGTCGGCACTGACAAGAAATATATATACGTCGCTGCCGTAGTACAGATGAACAAGGGACATATATATGTTGAACACATGAGCTCGGGTCCACGAATAATGAATTCCGGTGAGAGAAATGCAATTACTTGGGGAGCAGGAAGCCGTGCCCTGAGAAAATTAAGCGTAAATTCAGTGAAAAAGTTTGAGTATGGTTCACACTCACCTAGGAACTAGTCTCCCCTAGGCCGACTCAATTACTCGCAAGCTCGCTAGATAGAGTCTGCTTGGAGTCTGCATCAAATCACGGCGTGTACTCTGGACTTCCCTTCCCGCTTTCAAAAATTCCCGTTATACCTAATATAGAAATATCATGTGACTTAAATCACGGGACTTCGTTTACCTTGAAGCTTCGCGCTGCTCAGTTCTACCACCTCTATATCCTACAGTATGTCCCCGTAATGAGCGAAACTCACGTTCCTTCGACGCCGAACAGGTCGCTTCTACTTAAACACACTTTTTCACCTATATCATTTGCGGATACTGCATTCCATGTTGAGTTCCAGAGCATCTGTTGGACATATCGTCAGAATGACAGCATTGTCTGGAAACCAGACTTTGAACAGGCGTGATAGTTCGGCATTTCTCTTAAGCTGTTCAAGAAGAACAGCAATGAGAGCAATTGTCCTTGTTTTCCCAGAACCGCATGCTGTTCGGACCAGTACATCTTGCTGGTCAAGGATCTGGGCAGCGACTTCAATAGCGAAGTCGTGGGGTATGAAAGGAAGATGGTCTTGAGCAGTTTCGAGTAGGGTCTTTAACCCTTGAGGTGAACTGTAAGCGATCTGAGGGGGATTACTCTCTTCTACGTTCATGGAACGCGTCAAATCTCATTATTATTAGTAATCTATCTATCTATGTCAGCACATGATCAGCACATGATTTAAAATTTGAAGTACGGTTCGGACCTGGTTTTTGAAGCAGACTACCTAAGAACACCTCATCCGCACATTTAGAATGATCCCCCTTGTGTGCGGGCCATCACAGTTGGCATGAGAGTCCGAAGGAGAGGAGGCAGAGCGAAAGAACCGGGTCAGCAAAGGAAGAATTTCGCAAGACTTCTTAACGATACTTAGTAGGGACAGCCACTGATGAAATTCTGTAGATCAAGGATATCCCTGTACCTTCAACACAAAGTCCCTTTCAGTCCCTTCGCTTGCGATGTACAGTATCCCCGAACCCGAATTTCAGGGATCGTATTTTCGTACTTAAAAAGGTCAAGTCCTCCCACGACCTCCGTCATCTAAGTAGTCTCGCCGCCATGCTCGTCGACGTCCACCTCTAACTGCCTCAGGGCATGGGTTCCAGACCCCCAAAAGCGAGTCACCAAAAACTTTTCTACTAGGTTTCTAATGCATAGAAAACACTGACTTAGTCCAATGGAAAGTTGAGAAAGTGGCAGAAAGTGGGGAGCAATTTGGTTTCCTGATGCGCCTTGCGAACCATGATGATCGCCAAATCAGCAAGATACTCGCGAGTCCAGGGTACATAAGAATCCTCCGAACTCCTTGTAGGAGAATTCATTTATGCTCCGATAAAAATACATGAGGAGCAATTGTAAGTTTTTTTCTGTCGGAGGATATGCATAAACTCACCTCTGTTGAAATTCCAGAAACCGAATGGAATGCTCCAAAAACGTATTTGTGTCGTACTCGAAACGACCCCCGAAGGCGTTCCTGGAACGTATACAGCAACGTTCCACGGTGCGAAGACCCTCCCGGCATCGCTCGATGCTACAATGTGGTATCCAGTAGCCCCCGCGTCTCAAGGCAAAGGGCCCTACTCACCATTGGAATGCAGTACCGGGCTGCAAGAAGAACCAAACTGGGTCTCATTTGGAAAAAACATCTCATAAGTGGCAAGGTAAGTGGTGATCCAGCCATCTGTTACATTCTTTTGGATAATCATGTGTGATTTATGTAGGTGCAGTTCCTCGGGAATAATGGCACCCCAAACGTAGACGATATCACCAAAATCAAAGCTGCCATGAAGAGCTGAAGGTATACAGGAGCATGATGGAAGAGTAGTGTCATATGCTGACTCTAATCATGGGCCGCTCCCAACGACTTCTGAATCACCACCCCCGCTTCCGATCCCGCTCGCTCTATCAAATAACGAATCACCGTTGTTTAAAGCGCGTCTAACGTGCGATACAATGTGTTTCCTGCAGAGTATCTTCCGTGACAATGCTGTTATCGATTAGCAAGCAAGCGATGTGTTCGTCAAAAGCGGCGTCTTGTGCGGAGTCGGTCAAGCTACGCTTTCTTGGAGTGATGCCAAAGCCAGCACCACCGTTGGCCTGTCATCGTAAGATTCATTAGGATACGCCCTTAACTGAACAAAAAGGCGAAACCTTATCTTAGTCCCTGCGAGATACGGAAAATGTACAAAATCTCTGCTCCCGGAAGCCTGAGCATGGTAATTTGGCCGGTTTCCACAACTGGAAATTGAGAGTAACTCCAATCATCGCGTTGCTTACGTTTAGGAGTCTATCGTAGTCGGAGCCTGAGTGTGCTGCTCGTAACCAGTGAAATGACAACATACTTTGAAACCAGCAAAGCAACCGGTAGCTTGAAGCAGTCGCGTGAATGACTTCCTAGGTTTTTCATAGGTTTCTGGGGGAAGCAGGCCTTTATTACATACTACTAGTCAGCAGAGATGCAAAGATTCATCGATTCGCACTTATAGTGGACCGAGAATGAATCTGATATCCCAGCTCTGAGCAATTTTGTCCTTGCTGGGGTATAAGAACAAAGATTCAACGCTACCCGCACCCGCACTCAGTAGATGTCCGGGTAAGCGAAAATTGCGGGATAGAAGGAACACAAGGAATCCGAGAGCCTACGTTTAGATTCTTCTTTGGGTAGGGAGGAACTTGTCAGCTGTGTTGTAATGGAATTCAAAGGAGCGAACGGGTTTCAATAACAATGGCGCGCTCACGAAGCCGAAGGCGTTCAAGCGACAGTTGAGTTGAAACGCTGAAGGGGGATGTATGTCGGCCGTACGTGCACCGAAACGAAGATGCTATTACCTGGGGGGGTGAGATTCGGGGGCCGTGCCCCTCCATAGTGCCCTGAGAGAATCATCACTGTAGACGAGAACTTTGAGCATGACTCGCACTCATCTAGGAACACCCTATTCACACATTTAGAATGATCGCCCTTGCTGCCTACTTCAATTCTTGCGAGTCGTCATCAGGTCCCCAAGCAGACTTCAGTTTATTATTAGGGAGCTGGAGCGAAAGCCGGGTCAGCAAAGGAAGAATTTCGCAAAAAAAAAAAAAAAAAAAAAAAAAACGTACATAAGGCTATACTTGGTATCAAGTACGAAGTGGCCCAATGACCCGTATATCCTCCATTTGGCTCTCAGAATTTCTGGTAATCTTTGCTGTGCATACTTGCAACATCATACTAGTACTTGGTGGTTGCTTTTTGTAGAAAGAAGCGCTGATGTCAGGTCGCTTCGCAACTCGCTCTTGACGGTCATGATCAACATTCAGCGCTCCCTGCTGCCCCTCTTTGGTACATGATCGTAAAGTAAAAATTTCGCCACCAAGTCTGCCAGTTCCAGGCTATCCTGGATCCCCCGTGAAGTCGCTCTTAACGATGTCATCTTCAAACCACCGCCTGGCTTTCTTCGGCCTTCCTTCAAATATTCCTTAACTCTCTGCCTGTCAATTCCGCACCGATAGCAATCAACTCGAGTCCCAGACTCTCATAGGGGTACTCTCTATTAGGGGGAGTTCTCGTTACTTAAAGTCTTCCTGATACTTTGAGCTGTCTTTCACCTCCTCGCTGGTGAAACCAGAATAGCGTATGGCACAGGACTCGGACTACCAATCCTATCTGGATCTGGAGCGCAGGAGCGGCGAAAGTCAGCCAGACCTTCAATGGATCCCTTTACCACCTCCGAGCGTCCTCCAACCATATGAACCTGCACCTACATCTCTCGCACCTCCGGGTTACTCGCAGCGCCTTCCCGCTGGCTCCATGCAATCCTCGCCGCAACTGTTAGCAGGCCTGCTCTACAGCTTCCCATCATTATCTGGAAGCATGCCAACTCTCATGCCAGCTAGTGCATCTACATCACAGGCTCAGACGCAATCCCGTATGAGGCCGGGTTCACAAGTGAATTCGGTGGATATCAAGGTCCGTTAACTTTACAACGTTCGGGTCGAGCTCTTATGAACGGTTTTAGTATCTGTCCTCACCTCCGGGCATAAGCCAACTGTCCTTTCCCAGTGGCCCTCCATTACCGAGTATCGAGTCACATCTGGCTCAACCACTGCCTCTCCAAACAACCCTCGCAATGACGCAACCAGGTCCTTCAGCCTCAACTGCAACGCTGGGCCGCACACGGGGAGGCTCTTTACTGCTTGTCGCGACGAATGGGCCCACATCGCCGGTCACAACACTGCAACCCAGTCCTACTTCCGCCATGTCCATCAATTTTAAAGGCAGCAGAAATGCGAAATGTTTACCGACCGGTGCACATGGTAAAAGGGAGTGGAGTGCTGGGTTATTTGGGTGTATAAAAGAGCACACTTGCGGTGAATGTCGGTACTCCTCACAGCTTCTCGTTTCATGCATCTAACGAGGAATCTCAGGCTGTTTGGCGTGGTGGTGTCCCTGTGTTGTATATGGGCGGAACAAAAGGCGGCTCGACCATTTATCTCAGCTCAATATACCTGATCCTAAGGGCAGCGAGACCATATGCAACAGTGATTGTGCTCTGCATTGCTGCTTGACCGTCGGTTGCATGTTTGGATGGGCGCTACAGGTGATTATCAGTGAACTCTTACTTTCTAGTTTATTGTCTGATTGCAACTCGAAACAGGTTCCAAACCGCTCGGTCATTCGCTCTCGATATAGCATTGGAGGCTCAGGTTGTGGGGATTGCTGTACGACGTTCTGGTGTTCTTCTTGCGAGCTAGCTCAAGAAAGTCTGGAAATAGGGCTAGAAGAGAAGAGTTTTCCTTAGGGGGTTTGCTAACGGCAGAAGCATGTCAGAGAGATTGCAGGGCCAATGACTGACGGATTGCTTGAAGTTTGAATACCAGTGTAATACTTGAGATGTCTTGTGTGTTTATTCTGTACGGGTTCAATAGCTATAGACAGTGATCTAGCCTTAGGTAGTGTGACGCTCCAGGAAATTTGTTCCCGGTGCGTGAATCCCTATCGATTCGCGTCCCGTCTGGTCGCATCCAGAATGTTCTCTCTCGCCGTCATACTTACATCCTGTCCCCCCAAGATTGAACCTGGGCCCTCGCTCGAAGCAATTCTAGCGGCAGCTCGTCCGAACTATCCGCCCTTACTCATCGAATGACGTGTCCTTGAATTTGAAGTATTCAAAGACCATCCGTTTCAAGTTTCGACAACCGTTTTCTCCTTCTCTGCTCTGCGTGTCAGCATGAACATCGGATTCAGCTGTCTCGTTCTCTTCCTGAGTTTCACCCCGTGGTCTCTTGGTTTTAACCAGTTACTTCGACAATCTGATGCTTTATCTGGCCAAAGCTCCGCGCAGGGTGTTTTCCAGGAGGAGACACTCAAGACGGAGTCTTGGGATGCCGGTGTGGACGTAAAACAGTGTCAGAATCTGAAGGTATGTGTACCCATATAATTTAATGATACAAGTCATTCTGAACGAGTTAAATAGCCCACAGGCCCAATCGAAGCAACACTATGCGATTATGAGACCGTGGATAGCGTGAAGAAGGATTTATACGAGAATTTGAGGGACCTGGTGAAGGCGCCGTTTTTCAGATATCTACAGGTGTGCTATCGTGTTCAGTATCTAGCGTTACTTGCGTTAAACCTCGTGCTCAGATGGATTTATACCGAGGCTGTCCATTCTGGGACGATAATGCAATGTGTACCGAAACGACATGTGCATTGGACAGCGTTGACGAGGTGTGTGGACTCGGCACTGGTTGAGGGAGTCACTCTTGCAAGCCGTATTCGCAGAAAGAAGTTCCGGAGAAATGGAGAACGAAGACACTTAGCAAGGTTGATCCAGTCCCGAGCTATGACACGTTAGTGGGGTGCTACTATCGCGACTCGGATTTCTGCTACCTCGAGGATCCCAAAGGCACGAATCACCCTAGTCTACTGTTGCTCTTCCCTCCGAGACTTACCAGTTTGAACAGTCGGCGACTACTTTGACCTATCCCAGATACCTGAACGGTACACAGGCTACGCAGGAGAAGGTGCACGTCAAATATGGCGAACAATATACCAAGAAAACTGTTTCACACCATCTTCACTTCAAACCTCGCTCACACAGACCAATAACACTGCATCTGAGCAGTGTCTCGAGGAAAGAGTGTACTACAAAGTCGTATCAGGTTTGTGTGTCCGCAATCTCTTTCTCGTGCTTTAGCACTGACGTTCCATATAAGGTTTACATGCATCCGTATCTACTCACATCTGCCTAGACTATCTCAACCATACTACTGGCGAATGGGTGCGTGTATAGAACATATTTAGCTACGAGCATAGTTCTCATCGTCAGATCAGGGCCCTAACCTACAATGCTACATCACCCGCGTTGCTGCTCATCCAGAACGACTCGAATACATCTACTTCAACACCGTCATCCTCTTACGTGCAGTAGCACGTCTGGGCCCGCACCTTTCCCTTTATGACTACGCTGATCCTTCGGACTCGGAAACGACAGCAAGACTGAAGAATGTTCTAAAGATTGCTCAAGAGGCCGGCAAATTCGACGAACTGTCACTGTTCAATGGGATCGATGCTCAGGTACGTGGTTTCACAGGTGCCCATTATTTTGGTGCTCATGATTTGGCAGGCAATGAAGGAAGAATTCAAGGCTCACTTCCGCAATGTTTCACGTATCATGGATTGTATCGATTGCGACCAGTGTCGTTTGTGGGGAAAAGTGCAGACTATGGGTATTGCAACTGCGTTGAAAGTTCTCTTCGAGATTGACGAGACTTCATTGAGGTGCGTATCTGTTGGATTCTATCCAAGCGTAAAGCTCATCCTGGACCAGTCGCTCACCCAGTAGCAACATACTTCACCGTTCCGAGGTCGTAGCCCTCTTCAATACCCTTCATCGCTTCAGTGAAAGCTTGCATGCTGTGGATGTGTTCCGCCGGTTAGCAAGTCTAGACGACTTGGATTCAACATCGGTGTGTAATCTTTCTCATTTGTACTTTATCACGTTCTGAGGTTCTCTTTAGCCACTAGTAGCATCAATCGAAGATCGTCCGAACACTACTGCTGAAGCTTCACGGAGAAGAGTGGATGCCTTGATACAGTTCTGCAAAGAAAGTACGGCAGAGTGTATTGGTGCAGTGACCAGTATATGGTCTCGAGGGCTCAAATCCATCGAGTCTTTGTTTGGGTCGTATTCTGCTGACAGGGCGAATGAAGGCGCAAGATACGATGAACTATAGTGCGTTTCGGAGTATCAGAATAATATACTATATACCGGATTACAAGCCTAATGTCAACTTTCGGTCGAGAAACTAAATACATTTTTGGTAATGACATGTGTATGAATACTAGGGCAATATATGGTAACAGCGTAACAGCGGAACATCCCCAGAGTCTAATGATGGTCACAGAAAATACAGTGAACTCCAAAGTCCATACCCAAGAACGAAGAAAGCGAAGGTGATAGTAAAGAGCGTATGAGGTTCGTTTTACCGCCTATGCAGAGCACCTCTCGTACATTCTCACATAATCGACGACCATGGCCCTGCTCTGACCAGTTCCCCAGCTTGGGAGCCATCTCTCTTTGGCCAAGGCAAAGTCCCTCATTGCACCATCCCGTCCGTTGGAGTTGAACCAAGGCTTGTTTCCTTGGACTTCAGGGAACCAGCCATTGGTTCCTCCGACGGCAACGTTAAGGATAAGGTAAAAGTCCTTATCGAATGGTGCACTCCATCGATTCTTTGCGCTCTGGCCGGACGATGCCCAAGGATCCGCAAGCTGCTCGAGAGCGCCCGTTGTCGAGTTGATAATCGTCGAAGGGAAGTCCCCGCGTTCGAAGAATGGGTGGTCGAATTTGATCTCGAGGAGGGTGTGCAAGCGAGTGTCAACGTAGATTCGGATCCAGCTGGGCGTCCACTCCAAAACGTAGGTATGGAAACCCTCGTCGAAACCCTTCCTCTTGTCAGACCACCATGAATATGATTTGCCAACACCGTTCAGAGCGGGAGTAGGACCCCAGTTGAGAGCACCTGTGAACAGGAAGAATGACGTCAACGCAAGTTATTAGTATAGAACGGAATGACAGACCTTGAACGTAGTTTCTGCCTCGGTTGGTATACCTAAGATCGTTGCCTCGGGATTCCACGATATCAATTTCTCCAGAACGAGGCCAAGAACCATATGCATCATCGGTCGGCAGCATCCAAATGGCAGGCCAGAGCCAGTCACTAGGATGAACGTGTCAGTCGTTGACATCAAAAGTATAAGATGACACTAGTTTACCCTCTGGGCATCTTCGCTCTGACCTCGACCCTTCCGTACTTGACGCTTCCCTTTTCTCCCCTTTCGGTCCCATTGAAGAATTTGGTCGAAATTCTCGCAGATTGAACGGGGGGAATAATGGTGCCGGCAGTTGAGTTGGCAGTGGCTGAGCATGCTCGTGCATAGCCGTCGTAATCAAATATCTGTCGCAACAAGATCAGAAAGATGCTACAACTCGAAGATAGAGCGATTTCACCTTTCCTCCGCCCTTGGGGTTATCAATGAACCCGGCATCTTTAGCAGTTTGGTTGAACGTGCAATCCGTAATGTTGTAGGTATAAACACCAGTGTCACCGCCTAATCGAGTCGCGTCAATGATATGATCAATCAAATAGGAACATTGGAAACATACCAAAGACGTTGTTCCAGCCACTGTCACCAAGTGATTCGGCGGTCAGGGTTGGCATCAACCACAGCTTGCCATCCTCAACGTAAACGTTCTTATCGCTCGAAGTTGTCATTTCGAACTGGCCGTTACCGAAGCCGGACATATCGACTTCTCTGAACCATCGGTCCTTCCATGCCTCGGGACCGTCACTAAAGTCATCTTCAAAGACCTTGCACAACTGTGCTCTGTCCATTCGGTTATACTTGACGTCCCTGTATGTGAAGTAGCACTGGAGGGCACCAGCACCGAAACCGAGAAGAATCATGCCGTATACCATAAGGTATGAGATGAGGATACGTGGAGAAGGCTTCTGGAGCCAAGGCTTGGGTACCTCAGAGTGGGTGGGATCTTTGTAGGGATTCGTTGGATCGTTATCCGCATTGTCCTTCTTCTCTGTAAGAAAGCTAAGGGCAGGGCGATGCATGAGAGCGGGGAGAAGAGTACTGCGCATCCGAGGAGCTGGTGCTTTCCTGATAGCAGTGGATGAGGCATTCGCGCTGTTGGAACCAGGAAGAGGAACAAAGGAAACAGCTGGGCTGTTTGTGTGCGTGGACATGACCGAGTAAGGAGTGGGAATGTTAGCGAATGAAGCACTCGTTGGGGTAGAAGGTCCACTGCGAGTGTAAGAACGATAGTGGTTTCGTGGACGCTGCTGGGAAGCAAGGTAGGAAGTGGCGTTGGCGAGCTCTTCTTCCGTTTGCCTTCTTTGTGCCTCTGCTTGAATTTGGCGATCCCTTTCTCTATCCTCGTCCCCTGGTAGCACATTGGACTCGCGCAACGAGGCAGTCGAGTCTCCCGAAGAAGGTTCGGATTGGTTTGCCCTAAGCGAAGAGCGCCGGCTAATAACTGGGCTTGCGAAGGGATCCTGAGCCATTTCGGAGGGAGTTTGGGCCTGGGCCTTGGATTCAGCCATCAACTTGACCTACGGCGGGAGAGAGAGGGAAGGAGAGGTTGGGCACAAGAAGGTAGTTAGAGATTCCCCTGGCCTTTAAGTAAACGAATCAGTACCTTGATGGAAAAAAAGGTACGAAATAATACGCGCACTTAGACCTTCCGGACGTGTGTCTGACAGTTCCTTGACTTCTTCGCCTCCTTGTGTCCTATAGACTCCCGTAAACCACAGCAATTCATCCTCCGTGCTGATAGCTGTCCACGCCTCTGGAGGCCAACCTTTGATTACACGCGTGTCCAATGCATGCTGGATTTCTGATGTCAAAGGGGCGTCCCCTGGGTCCCTGGGTCCCTGGGTCCTGGGTCCTGAATGCTGATTGTTCGCATCGTTCTTCCATAACGTATGTCAGTTTCCAAGACTCACCTTGCTTGATTGACTAATATATTGTTCTGCATCACACAAAGAGTGGGAATCCGTCTAGGTGAGTCTAGCGGAGGATTTGCGCTTGATCAATAGAGCCCCCGCAGAACATGAGGATGATGTCGGAGTCTGTCGAAGCACGGAGGTTGTGGCTGGACAAAGAGGTTCGGATAAAATACAACGTCACCGTGAGTCTGACACACGGTGATAAGTCCCCAGCTCGGCCTACGGAAATACGAGAACAAATGCAATGTCCGAGAATAGAAATATTCAATTTTAGAGGAATATTCATGTATTCGCTCAAAGCTATTTATTTGGCGACCTAGCAACAAAGGTTGTACTATGAGCTCATGTGAGTTCTAGTGCGAGTTTGTATACTGTACAAGGTCGCTCCACGGAAGAAGGTACACGTAGAAACCGATCTCGGCGTCGCAACTCATCGGGCATTGTATACTTCAACTCAGTGCATGATATCGGACAGACTCATCTCCCAGCTGTCACAAGCCGTCCCTTTCCCGGTCTGCATTTCGTGATAATCATCGCCTCCCAGTCTGCAGCGAACATGTGCAACGACTGGACGTGAGTAGTCGGCTCTACTGGGCCCAGATCTTTGTGGGTGCCTAAGTGTCAATGATTCGCCACAAATACCAAAAGAAACACAATTCTAATTGGGAGACTAAGGAACAAGATCTGCCCAACCAAAAAAAAAAAAAAAAAATTCTAATGACAAGATGAATGAAGTCTGTTTTTTTTATTGATTTGCAGACTCGGGGGAGGTCTTGACCAACTCCTGGTGCGAGCCGTATCAATATCCTGCACGCAGAATAACGACCTAAAAGGTAGCGAATATAAGATAATGTGATGGTGTCGTCTGGATAGCAAAGTACGTACGGAAGCGTATCAGCTTTGACGTTCTGAATATTTCTTGTCGTGAAGATAAGACTCATTAGGAGGTCTCGTTCCTAGGCAAGATATCAGCCTCGTAAATGAATACACTGACGTCGGTAGTTACTCACGATCTATGCATAAAAGCTTTCATGAAATACCCCTGTGCGTATCCAATGAAGGCCGAAGATAAGGAATACAACGAGCCTGCGGTGACAGGTCGACTGTAGGGATGGGCTTGAAACGTTCGTCGGCGCTACCAGATATTCGGGTAACTTTAATTGGACACCCAAGAGATAACTCTTGCAGAGGATTTGCTTATAAAGGTGCTGCTGGTGGACTTCACGGAAGACGAAATCACGGCAAAATGGGGACCTCGCAAGGCTTCCGGGTTACAGGTCAGTGAGTTTGCATCACACTCGAATAAGACCAAAGCTCAATCAAGCATATCCTCTCCTTAGTCCCACGGTAATCAGGCTAGTACGCTGCTGCCCTATTTAGCGACGCGTTTTAACCGTTATCATGTGGATACTCGCCTTGAGCAACTTTTGAGAGTAGATAAGAAGGTGACTGGGTTTTCGACTGGTGGCGAATGCTGTTCATCCGCTAAACTAGAAGGAGGTGGTATAAACCTTCGTCCGGAGATTTCGGCAGTTAAAGCAGTGCAACCTGGCATCGATCAGTCTTGACGCGATTGAGCATTCCTGTCCGAGAGGGCGATGACACGGTAAAACTGCCTCTACGGTGATAATGGTTGAGTAGAGTAGGGGGCAGGGTCTGCAAAGGTTCAAGTGGGGAGTCCGTGCAACAACAATGCGGCCACATACATGTCCACTGCCGTTGCAATTTCTTCTTCAATTTGGGTGCTGCTGATATCCAGACGTTCCCTTGTGACACCCAAGCCTCTTCCTTGAAAATTGGGTCTAATTCCGGCGCATACGATGCGACATTGATGAAGTAAAAGGACAAGAGTGCCACCGTCAGAATTAGCATGCGCGTCGACCACCCACGTAGTAGTTGTAGAAAAGGCGCACTCGTCCATTTCAAATCAGAACGAGACCAACTAATTTTGATTGTGACCACCTCACTCGATGCCTGCCTGAAATTCCACCCATCGCACAGTGATATCAGAATTTTTTTCAGCCAAGAACCTGATATTCCTATGTATTATACTAGATGAAACGAGCTAGAACTACTCAATGGAAGGAAATCCATCAGACTGACACTCCACTCGCCGGCTACGACTTCAAACCACCCATACAAGTGGCAGAAGTACGAAACCAAACGTCCTCGAGACTTCGCTGTCGCGAAGCCATGTTCTCAGTATGAACGAGGGAGTGCGATTGTCATCGACTGGATTCGAAGAAGTGGCATTTGTAAAAATGCGAGACTCGGTCAGTTTCTATAAAAAGATCCTGATGAGTATGTTCTAGGGAATCAGAAATGTTGGGTGAAGGTTTATATATTTTTTCAGAGGTGGTCCGTGCACAGTCTACCCACGGTCGCGTGAACTGGATCCGAGAGCGGCGAAAGCGACTGCGACGATGCGGCATCCTCCCACCAACGCCGCGCTATACCCTTAGTGAAGACATTACTTCACGGGAATAGGGGACAAGCGGCGCATGTAGCGTTCGGGGTTGCGCAGCCATCTAGTCTCAGCCTGAGTAATTCACGGGTGGATGTCCTATTGACTCACGCTTCACATGTACAGGTTCGGCTGTCACGGTGCTGCGCAGGAGGCTTGGATTAATCGCCATTGGACGAGGTTCATGGAGCTGGGGTACGATCTTATCCGATATTTTCAAATACTACTGACAGAGTTGTGGCTCACAGAATCTGGTTAGTACCTCAGCCTGCTAACGAGCAGTTACGATGCCCGCTTGCCTTTCCCTTGCCGAACCAGTCTTAGATATCCTTTTGAGGTGGTATAATACTTCGAACAACCCATTCCCACTTGTACATGATGTGCGTGTGCTATAGTGTCTCCCGCGAAATTTCGGTTGATTAAATGTATAGGGATGGGGGCCTGATTTCTTTGTTCATTAATCGATTTGGAAAGATCCTATGGCACATGAAGAAAGGACTGTATCCTCTGGACAAGCCAGGACCGTTACCTCTTTTGAGCCTTGCATGTTCCACTTTGTATTTATTTAGCATGCTTGACCTTTGACTCACAACACCCTCAGAAAGTGATGGCAAAGACCCACATGCCATGGGTGCTCTTTGAGGACAATGGACAGTCTGTCACAGAAGTCTACCGCTTTAGGAACAATGGATTCCAGTCGTAATCTTCATCGATCCGGCAACTTATCCTCTGTCAACGAATCATGACCCGCAAGAAGACTAGCACTTCCAGTTCCAGACCTCTACACATTGGAAACTCGCAGTCGCAATCTAATCAAACGAAAGTTTCAGGCAACGGGAAACGCACGAGGGACGAGCAGGCCACCAGCGATCTTGAAGGTAAGCGTCTATTCTTGACGCAACTGTTGTTTTTCCTCAAGTGATTTTCAGAACGCTCTACGTCCCAGAAAACAGAGAAACGTGCAAAAGTGACCAAAAGTCACAAAGACTCGTGCAACGATGGTAAACTCTCCAGATTCCTCGGAGATCTGCCTATGGATCTCTGGACGGTGCTATGTGTAGTACTTCCTGAGCCTGTTCCCGTCAAATCTGACTACTCTTACTCCAAGATCCTTGGTTATCTTCCAATGGAATCTCTTTGCACGATGCTTCAAGTTAATAGGTTGATTCGACGCACACTCTTATCTCCAGACCTTGCTGTCGTCTGGTCGGCGGCACGAATGCTGCGCGACGCACCCGAACCTCCGCCTGCTATGAGTGAGCCGGAATGAGCATCGCTTATATTTGGTGCTCATGAATGTGAAGTGGGTACAATCCTGACGGTTTCAACGCTTCTTCCACTTAAATCTTTCATGAACAGATCTGCGGTCGCAAACGGATCCAAAAGGTTAATTACATTCTCTTCCGTCGTCTCTGCTAGGCATGTATGATGAAATTGTAAGTACTTTACCCTCTCATCCCGGCTTCTTACTTGACGTTATTTGTCTTTAGTATCATTACATCAGGAGCCTTGAAAAAGGAATACCCAGAGTTAGGATCATCCTTGACGATGTTACCGGCCCATGGTGAGGCCGGTATTCTGTTCGAGTGAATCATATTCACAAGCCTCCTTTATTTATAGTCAATGGCCGTACACCATACTTTAGTCGCCGTCACGCTGAACAAATCGTTGACAAATGCGGAAAAGGGGATTTCGACTCCGAGAAGCACAAGGAAGAGCTGGAGGCGTCCTCTGACGTGCGCTATGCCTCGTCGTACAAGGTAGTCCCAGCTAACACCTCTCGTTTTACTGATTCAGTTTGCCGTTCGGTGTAAAATGTGGGAGAAGAGCGAGCGACGGCAAAGAAGCCTAATGAAGTGGCATATGCACAATGAAAGAGCAGAAGTGTGAGTTCACTCATGAACCTGATAAGTGCATACATTACCGTTGCCTACAGTATCAAGGACCGCTTAATTAACCTTGGTTATCCCGAGGCTGACACGAAGGCCGTCTGGCGAATGCGCTCCATCATCAATCAGAAGAGCCCACCAACTGATCGCAGTGAGTCCTGATCGCCTGCCCGTCAATGTGCTTTTCTCACCACATTTTTCCCAGTCTGGAATCGAATCAGGGGCGCGGTCACTCTCTGCGTCAACACCCGTCGTGTATACCGGATGTTTGAAGAAGATGACAACCAACTTTTGGAATCTCGTCTTGTGATAATGTATCAGGTCTATGTCAACTACAAAAGAACTCTTGAACCATCCCAATGGCGCATGCTGCCAAATCTTCAGACACTTTTGCTGGTCCCTTCCATTGCACCTCCGACTCCTTGGTGCTCCAGACGATCATGATATCACTCAAGCTGCTTTGGAGGAAGCCGTCAATTCTCAGCAGCTTCAGATTGATATCCATCGAGCCGTGGTACAAAAACTCACAACCACTATCGAGCAATACAGGCCAGATATCGTCGTCAATGCCTCACGCATTGGAGCAAATCCATTCGAAATGGCCGAAATCGCCTTCCTATGTCGGATTTGCCATGTCCGCGTTCCCACCCTATCAGGCGCTATTAGACACATGGGCAGCGATGAGTGTGTGTGTACTATGTGCGAAGACTTGAACTTGGTACATATGCCAACCCCCAGAAGCATTGATACGTGCTTTGGGGTTGCACCCGTCCACGACCATGACGGATCAGATGAATGATCTAGGGGCAGTATAACGAGTGCCTGACCTGTAAAGGTGAACGTGATAGGGCGTTTTGCGGGACATGGAGAGAATGCGTAAGTGTACTCTTTTTTTTTTTTTTTTTTTTTTTTTTTTTTTTTTTTTTTTGGCTATTCGTTTCTCAATCTGACTGCATTTTGGCCCAGATTACGCATCAGCGTGAATGTCTATCATGAGAGAGAGATCCGTTTTTGCACTCAACTTGGTGGCGAGTACACTGTCTATCAACGGGCGTTCGAATTCCAGGTACTTGAAAACAAAGACGAGTGGGTAGACGACAAAAAAGTATGGGCCTGTAACCACTGTGTGGCGCACGCTGAAGAACTCGCTACGAGAATTGACGTCGTTCATCGAGTGAGTACTATTGTTCTCCGTGCTCAAACCCATTTAATGATTCTGGCAGACATGGTGTACGCAAGCCAAGAGTGCCAACAGATTTTCTCTTTGTTGGGTAGGTGAAACGGCCGAGCTGCCCCGTATCAAGTCCGACGTTGCTTCCGAGAGGGTTTAAGGTTGATCGTTAGACTAAGACTAAATAAACACGTCTCTTGTTCGTACTGTAGTAAATATATTGATGATTCTGATCTGTAGTTTAGCCGTACGGGGTTGCTTCAGCCTTTCCCGAGCGGATCGAATCGGTATCCGAATCAAAAAGTAGATATAGCGGTAGAGTCATATCAAGGTGCTTGCTATCCGAGGTTAGTCGTACGGGATTGTCGTCAGATTGAATTTGGACGTTTCTGATCATCTTGTTCAACGGGGAAACCACATCAACGCCATCATGTCGACTCAAACTGACCCAAGGGATTAGTGATATCAATCGGTGACACGGCACACTGCGAGGGGCTCAAAACCCATACTAGGCTGACGGGTTAATATCCGAACGAAACTTTCGATACGGACACCAGAGAAACTATCAGAGGGGGTACTGTATTCCATGAAAACACAAAGGAGAGTGCTTAATACAACGAACGGAAATATACATAGACCCACAACAATGTCATAACATAAGAAGTGAAGAAAGGAAAGAAATCCGAATGCAGTAAGTATACAATGTGTTTTATGCGCTTGATAGATAGGAACTGAATGAACGAAAAAGGATGACAGACCGCACGGTCCCGGATGTCCTTGCTACATCCGCCATGTCGATCACAGATGCTAGAATGTTGCCAGGGAAAGACGCCAATGTCCCAAAGTGATAATGATTGTCCCACAAAGACGTGGGTGTGCAAATGATGGATGGGTACCCCAAAACAGGCTTGGGCGTTGATGAAGGGAAGTAGCTGTATATACAGTACACGTAGCATCAGGGAAGTACGCGTAACCTTCGACACAGATTCAGAGTCCTGTATAACAGCATTTTAATAACATTATTCCAATAACAATAACTCAGACAGCGTACACACACAACATAGTTGAATCCCGACGTAAGAAGCTGTTAGAGCGCCGAATCGAGCTGTGCGCTTATGCGGCACAATCGACCATCTCCCAATCGTCGCCCGCCGATACCTGCACCCATGAGTTGCTCAATAGTGAAGGTGAATCCTTGTCTACATCCATCGCGTCGCCACCCAATGTCAGACCATTTCTGGCCACTAACATTTCCAAATCCCTGGTAGCCTCCATGATCGACAGTGCTAACCTCGGACCCATGTGCAGAATCTTCTGCCCTTCTGGGGTACAACGCATCCGAGCAATGATAGCTTGCTTGTAAAGGTCTGGCTCTTGTCGCTTACTTTTACGAGGCTTTGCGACAGGGGGCGAGGGTAAAGGTAATGTCGACAAAGTCGAGTGGGGTCTTGGAGTGTAAGAAGAAGGAGGTGACAGGGGCGATGATGCGCGGTATTGGTGAGACGGTTGGGAAGACGGTAATGAAGGTTTTGATGGCGCAGTGTATGAAGACGAAGCTGCTGGTAATGAAGGGGGGTGTGGTGAGGATTTGCATGGAGCTACGAGCTGCGGCTGCGGTGTTCTGCTCATCAACGCCCGCTTTCGGTGTTCCCTCTCCTTCTCCCTCAAGCTGTAGTTGGAGGTACTGTGGAGCCTCGATGACGATGATGGTCTCCCCTGCGATTGTAACTGCATGTCGAGTAACGAAACACAACTCTCTGTCCTTCTGAGTCCAGGTGCGGAAGTCATACCCATTCTGGGTGCCTTTGCCTTTGGTGCTGTGGGAGTGGCGGAGCAGGAGAAGGAACAAGTGCGTTTACGGGAGTTTATGGTGGTTGTAGGGGTAGGTGGCTGGGAAAGAACAATAGTTGTCATTTGAGTGGTGGAGGCAGCAGTTGAAGAAATAGCGGAGGAGTAGAAAGCAGTGGATGCTTAATTTAATTGTGACTCCGCCGGCTTATGTCACCCCCCGAATGCCGGATCCTTGCATTGGCTGTGTTCCGTTGATCACATCTTTCAACCTTCGATCAGATTCCAGGCCGAACACTGGTCGAACACTGGCCAAGTGCACTCTCCATGCCGTCCAGAACCACAAATTCTTGGTCTTCAACCTTGTTTTCTGGGGCTTGAGCACATGTGGACTGCGCACGCAATTGCATCCGAAACTTGACTCACCCCCCACAACATCATACGCGATAGCGACACATGGAGATCTCCTCGTAATCTCCTTTTGGCCCCGACAACAATCATGACGCTCTCGGTTTCTAACCCTTGCTTGGTCCAACATCATCGTCATCTTGATGCTGATATCGTTCAATGTTTGGAGCAATGATGAATCGTGCGTCCGACGCTCAAGCAAAACCAGCCCATTCAGCTCTCACACAGGCCCAAACTTGGTCTGTCACCTCAAGACGCGTGTCGAGGAGATCTGTCATCTATGCACTCCCGCTCGGACCCAGTACATGGTCGTATGATCTCGTCGATCCACACCCGATCGTCATTTCTCCTGACAGTCAAAAATTGTTTATTCTTCTGCGACATCACCAATGTTTCGAATTCAATTCATCATGCAAGAGCCCTTACTGCACGCCGACTAGTACTAACGCAGAACAAGGAAAACTGCTAAAGGCCCCCGACTGATAATCGTTTCCCGTAGGTACTTGGAATCTACGTTACTAAATTCTCCATTCAAGATCGAATCGATCGTGGAATGTGCACAGTGCTCTAGACGCAGAGTCCACTCCACTTTGGACCTGACGCCTGTCCGACTCCTAGTAGGAACGTTCAAACGGCCGTCCCTCTCTATTTCCATGCAAGCTGATCATGACCCACTCCGAGTCCCAACCGGAAAATTAAATGAGAGCCGACCTCACTATCGGTGACTCGATACACCGCCACAAACAGACCCTGCAATAGCCCTTTCATTGAACGAGTTACGAAGCGATCAAGCCTTCAGGAATGTGATTAAGATGGTTGACTTCCATGTGGCGATATCTATGTTGGCGTGGCATGCGGCGCAATATCTCCACTGGCATATCAACGTTCGATTGCTAGGCGCTGAACTTTTTTTTTTTTTTTTGGAGTAGCGTTCACTTGTAGTGGGCTCTTTACTCACCTTCCTCGTACTTCTCACCCCTTCCTGCAGGCCCTGCGACACAATACCCACTAAAACCCCGGTATTTGTCGCCCAGTTTTCGGGAAGGGCTCCCTCATTCTCGATTATGCCCTTCCATGTCTCCTTTACTGTGGATTGGTTTAGAGCTTTCCGCTCGTATTTCGGATCTGTTAGCCTTCGGTCCAGATTGAGTCGCTCGTTTATGCTGTGCCGCCAGCGGTTTATTATTTGTTGCTCCGCGGCTGGTGTGTTATTGTTCCATCTTAAGACCCATATTATAGGCGCTGAACTTGGAATACTTTCGAGGTCTGAAAATTGACGCACAAAGCCACAGAGCTATAATTCACTTCTGCAGAATAATTTTGGATGCTGCAGGTATCCAGGAAGCTTGCTGAATTCCATACTATTCTAGCCTCTCGATCGTTGATACAAGGAATATTCTCCCTCCCCCCTTGATCCGCTCATCCCCGAACGTAACCGTTATTTTGGGAGAAAAGCTATCGTTCGAGGACTGGGTACAGTCGATTAGTATTACTCGGACTTTTCCGAGATCGCGTGATCTGCCCATTTTCAGCCCGCGAAGCGGGGGTGGGTTGGGTTAGCGGTTAGGTGGTTAGGGGTTAGGCAGTAGGGTCTGGGGATGGATATATGTATAAAAAGGCGAGGGATGGTACTTACAGAAATAGTGACATCATTGGCTTTCGGAGTTTTCCGAGTAATACTAATCGACCCTAGCCTCCGTTCGAGGATATGCATCAGTTGGTCATGATGCTGTCAACGTCCAGCCAGGCTGAAGAGAATGATGTACTTGCCAACTAGTCATATATCGGAAATAGACTTTCAGTTACCTTTCAGTCCACTCCTGGTTATACATAAACTCCTTCCCGTCCACAGACTCTGCCTTGATAGAATCTTGTGCTCTTCTTAGGATGATACGTCCATATCCCTTCGTCTCCTATATGGGCTCTTGAGGAAGCTTCATATAAAGGAAACGCATACGAAGGAAGTGTAGCTGCTATCTGTCTCGCACCAGAGACGACAGCCACAATTGGTGCCATGGGTTCAGATGAAAGCAAGACGCCGATGTAGGCCGAGTGGGTAGGATTTAATTAACGAAAATGTAAGGTGTGCGCGAGTGTCCAGGCTGCGCCAACTTGACTTCGTTGAGAGCAAGATTGCGGCTCCTACGCTATAGAGCAAAGAGCCACCCTTGCTGGATTCCAAGCTGTAGCAACGTATAATCAATTCAAGATTGGCAGAAGCTTCGACCTTCCCGCGGCCGGTGTGACGGGGTGATCCTGTGTAAGACCTCTGGGCCTGAAATGGTACTCCTGGGGTAGTGAGTCCTATATAGGTAACTTGAGTATCAGACGGAACCGAAGGCCGAGCGAGAACGTCAAATATGTGCATTATGGCGGTTAAGGACAAAAATATTACTACCTGCGATAGCCCGATTGTGAGGGGGTGGGGGAATCTAAGCTCGCCTATTTAAACGCGATATCCACCGAGTTGGGTTCTGAGAAGGAGGTGTAAAGAGGTTGTGGTCGTTTGTAAGCTTCTCCTCATTCCTTGCCGTAGACCAAATAGCAACCTGCTGCCTCATGGATGGAAATAATTTCGACGGACGCCGGCAAGCTGTCGCGTCCATTTGAGACGTGTGCCTTCTCTTCCTTGGAATGTCTTCAATGACTTTATAACGGAGGCTCTTCCAATTTTAATTTCGTGATATCCTGTTTCTGAGCGACACATGTCCCAAAATCAAAGAGTAAGTCGATACGGGTACAACTTACAGGCTTCAAGCTCGATGGTGAACGTCTCCCGAAAGATGCTGCGTGCCGCGTGCTTCCCACGCCCTTTTCCTGCTCGCAACCCCGATGATTTATCTGTTCAAGGACTCAAATCCGCCGGAGAAATACGCAAATATCGATAGTACCTTATGGTATCTTATGCTAGAGGTGAATGTGCAGTTCGACATTCTGACATGGTCAACGCCCATCCTTTCACAGGCTGCCAGAAAAGCAGAGAATTGCTAAGTGTCTTCATGCTAGCATGCCCAGGAACATTACCTGCTGGTCTGGTATGTACATTTCCAAATTGAGATCCAATAAACACTTTTACGAATTCGCTCAGATTCGCACCTCATCAACTGTACCGAGTGCTAGGATATCGATATTGAAGCCGAATTCCCATTCTATAACCACCTATGTTCTCTCCCAAAACTTTCGATTTCGCTTCCATATACTCCCTCACGTACCCGCCCAATCTTTAAGATGCGATTTGCCAAACGGCCGGAGCCCAGAAGCACACCCAGCAGGGACTAGATATCGCCGAGCGTCTCCGGGGACACGACGCGACATTATTCACCCAAGAATCGAGATCCTCCTCGTTTTGACATCCACTCAAGGCTACACACCCGAATGTCACCGAATACTCGATACGCCAAGAACATCCTCGTAACATCGTCTGGATCTTGGTCGCCGACACCGGCCTGGTTTCTAAGCAGATTTTAAATGTAAATGGGTAGTTCGCCATCGATACAGACAGAAACTGTAAAAGTGACTGGCTACAAACGGAATATCTGTTCGCTCGGGACACCATTTGGGATTCGGAGGTTGTAGGTCGCTTTAGATGTCATCGAGTCGGAGGAATTGTGAATGTAGAGAATGGTATGAGATGAAAATTGTTCACATTTTCGTTACGTCTTCCAGGAGCTTACTCATTTTCCAAATACGCCAAGTCGTGCCGCAACCTACTTCAAAGTTGCCGGAAAGGACATTGATTACTTGGGCTCGGAGTTGTCCAGCTATAGTTGCGTCATAATCCACCTGAAGATGCTTGACGCGTCAACGCTTCAACTGCCATCGATATTGCATGGGAAGCCCGAAGCACTGCAGCCGTGAAGGTACTGCGGTACGCACCGTTTTTAACGCTGGAATTCAAATTGACAAAGTTGACCCTTTGCAACAGCCTCTGTGAGAATGCATGTCCCGTTCCATATTTCGTAGCCTCATGTTGAGATGACTCTATTAGAGTCACAAGGTCACACGACGAAGTCAGAAGCTGCGTGGTGTTGCAGGGTCGGGATTGCCTTTCTGGATGTTTACCGCAAATCCCCATATGGCAGCCTTTCTCTCCGCACTTCCACCCGGCACCATCTTCAAATACAGACTTCTATATCGTCCACAGCAGACAGTCAGAATTGACTAGACTTGTCCATGTGCGTTGGCACACCGTTAGCAGATGATTCGAATGTGCACGAGAATGCACAATTTCTTGCAAAGACGGTCGTACGATACTTCACTTAGATCCCCTTTCGCTTATACATTAACATAATCGACCCCCCGTCTTCCTATCGGCTTTTTCGTGATTCAACAAGCACGGCCCAGGCGGTGACAATAGAATAACTCGGCCTTCTACACCACGGCGGCGCCTGAGTAAATCGGACGCTGTCAGCAGCACACCAGACCCATTTGCTCCACGACCCAGAGTTCCCGAGCCACTTTGACCGTGCCTGGCCAGGCGGTTCCGGAAACGAACAATTGTTGTGTTCTAGCATCTTCTCCAACCCGCTGCGTATAAGTAAAGAAGTGTACAGAAACATAATTCCCTTTCGAGTCCACCTCGAGTCCACCTATGATTGCAACCTTTCCAGCCCAATCCCCGTTCCATGTTCATCCTTTCCACTCTCGCCTTCCAAGTTTCCCTCATTCCTTCGATATTACCCCACTCTCAGCGGCGACGCTGACGTTATCTCCGAAAAGCGCCTTCCTCAGCAAGGAGAACAAGACTCGTTCTGGTCATGAAGTCGATTCAGAGGCGCAGTATATGGATGAAGATACTAATGCTGTAGGAGGCAATATAGGATCGCATGGAACAGTTACTGGTCTTGGAGGTAAGCGTTGCTATGCTTCATATTTATCCTTTGTTTCCTCCCCATGAAATCCGCACTTTGTTTTTTTTTTTTTCTTGTTGCTTCTCCTTTTCCATCGTTACATTGTGCACAGCTACTCACATCAGAGACGTTATATTCTCCCTTGTTTTACGGCAGAATTCGCCTGACAATTTGCGATTCTTTTTGTAGGTTCCATCATGCCTCATGCTTCTTTTACCGCGACATCGCACCAACCATCAACCCAATTGTCCCCTTCTTCATCCTTAACACAACAAGGTATTTGTGCTCCCCAATTGTCAATTGCGCCTGGTCCTATGGTTGGTTGTATATGACAGGAAAGGATACCCACTCTACCACGATTAATCATCCAAGCAATACCACCAAGGAAAACACTTCCCGAACCTCGTCACGCGGAAAATTCAGGAAACCTATCTATAACCGTTCTCGTACTGCTTCACCACGAATGCCTAGGATACATACCTCCCCTCAAGACCTTTGGCAGATCGTTGGTAAGGACGATGCGAATGCCAGGAAAAGTGGTGGCTCTACACTAGCCTCCTATGTGCTGGATGGTTCTTCACCGCTGGCATCACCGCATGTTGAACTCGGGTACGCTCGCCAGGCGTCTGTTGTCGAGGTTCATGTCGGTAACAAGTACCCTAGAATCCAGGATGAGATCCTTCCCAGGTCGAGGACCATGACTCCCGGACTGGATGCTTCAACATCCTCTGCTCCACCTTCGCCTCGTATAGCACCAGTACCACTACCATCTGCATCTTCTAGATCAAAGTCGTTGGGTCACGCGGTTCCTAAAGCTATTGGTTCTGAGCGCCATACGCGTCAGTGTCAGGACACCGAGTTGGCGCCCAAGTCGACGCGACGAGTCGGTGATGCCGAACACCCTGTTATGCTCCTGGACCGGGGCGATCGCGTTAACCCGGATCAGGTGTTGAACCTGCTCACATTACCCGTAGGATCCTCGAGCAAGCCTTCGAGCTTTGTTCTTCGAGACTCAAATGGATCCAATATTAGGCACTCAAAAAAGCTCAGTCCGCAAGTTGAACTCGAACCAGTGGGTCTGAACTTGCGGAGTTTCGCTTCAGTGGATTCTCCATCCGAGAACATACCCCTCACCACCCTTGCCGCGGCTCCCACTGTCTCCTCTACCCCACTCCCCGTCCGAGTTCCCAAGCCTCGCCGTACTATCAGTCACGAGAGTCACATTGAGGATCAGCGGATCTTCCTTACCGACCCTCTCCAACAAGCCCTGAAGTACGACGCTATCGCACAATTCAACATTCAAAGAAGACGCGGGCAACAATACGCACCACGTTTCGCATCGTCGTTGAACCCTGCTCGCGAAGCCCTGACCGAGGAAAACGGTCTCTGCTTCACAGATTTCGCTCACGTCGATCACGTTCATTCCGATGAAAAGGGTCGCTTGGGAAGTGGTTTACATTGGAACTATTTTCGAGTTGCTCAGCGGATAGGGGGCAGGCTTCGGAGTTTGTGCGAGACACATAATCGGTCTGCTTGTGCTAGTGGGACTACCTTCTCGACTTATTTACGAGGAGGCGATCAAAAGCATTGTCTGGGATGTCGGAGAGATGGTGTAAGAGTGAGGTTGTTGGTTGTTGGGTTGTGGAAGTGGACTGCACGTAATGGGGCCAAGTTCGACATTGATTACTATTGGCCTGATGATAGCGACGAGGAGGATAGCGACGAGGAGGTTGAGGATGAGGTGGATGCGAGAAAGAAGGATTTTCCAATGGACGTGGATGAATCGTCAGATTCGGTGTTGGATTTCGGTGACCAGGCGACCTTGGATTCCGAGTTAAGAAAGGCTTCCTGTGAACCCCACTCCGCGACAAGCCCAGATATGGAGGTCGATGTCGACCTGCAATTCAAGCTCTCCAATGAGTGGGATGGCAACGTGCCCGAAAGCCCACGCTTGAAGGACCTTGACGACTTTGACGACCTTTGACGAACTTGAGGCATAGAACCTTCGTTTTTTTCTTTGCATATCTTGCTTTCAATTGTGAATACCAGCTCATCTCATAGTACTTACACAGGCATCACCCTATATACATGAACTCTGTGCATAACTACTTTTAGCAGTATTTTGTATTGTTACTTAACCGTGTAGTCTTTTGGAATGTATAATACCTAGTCCGCAATGGTAAAACAAAACCCCTTGGTTTTCCTACTTTCTTGTGCTCTATCCTTGCATTCACACTCGATTGTGCTCACCTATCGTCCCGAATGCCAAAGATTACTGTGACCCTCATGTGTTAACCCCATGCCTCATGGTCACCCCACAGCGTCTCCGTGCAATCACAGCCGCACAATATACGAGGCCCACCACCGGCAAGATGTTGGGACAGGTAAAACATAGCCTAACCCAGTTCGTATTCTCTGGCCCCAAAAAGTGGTAAGTGATGCTTGCGGATGCGAACGTCGAAGCTTTTTCTCGAATCTCTTGCGGAGCTGACGGATTTCTCGGTTAAGGGAGCTCCAGTGCTAACTTTGGTTTTCCAGCTCCTTTCAGAATACTCTAGGCCTGGGACGTCGAGTTCCCAAGCAGCAAGCATGGTCGCGATGTACAGGATATTGATTGGCCTTAGTCGAAATGAAAGCTTCGAATGATGGAAGCCAGCAGTGTGAGAAACGGGGACCTTGTTTCCTTGCCTCTCACCGTCACAGGTACAGCGGAAGACAGCAGAAGACATATCTAGAGTGATTTTATATCCACGGCGATTCCGGTCCTTTTGAGGCGATATCAGCTCTTCCAGCAAAGCGGCATTGCCAGTCGGCCAGAAATCTAGTCGGACACTGGTCGGACATACCTGTAACGAAGTAGATCGAGTCATCAAGTCACCAAACACCCGAGCGCTTAGTAAAACGTCACTATACTCACTGATATATAAAGCGGCCCGCTTTTCTTCAAATTTCTGATTTCATTTCTGCCCTTTTCCTTTTCCCTTTCTCGCTTGTTCACGTCCGTTATGCCTCCCCGGGTCGACGAGGAAACACCTTTACTGCGGGACCAGCAGCCCAAGATCAAAAGGACTCCTCTTCCCTGGTTCCAATTCACGATTGTCCTTTTCCTGCAATTGGCTGAGCCGCTTACCTCTCAAGTTATCTACCCGTTCACGCCTCAGGTGTGTTGTTGAATGGTCTCTGGTCAGACGATGCCCATGCTCATTTCCTTTTGCATAGCTCATTCGTGACATTGGAATTACGCATGGAGATGAAACTAAAGTCGGACACTATGTTGGACTCTTGGTGCGTCGTATCGCTCCCAGAACAGAGGACTATCGGCTCATAATTTATTCATAGCAATCACTGTTCTTTCTGACACAAGCCATGACCGTGCTCCATTGGTCTCGTATTTCGGACCGTGTGGGCCGTAAACCTGTCATATTGACTGGCCTATTCGGTTTGTCGCTATCCATGTATTGCTTTGGTCTTTCAAAAACATTCTGGGGACTGGTCATGAGGTACGAGTGTTAGTTTGCCACCGGAAAGCTATGCTCTGACCCTCATTTTTCCTGTTAGCCGGAGTCTCAACGGTGCACTCAGTAAGCAGGCTTTCTCCTTTCAATTTGTTAACCATGTTCATTTAGCTATGCCCTCCTTCACTAGATGGAAACATTGGAGTAATTAAAAGGTCAGCATTTTCGCTATGGCGCAAGTTAGTCGGTTCATATTGACATCTGGCGTCATTCTAGTATTATGGCGGAAATCACGGATTCCACGAATATCGCTCAGGTAAGCTCCGTATGATTCTAATCTCTTCTTTCAAATTCTTATTCGGTGTTTCGTAGGCTTATGCCTACATGCCGATTGCTTGGTCTACTGGTGGAGTCCTAGGTCCGATCATTGGGGGAGCATTGTCACGACCGGCTGATCAATATCCTGAAATATTCGGGCAGTCCGAGTTCCTAAAAAAGTACCCTTACTTTCTCCCTTGTGCAGTGCCGGCTACCTTCTCCGCTATCGCCTGGATTGTCACATTCCTTTTCCTGAAGGAGACGGTTCGATCGCCGCTTTCGATATCGCGGTTGTTCAACTTCCGCAAAAGCAAGGCGAATCTCACTCTCCAGAATGTCGTTGCCTCTCAAGAACCAACTGCCTCTACTACACCTGATGACGTTACGACAGCAATTCCTGAAAATGAAAAACCTGTTCCCCTTTCAAAGTTATTCATTCCCCGAGTTCTCATTGCGGCTGGCAACTATGCGTGCCTCTCGCTTGTAGACATCTCTGTCCGTGCTATTCAACCATTATTCTTCTCCACACCCATTGAACACGGCGGTCTCGGCTTACCACCTTCCATGATTGGAAACCTGATGTCCATCTTTGGGTTCCTGAACGGAATTACGCAGATATTTTTCTTTGCGAAGATTCATGATAAACTTGGCTCAAAGATTACGTTCACGATTGGTATCGCTTCTGCCATACCGGTATTCCTTACCTTCCCTGCCATACGTTACCTCGTATTGGCTAACCAGGGAGTAACCCCACTTGTGTGGGTCCTTGTAGGGCTACAAATTGTGGTCTCAATTCTTTTGAGCTTCTCGTACGGTGAGTGGTGGGGGCCATTTTCGTTAATTCTGACACTCAACCTCGGTATCGTCTTTTAGGAGCGATATTCATTTACATCCAAGCCGCTTCTCCCAACCGAGCATCCCTGGGTGCTACAAACGGCCTCAGTCAGATGTGGGTGAGCATAACCAGAGCGATAGGTCCGGCTACGGCCAACTCGCTCTTCTCTCTATCGATGAAGGAGCATTATCTAGGAGGTTATATGGTGTATTATGTGTTACTGGGTATGGCAGCGATGGCTCTGTTCGCATCGTCATTGTTGCCTCGGAAAGTTTCCCTCTAGCAGTAGTGGTGGACTTTTAGTAATGTACGCAGGATATCTAGATACAAAATAGATTACAGACAAAACATTGAAAATTTCACCGTGCCGGCGTCCGACTTACTGCATCATCGGCAAAACGTGGCGGTGTCGATCAAATCTGGAAGGCAATTCACGCGCTGACATGGCACTGTGGCACTGTGTATAAAGAGCCATAGAGTCATTGTTTGCTTCTTGCTGTCACTACTCGTCGCCAACCCTTCCTTCCTCAGTCACTATGGCAGATACTGCTGGCCCCGTCTTGAACTCTTTTGCGGAGCTCATGGCGAAGAGTGTGCGAGACACTCAGCAGCAGCAAGCTCAGCTCGCAAAACAACGAATGGAGAAGAACAAGAAAGAAGAAGAGAAGAAACGGAAACAGCTAGAAAGAGAAGAAGCCGATAGGAAACGAGAAATAGAACTACGCAAGAAGCGGTTTGAGGAAGAGGAAAGGGAGAGGCAGAGACAGCGAAAGAAGGAGGAAGAAGAGAAGGCTGTGGAGGCAGTGCGGCAGAAAAGAGCTGAGGAGGAGAAAAACAAATTGTTGTATGGGAAGCCCCGCACGACCAAGAGTTCTGGTAGTAGTTCGAGGTCCGGCTCTGCTCCAGCTCGTCGTCGGCTCACCGATGACGACGAGATGGACATGGATCCGTCCAAGGTTCTTACCCGGGAGGAGAAGCGCGAGCGAAAACTTCAGCTCCAGCTCAATAGGGAGTTCCATTCCAGCAAGCGGACGACATTCAATGGTAGCTATCAGAAAGCTGGCAGGCGACTTCCTGGTGGTGCTGTGGACCTCACGACCTCGAACACCCCTAACACTGGTGCCAGTTCTAGCGGCAAGAGTGTCAGAGAACGTTTGGCTGCGATGCCGAATACTTTGACGAAGCTTAATACGGTGAAGAGGGATACTCGTACAATTGACGAGATTGTGCGAGAAAGGGCGGCAGCCAAGCAGAGAACTCTGGATGGTGATGAAGCCAAAGAGTTCACTGACTGGTTTGGTTCCTCAAAAAAGGACAAATCCAAGTCGGAGCCTGGTTCAGGCGCTAATACGCCAACCTACAAGTCAACATCTTCTCCAGCGCCTGGTGTGTACCATTTTTCAATAGTTTCTCCTTCTGATTATGACTTGTTCCAGCGGCGGCAGGAAGCAGTCGCAATGGTGGATTTGGTTCTTCCAACACCGGAAAAGGACTCACGCCACCTACCACTAAAGCCGCGTCTTCGACAAAGCCAATCCCCAAGTCGTCAGCTCTCTCGAAACCCATTCCCAAAACCACTCCTTCTGATCGAATGTCCTCTTCCAAAGCTAGTTCTAACAAATCTTCCTCCAGTCAGCGCCCGCTTGGCCGTGCCCCAGACTCGAAGAAGCGACAGCGCTCATCTAGTCGCTCGGAATCCCCATATCCGAGTAGGAAACGTGCTAGATCCGAAGAACTGGACGACCTGGATCACAACGACGATTTTAATCACTCTAAAGTCAGTCAAATGATTTGGGGCATCATGGGCAAGAGGAAGAGCGACTATACCAGTCGCGATATCTTCAGCGACGAAGATGAATCAGATATGGAGGCCGGTGCCAGTGATCTGGAAAGGGAAGAGAAGAGAAGGTATGTTGCGGTTATAGCCGTAAATTCAAAAGGCTAAGATTGATTCTTTTCAGTTCTCGCATTGCCAAGAAGGAAGATTTACTGGCTATGGAGGAAGAGAAACGTCGCGAAGAGGAGAAAAAACAACGAAAGAGGGGGTACTAACCTTCAAGGTCAACACAGACTTTTCATTTTGGGTTTTCTCGTTTCACTCTATCTATCTACACATTTATTGGCTATGCGCGCATTGTTCAACAGTCCTGTCCGTGGTAGAATAACGCACCAGGGACTTTCACGATACATGATTTATCTGTTACCAACACCCCGTTTACATATAATCTACCCTGTTCTACAACGACATCCTTGCAGTTGGGATGCCATACTCTGTATTATAGACATAGCAGCTTTTACCCCCTTGCATTGTTTCAACATGTACTTCCTCAATAATTTACTACATAGGCTAAGTCTGGATTGGTCATTCTACATCTACTACAAACGCCCATTGCACATACCTACTCTGTAGATTTTGGACTTCATGTATTGTTTCACGTTCGGGATGTAATTTGAGAGTAGATTTGAGGTGAATATGTCAAGCCCTTGAGCGCTTGAGCATGGACCGGGTGATGAGCCGCTAATTAACCGTCGCGCCGATCCTTTGCATCTTGTCTTCCCCGTTCATCACTCCTGGATACTCTACGCTCAAAGCTGCATCTAGGCCAGCTCGTGGTTATTGCCTGCAAGTCTACTGGTAATGAGTGGGAGCACGACCCCTCACCTCACAATCAAAACATCCGTCGACGTTCCTTCCGATTCTCGTACACATGGCTATCAAGGTCCAACACGTAACATTCGTTTACCTAGAGCATGTTCGCATGGAGGAGGGTCTATCTCAAAAGCTTCAGATGGGCAGCGTTGTGCAGTAGCGGGGAAAGAATGTGTGTAGCAATTAGCGAACCTAGCCGTACTATAACTGATGAACGTACAGCTTTGAGAATTCTTCGTGTTTCGGACACGACTCAGGATACCAATGTCGAAAATTACCATAAATTCACTGTCGGAAGAGGTGGTCATCGGATAGAAGCGTCCAAGAACTATTGGGAAGGCAGCGGGTTGAAAACGGATAGCGCGTTCACAGATGTCGCCTGGTGTCATGGCTGTAAGTCCGTTTTCAACGACTCTGGCTCCATGTGGTTCAAGCAACTCGTCAGTGTACAATAACAAGATCCTTACCAGTGCAAGGAATGGAGAGCTCATAATGTGGGATTTGAACAAGGCAGAGTCAATTAAGTACGGTACGGATGTCATATCCATGATGGTTGCAATGCTCTGAAGCATGGCTACTGTTCCAGAGAGAAGAGCTAAAGATCACCTTCGGTCTATTCATTCCGTTTGCGTGTCGCCGCTGGTTCCTCATTACTGCCTTACTGGCTCAGCAGACGGTGATTTACGCGTTTGGGTGAGCGGGTCCCTCCACAATTGAACATTTCCTGACCTCGTATTTAAATCAGGATCTTCGTGACCTTCAAAGGTCCATCATTCGAATACATCACCCAACCAGTGTAAGAGGCGTCGTGTTTTCTCCAGTTGTCTTTCAACCCCTTCAAGCTGTAGTCGGGCTTGACAATGGAAATCTCTTCAGGTCTGTACCAGTCAATGTGTTTCATCAATCTTCTGAATTCTACCCAGGTGGGACCTGAAAGCCGGGCAACGTGGGAGGCTCGATAGAATTCCAGTCGCTCACACCGCACCTGTAACCTCTCTCGATTGGTGTAGTACATTGCCGAGCTTCCCCGAAAACTCAGGAGGTGGGCACGGCTGGTTGGTTAGCGGTGGCTTAGATCGCTGCGTCAAGGTTTGGGATTTGACCTCCCAACATATTCCTCACAAACCTACATACACTCTACATCCATCTTTCCCTGTGCGGCGGGTGCTCTGGCGTCCTTCATATGAATGTGAAATCGCTATTGTATCCAACGCTGACTTTGGGACTACCAATAACCCAGAGCTGAATACCCCCGTACCTCCTGTACCAGGGCTTCCGTCAGCCTTACAGGTTCCGGTAGTGGCCTCAGCCGCATCTTCGCGTCGTAGTCCGAATCTTGGTTTAGGACTGGATTTTTTTGGTGGAGATAAAGACTCTAGTGCAAGTCGACCCAAATCCTTCTCAGGCCCATCCGGAGGGACTAGTACCCCGACTGGATCCAGAATTTCTGTTTCTGGTCCCGCCTCGGGAACTGGAGAAGCGGCAGAGATATGGGATGTTCGACGAGGGTGGATAGCCAAGTGGAATGTTACAGGGAGTACGGTTGATGGCGGGTTGACAGATGTGGTTTTTGGCGCCGACTCACATGTTATCTGGGGTCAACATTATTCTGGGATGTTTTCTCAGATTGACCTTCGGGATGTCACAAAACCCATAGATACTGTCGAAAGAGTGGCCGTTGGGTGGGAGGCTAGTGGCGGCCTTGCGTTCGTGGCGGACAAGAAGGATGAATGGGAGATGCCCTATGATGATGTGTACGTTCCCAGGTTTCTCTAACCTATCCCTGCGCTAATCACCCTTTGTGACAGACGGCCTCAAGAACGCAGCATGTTCGAGGTATCGAGTACTAAGAACAAATCTCTCGGCGATCCGTCCTTTGCACCTCTGTCTCAGAACTTGGGCACGTTCCAAACCGCGGAATCGATTACCGACAATGTAATTTTCACCAAATTGGCCAGGGAGTACGTGCTTGAAGGTGATGATCGGAGGCAGATCTGTGCCCTTAATGCCCAAGTAAGCTGTTTCAGATGCATACTGAATTTGTGATTAATGTGATACTCTTTGTAGGTGGCTTTCAATGCAGGTCATCACCGGGCGGCACAAGTTTGGCTACTGGTTGGCGCCTCCCTTACGAACCTCATTCCTGGCCCGACGGCTCCCCAACCCCGTCCTCAAAGCCCTCAAGACGATGTGGTAGATAAATCAATGAATCACTCTCATTCAGCTCCCGCTGCTCTGTCAACCATTGCTGGAAATGAGAGGAATGGCCAGAAAAGTCCGAACAGAACATCTGACCATAGTTCTGAACGGGTTATCTCGCCCACATCTTATCAGCAACGCAGTGTCTCGGGAGGGAGAAGGAACCTGTATACCCCGGCTTCTTCAGCTAATTCGTCCCCACACCAAGGACTGAGTACTCTTCCTCCTACACCTCTTTCAACATCCTCACGTTTCCCACATTTGGGAGGAAGACGAAATTCCATTGATCCCTCGTCGATTATACGGCCACCTTCGTTGGCCAAACGTCCATCTGTGTACCGTCGTCCGTCAAACTCGACTCATAGTGTGAGCCCCAGTACGTCAAGCCTAAGACATGTCGGGGAAGGTGCATTAGACGATTCTGATTCATCTTCTTCTGATGGTCAGGACCGCGGAACCCACGACCATGATTCCAATGGCGAGGATGATATCCAAGAGGAAGAAGAACCTACCGCTTTGAGACCACTCATCTCACCTGCTTTGGTTCCTTTGAGGATATCTCAGCCGAGCCCTTTATCCAGAGTTGTCGGTCAGCAGCGTTGGACGGAGGATGAAGATGAGATGGGTGGTAAAGAAATGGACGAGGACGAGTCACCGTCGCCTCGATCTACGGATAGCGAGATGGATAATACTCAAAAAGGTGTTGGAAAAGTTGCAGGTCCTTCATCGAGGAAGAAACGACCACACTCTGTCCGTCGTCCGTCCACTCGGAGAAGAAACTCGTCCTCAGCGACAGGTGCTTCTGCCGTAAAGCTGAAGACGAGGAGCCGTAGCTCCACGCTTGCGTCAATACAGACTATGGTGTCCAGGAAGTCCTCTACGAAATCGCTATTACGACACGATTCCCTCGCAAGTATAAAGACTGTCACTGCATCAGGCGACGCCTCAATAAGGGAGTTGGACGAGCGTCCGTCTAGTCGTAATCTAAGGGTAGAAGAGACCATCAAAGATTTGAGGCAAGTGACTCAGCATAACAGGGACAAGTCTCTGGTTATCTCTGAGCTAGTGCTTGAAAACCAAAGTGGACAGAAAGCGACTGTTCAAAGGAGCGTACCTCTCACGAAGAGAGATCAGGGCCTTGTAGCGGCAGAAGAGCAGAAATATCAAGACATGACCTGGGATTCGTTGCGGGAGGCCCTTGAAGCCTTTGCAGACGATGTGAGTGGAATGACAAGTCTTTCGGTCGCATCCGATTTACCTTGATTTGAATATACAGGGTGATGTGCAGATGTGTGCAATGCTAGCAATCATAGTGCCTAGAGAACTAGAGATCAAGGAGCAGCGTAGACTGGCCTTTATAGAATGCTATATCGGTGCGTGGGAACCGACACCTCGACCTCGTTTATGAACTAATTTCAATCGAATAGATCATCTGGCCCGTCTCAGGTTGTATATCTGTGCTGCCTACGTTCGAAGATACTCGCGAGTTGAGGATATTCGTTCCCAAACGCTGGTATGTGGTGTAGTCCAGCCGCCCCCAAATTTGCACTAAGACCGTCATGCAGCTGGAAACTACAATATATACAGCTTGCGGGCGCTGTAGGAAGCCTTTCATCGTATCTCCCAGTCAGAGTGGCAAGACTAGCCACACTTTCTGCCTCAGGTGCCGAAGAACAACCGTGATTTGCAGTATATGGTGAGCCTCTCCGTGCTATTAATCGGTACGTATGCTCAAGCTGCTGTTTAGCCGGCTACCCGTTCATGGAATTCATTTTCAGTGTTCGGTATGCGCGCATGGAGGCCATCAGATGTGCTACAGCCAATACTACACGAATCGCCGCACACTGGTGGAATTACCCAACTCAAGCGCTCATTCACAAATCCCGAGCGCTAATTCTTCTTCCGACAATGACCTTACTATGTCGCTCCGTTCAAGTACATCGTCCAGATTGAGTATCGATCTAGGCAGTAATACGGACGAAGATGGTGTATCAATGGGTAGTACAGCAGATGCATCGAGTGATGGTGGTGGGGTACCTGGCATTTCGAACACTCAAGGAAGGCTAACGCATCATTTGATGGGTCGACCATGCGCTTCGGGGTGCGGACATTACTGCTGGTTGGTCAAAATAACCAGACCAGTGCAGGAGGGAATGTAATTATTATGTACAATATTTCTTGTAAACATTGTTTGTCCGACCGTTAATCAGCTAGTAGGAAAAGGAGCAGGTATATCAAAACTCTAATTGCAGACTTCAGGATGCACGCGCTTCGAGTACGCCTTGGACAATACGTTCCTGTTGTGCTAACCATAACCCGAATGCTGGAGTTTTAAGCCATCTGAATTCATGTCAACGGTTAGGATATTCAGACGAGTTTGTAAGATATACACGCCTTTCATAGAACTCTGTTCGTTTACTTGTTGATTTGAAAGGCAGAGGAGTGCCATGAGCCCTTAGTGACGCGAAGAAATTGGCATTGTTGAACGGTTTCAACCGAGGACTAGCTTCTGACGCGACCTCCGTTGGCGTTGGAATAAGGGTATTCAGGTATCGTGTAAGCGGGAGGAGCAATTCGTTCGTCCGGGAACAAAAATGTCGGCGAAGGATCAGAGAAAAATCTAGCTCTGCGCAACATAGATCAATTAAACTGTGAAACATGAGGATCCGCTTTGCTTACTTTGTTGATCGGTCCCTCGGCATGCATCTTCTAATTGCTTTAGTAAGGCGCGGTCCTTGGATATATATCTCTTATGAACCGACGTCTTCCATCCGGGTTCAGGCCCTGCAGCTGCAAGCTTGTGTGAATTCTTCCCAGATATGCCAGCAGAATGTCTACAAGAATGCTGTCAATGTGAGGAACATGAACAGAAGCATGATGACTCACTGAAGCTTTCGTCCAAGACTAAGAATATGTGGCCAATGCGAACAAGATCGGTGAAAGAACGGGTTTGTTACGCCCAGCAAGAGGCCAGACTTTGGGGGAAGTTTATTGACCAGTAGTGAGTGATCTTGATCATGAATGGTGAAGTAGGGTCGAATGTCGCCTGCGAAAGGTATCTAGTGAGGTGTAAGCGAGATTTAATGCTTTCAATGGACAAAAGAGACTTACAGGGCGTAGAAGATCTCGGAACCACCAAACAGCCTGACTCGTTTCGACTGGTGATGCACCGAAAATCAGAATAGGCTCTCCGAGAACCACACATTCCCATATCGACCAAAGATGGGAAAGACAAGCCTCAAATAAAAGAAGGGGTGGTGGTGCAAATGGAGGCGCCGAAGCTAGAATCTATGGGAATGTGAGGGCCTTATACAGGTGGTAGATTAGATCACTGACGTGTAGCTTTGGATTGTATTTCTCTTTAAATGAGGACGTATCAGTGAGCTGCTGACTATCGATGGTACGTGGGAGCTCCAGGTGGAGGACTGAGCCCAAAAACCCTAATTCAAGAGTCATTCCTGGAGAAGGATCAGGCCTATTTGAGTCTAATTAATTCCTCGTCAATCTCATCGAATGGATGTAAGCACCAAGTTGCGATGTTGTGGCACGCAGACTCCAGCATAGGCACACCGTGGGATTCAAACAACGGTCCGAAAACGGAGGATATAGAGGTGAAGAGGGCGGGATAGGCAAGGTGGGTTAATATAACCACGGAACGCTGCTGTCTGGTCAGTTTTAGCACACGGGAAGCATAGCCTAGCGTACTTGTTCGTAACCACGTTTTGAGTGAGGATTCCTTCGTTGTGTGAAATGGGAATGTCCATAAATGAACCCATCGCTTGTAGTCTGATCTCTTTCTTCGTTGGGGCATTCTCGGACACAAAACGAATGGTTCTGCGAGCCCTGGTCGAACTGAAGGGAGTCGGGAAAGGCGGAGAAGGCTCTACCGAACACATGTCATTCAGCGGAACTGAATGATAACCGTGTAGGAGGGTTCTCACATGTTGGATGCCTCCTGCGAGGACAAATGTATCGGTGGAAATACGGCATCTACGACTGGACCGTCGTCCAAATCAAACTCAACTGATAAAGGCGGTCAGGATTTGGAACCAGCTATACCGTTATAGCCACGTACCGATTGCTATTGCCAGTATCCACCGCCGTATGTTATTCAGAACTGCTGCATCTACTTCTAAGCCCTCTATTTCTGATCGCGTCCTTCTCATTCTATTGCTCTCCGAGGGTGAGATGCGAGGCAATGTCCTTGATCTCGACAAAACTCGAGAACGGGGTACGCTTCCGTTCATCAGCTTCGGAGACGACGGCGAACTTCCATAGCCATAACTTGACTTCCTTGGTGAACTTTCTATTATGTCGGAGCCGACTTTAAGTTGTGGTAGCAGCGGTGGTCGTTTATTTGGTGTTGGTGTAATGGACGCAGCCTGCGAGGAGAGGGCCGGTAATACCGAACGCAGATCTTTAACACTGAGATCGTCGTCGGTATCCCAAATATCATCAAGCTTGAGGTCAGACTTGGTCATCTCGTCCTGGAAGATCGTGGTTGGACTTTGAGTGCCAATTTTCTCTGACCATGGTTAGCAACGCTTAATGAACAATGCACGCGGACGACGTTGAGGAGCAACTGATCCCTTGGCACTCAGAACTAACGACACGGCATTTCAATAGTAGTTACACTTAGTTCTGGCATTTTCAAGGTATGTTACAAATTTTCAGGCTGACATGATACTGACATCACTTTGACAGTGGGTTCATGGATCCCGCTTTATTTCTCAAACTCGTCAAGCACTTTTGCGGAATTTAGGAACTTCACCATGTCGTCGTCCCATGCTGCAGGGATGGGTAAGGGTGATAACAACCGATCAAATTGGTAACACGAGGCTTACTGTCTGGTATCACAGTGATATTGTCCCTCTGTAGCTGAAGCACGACTGGATTTTCGTTGGAGTACCTCGGAAATGCAGCTAACAGAAAACAAAACAGTAAATTTCTCCCTGTTATCGAAGATGGAAGTAACCAACCTCCGGGGTCAAGATCATGGACGAAACCGACCCAAGCGTCGATCATTTGGTTTGAGAAATCAGCCTCGACCGCGACAGGTGCGGATCCAAGAAGAAGGGGAAGATCGGATGCATGCGCAACTACCATGAAGGCATTTGTAAACATCATTCCCATACCAGCGAGAAGAAAGGCGTACCGCCGAGCGTAGGGTTATTCCCGGGAATGAATTCAGCGAATCTGTACGCAAACATTGGTTGAAGAGGTGATCCTTTTTGGAAAAACAATCTCCGGGGCGCAAGGAACATCTCGTCTCCATACCATGCCTCTGCACGATCGAAGAGCGAATCTCCAGTATTGAAGGGTGCGCCGAGTGAAGGGTCATTGGCACGCCACATAACCAATATCCTGTCCACTACGTCCTCTGTAATGGTGCTGTTGTTGATGAACAAGTCACGAATGAAAGTTGCAAATGCGTCATTCTCCTGGACACCACTAAGACCACGGTGGAGGAGGGTTTCACTGAATGTTGTTCCCTCGTTCACCTTCGATGTCCGTCAGAAAGATTGGCCTTGCAGATGGGCATCGCATACCGTTGTACCAGCGAAATAGGGTAGATGAAGGAAGTCTCCCCGTTCAATTCTGGCGGAGGCTCGCTCAGGAACCATGCTACCCGGTGGTCCCACACTGGGTTGCCACAACTGCATATTTAGAGTGCTGTGAATCATTTGGTTGCTGATATTCAAGAGAGTCTGCGAGCGCAAGTAGGTTAAGGCAGAACAGCTCGCTATTATGTTGAACCCAACTTACACTGAAGGGGACTCCTCGAAGACAACTCAATGCATTTGGACCCATTGTGCATCCCACGTTATCCACCAATCGTGCAAATGGCAAACCAGGAATGTCAAACTCCTTTGCATCGGGCGAATTTTTGCTATTAATCGGAAGATCAGTCAGCTCGCGAGCTCTCCACGAGTGCATGCATGACACTGACAATGGGCCGACAGCGGACTCCCCAATGCCTGCTCGGAAAAGCCTCTCTGGGGTTGGGAAGATAAAATGTGCTTGAACACTCCCCGCGCCGGCTGACTATGCAAAGATAAGTCATAATGCAGAAGAAGTAACCTCGACTCCACTTACTTGGCCCCAGATGGTTACCTAAGAAATAGAGGTGTCGGTGACACGAAAAACATATGAAACAATGATCTAACCTTTTCTGGATCTCCGCCAAACGCTCTAATGTTCGAGTTTACGAATCGTAGTGCTGCACGCTGATCAAGCAGCCCGGCATTTAAGTCCTGTGGATCCATCAAGGAACTGGCAAGCTGTGGAGACACATCAGCATCAGCCAGACTCTTTGACGAAGACATTCACGAATCCAAAGGTGTTAACTCGATAGTTACTAAATCAGGGCATCCTCAGTCCGCGCAGTGTCCTCGTGCAAGCAGGTATAACATACATGGATACCAGTATGATAGGTTTTCCAATATCGAGGCTTCGACGGAGCATACCTGAGTTATACGTGAGAACGAGCTCGATGCGGACCTCAGGAAGAGCATACGAGTGGGGTCATAGGCCGACTTTGAAGCCGCTCTGCAAGGAAACATGTGAACGAAACTCTATGATCAGAGCATATTCCGTTACCCGGTGGTGTATTGCCCTCCCTAGAGAGCAACTGAATGAGATCGTTGACATTTTGTCTGTGGCAAGGCTCACGTGTATCCAAACTAGAACTGGAAGACCTGCGTTTGCAGAAGTGTTTTGAGGGCGAAAGACCTAGAGTCACAGAAGTGGTTTGTGAGACAGAAGATTCGTTTCAGGCTGCGACATTCACATTGAGGAATAGACAATCTTCGGAAATGGGAGCTCCGAGGTTAGAGGGCGGTTGTGGGCAAGCGTTTCCAAATGTCGATGCGTTCTTCAGCACGTTACTGGACTCTGTGATTGGTACCGGTGCTCTGAATCTACGCTCGCCCACAGGGGGGTGTGCATATGGTATTCCAAGCCATTTCTCAATGCCGGGGGTTGTTGATATACCACGAAATGTCCCGGTCTTCAATTTAATGTCGAGGTCGGCGCCAGTTGTTGGAACCAGAAGAGAGGATATAAAAGCAAACAAGACAACGGATATCATCGCTTGGGTGCAGTTGGTGGATTGGATACCTGGAATTTAAAGAACCTTGAATGAACATGCGGACAGTCCAGCTGACTGGTTAAGAACTTGTTACTGAGAAAAATTCCGGAAATAACTCATCTCGAATACTTTCGCTGACCTACCATGAGGTATTTTCGGCAGATGGTTGAAGCTGCCGATGAAGGGCTTGCACGGCTGCATTAAACATCGTGGCGAGTCACGGTGGTCAGTTTGAGGCCGGGTTGACCACTTGTGGCTGAGTTCAAGGGGTTACGCTCAAAGCCTTGAGATTCAAGGTCAGTAGTAGGCTAAATACGAAGCAAATTAATGGAAAGCTTACTGCTGCGGGACCACCGGATTTGCAATCAAGACATTTATGTTAGCTTGTAGATTCCCGAGACGGATCACAAGTTAGGTTCATTCATCCTTCAAGGCCAGTCGACGTGTGGTGAGTCAAAATTATTCCCGCTACCTCTATAGTGGGTTTCTAGTTCAAATTTGAACGTTTGTCAGCAAAATGCAACGAGTAACGGGCCGTGAGTCCGCCTTGACTTTTTGCCGTTAAAGCCGCGTCAAAGCCCTCCTGAGTTCGCTTCGCAGTTTCCATTGGTGCCTAACTTCTGTCAACGCGGCGAAAATGTCGTTAATCGTTGAGTGTTTCGCAGATGATACCATTGAATCATGGATTACGATATGTAATGGTGTAGTTTGGATACGGAGAGCTGACGTTTAAGAAGAGAAAGTTGATGGAAACTAGTGTTGTACAGACTCGGGCTCAGAGCCGTGGGCCGGCCTGAGCCTGCCCTAGTAGAGCCCAAGGCCCGGCTCAGGTGTTTGTGAGCCTGCCTCGGGCTTGGGCCGTGGTTCTGCAAGCGCTCGGACGCTCGTTTAAGCGCCGAGATGGGATAACGTAGGTCCATAACTCGGGTAGCTGGAGTATAACGTCTCGCCATTGTTACCAAAGAAGCTGAAGCCGAACGATGGAAGGAAATTGATCCCGCGACTGCGAACCGTACGCGACAGCTTGTCGCCATATATGTGTCCTTAGTTCAAGGGGTATGCGTTGAAAAGCCTGTAAGCGATTAAAACACGCTTGTGGAGTGGGTACTGCAAACACACCGGTTTTGCTTGTATGCTTGCCACAATGCCATCATGTTGAGGAACGTCGTGACATGTGTAACGCCCATGCTTGGAGAGGTAGCGGTGCTGCCGCTCGCCGGCCCTTAAGTATCTGGGTTATCGTGAGAATCATTTTGAAAATGATCACGTTGTTGCCAACTTACGCGCTCAGTCACGCTCGTCGTTGCGCTCCTGTTCTCCTACCTTCACCTCCTGTCCTCACCAGACTGGCTATTCATTGACGATTAAACTTGGGTTCTTCTTCCTTGTAGACTTAAGGTCATCGGTCATATAGTCTGTCTCCTTCTGAAACGTTATCTTCCTTGACGAATTGGCAGAAAATCACCTCAATCTCGTTAAATTTCTAATGGACAACGCCCACAAAGTGCTGGAAGAGATCTTTGGCTTCAAGTCTTTCAGGCTCAGTCAGGAGGCAGTGAGTGGATATGGATTACACCATTATTGTGCTCGAGTCAGACCTGACGTGATCTACCAGGTCATTCATCGCCTCCTGGTGGAAAACGAGAATGCGGTCGTTGTTTTTCCGACTGGTGGTTCGTGCGATATCCGAACTTTACTAAACGATGAAGGAGCTGAATTGACGCGTGAATAGGCGGAAAAAGTTTGACTTTTCAGGTCCCTGCATTATGCTTGGATGTACGCACCCATACCCTTATCAGGCGGATAACGGTTGATTCACAGCGTTTAGGGCTTGACTTTGGTCATATCACCTCTTATAGCACTCATGAAGGATCAAGTTGATTCATTGGTTCGCCGAGGGATCAAAGCCGCCCACCTCGACTCCACCCTGAACATGGAGCGGGCTCGCGAGGTGAAAGAACAAGTCTTGGACGGAAGTATCAAGTTACTCTACGTCGCACCCGAAAGGTGAGCAACTACGTCCATGGTAGTCGTATTTCCGTTCATTTGCTATCAAGGCTCAACAATGAAGGTTTCATCGATATGATGAGGCGCGTCAGGATATGCCTTCTTGCCATAGATGAATCGCATTGCATCTCGATGGTACACTCCACAGTTTGCCTTCAGGTTACTTTCACGTCGTTGATCCGTGTTTAGTGGGGTGCCAGCTTCCGTCCAGAATATCTCAAAATTGCGCGTTTTGCCAAAGAGCTGGATGTCGAACGCGTCCTTTGCCTTACGGCGACCGCAACGCCTGCCGTCATTGGCGACATTTGCGACAAGTTCTATATCAGCAAAACGAAGGGTGTGTTTCGTACCCCTGTGTATCGCCCCAAGTCAGCAGAATGTCCTCTTTCTCTTATGCATCTGTTCTAATCCATCAACAGCCTTGCCTTCAAAGTCGCCGTTGCAGAGACACTAGATGATAAGATCAAGTACATACTTCCACTTCTTCAGACTCGCACTGGTCCCTCCATCATCTATGTGACCCTTCAGAAGCACACCGAGGAGGTCGCTGCACAACTTCGAGGCCATGGACTGGACTGCATGATTTATCATGCAGGCCTCTCTTCCGAAGAACGGGAGAAGGCTCAAGTCATGTTCATGGAGTCCGATAAGGGAATTGTGGTCGCAACAATAGCTTTCGGTATGGGAATAGATAAAGGTATGGACCATCTATAACCTTCATTGCTGTGTAGTGAGTTGAGTCCCATCAAGCCAACATTCGACAGGTAATTCACCTCCATATGCCGAAGGCTCTGGAAGGTTACAGCCAGGAAGTTGGCCGAGCCGGCCGGGATGGCCAGCCTTCGACTTGTTTGATGTTTATTGCAAAGGCAGATTGCACGTCTCCAATGCTATTGATAGTTGATGCCCTAGTAATGTTTTCCTTGCAGTGCCCATTTTAGAAGGATTCGGCCGTGGTGATACCTGTTCCCGGAGCGACTTGGAGGTTTGTAACTGCCTTTTTTTGCACTAACAGCGACTAATGTGCAGATTTAGTTGTGGTTGAGAGAAGTTGCAACCAAAGAACCAGCCTCTGACAAAACAGTTGACTTTAACCATTACCAACAGTCCAAAGTGTGGGTTACTCGTACTCTTCTATCTGCTTCCGCATGCTCATTTCTTCGGTTCAGTTATGATATCAGGGTAAGCTTTGTTTGGGCAATGGAAAGATACGAGTCATCATACTGTCTCAGACAAACGTCTTAGGCCTCCTCTACGCCCAACTGGAGCTTGATTATAACCACATCCGTGCCGTGACGCCTTACTACTCCGTCTACACTATCGAGGAGAAAAATTCTTCGCGGGTTAGCGCTGATACGACAAAAATAGGAAATGCTGTTCGGAGAGCTCTGAGGGCAAAGAAAACTGTCAGTCGACTTCATATGATGACGTGTATTCTTGTGGGTTTTGATACCGATTCTTTGCCTAGGTCGATGTGGTTGAACTAGCGGCGGCTACTGGTATTGATCGCGCCGATCTCACCAGGAAGATCCTGTCCTGGGAAATGGACGGATACATCTCAACCAAGCCTTCCCAAGTTCGAGCTGTGAGCTATTTCTCTAGAGGGTGCATCATCAGCTGAAACATGATAAGCGATATGCCTTGTTGGAGACACCCATGCCTAAGGAACTGGGGAAGATCACCGAATTAGCAGATGCAATGTATGCACGTATGATTGATCGAGAGAACGAAGCAGTCCAGAAATTGAATGAGGTGCTGGAATTTGCCACCGGAAATGAATGTAGGACTTCTTCACTTGCTGTTAACAAAGAGTACTAATGCGATTCGTAGGTCTTCCTGTTCACCTCGCCAAGTACTTTGGCGACACAAATGTCGTTCCAGGTGGCAGGTGCGGACAGTGCACCCCCTGCGAGACTGGGAAGGCCCTTTCGTTCGAACGCGATGATATCGGTATCCCAGATCCTGCCCAGATCAAAGCCATCCTCAATGCATGTCCCGAACGCGATGATCCACGGCTTTTGGCACGCATGGCATTCGGTATTACCTCCCCTCGATTGACGGCGAACAAATGGAGCACCATGCACCCTCTGTTCGGTAGCATGGTCGTGGGTAACGTTCCTCTTTCTATAGAGCTTCCTTGCTAATGTACGACTTATTTATGTAGGATGTTGGCTTTGACGCACTTCTCGCAGCGTTTGAGGCAGAGTGCAAGTGCGTCAACTACCGGAGGGACGAAGTTGTCCTCACTGCTTGTGCCGTTTCATCCGCTCCTTCACAGGCAAGCAGGAAACGAAGCTATGGGCAAATGAGTTCCTCCTCCAACTACAATTCTAGCCGCTCGTATTCTTCTGGGCCATCGGGCTACAGAAATGGAAGCTCTGGTGGCCGTGGAGGCACCAAACGGGGCCGAAAATACTGAAGATTCGCATTCATAGAAAACACTGCCTGTTCTTTTGCACATAGCTGCGTTCGATAAACTACTGTATATTTCCTCCCTTACTGGTAACATAGCTTTGCTGTAGTTGTACCTTAACTGTGTTCTAGTCGAAGCCATATTCAATCAAGTTGCCTTTATAGTGGAATTGAGACCGTTTGACGGTGTGAGTCCTGTACGCGAACAGAATGCTGGACCTGCAATCTCTTTTACCACCATCATCACCGCCCGACTTCTGCTGATAGTTCATTGAATTTCCTCGAGGTCAGTTCCGTGCATCAATTATGGCTGGTGCTAATTATATGGGTGGAAAGAGGTATGTCGCAATGCTTCTGAAGGGTTGTAATACTGGTTGGAATTGGTTCATTGTGATTAGAAGTGCTGCCAGAGCGCGTGCAAAAAATACCACGGGATGCGTACAGAAGCGGTTTTTTGGTCAACAGAGACTTAATCTTGCCTTGAGGAAGCTGGAAGCAGGACTTGGTGTCAGGACGAGGATACCTAAATCTACGGCAATCTCAGCAATCTCTTTCGCCCACGCGAAGAACCCGGACAACCTTCCCGGATTCATTCCTGAACCTATTCGTGTTGCTCCGTGTACACCGACGTCAAGATCACGGTTGTCGAAATTGAATGAAGACGAGGCCGTTTCGTCCACAAGGTCTTCCAGTATACTTGAAGCATTGGACACCAAAGAGCGTAAGCAGTGGACCCTTTCCCTCAGATTTACATCCGACCTGATCGCGAGCTCTAGCGGTATCACTGAGAGCCGCCATGGACAAAATTCTTACTCTACCAGATCTTGCTGGTCTTTCGAATCAAACCGTTCCGCGTTCCAGACCATGTTTACGCTCCAAAAGGCAGAAGCCATCTCCTCCATCATCGCCTTGCGGGAAGCGACAAAAGCGACAGGTATATGCAGAGGCTCAGGTGTCTAGAACCCAGTTTAAACATTTTCACGCCACAGAAATTCTCTTCGCCTTTGCCACCATCATCAGCACCTCGTACAGCCTCAAGTCCTATTTCAATTGATTTTCTCTCAGAGGAAGGAAGTGGTGACTGGGGTAAGAACTGGGATGGGGCATTTGAGCAGAACATGAAGAATGAAGGGTGCGAAGATGGTGCGCCTTTACTCAACTCACTCACTTCTTGCATCATAATCATCTCTTCCAACCGACTTCGCCCCACATTTCCACTGTTGACATATCGCCATGAATCTCACCACTTTTTGACAGCTACTGCAAGCTTCTTGTCGCCACAGGAGCAACATGTTCGGTCTTCACATCGCAACATCCGTTATCCGCTTATACCCTCTTCCGGCTTGTCCACTGCATCTGTCGTCCCTGGAAACATTCCACGGGGCCAGCAACAGCAGGATGAGAGCCAACTCAGATTTTCCTTTTCAGGAAACATTTTTGACTATGAAGATCCTTGGAAAGCGGTTGGACTTATCCTCGGTATCGAAGAAGCACCTCATACTCCTCTAAGAACTCGGAACTTTCACGCTATGTTGGCCGAACTCCCGAGTGATCCAGCTTTTGGAAGGGACAGTGGATTTGACACAGGATCGGGCTCTTCTTGTGATTCACTCTTCTCAGGTGACAGTCTCGATTCAGTGGTGACGTCTGGTAGTAGGACTATGTTGAATTCACGGTCGTCTGGAGCATGCGATGCCACCCCCGAATTCCCCTATCAGTCTGGACAAGCAGTCCATTCGGACGTCGATCTTGGCAATGAGGAGGACACGTTGGATAAAGAAATGGACGATCACACAGCTCATGATGCTGACGACTCGTACAAATTCTCTCCACTCTCAATTCATTCAGCGCATTCTGCCATCACGCTTCTCGTGCAACTACGGCCGGTGACACCAGAAAACCAGGTCATACGTCAGTCATTCCATTTGCGAAGTCCGTTAGAACCTATGCCATCTTCCAGCTACTCGATTTTCGACACGCAGATATCAAAACCTTCCTCGCCCTTAAAGGGGGTTCATTGTTCCTTCAATCACTACCCTTTCTCGTCGCAATCGAACGCAACAATGCCCTTCTCTACGTCCTTTCCTGTAACCAATCCAACTCCTACTGTCTTCACTGAGCACCCATCTCGTTCGTATCATCAAATCCCTGTACGAACCTTCGCGGCCCGATCGTCGAAGAGGGTAACTTTTCGTAAAACGTTCGGTGGCTCTGAAGAAAAACCTCCCGAACTGTCTTTTTCTTCTCCACCAAACTCCTACATCCGAGGCTCTAGAATTGGTCCCACTTTTGGTGTATCGGTCTCTCCTGCTCCTGCTACCACCGCTCGTATTCTGGGACCTTCCTATGTTCTTAACACGCAATTGAACGGTGTCCCTGTCGCAGAAATCGACCATAGTGTCATGGAAGGAGACGGTGAAGATATGATACCAGCAGGTCCGAATAGTGACAAGGACCTGAAAACGATCCAGTCCTCGCATTTTCCTCGGGAAACCCTGCTCAGTTTAACTGCACATCCTGAGATGGATATGGGCCACGATACGGATGTGCGAAAAATTTATGAAGAGAAGTTAAGCGGTTCACAGTTCTCTACTCAGGAGACCGCATCGAACTCGATCAGAGAGAAGTCGGGCGATCATACGTTTTCTACTCGGGAGACTACGTTAACTCCTACCCCAGGCGCGGTTCATAACGTAGACGTGCAGTGTGTCAATGAAGGGGAAGTTGTCGTTGGTGCGATATGTCGGGGACCTGACTTGTTTGCGGATGATGAGCTGGATAGTGACTGACTGTAATCCTACAAATTGCAATGTATCGCTAGCGAGACTCGCCGAGGGGTTTCAATAATTCAAAGAGCAGTGTATATGTTACAATGACTACAGTGTGATAAGTACAAATAAGATACAAGAAATATACATACAGCGTCCTGTACATGGCTCTACAGAATCTACACCTTACAGCTACGATCTAGGTCCGGATATTGAGATACGCCCTGCGCTTCACTCCACGGATCGTCTCTTTTACAACACGTAGCCACGGCACAATCTTGTCAATCTCATCCAAGGCTCCGTCCGTTCTGGCTTCGATTTTTCGTAATATCGATCGCCTGATTGCCTTTACTTCTTCGTCGTCACTCTCTGCAATTATGGACGCGAATGAACCATCAGAGGGGTCCTCCGAGTTGACGGAGGATATTGTGGAGAAGGAGGCGATACTGGATTTTGTTGAGAGGTAGTTGTTGAATTCAAAGGAACGACTGGGTTGTAAACTTTTGGGACGGATGAAGAGGTCATCGTCTTGATGATTTTCCGCAAAGGTCCTTAGGTTGGCGAGCATCGTTGATCGTCTCTGAGGATTCAAGGTCAGTGGCCGTGTTATGACTAAGCGCATGAAAAGTACCTTTAAAGCTTTGGTGATTATTCGTTCGGCTCTGGATATGGATCTCGCGGTACTAGCAAGGAATTGAGCAGCCTGTCGAGACTAAATCAGTAACAAGGATTGAAGAGATGACTATTATTATTCACCGATGCCAGACTCTCATTAATATGAGAAAGGTCTCGATCAGCGGCTTCCAAGACGAACGTCGATGCTCGTAAGGACTCTTCTGCAGATCGCTGAAGCCAAGAATAGACGACAGGAGAGACAGGAGACTTAGTGACGGAATTGTTTGATTCCGGTCTGATGGGCTGTACGTCCAGCTCTTTTAGCTGAATGAGCTTGGCCGGAGCTTTGCGCTTGAATAACCCCCAGAAGAAGGATGTAGCTGAGGGCTTATTATCCGACACCTTCGATTTCTCGTTCGGGAGAGCTTCAGGTGCCTCTTGGACATCAGCGGATGATACTGCTGTAAGCTGGGAGTCTTCTGACTCTCGGTTGTAATGCCTGGCACGCACGACGTCCCCTAAACCAGAACACAGAAGCGTGTCGTTTGCCACTCGGGATACAGTCGCATGTAAGTCGGCTACCTGGGTGGCATCCGTGTTCAGGTCCTGCAGCATCCGCAAGGCATTAGCCGAGCGTGTACGGAAGTAACGTATTATCGCCGTGCCCAATACGTTGCTCTCACGGAGGACGGTTTCCATGTGAGTGAGATGCCCCAAATCGGAATCATGATGAATGAAAGGAGAGGTAATTCGTAAGTTATCGATGAGTTGATGAGCTGCAGTGACAATATCGAAGTCGGAAATGGATACTGTTTCATCTTCGGTTTCACGGGAGCGGTGCAGTTCCACAGAAGAAGGGAATGAAGCGAAAGACCGCGGCGGACGAATAGTGGAAATAGACAGAGAGGACTCTGGGCGGAATGCTTCCATTTCAGCACCAAAGATTACACGGAAGGCGGGCTTGGCCACGTCCAGAGCTGTCATTCTGAGGGGCAAGTCCGATGTTAGCAACGTCCAAATCAAAACACATCCAAAGAACTAACCCTCTATCATTGCGAATCTCACGAATTCGCCCTGTTGTATCACATTCTAAGAAGGCCCTTAGAACCTCTGCGCTGCAACCGTGTTCGGCAGCGATGTGAATGCACGTATCTCCGTGTTTATCCCGCGCAGATACTGGGGCACGAAGATTTCGAATTAGATGTATAGCGAATGAGTAGGCAGCAGCAGAGCCGGAGCGGGCTAGACAGTGCAAAGGAGTATATTGCTCCTTGACAGTGAATAGGGAAACATCGGCGCCAGCACAATAAAGCGAGTCTAGCACTTCTTCGGATAGAATGCGTGCTGAGCAGCAGTGATGTATGGGACTCCAACCATTAGAATCAGGTTGATTCAGGAAGATATGAGGTGCCAATTGAGAGGGTGTAGAGGAACCAGAGGATAACAAGGAGTGGAGCGTACTCAAATCGGATGAGTAGATAGACTGAATGAGGGTTTTTGTCGCTTGAGAGGCGACCTCTCTGGAGAACATGGGTAATTGAGGGACTTCTGGCAGTTCCTCATGTGTTATGGCGCGAAACGGGAGTTTGTCGGTACTCGATATCTAAGATATGATATCAGCGATGTTCTGCATCGGAAGAAAATTCAATTCACCTGACGTTCATGCTGACGATGATGTCTAAGCGCCGTCTCGCAAAGACGGAGAATCTGAGGATGCGATGCAGCATATTGCAGGGACGTCCGATGATTCTTATCCCTGAAATCCGGTCGAGCCCCATGTTGGATCTGATGCACAGAATTAGATCAGTCTTGGGTCTGTTCAAAAGTACCTCACGGGACTCACCAAGATGCGGACAATTTCCAAATTTCCATCACGAGCGGCGTCTGTCAGCATCAAGGTCCGTCAATAAGTTGAAGTTTCGTAAAGGATGAAATCGCTTAAGCACACTCACACATCAGCGGTGTAGCGCCATGGGAGTCCATCCCGTCTACATCAACGCTTCCCGAGCTCGCATCAAGCAATAGACTGACAGCTTCAGGTGAATTGAGCCACGCTGCCATTCCAAGAGGTGTTACACCATTAAAACTACTTTGAGGCGCGTTGAGCGCGTATAGTGATTGGCTCGTGTATTCAAGGAGTAGTTGAATGATTTTGACGCGACTGGGCGACATTGTGGCGGAAGATTCGATATCTCGCCAACTAAAGACGTGTCATTTAGTACCCCATTAGCAAAGGAGAAACATAGCCACACACCGTTCACCAGCAATCGCGCACATTAAAGCACCTCTTCCCGACGCGTCAAACACGTTAACGTTCGCACCCGCCTCCAGTGCGCGCTGAACACCCTCATAGTCCCCACTTGTCGCGTACGATTGGAGGCCAGCGTTGAAGAATGAGTGGTTGTGTTTCATGACTCCCGTTCGTTGTTAGCAAATACAACACCAAAAAAAAAAAGGAAACCCAAGAGTGACACAGGTAGAAAGAGAAAAGAGGGAAAAGAAGAAAAAATGATAGAAGAGAAAGGAGGAGTAGTTTGTCGATGAGTCTTGTAGGTGGAATGAAAAAATGGAAGACGTGAAGGACGATGAGGGCAGCCTTGTATCCGCTATATGTACGAAAAATCTGACATCGGAATGAACACGAGCTTCTGCAACGAGGCACGGTGAGAAATCAGAAGCTGCCCGGAAAAACTCGTCGATTAGTTAACAGATCCAACCCTGGGCGTACTGGCAAGTGGTCCATGGAGTTGAATGCAACCGAATCCGCCTCGAGGCATACCCGATTTTATCTCCTGCAACACCAGAAAAGCCCCTGCGATGGAAGGTTAGAGTATTTCTAGGCTAACGAAGAGTTTGAGTTTATGAGCTCACCGTGGTCCATATGCTCATACGACAAGGAACCCCCGGGGCCCGGTGTGATTCGGTCAACGTAGAGAATACCAAATTCAAAAGAACCAAATCACTGGCACTGTAAGCAGTGCTGGCAACGGCAGGGTGCTGGGAAGTTGTACAAGCGACCATTACCGTAAAAATGACCTTATCTTCAACTTGCCTTTTTCGTTACAGCCGCGTTTACGCCGGATGCACCCATTTTAGACTCAGCGAGTGCTACTTGCACGAGGGTCGGTACTAAAGTTCTCGAGGATGACGAACGCTGAAGCGAGATTAGAGAAGAGACTCAATTTTGAACTCCTACCAAAGCTTAAGCAAGATCGACGATGGATGCCTATTAAAATCCTTCACTGGTCATACAAATACAAATACGTATATTGTAAATGCTGGCGGGATAATAGTATGATGCAGAATGTTGAAGTATACACGGAGAAGAAAGTGTAGCGAGTTGGGACTAGTAGCTGCAATGCACGGACGACCGTTCAGTATGTGAATAATGAAAATAGGGCAAGATTGTTCCGCGGAAGAAAGAAGTTTGTGACTGGCAACAAGTCGTGGTATGGATAGTTTAAATCGGGGATGCAGCGGAACATGTTATTTTTATGTTCTCCGTTCTAGAGTTCCAAGAGGGTATTCCAAAAGACATGGGAGCCTCAAGGCTACGCTAAAGGAACGCGTCGTTGGACAACGTGGCCTAAAACCGAGTCAGTAAACACGTTCCATTCTAAACATTACCACCTCGCCACCATTTCACCCAACGCACACTCCGAAACACGAGGCTCGGATATACGTGTGATAGCCAAGTGTATCACTGACAGGCAGGCAAGCAAGCAAGAACTACTAATACATACCTTAACTTCATTGAAGTTCGCGATAGCCTTCTCTAAATCCCATCCATTCCCTGTTAGACACTCTACTGCAAATCGGACATTCAATCGCGTTCGGGCGCATACTTGAACGACCAGTGACCGCTGGGGTTCCGGCTATAATATGATACGTTAGCCGATGTCGACAGTAAGGGGAAGTGACGGATCACTTACAATTGTCATCAAGGCGCTCTGTTGATCGGGAGGTAATCCTGATTGTAGAGTTTCTTGGCCTTGGGACGAAGACGCGTTGAAGGGCGCAGCCTTGTCTTGTTGTGACTGGGTACGTTGAGGTGGGTCAGGCTGCACCACCATTGGCCCCGTTTTCCATGCGTCATGGCCTGAATAGCCGCGAATCATCAACTGATCCGATATTATCACAACGTCCCAGCCGTTCAGCTTAGCGCTATAAAGAAGAATCAGAACAAGTCGAAGATGTAGGGAATCGCGAAGAACTAACGGAGAATTATCAGGTGCAGGGACAAGCATGAATGTTCTGTCGAATGATCGTAGACCCTCGGAGGGTACTAAGAAAAACATGAGTCTAGTGTCTATTTTGGGCGTACCGTGTCAACTCACATTCGGTAAATTCACCATGTACAATCGCCAACAACCCCATAATGCCAGCGTGTGCGACGGGGAAACAGTCGACCGAGAATTTGTCTGCGGGTCCCGATAAATCATGCCGTGTTTGTGGTAAACCTTGTAACGAGTTTACAATGGCTGGTCCTCCAATGAGCAATCTTTGCTCCTGTTTCTCTACTGAATTAGCCAGTCGCATCAGATTTCGCGATCCGCCCGTGGAATTTGTCAGCCATTGGGACCATTCCAATTTCTTCTGATTTGGTAGACGGCTATGAAGGCCTTGGGCACGTGCGCGTTCAGGTATTGTGGTATTGACGGCGTAAGAATATCGTGCGGTGGGATCGTAAACGGTTTGTAAAGCAGGTCGGTTGGTATCAAAAAATGAGAAAAACCTATAACACGCAACGTGAACAAAGGCTTCTTATGCGCAGTAGAGTCCATACCGCATCAGGAATGTGGTGATTAGTGCAGGGTCTACTCCAACTATTAAGGAGCCTCCCATTTCTAACGGGAATGTAGTCGATGAGGGTTTCTCTAGCGGTGCTGATGATGTTGAAGCTTGAGGAACATCGAAGGATATCGCGCTTATCCGTTTTCCATCGAGAACCGCGAGTGAGGCAAACCTTCTCGTGACTTCGCTGTTGAGCAAATGTTATTAGCCATGAACGACGTCAGGTAAGGGTCAGTCGTACCGCGTGAAGTGTTCCTCTTTCCCCTTGCCAACCTCTTCCTCTCTCAAATGATTTCCGGTCAAGATTAACTCTCTCAACGCCATCAACTTGTCCTTCTTCCCTGCGAGAGAGTCGAGATCCTGATATTTTCGGATATTGTTGTTGTGGAGAGAAAGATTCTGGAGATGGGGTAGGTAGTGACCAAGTAACGATAAATCTTGTCCAGATAGCCTATTGTTGGACAAATCCAGGGATTGAACCTTTTGCAAAAAAGAGTAAGAAATCAGAGTGGTAAAAAAACTATCGCGCCACTCACTTCTGGTTTCAACTCCTTGGCCAGCTTAAAAATTACGGCAGCTTCACGAGCGCTTCCTCCATATCCCGGTGGTTGGAGCTTGTTGGTCTTTACGATTTCATCTTCTATGAGACTCTGAAAAAAAAAAACATGAGCCGCAGCATGAGAGTACAGCATCTACGACGACTCACGCTTAGATCCAAAAGACGTTGTTCTGGATTCCACCGCTTCTGAACAACTCTCCTCCATGCCTCGACTCCACCGACTACTTTTGACCGTGTAGATGTTCTGACTGGGATAAGAGATGTTGTTGAACTCGAAACTGCATTTCGTCTGAGTCTACCGACTAGTGTAGGACGATTGGAAGCGCCACGGATAGATATTGTGTCAGATGTGCCATTTTGCGACAGATTTGAGCGCTGGAGTATCGAAGAGGACATGAGCTGCTAGTTCGTAGCAAATGCAGAAGAGGAGGAGGGAGCCCGGGAATTCAATTCATAGTGCGTTGACGACGACTTGAAATCCGAGCCTACAAGAACGAAAAGGCGATGAGTTATGAGCAGAAATATTTACCGTTCGAGATGGTCCTGAATCCTTGTATGCATCGATTGCACGAGGTCGATGTGACCGTATCCTTGAAGAGCCCTTTCTTCCGCCTGGTTTGTCCGTGGCATCCCGCATTTGAGCATCCTGGTCGATAAGACCTGCTTTGCGAAGTGCCTTTGATGCTAGAGTTCTCGATCCTGGTGCTGGCGTAGGACTTGAGAACATGGTGGTTTCAAACTGACGTCTTGAGCCAGGCGAACGTCGTGGTTGTAATAAAAAGTGTGACAATGACGGCCCCGACGGCAGGCCAAATTTGCGATGACCCACAGGTCGAAATTCCCACGATCGGGGCTGTGGGCGCCTGTGTGACACTCTTTGATGACTCCCGTAGAACCGTTGCTAGGACACAATTGTTCGCAAAGTACAAGGCACAATTCATAGTGTCCAATTCACAGTACAAGATGGGTATATAACAAGTGCGGGAAGCTCGGCAGTACAGTAGATAGGTACGTAGATGATAACCCGTTTCCGGTGGATGAAATTGACCATAGAAAACTATCTAGAATTTCTTTTGCTGTGATGCAATACGATCAGCAAGACAAAACATATACACAGCGCAAAAAGAAGCTATGCTTACCCTGCGTGTGACATTAGCTAGATTCATGTCCAATCTATCCGTCTTGCTAATGATATTGTCGACTCGAGTATTCTGGGCGTCGAGCTCACCGCTCATAGCCATACCTAGAGCCTTTAACCTCTTGGTAGCCTCCGATAGCTCATCCAGATTGTCATCAATTTCATCCTCCAGTTCATCGTCGGAAGCTGTCGCCTCGAACCTATAACGAGAGTTCTCGGCCCGTCGAGCCTGGCCCTGCTCCTCAGTCTTCCTGAATCGACCAGATCCCATGCCACCGTCGGGGCTAAGGAGATCTCCTTCGTCATCCCCGCGACCATAGGTAGCTGCTCGTCCCAAACGATTCTGGGTCTCTCGAACATCCATCAACGTTCTCTCCCTCTCCGAACGTTCTTCCTCATATCGTTCTTGAATCTTCGCTTCCTGTGCCCTGCGTTTCGCATCCTTATTGAAGGTAATAGCAGGCCGGAAGATCGACCGGTTGAGTTTCTTCAGCTCATCTGTCTTATCCGAAGCATACTGTGAATGACTCTTGGACATGTCAAGGTGCATCTCTGTGTTCGCCAGCCTCTCTGAAAGTGATCAAATTGATTATTCGGCGTCCAAGCATCGAAAGAAGAATAGGTATACATACCCGACTGATCTCCCAACTTTGTCAATGTCCCCCTGCCAGTCTCTTCTGCTTCTCTCGCCAACCTTAACGCATTCCTTGTCGAATTCACACTCTCCTGCTTGACAAACCTCGTCTGCTGCTTGATCCCCTCCACATCTTCATCATTCTCCTCCCCTGGCGCAGGCTCCCTGCCTAAACCAGGTCCATCAAAGAATCTCCCAGAGCCAGCTTTCTCGGGGTTGTACCCAGCAAACAACTCATTACGGTCTACATCCAATTGAGCGTCACCTCGAGAGTAGACATCGCCAATTCCATTACTTCTGCTGTACTTGTCGTAGTTGTAGTCGTTATCGGCATATGGATCGACTTTGGATTGGGATTTATATGAATCACCATCTCTGCTTGCAATGTACGTGGATGCATTGGTGTGGTAAGGAGAGCCGGTGCTCCGAGATGTACTGGACGGAGCAGAAGAATATTTCTCTGACTCGACGGGCGGAATCAGGTTCTTTTCTTTGCGCTTGAGGAGGGGCATTTTGTGTGTGGTTCTAGTGGAGAGCCAAGCCGTTATAAAGGCCGCAGTCACGTCATCGACGAAGCTGTGACCTGATTCTGGCGGGTCGTTTCAAGACCCGAGGTTTTTGAAAAAATTTATATGCGCAGCACGTCGCAGGCTGTGGTGGAGAACGTATCGATACAGTGTATTATGAGAAATGACTAGAATACAGTAGAAGTGCAATGAGTGTTCAATGTCCAATGCTATACAGTCCCCATGAAGCGTTAAAAATCGTATGCAAGGATCACCAGTAAGTAATCCGATTACTTTCCAGCTGGCGAGACGTTGATTTTTGCGAGGGAGCAGATCACTGGCACAGCATAAAATGCGTATGCAACCCAGACCACTAGAAAATGATAATCAGATCGAGTTGAGTGAATGGCGAAGTGGAATAGAATGCTTACTGGTGAAGGCGTTACCATCGCTAGCAATGAATTGTGGGCCATCTCGTCCCATTTGGATGATAGACTTGTTAAAATCCTCAACAGCCTTTCCGAACCACATGCGGACGATAAGGAAGGAGGTGATACCTATAAAAGCACATGTTGGTGAGTCTGTGTCGTTGAAAGAAGTAGAAAGTGACGAACCAATGAAGAAACCAAAGAACCCGATCCAAGCAGACAATCGGTGAATCATTGGCTTGTCGAGGGCAGCGGCCATCTTCTCTCCCATTTTGTGTCGGAAAGAGATCAGGGTGAAGGTGAAAAAGAATATGATGGAGAGGGTAAGTGCAACGGCGATAAAGGCAGGGGAGCTCGCGGGAGGTGACGATAAAAGTAGTGTTGGTGCACTTTCAGGGAGTGCGCTGAGATCTGCAAGAGGTGTAAAAACATATAAGAAAAAGTGAGATAAATGTCAGGAAGATATACACTTGCCATATTGTGGTGATAGTGAGGGAGCGGTGCAGTTGAGTTCCGCGCCTTGATTCGGACGGGAGCAAGAACCTGTTCAGGGAGGTCAGTACGCACATATGAATCTCCAACAACGTGAAATACGCACCAAGAGCCCCAATAAAGATGCTAGCACCATCTGTTGCCCCTCCATTAAGCTGCGTCAGAGCAGTCGATGGAGTGACTGTCAACAATGCGACACGATCTGGGAGCATCACCACCGGTGCCAAATATGCAAACAATGACAGCAGGATGGCGGTAAGAGCCAGAACTGGTGCAAGATACAAGGTAACGGCTTTCGAGAGACCAGCAATCATTCTTGGGCGTCAAGTGAGTGAATGAGATTCGTAAGGACAAGTTGAAGTTGGAAAATCCAGAAAAGAATGAAAACACAAGTCCGACTAGCGGTTGAAGGGAAGGATGGGGAGATGGGCCACTCTTGGGTTTTGTTCTGCATTTTCTTATACGCCGACCCATTGTTGTTCAAAACCAGAGAACAATGCCAAATTTTGCCGGGGCGCTAGCTTGATGGTATTTGGTGTACGTAATCTTCCCACACTCACTCTTTTGTACTCGCCCACTCCCTCCCAACCAAGGAATAAGGCGGTTACGCTAGGTCTATTGTATCAAGAGCCTCGCGAAAAACCCCCGAAACGCTTAGGGATTCCTTCCATTCTACATTCCTCGCACCAAGCAACACCCGTTTCTACGCTAGAACAAAGTGTATATCATGAATGAATTCGACAGGACAGCTGTAACCTCTTGGAAACTACGTACACGCGCGCTTTTGTTTGCTTGAGGTTTTGACACAAACCGGATCCAAGAAGGCTATGTATGCAGTTGAACACTTGCCTCGGTTGGCCACTGTGGAAGTACCTAAGCAAGAATTTACCCGTATAGCTCTGAGGATCCTGGGCCTGTGTACAACGGTGGCGTCTAAAAGCAAGGTACAGTATTTCGGATTATAAAGAGGCGGCTCGGTGAAAACCCGTCGGTGTTGAGGTATACATGCCTCACCTAAGTATCGAATAAAACGACGTCGGACAGAGTCACAGTATCGGACTCTTTTTCCCTCCGCGATTTCTATGTCGAAACTTGATGGTAAGCAACCTTGATGCAATAGGGGAACCGTATTCGAAGAATGCATCCAATGCATTTTCCAAGTCATTCCTGTACGCGTTGGATGCGACAGTAATGGATCCTCTACACCCCAAATGACACCCTCTGCTGGAGTTTTCTGTCAGGAACCTTGTACTAAACATCGGCACTCAGAGTTAGACCTTTGTGTTATCGTCTAGCAAGCCTACTTTACGTCAGCGGTGAACTCCTACGGTTATCCAATGGCAAGACGCTTGCAAATGTCATCATACGACAGCTTCCTACATTTCCTCGTACCTCTTACAAGGCACAAATACCCCTTCTACGTAGTTCTAGCATGGCCGGATCTCTACTGTGCAGTGAGAATGGGGTATAAAAGGTCTGGCATCGAACACCCTTAGAATAACGTGCCAATATGTTCTCTTCTGCTCTACTCGTCTTCACCCTCTCCCACTTCGCCTTTGCTGCCAATAGCAATTTGGAAGTGAAAGTGTCTGCTCCTGCTACCTCCTCTGTTGACAACCTCAAGCTCACTGTCGTTGTCACCAACCTGGGAGCAGAGGACGTCAAGGTGCTCAAATATGGCACCGTTCTCGACGATAGCCTCCCTACCCGTGCCTTTACCGTCACAAAGGACGGCGTCGAGGTTCCTTTCGTTGGTATGAGGGTACGTCTCTTTTGACTAGCATTGGCGAATGTATACCGATTTTCGACCATCTGCAGTTGTTCACCTCTCCTGAGGATGCAAATGACTCTGCTTACACCGTCGTTCCCGCACACGGGAGCATCGAAGTCAAACATGATTCAGGTCCGTATTACCATCGTCTCTTTCTCAAATTTGAGCACTAATCTGAACGTCACTAGTCGCTTTCTTGTATGACTTTGCGTCATCCGGAGAAGGATCGTACCATTTCGAACCTGTGGTTGATTTCTTCACTGCGAATTCTGTAGCCCCTGTGGTAGAATCTCATGCGTTCGATGTCAAGGTCGCAGGCCCTGTGCACCCTGCTGCCAGGCATGTCCTTGACACACGCATGAATAATGTATGCAGTGACCCGGTCAAAGCGGCATTGATGGACCAAGCGTGAGTCGGTCTTGTTCTATTCTCTTCCTTCAACTAATGTGTTTTTTTTTAGTTACGCGGAAGCTCAACTCCTAGCCAATACGGCTTACAACTACATCGGCAATACTGGTGATCAGGATGCTTTGTATCTGACCTACTGGAAGAATTCTTCAGTTGGTACAATTCAAGGTGTTTATGACAAGATTATCCACGAATCGGATTCTCCGAGAAAGTAGGTACATGGATACGAGGAATGCGAGGTTACGGCTGAATGTCCCTCCCAGTTTCCAATGTGCGACATCTTGTAGCTCGGGTGTAATCGCTTACCGTTGGAGTGGAAGTCCCCACGTATGCCACATACTTATATTTGTATACCCTCATCTCTGACTGTCCGGGTGATAGATCTACGTCTGCCCACCCTTCTTCAATTACGTGAGTCTCGAAGCTTTTTGCGCGGGAAGCACCAAAGGTATACGCGGAGGAACTATTTTGCATGAGGTGTGTCTGTTTTCTATCATTCCGCCCCGAAAATTAAATTTCTGGCAGCTGTCTCATGTTACCTCTAGCCGGGCAGATGTCACCCAGGGTAGTTGCTCAAATGCGAAGGCATTGAACCCGACTGATTCCGCTCGGAACGCAGCCAGTTATAGTGTAAGCTTGCTTGCCCTTTCGACATGCACGCCCCTAACCCTTGATGATTTCAGTGCTTCGCTAGGGATGTCTACAAAAACACTCAGTGTTAACGATATTCTCCAATACAGTTCAATTAGCTGTCTACATAAATGCGTTCTTACTACTTCATAGATATGGCAATAAGCTAGTTAATGGTATGAAGCATCTTCGTCTATGAACTAAACTCCTCTATGACGCTCCGGGGCTTCTTAAACGTGCCCAGAGGTTTGTAATCCACATCCATCCCAAAAGCTCTAGGTCCACCAATCTCTAACCCTCTAGGAATTGATGTCCACTTCTCAGAGCCTTGTATCCCGAGGACAAATACCAAGAGTCCATAACGGTACTCCGGTGTACCAATAGCCTCTCCGCTCGACGCATCACATACACAAATGAGATCCGGGACGCTAGCGACAATCTCCTCCTTACCGTCCTCATCAACCCTCACAGCAAGAACGTTCTCGTTCTTGAATGGAATCTTCAGCTGACCCTTGAAATTCTCCTCACTTCCAGAGCCACTCCCAGACACATCAGCAGCGCCGATGATCACTTCTCCATACACATGCCCCTTCACTGTCTTTCTCTCGACGCCGACAATCTTGCCTTTGAATAAGACCTTAGAGGCTTCTGGACCGCCGACTTGATTGATGATGGCGTCGGCTACGTAGTCAACGTTGTTCTCGGCCCGGCAGAGGGCCGCAGCACGTCCGATACGCCATGAAAGAGATATTGTGTTCTCCACCGCCCAAGCTTTCACTTTTGCGCCGGTTGTGGGACCCTTTGCACACGCGACATAGCTACCCATCTCTGCCAAGGCAGCACGAAAGGCGCGCTCGATTATCTTTTCGGTCGTTCCAGAAAGCATAAGCTAGAATGAAATGAGCACGGGTAAAGCTAATAGTGCGGCGAAGAACATACCATATTGTTACCGTTTCCGTCAGAGATAGCTGTAGGAACAAATTGCGCCTTGTCGCCACCCCATACCACTGGAGTGATCTGCCATGCCACAGGGTACGCACGTCCCATCCAATCTCCATCGATCGTTGGAATATTCATGTTTGTCGATGCACCGAGAATGAGACCTGTGTTGTAGTTGTCGACGAGTAGCTCATTAGACTCCAAGTCATCCTTCCTCACCTTGTAAACCGTTACCGCCACCAATCTCGAGATCAATCACAGCGACAGGTTTATATCCCAAATAGTTATACACCGTATTTTGAGATTCAATCATCCTGCAGCCACTTATCTTCAATACGACAAAGTCGAATTGCGGACAGGATCACTCACTCGTCTCCCGGTAGCTTCTCCATACTAACGGTAGGACTTCCTTTAGCACCTCCACACGCAACGACATCAGTATCTGTCAACCACGCCGGCTCAACGACTCTGACTTTTGCACCGTTCCGCATCATCTCTCTCAGCCGTACAAAATGGGGATACGGTGTGCCACCACCGCCTGTCCCGAGGATGTAACAACCGCACGATATCCATTCAAGATCCAGTTCGGATAAAACCCATTCGTGACCACGCTCGTTGGCGATAATGGCAGGTTTGTAGGAAGATATGAACCCGGCAGAATGCACGGAAGGGGTTTCTGTCTTCTCCTTGTCTTTCAGGGGATTCTTCGTGTAATCGGAGGTAGCGGCATCGACTTGAAAGGATTCTTCCTGTTCTGTGACGGATGGAACACGGGTAAAGTCGAAGTCACCGATGGCTTTCACGATGACCCTGCACTTGTTGGCCACATACTGTGGACAGGAATAGGTTCTCTGTAAGTACTGACTAGGCGTGTGACACCCACCTGAATCGGGATCGCATCCATCTCAGCAATCTCTACTGTCTCGCGTACAGCACCATTCTCGACTGCACGGCCTATAGCAATCTTTGATACCTCCTCAAGCACCGACGCTGTGGTCCTCCCTTCTGTATTAAGTACGACATCCACAATTCCAGACACACGAGCTATGGCTACGAGGGACACCAGATCATGTCACAAGCTCAATTTGAAATCGAAAAAAAAGCATACCTGCGCCTATAGCGTTAGCCACACCCGAGTACTCTGGCCTTATGACCCTGCTGACTCCATTCAGAACTACCTTGTCATCCTGATCGGGCGACACAATGACTGCGCCGCCTCCGACCAGCAGCACTGACACATCGTCAGCAGAGGTCTTCATCTTATCAATGATGCCCTCCAGCATCTTCCTCACGGTCACTTCATGCTCATTCAGTAAGTCCAATACATCCGTCGTTATCTTTTTCAACTCGTCAAGAGCCAGCTGCTTGTTACCGATTGACTGCGAAGAAGAATCGGATCGAGTTAAAGATTGGGAAACAACAGCGTAGTCAGTAGTGGTGTGGATATCACCACCGAAGACAAGAGCACGTTCTGTTATGCGATGGCCCACTGAATCTGGGCCAATGCTGAGGCGAGGCTGGGAGTCGTGTAAGCGGACGATGGAACCACCACCAAGACCAATGCTGTCCGTGATTTCATCAGCATTCGCCAACACTCCAAGGATGTTAAGAGCCGACCTTTTTACATCGGGACACGAGAAATTCATTCTGACACTAGCAATTTCGGTTACCGCGGCAGCCTGTCGTGGTAGACCACTTGGTAGCAGCATACCAACGTCTTTTTGAGTATGTCAACCGATTTGCTCCTCAGATAAAGTATAACAAGACTGACCAGTCGTGGTACCGCCTATATCGACGACAAGCATATTCTCCTTTTTGGAACTAGCCTCGGCAGGACCAGCTCCCTTGACTAAGAATGCAGCACCACACATCGAATTTGTGGGACCACTGTTGAATGTGCGTATGGGTAGACGAGCTGCGTCCTCCGCTTGAAGAATTGTGCCGTCATTCTGCGTCAAGAAAACGGGACACGATAGAGCGAGGCGGTGATGAATGGCCTTTTGGAATTGAGAGATTGTGCGGCGAGCAAAGGCAAGAATGGAGGCATTAAGAATGGCGGCATTTTCACGTTCGATGAACCCGAGATTAGCAACTATGATACGCACTGAAGTTTGAGTACACTTGGTACGAAGAATAGGCTATCTCACCTTTCTTGGAAAGGACAACTTCTGCTTCCGGGTAGTACTTCTTGACCCATTCGCCTACTCTCTCTTCCTGCCGTTCACCCATAACATCCGCTGGTGCAAATATGCCGTTGACAACGATGGAGCGGATTCCTACGACTTTGATTTTCTCGCATTCTTCCTTGACCTGTTCTTCGTTTATGTGTCTGATGATTTGCCCGTCAATTTCGAGTCCACCATCGAGGAATCCACAGTATGCACAGATAATGCTGCGAAGATCTGATGGCCAGTCGACCCCAGGAGGGACAGAACGGGAGAATGGACCACAAAGGCGTAGGACAGCGACAGGTGCGAGGCGCGATTGGTCTTTCTCAACAACTGCGTTGATGAAATGCTAGTATAAATTGTCTTCAGCAGGTTATCAAATAGAAGTAGTTGGCACACACCGTAGTGCCGATTGTCACACTTGCAATACTCTGAGCATCAACTTCTGCATTTTGGAGAAGGGCTTTGACTACGTTCTCAATCCCCTCGCTTGGATTTGCTGTTGTTGGGGACTTATGCCTGTAGGGAAGTCAGTCTCAAAACATTTCAAGTAACGCAACAGTTCACGAACCACGACAAGATTCCTCGGTTATGTGAGGAAATCGCAATTGGATCAAGAAGAACGGCATCCGTCTGGAAACACGAGTCAGCGAAGAGTGCTTTCCTGATTGCACTGACTCCACCCACATTGGTTCCACCAACATCCACACCAATACGCAGGTAGGGCTTGGTCGTGGACATGTTTAGTCAGAATTGATCCTGAAGTGTCTAGCTCTTGAAGCCCAGCTTTTCTGGATTCTTCCAATGAGATAAACGCGGAATTCGAACGGCTTCCCATCCTTGAAATTTCCGTGATAAGCTGAGATGTCGAATCAATAATGCTGATCGTTCCAGGAATTAGTCGCGGGCGGCAGTCCGAGTCGTCGAGATTCTCAGTTCTAATCCGTTGAGCTTGAAAGTCGTTCATTTTGAGACCAATACTGGTAGCACTAAGTAGTTAAAGGCTCGAGTCAAGATCAAGTCACGACGGAGGGGCCAGGGCAACCACCGGCAGGCATGTCTAGGCAGGCAGCCCTTTGAGGTTTTTAGTTTCCCTTTCGGGGCCTCGCGCGCAATAGTGAGCATACATATTGTCATATTTCCTATCGGCGGTTCATGCAGCAGCATACAGCTCGGTACACTATCATAAAACTCTGCCATTATGACAAAATTTCTCAAGGTGAGGCTCATCCCTGGCTCACCCTGGTTTCACGTTCAAAATTCGTTTTTAGGAGTTTTGCACGCAGGTCCTCTTTTATCCCTGATGCCCTAGTACATGATGCAGGGTGTTATTGTCAATCTCAGAGTGGAGTGCAGTCCGTCTCAAGACTTAGTTGCACCGTCATCACCCGTGCTTCGGCCTTTCGGTATCAATGAAGTCGCATCCTCCAGGTTCCAATTTGTCATCACTGGGCCTCAGGGCTAATCTCACAAAGATAGGGAAGGTCAGAAGAAGAAGAGAAATTACCATGAACTTCATCAAGACTATGATCAAGTCCTCATTAGACCCGACGCATACAAGTTTGGATGCCTTCCCCGGTTTTCGTGTTTCCCGCCCCGACACCGTATGACTCTCAGCTACCTCGCCCATCGGTTTCACAAGACTAGTGATTCCTGTGGATGAAAAACACTAGGAGAGGATTGATGATGCCTGGTCTAACTGTGGCCTCATTCCTCTTCCACCGCAGTGAGTGCTTCGCCTAATAAACGATATCCCACATCGCTCAAACCTTCTGTATTATAGTCGGAGAAGATGGAATCCCGGAATACTATGAATATTGGGCTCTCGGATCTCTGGATCTTAAGAAGTGGTTCTGTGATCCTACTGGACACGTTATTCAACCTTTCCACGTCAGGCGGCTACATGGCAGATCCCCAACAGTTTCCTTACGGCGGGATTATCAGTAGGTCAGGCTATGGGTGTCATTACCATTGGTCGCTTCATCAGAGGCCTTTTCTCAATATTCGTTGCGTGATGCGGTCTTCGATGGCATATCGGGCTCACCATTCAGAATCATGGAAGTTACATTCCGCTAATTACGTGCTACTCAGTTTCATTTGGAATGCGGTTCAGTGCTGGACTGGAGGAAATTTAGTTGCAGTCCGCATGACTGCAGTGTTTCCGAGTTTCCAGAGCCTGGGCCAATATTGTGAGCTTTTTATATTCGTTCTCCTCGGCCATGCTTGACTATTAACCCTTCTTTTTAATTAGCGTTACCGGGAAACACCCCAGCAACGGTGTCTGAGATGGTCGGATTCTTTCTCTTCTGGTTTTGCTCTATTCCATTCCTGTGGAACCCACCAGAGAAGTTCAGAAGACCATTCCAAGTGATTTGCATCTATTGTGGTGCAGCAATGGATCTGTATGCGTGAGTAAAACAAAGGCGCTTGTAATGTTATACACTGAATACGTGCCTTCATCCTAGTCATCTGGTCGCTTTCCGTTGCCAAGGGTGTCGGCCCTGTGTTCTGTTCCCCAAGCAAGATACCTCAGTCCTCGAGGAGCTAGATTGAAATTCGAGTTGGATAATACTCAAATGTATCAACAGTGTCGTTGGTGGAAAGGCAAGTACCTCTTGAACGTCGATCATGGAATGATTCGGTACTGAAAGACCTTTCAATAGGCTGCCGGTATGACCAGCGGCTCGGACTTTTCACGTTACGCCAGATCCCCCAAACCAGCTCAAAGATACATCTTGGCCACTATTGCATGTTTATTCTGCACGGGAACACTCGTTAGTTTCGTTGGCCTCGTCATTACCGCGGCCGCCCAGAAACTTCATGGGGCAATCTACTGGAATACTCCGGATTTGCTGTTGAGGATGATGCATGATGAAGACGGCACTGTTGGTAGTGCAAAAGCGAAAGTATGCGTGTTTTTTCCTCGCCCTGGGCTTTGCATTGACAGCGAGCATTATTCCCTCCGTGAGGTCCTGACCCCGACTCATAGCTTATTGTATCTGGTCTGGATTTGGGAACATTTGTGGTAATGCGGTAGCAGGTGGGGTTGGCCTTGCCGGTATCTTCCCTCGCTACATCAACATCCGCCGTGGTGCTATTGTTACTTTCTTCGCTGCTTGAATTTGCCAGCCATGGCAGCTGGTCAACCGTGCAGCAACATTCGTCGCTCTGCTCTCATCCTTCTCAGTCTTCCTTGCACCTATCATGGGTACCACGACCTGTGATTATTTCTAATTCGCAAGCAGAAGATCAAGCTAAGCCGGCTGTACCAATTGCGTGGTTATTTCTTCCATCATGTAGTCAACCGGCGTGCCATCCCAGTTTGGATCGCAGGGTGGGCGCCGACGGTAGGCGGACTGAATAGAACAGTCGAAGACGACCTCCTCGCTCCCAAGCCATTGTTCTATCTCGTTCTTCCTCGGGAAGTGGTCCTCTATTCAAGCCTAACTCGCCGAATAACATACGGTAGGATTTTTCATTCCTGTCATCCTATGTTGTCAACTTCATATTTCCGCCTTCGAATGTCGAACAAGTCAATGACACTGACGTCTTCGGCACATTCACAACCGATGAAGCAAGGAGGATGTGCATGGCACCTTCATTGTCGACCCCAGACTCTGGCTCACTAGGCGAGAAAGACGAGAAGACTGGCTCAGATATTGAGTCCGTGATGCAGTTACCAGCTGCGAGAACGTGAATGACTTTGATTTTTGAGCACGCCTATTACTTCTCATGATGTACAATATTTTACTTCAACGGGATGAAATTTCGAGGTATTTCACGTTTGCGGGGCGCTAACGCTACAACTGTCGAATTCGAAAGAAAGCCCCAATACAAAAATTGACTGTCCTAGCAGTGTTATAAACACCGTCAATACCTCATTGTACTATCATCCAGCGTTTACACAAATACGAAACTCGTTCTGTTTGCTATCTCCTCATTTCTTGCGACCAGCGTCAAATTACGGCCTCCATCAACCCTTTGGAAGACGGCAACACCACCAACAGTGTTCGCTCCAGCGATGATGAACTCATCTCCGCCGTCATCAACCCTTCCGAGTGCCATGCTGCGAATCTGTTGCAGGCCAGTAGGCACCTGAGCAAGTAAAGTGAGTGCTTCACCCTCACGCTTGCGGAATTCTCGGGCGTGTCGGCGAGCCTTGCAAGTTCCACTGCCACCGGTGCTGGTGGTGGTGCCGTTCTGGAATTCAAAGATGGCGATAGTGTCTCCATTAGGGTCAATGGTTTCACCAATGTTACGGTTGCTGACATAGATGAGTGGGTTGGGGAACTTTTCCGTCGGCGTTGAAATGAGGATTTCAGCCGCGGCAAACTTGGTCCCATTCAGCGGGTTGGGGGGAATGATGGAGACATTAGCGAGGAGAGGGAACGCGGTGCCATTGGGGGCAGGAGGAATGCGTTGAGCAGTAAGGGTAGAAGTTTTCTCATGTATTGTGAAAAGAATGTCATCTGTTGGGGTATTAGCAGCATTTTTAACGATCCAAAACTTGGTACGGACCATGGATAGCAATGTGCCTTGGGCCAGCACCAGCGTCGATATCGATCTGTCCTTGTACCTTGAAGTTGCCGGGTGCTCCGTCATTGACGACGCGCCAAATCTTGTCTCCGCCCTGTTTGAAAGAATGAGTGAACGAGTAGAGTAAGAGACGGGCAGAAAAAATTACGAGATCAGGAACGAAGATTTCCCCATTATGTTCAAGTGACATGTGCGGGTTGGATGGGGCCCCTTCAGGCACGGGGAATGATAGGACAGGGGATTCCAAGAACTTGAGAGGATCATTGGGGTCCGTCGCAACGAATGTGCAATTTGGTGATCCGAACTTTAGGTGACATGATCAACGAGAATGAGTCAGCGACAAGAGACTGTGACTCACGTTCATTGCAGACACCTCCCCAGTTGAAAGCGGGTTTGTAAAGGTTGGGCCGTTACCGCCAGTGGAAACCGTGTCCACGACTGTAACCGATCCGTCTTCTGCCACTGAAAGCGACTGCAAATTTCCAACTGGCGAGATCTCATTGACGGCGCTGTTGAAATCACATCAATCAAAGAAAAATCGGAAACAGCCCGTGAAACGTACTAGAGAATGCTAAGGTTTTGGGGATGGGAAGCAATCCATGAGGGACTATCACCAGTTTCGCTCTGGCGCACCAAAGACAAGGCTCCCGCGTCTGAGTCGAAATTATAGGTGGCAATGAAACCAGGTACGGCGAATCCGCCGGCGAGAATCGTGAAGTTAACCATCCGAACGGGAAGGAGAGTGAGTTCTGGTGAAGGATTGACGAGGTAGAATGTGTGGGGGGTTGGTTAGTTGAATGATCGGGTTTTATAGATTATTCTGCGCAGAATTAGATCTGAGCACTGCTCTGATTCGTGGTCGTTTAGTCGTGAAAAGGAAAGTAAACATACATCGCCACTCCGCTCGCCTTTTGTAGCCGACGGTGTACCCGGCGTCAAAGTTTGAACTAAGGCCCACCCTTTCGGATCCCATTGTTCTCTTGTCCTTTGAGGGCGTCACTGATCAATTTAAATTTCCTTGGAATGGATCTGTGGAGCACTGCAGGACCTGCAAAATGGGTGGCAAGGCCGTTCTGAAAATTTCCGGTTTGGGGCGGTATTTTGTCCAAACCTGAGAACGGGGTGATCGACCAGCATATGGCCCTTAAAGAACTCGAAAAAATCGCGAAGCGCGTTTTTATTGACTATCGAAGTGGTTTGGATCATCTAGAGGTCAAAATCAGGCGATATGATACATATAGAGATAGGTAGTGCAAAAGAGAGCTCAGTCAGGTAGCTAGCTGCAAGGATATACTATTGTAACTTGTACATTATTCATAGTTTCAACAATTGGTGTTCGTCATTGTCCTAGGTGCTCCTGTGGGGCAGCCTGTGGCCCTTGTAGATGAGTGCCGGACATACTCAGACTGCTAATTTGGTCGACAAACGAAACTCGCGGGGCCTTCCAGGCATCCTTGTCCAAACCTGAGATCGACCTCACCACCCATTTTGCCGGGTCCTAGCACTGCACGCTTGATCATCCAATTGATCATCCAATTTCCAGGGACCAGGATCTCTTGGTGCACACAACGCTGGTCAGTCTTCAGGAGGAATCATGATGAACTTGAGGAGATCAGCGACGAGATCGTGGGTCCAGAGGGGCAACAGAGGCGTTGCAAGTGGCAATGATGAGACCAAGATGTGACAGGACAATGACAGGAGGTCGTTGGTTCCCATCAGGCGAGTAACGTTACCTGTCTTGCTGTTCGAAAAACATGGAATTGGTTAGAAGGTGCTAGGTATATAAGTATTAGAATGTATCTGTTACGTGTACAAAATCCAATACAACTAGAAGGAAGGATGTGGAGCGAAGACTAGTGCTTCGTCTGGTTCAACTTGCGAGAAAATGCTTCTCGACAATAATGGTGAGTAACCTCTCCCCTGCAAGACGATCAGAACTGCTTGATAAATCCGTGTTAAACCAATTTACCTTGGACTATGCACAGCAATAACGCTGTTCCCAATACGTTTATGACACTGAGGACATCTATGGGGTAGCAGTTAGCGTAAGAGTTTGTCGGGTTTGTCGGGCACTTACATTCGACTGTCAGTAACCTTGACTCTACGCGTCTGCAATGCCATTAGTCTACGGGACATTTGGTCGTTGCGTGCTTTGCTGATTTGCCGCATGACGTGGGTTTCAAAGACAGGTATCCGGAGACCCTCGATGAGGAACGTCCTGATATCTTGCGTTGTGACAAGGGGAGGGAGAAGTTGAAGGGCTTCAATAGTATCCAAACGGGGACTGTGCCGACTGATGAGGTCGAGAGCAGGTTGAAGAAGGTCCGAAGATGTCTTGGCTGTTGGCCGAAGGTAAATGCGTAGAAGTGTAAGGAAGACATTGCCAGTTGGTGTCCCTGCCTGATAGTATCGTTTGCAGTACCTAGTAAGACCCGAAATGAGGTAGGTATGTGGAATAGATGAAGTGTGACCTTACTCTTCGGCTTTCATGTACTCATGCAAACGGTAAACATAGAGCTCTAGAGCCTGGTCATGTCGACCCATCCTTCCTAGCAGTATTGCACGCGCTTCGTATAACTCTACGTGGGGCAATGCAAGTCAGTACGGAGCAAGGCGACATAAACAGGGTATATTGACCTTCTGACGACAGAAGGCCATATAACCGGTCCACTCGATAATAATGCGTCGTATCAATGAACGTCAAAAGCTTTGCGTACAAATCCTGTCGAGACCCTGACAAACGCAAGCTTAAAAACTAGTAGCGGTGGAAAAGCAAAATCTCAATGCTTACTTTCGTCCCCTCGTTTCTTTGCAGATAGCGTCATCTTGGCATATAGCTCTGCTAAGCGATCGTGGAAGGCTGTTGATACCTCTCCTTTCTCTTCAATAAGGTGCTCTAGATATCGAGCGCACAAGCTAGGATTGATGTTCTCCAGGTAGTCCGCCACGGCCTGACGCGGTAGTTCCACGTCTTCTGATTTGAAGATCTGCAAAGATTTGAGTGACTATGCAGTAAAGGTGACGGCTAACATCTACCTCAAGCGCCATCGTCGAATCTTGATCAAATACCCAGCGGGCATATTCAAATATCTGGTCGAGATATTCAGGGTCCAGTTTCTTGAGGTATTGTATCGTGTCGTCCAGTCTCAATTCCATGTCATCTTCCTTCTCTCCGATTCTGTAAAAGGGTGAGAAAGCTACTCAGGCAGGGAGAAGTGTTATGAGACATACTGTCTTAGCAACTTTAGTGCTTTCCCATGCATCTTCTTTTGGTGGTAAAGATCTTTCAGCTCGGAAAACATCTGAAAAGACAAAGATGATAAGCACAACCTCTCAGGTTTTGTGAAACGAGTCCACAAACCCGACGCTCTCGAAGAATCTCCTCGACTTCCTCTACCTCACACCAGTTTGCTATCCGGAAGAGGGATCCCGCCAATGATGGTCGTATCATTAGGAACGACTTGAAAAATGCCGTGTCAACAATCTGTGCGTATCGCAGTAACTGCTCCGGCGTGAGTGCGGATAGTGCTGCGCTAGGGATAGCGAACAAATCTTCAACAGATGTCTCTGACAAGGGTGCGATTTCATGAGCTTGGTTCGCAGGAGTAATGCCAACCGCTGCCAATGCTCCTGCAAGCTTGGGACGCCTATCGGCGAGGAAACGAGTCAGACTCTCTACAGAACGATTAAGGTCACCTAGAGTGAAGTTGGTCAGTACACATCAAGTATCCCGGAACGCATACGGACTATGAACATCAATGACTGTAGACCTGGGTCTTGATGCACGAGCTGAGCGAATCGAGGCAGTATCATCATCCTTAGCTTCCTTCGCCACCACACCTCCCAAATACGCGCCCAACTGATTCTTTAAGCGGCCTCTGAGTGTGCCTGTGCCCCCTTGCATACTCAATGATTCTAACAGGCCAGTCTCAGTAGTCGACGACGACGCAGTTACTGATCGCTCGTGCCCAGATTTGCTTCCATCCTGAGAAGTATTGGCCTCCTGTTCCACTGCGCTCTTCTCCTTTGCCTCGTCGCCTGACGACCCCATAGATGCCCCATCATCAGCGCTCGATGTCGTCTGTGCTGGACCACCAAACAGGGTAATCCAATTGCTTGAGGGCACGGATAACCTTCCAGCGATGGATTCAGGATAAAGTGCGACGACTTTGGCTGGGTTCATGTTGAGGTCCACAAATTCGTCGATTGCAAAGTCAAACTGGCCGGCTTTGAATTGAGCTACAGCGTTAAGAGCTCTAACGAGTGTTCGGCGTTTGTCCTAAGAAGACACAAAAGAGCACGATCAGAGACATAATGAAGACAAAAAGAAGTGAAAGCACTCTATCCGGCAGGACGGCTTGGTCCACAGTATCCAAAAATTTCAACGCATCAGCATATTGCCCAGACTGGACTAATTCACTAATCTGCTCCGACCATGGCTTCATCCACAACTGCCATATTTTGCTACCTTCATTGGCAGCTGCTGTTCTGTCCAGCGGGGTTGTGGTGAAGTACAGTAGTGATTTGGACGCCTGGGATGCCGTCAGTAGCCTGATTGTGGCGTTGCTTGGTGGAACAGCTGGAGTAGCCTGTTGAGGAGGAGAGGAAAGCGGAGAGTGTACCGATCCTTCACTTTGATCGAACGGATACGAGAAAGTTTGGATGGGAAGAAGGGATATCGACGATCGTATCTGTATGGTGGTTGTTGGTGAAAACGTACCAGCAGGAAGAATGGAGAAGAGGTATGGTTTAAGGAAAGCTAGACGACATGTTTCAGTACAAGAGAGAGAGAGAGAGAGAGAGAGAGAGAGAGAAATAGAACGAGAGAACGAAGACACACCAATCTCTTCAGGCGGTGCAGGCCATGAAACGGTGGTCGACTTTGCTGGCTTTGCATCTTTGCCAATAATGACTCCCTCATCTGAAAGGCATCGGTATGTGATCTGGTACTAAAATAGAACTGAACATACTGTCCCTCAATACCAGAGTATCATTATCGTTCAGATGTGCAACTCCAGGTTTAGCTTTCGCGCCGAGTCCAAGGGCCATGTATCCAGTCAGACCCGAGAGTTTACCCATTGTCGACGCGGCGCCAGCAGTGGGTAGTGGCATGGAGACGTCCGTGCATGTTAATTTGTCGAATGAAAAGATAGCATACTCGTTTGCGGGGTAAGCAAAGCATGCATGGTCGTCGTCCATGAAGGAAATTATTCGTGGAGAGTGAGGTAGTGGGTACTCCTGTAGTCATGTTAGTGGGTAACAGAGAGAGAGGTGGGTTTCTGTAGCCACAGCACCTTGACTTCTTGCGCGTCACCATCCTTCCAACTGTATATGACAACCCTCCTCTGGCAACCCACCACGAGGCGAGTAAATAGTGTCGGGATGGCCTTTGGTTTAAAGAAACTGTCCGAGGATTGTTCTAAGGATCCATCCGGTAACACATGCCGAACCATTGAGTGGATTGCAAACGAGAATGCGGTTTTAGCATTGTTCAAGACAGTTGGAGGCGAGAAAGTGGGTAGTGGGAACAAGGTCACAGTAGACTCTATATTGAACTGAGATGAGCTGAAAGGATATAGGTTTCAAATAACATACCTGAGAGAACGACGAGGGAGTTGATGTCCTTAATGAACCCTAATTGCTCGATAGACCTTCGAGTAAGACCTTTCTTTACTTCCACCAACGACAGGACTTCATCTTCCTCGCTATTGTCGACGCCATATATGTGAAGGTTTCCGGTCGAAGTCCCGAGATACAATCTGTCACCTGTAGCACAAGGTCAGCATTGATATGCTAAGAGGAGATACGAGGGTATTACCATGCGTGGTCAGAGAGTCAATCTTCTCCTTGAATCCTGATAGAATCGGTTTCGGGGTCAAGAACGGGGCCATTTCGAACGACTCTATGGAGATGCTCTGGTACGCGGCACTTGCTACCGAAACGATCGCATGAGAGAACGAGGAGGTAAGGCCGAATTAGGTAACGCTTCCTTCTCTTTACCTTCGCGATGCGGATAGCGTTCCTTCACCCTGACCTCGGAATTGGCAAGTTTTGGCAGTGATATCTTGTTGAATCATGCTAAACTCCTCTCAGGTGGCGCGGAACGTCTCGTCGTTGATGCAGCCTTAGGTCTGCAAAATCTTGGACACGAAGTTCACATATACACGTCGCACCACGACCCTTCACATTGCTTTGAGGAAACCAGAGATGGTGAACCTGCCTACTACTCATAATCATTGCTGCAATCTGAAACTGCTCGTAGGAACCCTCAAAGTACACGCGATCCATTCTCCAATTCCTAGAGCAATTCAGGGCAGATTCCATATATTACTAGCCCATTTACGCCAGTTACACCTCACTACCCATATTTTATCCCGGAGCGAAGCACCATATGACGTGTATTTTGTGGACCAGCTATCAACATGCGTACCGTTCCTAAGGATATTAGGCAAGGCCCGAGTCGTATTTTACTGTCACTTTCCGGATAAGCTGCTCGCGAACGGAGAGTTGGTGGAAGAGAAGGGTGGAAGAGACGGTGAAGTTAGGTTCAGGATGAAGAAGAAGGGTAGCTTGTTAAAGAGGGCGTATCGGTATCCCATGGATTGGCTAGAGGAAATCACAACACGTATGGTGGCGGTATTTCCTTGTTTATTGCAAATGTGAAGACCGACAGAATTCCACAGGACATGCCGACCGTATCCTTGCCAACTCGAAATTCACCTCTCGGGTTTTCAAGACTTACTTTCCTTCGATAATGCAAGAGCCGACGGTAGTCTACCCTGGGATAAACATACAGGCCTACACACCTGAAATAAATCCCTCGGATTCGGATATTGTTGCCATTGCTTCGTGAGCTGTTCTATCCCTCTTTCTGCCAACTAGTTCTCAAATTCAAACAGAAACCGGCCCACATTATTGTCGCTCAATCGATTTGAGAGAAAGAAGAACGCCGAGTTAGCCGTGAACACGTTTGCGAAACTTTGTTCGCGGATCAAAGAACATAGTCAAAGCATGCGCTTGGTATTGGCTGGTACGCCTAGGGTTTTCTGTATACGTGTAACTCAAAAAACATTTCATATTCCAGGTGGATACGACCCACGTCTCGAGGATAACGTCCAAACGCTGAAACACCTCATCGACGCTGTCAAGTATACCCATAGACTGTCTTACAGTGTCCTAACCCCATCTAGTTCGTCTGTTACCCCACCTCCCTCAACAGCGTCTACAGCAGATGCAGATATTATATTCCTGTTGAACTTTACTACCGCTCAGCGAACAGCTTTGCTGCGATCATCTTCGACCCTTTGTCTACTTTATACGCCTGCCAACGAGCACTTTGGCATTGGTCCGGTTGAAGGAATGATTTGCGGTGTTCCCGTGCTAGCGTGTGATAGCGGTGGGCCCGTGGAATCCCTGATCGAGAGTCCTGCTTCAGAGCGGACGGGTTGGTTGAGGCCCCCCGATCCTCTGTTGTGGACTAACGCCGTCGAGGAAATTGTTTCAATGTCGGATGCAGAAAGGAAAGCACTGGGTGAGCGAGGTAGAAGACGAGCACGGGAAGTGTTTGGCATGGAAGCGATGGCTAGAGCTATTGAGAGAGAGTTGGAGGTGGCCGTAAGTATGGGCAAAATTGAGGACGGGGAGATGCTCAGAGTAATAGTGGCGATATCAATTGGTTTAATCATCGCTTTTTTCATTAGCCCTTTGGTGTTTTAGGCAAAACTCAATATTATAGCTCAAGTCGCTGTCATCCTTCTTCCGACTAGCCTCGACTAGCCTGATTCTAATTGTCATGCGATGGGTGTTTGAGCGGAATTCTAATAACCGCGACATTTCGACGTTGAAACGGCAGAATGCGAATGCGAATGTTCCGCAGGGAAAGATTCTCCGTCAACGATTTTGCATTTCTCCACCATCAACCGTAGGCTATCAGAAACAAGGACACTGCCACTGCGTATCAGTGGGAAAATCGAGGGAAAGCTACTGCGCAAAATGTGGAGCTCGGGCTGTGCTGTGGCATGGTGGAGGTCAAGAGAACGAAGAATACTGTATTTTTCTACCTGACGAGAGGCAAGTAGGTGAGCTAGAATGTAGTTACTCAGCTAGCCAACACCAACGAGAGAGATAACGATCTCGAGGACGCAATATTCCATCAGGCTTCGCACTGCGGGAAGGCCCAAATCCAGGTGATCATGTTGATCGTACTTGTGAGAAGCCGGACGCAGGGATCCATAAAAAGGAGTGGCGCTAAGCAGCGTGTGACATGAGGATCTACACAACTTTCTCTCTCCACACACACAACGTCCAACCATACTACATACTACAGTAGCTTCACGACGCGAGACTGATATCTTTGACGACCTGACTCTGTTTGTTTAGACCGTTACGCGACGCTTCGATCTGTTTATTTACGGCGGAGGACGACCAAACAGTTACGAGGGGCCGGAAATTTCCAAAACAAGTTTCCCGACAAGCTGTCAATTCTTCAAACAAGGTACACAGATATTACAACCAGATTGGGTCCTCTCGGGGCAGCCGAGGCCAGCTGCCTTTCCTTCTTTGCCCCCTGTCTTGTCTCGTCTATCCATAACAGTCTACTTGTCCGATTCCGATTAGTCCAAGTGGTCCCTATTCCCTGGATGAACGTTTTCCAAAATTGTTGATGGCTGCATTATATCTCCATAATGCGATATTTATACCAGAACCATCCGAGTCCTCTCCCTCTCGAACTCGCCCCCATTCCCGTACCTATTCCACAGGCACTCTCCGCACTCTCACCACCGACCTTTCACATCCCACAGAACCACTGCTTCATAGCGACATCACTACTGCAACATCGGGTTCGATAGCATACCAGGACCTTCTCAACAGGCAGCCTTCTTACCCCGATGGAATACAGAGTGACTGGGAGATGAGTCTTGCCCTCGATGGTGATCCTACGTCTGCGCGAGAGAAGCGAGGTCATTGGGAGGAGTCGGTTCGAAGGAGACTGAGAGCTTGGAAGGCCGTCAAGGTGGTTTTAGAGTGTATTCTAGGTGAGTCATGCCGTTTCGTTGTCAAACTTTCAGTGTGCTGACGTTTGTATCCGCTATAGGCGCTTGGGCCATTTACAACACCGTTCGCTACTTTATTGCATATACTATATATTCCTCCACGGAGGGACAGGCGGTCGCGTTAGCATTGGGAACCAGTACAGCAGTCTGCTTCGCGTTTCTCCTCTGTGAGGCAGCTGTAGCGAGTTTCCAATCTCGACTCATTGCGGTCCATGTTTCATTACGATCATTGCTCATCCTTCGGACCGTCTTTCTTTATGTCGCATCCTTCTTCTTAACGGCACCGTCTATCGTAAATCTCACTCTGACCATCATCCGGAGACATTCGCATTCTACCGAGCTAGACGCAGATAGCAGGTGTCACCTTGACATCGATATTGCATGGTCCATAGACGTTTCAAAGTCGGTATGCGTCGGGGACAACTGGACGTCTTGGCTCGCATTGGCGATTTTCCGTGTAGCCTTTACGTTGGTACTTTCAGTGAGTCAAGCATCCTCATGAATTACTCGGTCTGACTCTTCTTCAGGCATCCCTTCTCATCACCGCTTCCCAATACAACATCACTCGTAGACCCTCTCACTACACCTCTCATCGCCACAACCGTCACCGTCGTCGTCGTCGGAGAAATGAGCTGGAAGGCGCTGAATATACGACTTCATCTTCCGTTGTCACGTCTCAGCCGTCTCCAAGCACAAGCCACACACCATCTCATCCATTACGACATCCGTCTCACTCTACTGTTGCGTCACATGCAACCCTCAGACAAAACACAAGCGCCGACCGCCGTTCGGTGCGGACTTCTCAGGCCTCCTCAACTTTAGACCCTCCTTTATCCGCTACAAGTCACCAGTCATCCAGCCAGCATACCTGCGAAGACGATCCGCAAACTGCATTAGACCATTTCAATCCATCATTGGTGCAGCAACGACTCACAGACGCCATATACCATTCACCCACAGCCTCTTATGATGCTTCAATGCGGGACGACCACGAACTCAATAACTTTGTGGACCGTTTCCGCATGCTCGTCTCTCAGATCGCACGAGAGACCGAAGAAGCGGTGGAATACGCTCGTCCGGATACCTATGTTACGGAAGTCGGTAGCGACTCAGAGTCTGATACGGATTCAGATTCCCGGCGTTCCCCCGAGTTCTTCAATCCCAACTTCGTATCAGGATTTCCGGGCATAATTCCTCCAACTCTGGGATACGACGAATTTGGTCGTCCTTATTCATCGGAAGACTATGTTAGAATCCTAAACAGCTACATTCGGCGTATGCCTACTATCGAATCCTTGGCTTCGCGTGAAGTCGCGTCTTCGGCACATTCGCATAGAGAGCACGATAGAATTGGCAGTTTGAGCATCCACACACTCAGTCGGCCACCTACGAGGGCGATGACCGACTTTACGGGAAGCGAGCCACCGAGTAGAGCAAACAGTCTTAGTCTGAACATGGCTGCGTTGGCGAACGGCTCTAACGGACCTGGTCAACCACCGACTCCTGGAGCTAACAGTGTTAGTCATCAAAGTGTTTCCGATGCAGGTGAATGGGCAGGTGACAGAGATAGGGTAGAGCAGGAATCACCGGTGGCAGCTAGTGATGCTGGGAGGTCTGGTAGTCAAAGAAGCCAAAGAAGTCAAAGGAGTCAGAGGAGTAGTCGGCCATCGGTTAGCAGGAGTACGTTCTCCTATTACACTGCCGCCAGTGGTGCGGTCGGGAACGGGAACGGGAGTGCGAGTTCACCAACTCAAACACCTAGTTCCGGTGGATTTGTGTCGCTGCCTGACGACCCTCGATCAACTACTAGTTGAGTATCGGGGTTTCGAGGTATGTTATATATTTAGACCATCGCCATTCCTTCCGCGATAAGCTGTAACACCATTTACATATCGCTTACCCTATTTGCCTGTCTATATTGCATATCAGGTGTTTTCAAACATCCCTTACTTCCTTGTTTTTCGGTTTTCGTGATATCGGTTTGGGACGTTAACAAAGGACATCAAGAACATCTGTACCTCATTGATCATGTAGCTATCATTGTCCGTCCTTTTCTCCTTTCTGTTATATTCACCCTAGACTCCTTGTCTAATGCTTCCCTCGCCATGCATAGGGACCGATGTATACGTACAATCGTAGTGTAATAACGTAATATAAGTCTATTGTTGCACACTAACGAATGAGTGTGACATATGCACATGAACGGAAAAAAGCAGGGATAACTCAAGGTCTGTCGTATTCGGCATCATATCAACATCTCCAGAGCTCTACCTTCAAGAGCTCTATCCCCATGTTCTGTCACCTCCATCCTTCCGGTTTTCCTGGCGCTGTAATCATCCCCTTGTCTGATACTCTTCCTATCACCTCTTCGATACTGATAGCTGGTACTGTGACATCATGGCGTCTAACGTCGTCTCCGATTTCCAAATATCGAGGCTATGGCCTCAAGCCCTATATTGAACCTGTCCGTCTTGTGTCCGTCTGCTTTGGAAGCGACTCTTGATGTACCATGTTCGGGATTATCGCGGATGTGACAGTTCTCATTCTCCTTCTCGTATCACTAATACACGATGGGCTATTCTACGACTTCGTGCTCAGACGCTGCCGGGACCACCATTAAGCACAATCGTAGTAGCGTTCCTGCAACCGCCATATCATCATGTCATCATGGAAGGCTTCCAAGAAGCTTACTAACGACCAGTTTATAATCCAGTGGTTCCAGTCATGTTGGGAAGCACTCCTGTGATCGGTGTGTGGTGGTGTTCATTGGTTCTAATGCTTTCATTCAGTCTTGGGTACCGCAAAAGCTGCATGGGATCTTCTTGAAAAACGCAGCGATATTTACTCTAGTTGACCTCGCAATTATATGGCCTAATCGTTTATCGCGTCGCTACGATTACTCGTCCGAAGCGCTTGCAGGAATGAGATTCTGTCTGGCGGCATGAGAGGAATCGGCAAGCCTTCTGGTCTCAGATGGCGTAGATCGTGGAGAGCTGTACGTAGCGACATTCATCTGCTCATCGATAACTGCTCAGCTTTCCGGTAGCCTCTGTAGTTCCAGCCCGTTATCGTCCTTTACTAACCATAGTCCTCGAACCTTCTTCGTAAGCTGTTAAGAACCGAAGAACCGCAGCTATCTCGATCACAAAGGATGAGGTACTACGTCTCAATTTACAGCGACCGCATATCAGAAACTGACACTACGGCGTTCCAGGTATGCTGTATCTGTTACATTCTGTGTAACCTATGGCCAGAGGGTTGAAAATACTGGATGACCCACTGGTATTGGCGAATTAGAAATTAAAGCAACGCCAGTAGTTTGCCGTATGTAGGCCATCGTTCTATGATTCTTCGCACGCATCATGCTGAAGCCCTGTCCAGTGAGCATGCCACACTATCCGTCTGTCGTGTGAAGCGTAAAAGAGGACTCGATAGCGTCGTCGGAATGACTACGACTCTCTTCCTTATATCCAAGCCTTAACCAAGGCACTAAGGTGACACCCCTTTGTATTGCTATATTCGATGATCGAAACTCAGTCTTTTGTTAGATGGAAGCTAATAGTTGTTTGCTTGGGCTTCGCATTCCGTCATCGAAGACGATGTGTACGAGGGAATGCTCGTCCCGGAAGGGAGCACTGTCGACGCTAATATATAGTAGGTATGGGTTCTTTATATCGTCTTCTTTGACCAAAATGCCTTTCACAGTGCAATCGCCTCCGACCCAGAACTATTTGTAGATCCCGACAGATTTATGTCTGAACGATTTCTGAACAATGCTGATCCCAGGCTGCTGACTCACACCATCTCGGAAGGTGTATACAGGCCAGCATATTGCCCCGCCAGTCATGTTTCTTATCCTCACGAGGCGAGTTCTCATGTGGATACCAAGCTCCCATTGTCTATCTCACGCCGCGCCAATTTCATACAAGGACACTACGGGCATTTGATACCCTGCCTGTGAAGGACAAGCATGGGAACGTAGTAATTCCATCTCCTGATGACTTTACCAGGTTAGACGTCCAGCCAACTTGAAGTACCGGTTGGAGCCTCGTCATGACGGTGTAAAGGAGGTCATTGCTCTCGAGGCCGAGCGAGCTGCAATAGAGGTTGAGGCGTGGCGCTCCTGAACGTCTTTGTATAGTAATACATATGCTTGATTTGGAGTACTAGCCAGGCGCCTGCATCTAGTAGCCAAGAAGGCAAGGAAACCTCGGTACAGTCATGTCCGTCTTCATGCATCACCACCGTATTCACGAACTTGGCAGCAAGTCGTTATTCAGGTCGTGAGAAGAGTATGCCATGTTCTCATCATGGTGAGAGGAATGAAAGAAATGGGCTGATTGAAGACAGTGAACTCATTTCCTTTCCAGACAAGATGACGTGGCGGATCAAGAGAATGCCTCCACTATCGTTGGATCGTACTGGACATCCCCCCAGTCCTGCGAACACGCTCCTATACGCAACTCACACTACCCCATCATTCTCTTGCGATTTCAGGCACTATAGCATTTCCCTGACGCACACCGATGTAATATCCTGGTCCTTGATTGGGCTATGGCGATCCTTTTTTGCGGTCCCACAAACAGCTATACGGTGGTGATCGCAACTGGGAAAGTATCTTCTGAAAAATGCGTAGTTCCCAAACACTCACCTACCCACGATTGCACCTTTAAATGCCAGTGCTCCATGGACCTTCGCTTTGAGCCATTTCTGCGTTCACTCAAGCCTCGACCGTCATGCTGTTCCGTTCGCTTTTCTCGCTTGCCTGTATCTCGGCCGCCCTGGCCAACCCTCTGCATTCGAGACAAACCGAGAACACAAATGATCAGATCAACCAGATTGTCGATAGTCTTGACATGGCTATCCATGTCAGTATTCCTAATATCAGTAAGTCGCGAAGGGCTCTAGACGTATACCAGGCTCACCTCAGAAATTCACTCAGTCACTCTGCAAGCCAACCACAATGCCAGCGATGATACCATTGGGCCCGAGATCGCCGACTTGGTCACTGCGTTCAACTCGACTGCGAACGATCTCAATGACACCCCAATAAGCGCAGGGTGAGTGACGCTCGAACTATCCTGGACAGTTGGTAATAACAAAGATGCAGGAGCAACACCACCAGACCCCGAAACGACGATATCGTTGTGACTTTTACCACGGCCCTGTCGTGAGTATCAAAAATTGGACCATAATCTTGTCGACAGGTGATGAACGAGATTCAGGTTGACTACCACTGGCATATCTGGTCTTACAGACGACATGGTCCCAGGCCTCACGGGTATGTTTGCGCCACTGGATGAAGCTATAGCTGCTTCCATTGCTGCTTTGAACCGCACCCTTCCCGGTTCTGGAACACTTACACACATAATGTCAGTATCACTTTGCTTCGCCCAGGAATACGGGATAACTCACTTGCTTTACTAGGATGCTGGATGCCAGGCAGTTCTTGGCAGACGAGGGAATGACGGAGTCACTTGCGGCCCTTGGCTTCTAAATGTGTGTGAAAGAGAGAGAGAATACATTTATCGATTTTTATCGGCTTTGTAGTAACCGCTTTCTTCCTATGCATGAATTGAATTATCAGATTGCTTCGTCTGGCAGAGATTCATGTCAATGATAATTTGGATTTCGCGTTTACGTTACAGGATCGAGGATTGCACACAATAATGATACAAATGATGATGGTGCTACATCGCCTCTTGTAGTTTCGGATGATTACTTGGTGGGTCCCCAAGGCCAGAATACGGGTACGGTGCTATAACAGAAAAGACTGTTAGCGTGTTTTGAGAGCGGAAGAGAATCCGACACATACTTCTTGTAGTGCTGCCATTTAGGATCGTCACCAAATTTCTTGTCACCGGCCTTCTCGAGAAGAGGAACACCAGACACCTAAATGACAATTTAAGACACGCAAATTTTAGGTAACATCAAGTAAATACCTTGGTGAGTATGAAATAGGTGAAGAGGGGACTGACTACGGCCATTGCCGCAGTGCCCCTCGGAAAGTATGGTGTCTGAAGGACTCTAGTGGAGAGAAGCCAAACACCAGTCCAGATACCGATTTCACCAATGTAGCTGTAGCATCATTGTTAGTGAGCCAAAACTATGTATTACAAGCTGAATGGACTGACTTGGGGTGACGACTGATGCTCCAAAGGCCACTGGTAATGAATTTCTCATCGTGTTCCTTGTTATCTTTCTTACGTCTCCAAACCGACTTTTGGTGGTCGGCTATAACCTCAAAGAGTAAGGAGCCTGCGAAGAGGGCCATTCCGGCGTAGTCGCGTGCAGAAAGGGGCGGGTGAGCAGCGGCAGGAACAGAATTGGAGAGATAGACAGGTAAGCCGACGAGCAGGGTCCAGGTAGCTATTTGGAACAAAGTTAGGCGCGGTAGAGCGAGGACATATCAAGTGAGTGCACCCTGGGCCATCCAAGAAAAAGTAAAGCGACGCGGGTTGCGTTTAATTTTATCAAAACGAGAATCGCCGTTATACTTCAAAGCTCTCTATTGAAAAGGGTTAGGATCTTCCTCGGTGAAGGTGAAATTGGAACGTATCACCTGAACCAGGAAGCTTCCTAGCCGTGCAGACCAGATAGCCAGACCAGCAGTCAGGAGGAGCTGTCGAGGTGCGAGAGAGGAGAAAGGAGGAAGAGGTATCCATTTTCCGGCGGAAAAGCTGGCCTTGAGTGTTGGATAGTACAGGGAGACAAAAGTGGTCGACAGGAAACCTTTGGAGATATAATCGTCAGAGTGCTGTAAACTCGACAGGGCAATCCCTTACCGACAGCACCCCCAAGGTCATAAAACTTGTCGTTTTGCCGAGGGACGAATACGAGAGCAAATGCTATTACAAAGACAAGCGGTGAGAAAAATGCAGCTTCGACAGCAGGAATATTACCTGTCTGCACCGCATAGGCAGTTGCCAATGATGGAAGCAGTCTTGAAAATACGGCCATTGATTCTAGTGACGGTATATGATATAGATAGAGATGGGAAAGGCTCGACGTCAGCGGACGTCAGTGCCACGCGAGTTGGTGTCACGCAATATCACGCTGTCACACAAACAACACATACTTCGGACTTTGAAATTGGTTTATTCGTTCAATTTTTTGCAGGCCGTGTGCTGCCGTTCATCCGCTGACAGCCTCATAAAGACGACTATCTGCCTTGAAGCAGCTGGAGGACCGCTGGAAAACGACTAGCAGGTGAATACTTTGCAGTGGCTGAAGGAAATTGTGTTGAATCGTCCGGGGTGGCAAGTTGTTTCTCAGGTTCTGTTTTTATTGTTCGAAACTGATAAATACGTGGTCACTCTGCAGACCCCACGTCACGGCCATTCGGATAACATAAAAAAACTGCTGCATACAGTCGCACTGCACATATTCGCAGTTGCTACTATCCAGCATCTCAACCCTGTTCAGAATAAAATTCCCCTTTGAATCATTTCCCTTCAGCCAGCTCGTTTGAGGCCGCGTGTTACATTACGCTTGTCTGACCACCGGTTTTTTTCTTGTTGCCCAGAATTTTCACCAACGAGTTCTCGGGAAAAGAAACTTTTTTTACACCAATGGACAACCCTCAACATTATCAACCTCTTTCACATGCCCTTCATCCCCCTCTCGGAAGTCCCCATTTACACGCGCCGTCTGCTTATTCGGCAACAGATATGTATCGCTTGCCAAAACCCATCCATCACGAGGAGGAGGATGCCTCAGACGATGAAGGCGCCGTCCACGAACAGCTCGCACCACATGATACTAGCAGCAACCCGCCGTCTCCACACGCGCAATCAGGCGGGTGAGTATGGCTGCGTGCTTGTCGCGTTTCACGTTTAGCTTATCGATTCCCCAATTAGATTGGCTGAGAATAGCGCTCAACAAGAAACAGAGACCAAACGTCGTCCTGGTCGTCCCCGCGGCTCCAAGAACAGAAAGAGTCGAGTCCCTGGTGTCGGCAACCCTTCTACATCGAAAACAAGTAATCCACAACAGCAGAATCCCCCACAGCTACCTGAAGTAAATGCCTCAAATCAACAATACTACGAGTTTCAATGGAGGGTCCTCAACTTGTGTGCAGAGTTTTATGGTGCAGCTGAAGAACTAGTCGTAAGTGGCGCGGTAATCTGAGAGTGATCTTTGTTGAATATCAAGCAGAAAGCAACACACCCATTGGTAATAGCGCAATGTTACCAAATGGGACCCAGCAGCAAAGTCGACCCGATAAACATGCTCAATGAAGCAAAGCGAAATTGTGATACCCTTGTGAGTTCTCTAGTAGGAAGCGTTCACCGGGAAAGGCGTTAACACATATGCAAAGCTTGCAAACCCATCACAGCTGATATCAATCCCTCCACCACCGATGTACCCTCCTGTCCCTTCGATATACCAATCTCCTCAGCCGGTGGGTGCCACAGCGGCTGCCTCCGCTCCACCCACTGTGATAAACCAACCTCAATCTTTCGTTGTCTCTATGGGAGCTCCTCCGCCTCAGTATCCAGTATATACCCATCCGCCAACTACTCAATATACCCCTACATCATACTATCAGCATCCCTATACCGCCCCGTATTATGCCCCGGCCCCCAACGCAACGCAATCTGCCTCAACTGCGCAGCCGACAGCTTCTGGGTCAGGGTCAGGCTCGGGGTCATCTACCGTTGTCACCAATAATGTGACTGGTATTGCCGGTAACTCTGGTGCATGGTCGGATGAAGAGACGGATCGCCTCAGAAAGCTTGCCGATGAGGGAAAGGCTAAAGGCTTCACTGGCGACGCCATGTGGGATTGGGTCGTCAATCAATGGGGAAAGAGTCGTTCACGGTGAGATTCTTGCTTTTATACTCAACTTCATCAGCTCATGCAATTCCAGACATCAGATACTCATCAAGGCAACTCAAATGGGTCTGAAGGAGAGCACCGCGACAAGAGGTGTTAAACGCCGACGCGAAACAGAAGCAGGTGAAGCTGTCAGCCCTCCTGCACCCCCTCCGCCTGCTGCTGTGGCCGCGTCTTCGGCAACAGCCACTTCGTCCCCTGCCCAAAGTGCAGCTGCTTCTACGCCTGCTCCTTCACCGTCTATCCAACATCAGGCACGACCTCCATCTTCTTCTAAGCCAACATCAACACCTGCCCCGACCACTACTAATCTTCCATGGCCGATGCCGACGGTTGCGGCGAATACTCCATCTATCATACCTCCGTCGACGAATAATGATAGGCGATCGACTAGTTACTATCGTCCTCGACCATCAGACGCCTCTTCAAAGCCACTATCCGGTCCCCCACATTCATATATGTACCAGGCCAATGGACGTTCTGACTCGGGGAAATAGGCGACGTTTACGGTGAATTTGTGATACTATTGACACTTATTGGAATTTGAGCTTAATTCTCTATGTTGTAACACTATGTAGACGCCGATCGTCTCTGATTCGGCTCGATGCACTGTTGCTGTCATGTTATGCTTTGTATCTACTGGGTACTAGGTACTGATGTTATTTGTATGTGCGGGTTATGTGTCTCTGCGGCTTGTGACTGACAGAACTATCAACTCGGGATGACGGCCTCAGAGACGCTGTCGATGTTCATGATACCCGTAAAGTAATTACTCTCGTGTGTTATCAGCGATGTTTGGTCATGAGATGGAAGGCAGCTTTATGCGGTGTACGATAAAATGGAACAACAGCAACTCGTAACGTTGTAATGGCCATGCTGGGGTCTAGTGACCCGCACTGTCATCATTCTCTGACACTAGTCCTGCACTTCTCAGGATTATGGTGATCGAACTCCTTCACGTCGACCGCACTTGTCGGATGCGATATAACTGATGCCCGTCAACTTCGGTGGTGAGAGAGGAGGGATGCCACGAGAATGACTGGGAATCATGTAACATGCACATTCATCCTAGGCCTAAATGATCCCCTGTCCAGTATCGGCAGTGAATCACGATTAGCTATGCAGATCACCTGTTGAAAGATTCTGATCAGAAATGAGTAAACGACTATCAGTAGTTGATCATTACTACCCGTCGACGCACGGTGTCAGAGTACATGATTCAGAGCTTTATTACAAACGTAAAATGAAGCATAAAAATGTCAGTAAATCGTCACATTGTCAGTGTCCTAGCTGCATCTTTTTCCATCCATCCAAAACTCTATGGGGCTTCCTGTCTGTTTCTTTGTTCAAAAAGTGAATGATACGGCGGCGGAACAGTCTCATCTTCCTGAAATTCCAGAGAAGAAGCACCTTGGGGCTGGAAGCTTCCCGCACTGTCAGAATGATCATTTCGTGGCAAATCCCTGCGCTTCTCGATGGAATAAAGAATTGGCGACGGATTAGATGGAAATGTTTCCATCACGTCTACAGGACTCCTCGCCAAGGAAGTTCCAATAGTGGTTGTGGAAACTCGCATTGGGAAGAAATCAACAGACATGTCTGATGCACGTCGATGCCGACGGCGGCGGAAGCAGAGAAGGCAGATAATTGCTACGAGAATGAATGGGAGTGTACCGAACGCGACACCAAGAAGTATGGGGAGGCGGTTCTTTGGCGAATTAGCCTCAGTCACATTTGTACTTGTGGTAGAAGTCTCCGGCACTGAGTTCGATGCTGGAATCGATGGAACCGATGATGTAGTAGATGAGGGAGAGATAGATGAGAATGTGGAAGTTGCCGCAACCATTGTAAAGCTACTCAGATCGCTAGAGTCGATGAGCGTTGATTCGGACTGGTTGCCAGGCGAAGATGAGCTACTGGTTTCCTCAGGCGCTGTTTCTATTATCGTGGAAGGGGTAGGTGAGGTACTCGTAGCAGCTGCGGTTGGAGTAGTTGTGGTTGAACCGGTTCCGATGACTGTCTGACCCGGTCGGGGGTCCGGCTGTCCATCGTCAAATCTGCAAGGGAAGTCAGGAACCGGAAAACATCGCTTTGAAGATTTAGAAGGAAAAACCTACGTATATTGAACATAATCAAAGAGAATGTTACTGCCCTTTCCCATGGTGATCTCCACGGAGTGCTCGCCATTGGATAGACCGTCCTTGGCAAATACTGGAAAGTCGTAGGTAAAATCACTACTCCCATCAGGACTATGAGTGAAAGCTCCAGCGATCCCACCATCGACGGTAAAGTCCAAAGAAATCTTAGTAGTGGCGATGGGGACAGGCTTGTTTGGTACGATGCAGAAGACTGAGAGCGCTACACCTGCATTCAGAATCGAGGTCAGCTCCATGATTCGGCCAATGAGAGACAGCCTACCAGTAAAGTTAAATTGGATACTCCTAACTGGATCGAATGGATTTCGCGTGTTATCATGCCAGGTTCTGTTGTGTGCTCTTGAGGCATTAGGTTGCAGAAGGCATGTCACACATGGTGGTTTGGCCCAAGCACTTCCAGTGTAAACGGGTATTACACCAGTAGCGCTGTCACCAAGTGTATCATCAATGAAGCCAACTGCGAGCAGACCATGGGCAGATCTAAGAAGCAAAACGATAAGAAGACTGTTAAACAGTCGCAGAGTGTGCATTGCGTTGAGACTGAGGGAAAGATGCACTGTTTTTCATACCTCTGAGAAATTTCTTGGTATTTGTCCATCAACCAAACCCAGAAAAAATGATAACCATTACCATGGTGGCAAGTAGTTCAGTTCTGACTGCGTCTTCCCACGTCTCGAGAATCGAGATGGGGTCGGAGTTTGAAACCGACGGTCCCCGGGCAAGAATGTGTTGTAAACCTGAATTCAGTCCATTCACGACTCGTTAAGGGGTAGTAAGCTGGTATATAGTCTTCAAACAACTTGCTCTGTGCCTTTCTGGAGGCAGGAAACTGAAGCTGAGGACAGTCTTTCTAGACGCTCGGATTGACGCTGGCAAAATTTCGAACTCAGGAGAGCCGATCTCACCGTCTATCACGCTCACACTGTATATCATGATCAGTATCAACTGCTCTGCTGTTTTGTTGGACAGCACTTGGGAATTCTCTTTGTACAGGTTAACTGTCTTTTTTTTTTCGCGTAAAATTTTAGAGGGATAGAGGGTAACACGGATGGGGAGTATAGGTGGGCGGGATGGTTCGACGGGTTCGACTGGGAATCAATGAAGCAGGTCGACTGAATCCTCAAAGGCGCGTACTCGTATTTCCACTAGATAGACCCCTGTGAGTTCTATTTAAATCATTGCGGTAGCGCCTGAAATTAACATCACAAACTAACATCACAAACCTTCATCCTTTCTGTCTTTCCGATCCTCAAAGGGGATATAATGCATAACGTTCTCCTGTTCATACGTTATTTTTCAGTTGAATATAACGTCGAACATCCAGAGAATCTGCCCACTTGTGGGAAAACATCAGATGATCCTTGACATGTTCTACACCACTGCGCAGGCGGCACATTCAATCTCATGCACTAAAATGCTGTTGAACACGCATTTATTAATAAACTCGCTATTCTTTCGAGTGCCGTACCACCCCTCAGTGAATCATGAGGTCAAGCTTCAGCAAGCTCCCACTCAAGGCATCTAAAAAAACTGCGACGACCTTGAGTCCGGCGGTTTCCTCTTCAATCATCATCCCGAGTGATATCATTCTTGAGATAGCCAAATGGCTGTCAGCTAGAGACCTACTGCGAGTTTCTCTTCAGGTACATGATGCTCGTCTGCATTCTACGCGAACTAATGTCATGGTCCTAGTCAAAACACATTTTCTCACTCCTACAATCCTCACTTTACGCATCCGTCAAGCTTGATCATGCTGATGCATGTCGCAGCAACCTTAAAAGATTTCGAAAGCGATCCGATTTAACGAAGTGGATCAAGGTCATCGACCTACGGCTTATTCAACGTTCTGGTTGGTCGACCAATACGGAGAGAGGCATTGACGAGGATTGGGCGGCTCTTATGGTCCAGCAGATGGCTTCTGAAGGTTCCTTGCCTCTCTTAAATACGTTTAAGTGGCAGGGCTTGGAAAGTCCAAACAATTCTTTGTGGCTTGCACTGAGGAGCGGGTGAGTCACATACTCATTGTACAAAGAACGGTACAAACTGTCTGACTTTCGGATAGTTGCCCACTCCTGCGTGTTGTAGGGACTACCGTTGGGAAGAGAACGCATCTTATCGGCTCCGATAGTCATGTACGCATTCGTATTGCACCCCTCCGCTCGCCTAACATGATCAATAGCTATTTGACTTCCGTGAACTCGAAGGCTTCCATCTTTCAACGCTGATACTGGAACGCTGGGAAGGCGAGTATCTCGACTGAATGAAGTACAACGGCATTACTCACTCAGAGACCGACGTCAGCTTTTCGCAGAAGCGATACCCTTCCTCAACGATTATGGGATATGTTACTCTCGCATAGCCCTGACCTAGAGGAATTGACATTGAATGCAACTGTTGCCTCTGACGATGTCTGGATTCTAAGTCCCCTGCTCAAGGGACGATGGCCAAAACTTCGACGACTTTCGATAGGCAACCTGTTCAAAGAAATAGGCGATCCGAAGAACGGGGAACTCTTCATCGAATTCTTGACTGCTCATCCGACCTTGGAAGAATTTGATTCCTATGGAAATGTAACGTATTGCAGAGAAGAAATGATCGCGCTGCTTTCCTTGCCTCGTATATACCGATTTCGAGGGAAGCTTCACCAATTGAAGGCAGCTGACTCGTGCATCTCAACCGTCCAAGAGTTGGAGCTGACGGCAAGGAATCTTTTCGATGCCACCTGAATTCCTACTAATGCGGTTATCACTAGGACTGGCTCAGCCCTTCCGCTAAACTTCATGATATCCTCGGGAATTTGCCTCACCTAGAATCATTATCTATCTGCGTCAACTTTATTGACAAGCAGCAGGGTTCTCAGCAAAACTTCTTCGAGCGCCTACTCAAGGAATGTACGAACAATTTACAGAACCTAGCAATCTCGTCAACCTCCCCGCTCAATCTTGTGAGTTCCACTCATGACTGCCCCTACGACCTTTTATTGACTAGATACGGAACAGCGAGATTTATTCAACGCGATGGTGCAAGCAAGAAACCTCAATCTTTCCGCAATCTACGTTACTCGAGTTCGGAACCTGAAGCTGAATGATACGGACGTGAAAGTTGCCATACAAGTTGCAGAGAAACTGCAACATCTTAAGGAGTTCGTGATTCGAGATGTATCAAACTGGGACCACTATGACCAATTGAGTGGTATTTACCGAACAAAGACCTTGAGGCGATTCATCATTCTGAGCGGTGGTCGTGTACGCGTCCAGGAAAATGGAATGGGGTCATTGGGACAAAAGTATTCCAAGTCGTCAATGTATTCTCTGTCCGTCACCGGATAAATACGCGGATACCGCTGTAGGGATCAAATAGCTTTGAACTAGGCAAAACTGGTCATCGTATAGCGTTACTTTTTTTTTTAAAGCCAGAATTGCTGGGCGATGCTGCCCAACCAACCGCGAAAGAGCGCTGCGTACCCTTCTTCATTCCTAATCTTGTTCCAACAGTCAATAAAACCTTTATAGGCTTCCAACCCTGAATCTTCTCTGAGCCTATAATATATCACCACCGTCAGCGGAAGCACGTTTCATCAAAATGAACCTTTTTACCTCACGAGACTTTCCGTTGTAGGAGCGAAGAGCGGGACGCTACCGTTGGATTGCCCTGAAAGTTCCACGTCGTCAAGCGATTCCTTCTCATCGCTACGTCGTTGCAGCGCAAGCCTAGTCGCAATCACGTCGAATGGCGTCAGAGCAGCCCTGCTTAGTGATACCAGGGCATAGTAACCAATGACGGACAGCAGACGAGTCAGTTTTCGCCGACTGTACGAGAGGAGAGGAAGCATGAGATGGTTAATTGTGATGGCGGCGTATAATGTAAGGATAGTGTGGATACCAATGGCCGCAACCAAACCGGGAATAAAGTACAGTAGGACCAAATCCTGGCGTTCTGTAGGAGACAATAGCACCCGGAAGACAGTTGACGCGTCAGATAGGCGGTAGGGAGTAACTGTAGCTCTAACATAGAATCTAAACGATGTGATGATGGTACCCGAGTCCACAGAAAACATACCGCGTAATAAAGACCCGCATGGGAACCGCAACGGCAGTGACTATGAAGACGTACATCGCGCACTGTTGGAGGTCGAACTGTGGAGCGAATGATGCCAGTAGAAACCCAGGCGCTGCGGGGTGTCGTCCGAAGGAGTAGTTAAATGCAAGAGCGGCGAGGCAAATCTCCAGATTCCTCGCGACTGTATCGCAGTTAGTCGATGAAAGAATTGGCCAGGAACACTGTCCGCACATAGTCCCTTGTATAAACCTGACCATCCCTCGATTCTCCTTATTTTGAGTCCCATCCCGATGAAGCTAAGCATGCCCGATAATTGGTCTGAGAAGAGTATGTAAGCAAAAGTACAGTCTGAAACGCGTCAACACACTTCGTAGACCTGTTGTTACACCAAAGCGATCTGACTTTTGTTCATAGTGCACCCTGTACCGCAGAAGGACGCCGGAAAGCCCAACGGTGAGTTCCAAGATGGTGAAAAGCGGAAGTCCGCCTAGCAGAGTTGAAATTTGCGCCGCTGAAGTTAGCATTTTGAAGTTCAATGGGTGTTGGCGCAGGAATTGGGGAAACGGTCGTGGTAACGGAAAAAGATGAAGAGTCTGGCTAAAGCGCTACCCACAATCCACAGTCATGACTTAGTGGCATGATAAGTATCTATTTGATGGGGATACTCGGGAAACTGAAAGCTGTGAAGTCTCGAGTGTGAGAACGGTTTAATAAAGTGGGGAATGACTGAAATACCAAGGGAAGCCCATCTTGCGCGTAGCAAACGAGTAGGAATGACGAGAGCGCTGCAACTTCTTGTCTCTTTCTGGGCACCTGTGAAGCCGGTCGTATGGTATAGTAGCATACACAAGATCAAACGATGAATGTCAATCGTCACTTGAACTTGAAGTATGGAGTCTGCTCCGCAACTCAATTGCCACGTCAACATCCAGTAATTTATCGGCAATTGAAGAGTTGATGTAGGTGCATATGTCGTCTTCTTCCGTTTACCTTCCTCTGGAAGTTGGTCTGTAGATCAAGTTTTTCAGCTCATGATGGAAGCCCAAAATACACTTACAGCGTGCTTACCACATACCATTGGTGCAAGCTTCAGTTGAACTCCAATATGGTGAACAGGGGCGGACGCTGATTTGCAAGCATGCTGATCCGTGCCCTATAGATCAGGGATGGTCAGTCAGTGCAAAAGACTGTCAGTACGCTGGTCAAAGCATGGGCTGTGATATGCTCATATGTAGATGTGCGGCGATGACTCGACAAAGGAGACACCTTCTGGGTACAAGAACTTGGTTTGGCAGGTTATTGTCCAAACCTCAGACCAGCCTAGGACCAAACCGACGATCGGCCTGCAAGACTCCCAAAAAAATTCCAATCGCATAGACCACGTTTTCTTTTCCCGCTTTCTAAGTGTTCTATGGTTAAGACGAAGTCCGGGATGTCGAAACAAGTAGAGTGAGGAAGTTCTGCGGTGGAAATATCTTTTGACATGGTATGATGTAAAAGACATTGTGGACGCTGTGGCTCTCAAAGGCATTATTCTATGAAATGGTTATGTGGTAGGTGGGAGTGCATGTGATAAACAATGCAGCCGTTCAGTGGCCGTAACCTAGCACCGGCTTCCGCCTCTTATTTGGCGAGCTTGCGAGCGGGAGTCTGCCTAGGGGAGACTAGCTTTCGCCTGCGGCGGGCCAGCCCTCGTCCAAACTCCGCATGGGTGTTGGAGGGCTCTCTGCAAGCTCTCTGAGCCCTGTTCTTGTCTGTTCTTGTCCAAACCCTAGAACGGCACTGCCACCCACTTTGCGGGGTCCTTGCTTCGTTCTTCTCTTCCAGCATTAGCACGCATTCCACAGAAAACTGACCTATGCACTCCGTGACACCCTATTCTCAAGACGCAGAGCGTAGAACGTCCCTAGTTTCCCAATTCCCTGCGGAGGATAGTTATTTTAGGTTTCCGACGGCTTCTTAGCTCAATGATGCTTGCGATGTTGAAGCACCGCCACCATACTTTGAAAAACCACCAGAATACGGAGTTGATGGCTTGAAAGAGCCTATCACGTTTGCAATGTTCCTCTTTCAGTTTGACTTCCGTAAGTTTACACAAGTATTTCCGCCATTCTGGATCGTTGGGGCATTGATCTTGATTTCCCCGCTACGCCGACCAGATCCGACCTCGAGTGGAAATTGGTTTCCGGACAGGACAGAGTCAGAGAGAGAAGAGATCCTCGAGAAGATGCGCGCTGCAGAGTTAAAGTGGGCAGGAAGATGCTTCGTGGCATGCCTGGTTTCACTGGCAATTTCTGTCTTGGCAAATCTGGTCATTTTATGGTCACTGACAGGAAAATCAAGAACTTGAACCAGGCGGGAACGCACCCTTTTCATCTTGTTCCCTTCCTCCATGATGATGATACGCTATTCCGCCTAAAATGCATATTGTACTTTTTTTTAGCATGTAGTTACTGCGATATGATTTTCTGTAACCGAAATCTGGTTGGAAAGGAAACAAGGTCTCGCGAAGTGAAAGTGTCACGATGGAGATGAGCTAAGTCACTGTGTCAATTCCGAGGCTGCCGCACCAGGCCAAATGGCAGGACCATGACATAGGGCACAATACCCGAAATGTGACACTGCTCTTTAGCTTGACCACAAACCACCATCTGCATGACGCTCTTCCTCCCGCTGGAGGCTGATGCGCCTTTGCCCACGTATCCTTCATTTTTGCTTAAACCGCCGGATCCAAAAGCGCAAGTTACCCAAGTTATCAAATCGATTCTTAAAGCTCGTCGCATCGTAGTCATTTGTGGCAAGTACCCTTCGCCCCAGGAGCATAGGCTGGCACTGACAAGTCCCCTGGTTTGAACTCTCATAGGTGCCGGGATATCGGTCAAGGCAGGAATCCCCGATTTCAGGTCTCCTGAAGGTCTTTTCCAGTCGTTGAGGAGAGAGAATCCTAAAGAGGCGTTGACTTCTGGCAAGGACTTGTTTGATGCATCGGTTTTTAATGTGAGTCTGCTGCTCTTATTTTTTTACTTTGCCATACGTGCCCCTAAATGGCCTGCGATTGTGCAAACTTTTCCCCCCTTTCATGGCCTAAAATGCTGATACTACGTATCTAGTCTGAACAGACGACGGCCCTTTTTTGTCAAATGATCTCCCGGCTTTCGCATCTGTCCAAAGAAGCGGAACCAACACCTTTTCACCGATCTCTGAAAGCCCTTGACGATTCTGGAAAATTACTTCGGGTTTACACCCAGAACATCGACGCCATCGAATCAAAGTGTGGGCTGACATTTGGAGTCCCAAAGCTCGAATCTAAACGGCCCAGGTTGCGTCCGAAGGAAAAAGTCAGCGTGTCGAACGGTGTGGACGAAGCCGCACCTGATCCAACGCTTACGGAACCAGAACCGCCTGGCAGCACTTCCTCATCGATTCCTCGTTGCATTCCCCTTCATGGCACCCTTCAGACACTGCATTGTCAAGTTTGTACTCATTCATTCCTATTGGAAGACTACATATCGTCACTGGCCTCTGGCGTGCCACCGGACTGCCCGGAGTGCACATCAATGGAAAACATGCGGCGGATTGTTGGAAAACGGGCCCGGGGTGTTGGTAGACTTCGGCCTAGCGTTGTCTTGTATAATGAGGCGCATAAGGACGGTGAAGGTGTTGGAGAGGCCGTGCGCAGAGATCTAGTTGGATCGTCCAAGGGCAAAGGAAGAAGCGGAGCGGATCTGCTGTTGGTTGTTGGGACGAGTTTACGAGTGCCTGGTACGAAGAGGATGGTTCGAGAGTTTGCGAAAGCCGTTCATGCCAGGGGGAAAGGCTCGAAGGAGGCTGGATCTTCATCGACGTCTACGTCTTCAGCACCCAGTCCCAGTCCAGGTAAAGATGACGGTGACGTTCAGCATCCTTTGAAAGCCATTTATCTCAATCTGGATTTTCCGATGCCCACGCGAGAATGGGAAGGAGTCTTTGATGCATGGCTACAGGGGGATGCACAAACATTCGCGGAGATGCTCCAGGAAGAGATTCGGAAGGAAAGTGCAGCAAAAGAGCTGGCGAACGAGAAAAAGAAGAAGAAAGAAGAGGGACATTCGTCGTTTGCAGCCGGCGTCACCTCTGCAGCTGGATCAAACACAGGCAAGAATTCGAAGAAACGCAAGGTTGAAAGCAGCTCGTGTCTACCCTTGGCTAAGCGAAAGAACACGGAATTTGCTGTAGTAGTTCCTCCTTTACAGTTTCCGCCTACACCACCTTCGAGCTCCCAAAAAGCGAAGAAAATTGCGTCACCGCCTGCACAACATCCGGAAGATTTTAATTCGCCCCAACCGTACCAAGACCAACCAGCTCGTCTTACTTTGCGCATACCCGCCCGGCCCTCCGTTACAACCGACTCATATCTATCCTCACCACCATCTACACCACCTAGAATTCCTCGTAGGACCGTTATAGTTCCAGAAGTTTGTTTACCGTCATCGCCCGAGAAGTTTTCGTCGGGTCGACCCCCTCCCATATCTCCACTTCTTCATTATCAAGAGGAACTCTCGATGCATACCGGTAGTTGTGGGAGAGAACGGTCGAACGAGAGACGCTTATCAACTTCGTCGCTTTCTTCGTTGTCATCTGTCTCTACGATGTACACTCGAGAGTCGTCAGTTTGTTCCACAGCTAGTAGCTCGAAAGCTGATGAGCGGCATTATTCCGATGTGACGGTTCCAGAGGACGACAGCTCCAGCAGCCGTGAAAGTACCGATTGGGACATGGAGCCGGAACAGACAGACTTTGACTATTATGATCCTACCGTGTATTATGGAGATCTTCAGCGTTATCACAGTCGTTTGGAAACGTCCTGTATACGGACAACCCAATGTGGTGATGGTGGATGATACCGGACTTCCTTACTTTACATCCCTTTTTTGGACTGTCTCTTCGTATACCATTTCTTGCTTTCTATTTATTATTATTTTACGAAAGGCGATATTTCTCCGCGGGAGCGCATCCTGTACTTTATCTGTCGGTAGTACCGCTGTTCTTGGTTTTCTTGCTCCTTGTTTTCCCTGATCGCGGCCTGTATACTGCACAAGTTCTACTAGTATAGTAGGTGGTGCTTTTCTTGGCAGACGATGAAACTAACGAACTTCTCCCTACTGCAGGTTACTGAGCCTTCGGTGAAATCCAACAACAGCTGTTTCGCGTCTTTATCCGCTTGCTTCTGTGCACTGATCACGATACCAGCAAAATTCAACCTTCTTTCTCCCTGCGGTCCGCGAGCTGGCCGATCGAGTACGATTCACCGGGAATTTTGTTATGCTGACCCTTCTGAAATGCTTATAAGCTCGACCACATGTGGAAAGGTATATTCTTAGGGCACTCGAGATGACTCGTTTCACCTTCTGCCTGCTGCTTCTCTCGCTGTTTACATCGTTCACCACGGCGCAAGACGGGTATGCCTCTCAGAACGGAGGGACAACTGGAGGCAAAGGCGGCACAACTACGACCGTCTCAGCCGCTGGCGCTTTTCAGACTGCCATCAAGGTAATGATATACACTAAGGGTAGCACATACCTTGCTGACTATCGATCCTTTAAGAGTGATACGCCGAAAACCGTGTACCTGAAGGGCCCGATAACTTTGTCTTCTCAAGCTCAAATAGGTGAAGGAGCCGAGCTACATGTCTCTTTCTGTAATACTGACGGGAACGCCTCATTGCTCAACACAGGCAATAACACCTCAATTATAGGCGTTGGAACAACTGGGATTATCAACGGAGGTGGTCTGGAAATAGACCGGAAGTCCAACGTGATAATTCGCAACTTGGTCATCAACAAAGTGGTTGGCGACGACGGAATTACGATTCAGCATGGCGCTCATAACATTTGGATCGACCATAACGAGTTCTACAGCGACCTTAACCATGGCTTTGACTACTATGACGGTCAAGTGGACATAACTCATGCTTCTGACTACGTCACGGTGTCGTACAACTACTTCCATGACCATTACAAGGTATATCTATCTTTGATGCTTCGTATAGCGATCGACTTCTCAAGTCCACTTCAGTCTTCTTTAGTAGGAGGTGACCCTGACGGAGGAAAAGAAGGTGAGTAGTTTCTCATCCTTGGTCTGACACGAGAGAACTGATGTATCGCTTAGACACTGGGAAATACCATCTTACCTAGTGCGTTTGTTCTCATCGTTCTGCTTCAATTACCTTCATTACGGCCATCCCACCTTAGTCACCATAACCATTGGAAGAATGTGCATACTCGAACCCCCGGTACGAAAGTTGGTTTAATTGTCAACCTGACCTTACTCAACTGTCAATAGCAATGCGCTTCGGACATGTCCATGTCTACAACAACTTCCTTGAGAATGTTGTATCCCAAGGCATCCATTCTCGTTCTTACAACCAGGTATTGATTGAAGGGAACGTATTCTCCAACTCCACCGAACCAGGCAAGTGCCGTCTGACAGATATGCGCCCACTCATTAATATGCTGTTGTACCAGTGTCCACGTATGGTTTTGTGATTCCGGTAAAGTTTGAACAACACAAATTGATTAATGCAGCGATGTTGACTTTTTTTGCTCAAGGACGATTCCCCTGCCGATCCCGAAGGGGATTTCGAACCAGATGGATTTGCGAATCTTGGAGCTGGTATGCTTACAGAAATTTTCGCTCCTTCGCTTACTGATACACAAAGTATGCACAGCCAACGATTTTGGAGGCGGGAGGAACAATATTACAGCGACCGGGAACTTTACGACCGTGTCGTATGAGTACTCCTTAACACCGTTAGCTAGTGTCAAAGCAGAAGTGCTGGCGAATGCTGGAGTCGGGAAGATTTGAAAGTCGGCCCTTGTTGGAGTATCTACGAATGAATATAAACATATTCAATTCCGGCCCGAAGACTATTCAATTGCTTGACTGGGGACTCTTTTCCAGGATCAGTGCACGAGTCGTAAATCCGCTTCGTTCAGAGTGAGAAGGGAAGCACAGTGATCGTTTCTGACATGCGAAAACTCGCTGATTTTATACTAATTAAACAGTCAGGAGGAAAATACTAACAAGTGTGAACTCTAGGTACAACATGGTGGTGTCAATTGTCCAAAAAGCTTTCTCCGTGATCATCGTCAAGACCAAAATCATACTCCCCCACCGTTCAGCTGATATGGTGTTCCTATACCTATCCCTGATATAGGCTGACCTAGTACGTCCGCACGGTTTGACGTCGAATTTTCATTTGCACGTCGCGTCCTTTCCAGTACCAAAAAGGATATCACAACCAAGTCCTGTATTTCTTCCGCACGTCCATCTAATATTAACTGTGCAGGTGTCCACTGTGGCGGATGACTGCGGTCTTGGTTCAGAATCCGATGGGGCTTAATAAATCGTGCAATAGGATGCCTCTTATCGCCCTCGCAGAACAACTAGGGAAGAATCAGTCAATGCCTCAGGTACAGGCGAGATGAACGAACCTCTAGCGAAAGCCCCGGCGCGTTTCCTTTCCATTTGTAAGTGTTCCCCGCAGCATCTTGGAACGTGACTGTACTGTAAACACGAAGTCAGGGGCTAGTTTAAAGCGAAAGTACCGAGGAACGCACTCTTTGAAGGGCATCATACTCTTCTTTAACCAAGCGCTGACAGGGACAGGTGCTCCATTCCCAATCGAGATGATATCCGACCGCGTATCTCTCCACTCCCAGGATGCAATGGTCTGTCCAGCCGTGTTTCTCACTCTAGTCACCGTACGCTTTGCATGTTCTGTGGCGACCTGGTATAGAATTCTCCCGTCTTCGCTGTCCGATATGTTTGTATTACAAGGGTTGTTGGGTTCGAGGATGAGAGTGAGGGGTTCTGAGGATGGCATGGCCGGAGGGGAGAATTAGTAAACTGTATGATGGTGTGGGTATGGGATACGTCGGTTTTATGTATCCGGAGCGATTTTCTAATACGGGGTGGTTTCACCTTCTTTCATTATACCAAAAGCAAAAAATTTTGAGACTCAGAGGCTCTGCACTGCGGGGTAAAAAGACACCAAGGAATTCCCTAGCGTTATCGGCAATGAAATAAATCCCGTGACGTCTGTAAAATGGACTGTTTAAATTTCTTTCCTTGACTGCTTGACACCTGGTATCTGATGGAAAACATTCGGTTGGCTTATCACATCTTGACAGCGATCCAATACAACCTCGCATTCGCGCGACCGCCCTCGCAATTGTGAAAAAAAAACAACAAATCCAGATCCGCCTGGCGTCCAAGAGGAACAGGGGCTCAGTGCGAATGTATGGCGGCTGGAAACTTCAAGATTCGGCTTAGATCTTAGACCATGTCGCTGATCTGGGGTAGGCAGTATGCAGATGTCCAAAGTCGTGAGACCATTCCATCATCTGCCAAACTGGATTGCATTCGGTTATCCCTGGATAAGTCTGCCTCGAGGCTGATGCAAAAGATAATACATAGTACGGCGACTTCCACGACCCCCAAGGGACAAGACAAGATGAATACTCAAGTCAAAGGAGATGAACGTCGCAACTTTATGCCGAATTAAGAATCAGATTTACTACTATCTTCCAGATTCCGGCAGTGGGCGGACAGAGCACTTGCAGATGGACGATGCCGTGCCAACGTCATCAGCTACCAATAAGCAGAAATATTCTAGTGGACGTTGGCATTGCTATTCATAGAACTCGGGTTCACAGGTATTGCTGGCTTTGCGGGAAAGATGCAGCCTAAGCAAATCTTATAAATGCGTGTGGATGAACGAGGTTATAGGGTGGATCACCTTGTCGAGCGTTGTCGTCGGGAGGAAGATGTCATTGTCAAGCTTCCCATATCTTGACTCTTGAGCACTTCCAGCGGACAGCGACTCCGAGGCAGCCCCGCGAGGTTTGAAACGTGTGTGATCCCAATCTATGGAAATAGCACACCTTGCTCGATTTCAGTGAAATCCTGTTTATGCTTCAGCGCATTCCGAAACGTTTTGCACGTCCTCAGCGGGTTAGTCGAATTCCGTAGCTGTGACCGCAAGCAAGGATTTGCCACCGCGGTATCAAACGTGCGCATAGCTACTGGCCCCAGCCCTTGATCATCACCATCACGTCAAGGAATACTTTTAGGTATTCCGATATGGCTTAAAGTGGGTTGTCCTTATCCTTCTGGTTCTCCGAACATGTCGACGCCTGCAGTTGTGTCCATGAAACAGCGAATCAAGAGCGTCTCGCTCATTTTTGCGTGCGTTCCGTGTCATTCTATTGGTCCTTACCAAGTGCTCACGACATTGTGAACAGTTGTGGGACTGCACTGTTTAGTGACGGTACGTCCTTGGCGCCTTGGCTTGATTTTGCACTGACGATGGAAAAGGATACGCCAATGGGGTGATCAGCGCTGGTTCGTCCTCTTCTTTATTGACCGATGGTCATTAACGGTCGTGTGAGCAGTTAACGTCCTCTTGAGACGAGTTTACGGCGACGATGCAATCGAGAATCATAATTACATTACAATCGTCAGCAGTTTGGCTTTCGCTGGTACAGTCGTTGGAATGCTGGTTTTCGGTGAGTCTTTGGTTTCTTTAGAGAAGGGGAGCTTCATCCATCTTCTCCTCCAGGCTGGCTTTCGGACAAAATTGGTCGCAAGTTCGGAATGGAAAGTCGCACATCTTGTCTCACTGAAACGATACATCCTTATTATCATGGAATAGATGTCAGCCACAGTAATTGTTGCTCTCTTCTCTGGGCTCTCTGCTGCATCTACCGGTGCAAATCATAGCTTGGGCGGTATGCTTGCTATGCTTAGTGCTTGTCGGTCAGTCTCCACTTGTTCAAGTCGTACCAGATGACTTTGCCTGACCTCAGCAATAGTTTCCTGTTGGGGATTGGTGTCGGAGCGGAGTATCCATGTGGGTCTGTTAGCGCAAGCGAACAGACAGAAGAAAAAGGAGTCAGCAAGAATGCCCAGCATCGATGGTTCGCTCTCGCTACGAGTTAGTTATTTTGTCTCATGTTCAAGTCATGATGCTGAAAACGATCTCCCTCAAGACAGTATGATAGATTTTGGTTTTGTGATCTCGGCATTTGTGCCACTGGTACTCTTCTGGATGTAGGTGGGTGTTCTGCGGTTGGTCGCGCAGTTCTCATTATGTTGAGGCTAGCTTTGGAAACAACCACCTTCGAGCTGTGTGGAGACTTTCCCTTGGTTTGGGAGTCGTCCCGGCTCTATTCGTCCTGCTATGGCGAATCGGGATGGAGGAACCGGAGCGCTACAAACGGGATTCCATGAAAAATGCCAAGGTACCTTATAGACTGATCCTCAAGCGATATGGCGGTTCCCTGGCTGCAATTTCCTTTACTTGGTTCCTCTACGACTTTATCGTGTGAGTACCGCAAGTGATACCCCTTGGAGCAGGCACTTAATAATAATAATAATTTCCTCGCTCCTTCATTTAGATATCCGGTAAGCGCCATTCATCCAATTGACGGGAAAGGGGACTCATCACTTCCATCTAGTTCGGAATCTACTCCTCGACTATTCTTGACAGGTATATGGTTTCATCTGGATCTGTTGAGAGTTTTGGACCTCAAGTTTCGCCAGGGTCACAGGTGGCAACACCGCGTTGAGTGTCGTCTTCGGATGGAATGTTGTGATCAAGTGAGTCTGTCATCTTCAACCATGCTTGGGCTATTCTCATGCCCTCCGCTTTGTTCGCAGTCTGTTCTACATGCCCGGTGAGTTTTGTAATATTTGACAGCGGACTTGCCATGCTGATTACATGGATAGGTACATTGGGTGGTGCATTCGTTGTCGATTATCTTGGCCCGAAATACACGATGGTAATTTCTTCCTTCGCATGCTCGCCACTCAATGTTTCCTGAATGTTTCCCTACCAGATTACGGGCCTGATATGTCAGGCAGTTATCGGATTCATCATGAGTGGGGCCTATACTCAGTGTGTTCTGTTGTATGCGGGTTATACCCACCACTAATCTGGAGTTTTTCAATAGATTGACGGAGCACGTAGCTGCCTTTGCTGTTTGTCGGACCCTCTTTCCAATTGTTCGGTCACTCAAGCGGTTTTTGACAGGTGGTATACGGCATTTTCCTCAGTCTCGGTGAACTGGGTGGGCGCGCGTCAAACTTATGGGCTTCCATACCATGTATCTGACCGAATTTCTGATGACAGGACCCGGAAACTGTCTTGGTCTCCTTGCGAGTAAGAGTTCTCCGACTGCTGTTCGTGGCCAATTCGTGAGTGATACGCCAAACCTATCTCGCTAGCTCAAAGTTCGTACTAAATGCGTATCGAGGACAGTACGGTGTGGCAGCTGCCATCGGAAAAGTTGGTGCATTTGCTGGCACTTGGGGTGCGTGTATTGTCTAATACTAGGCACACCTCGGCATGTTACTTAACGTTCCTTTCATTTTCGCAGCGTTCCCCGCTATGATCAATGGTATGTAGTTTTTCGGGGATCGTACCAAGGGCAACGTTTTAATGTAAACCTTTCAGATTTCGGTGGTCCGAAGACATTGAAGGGAAACACCGGTCCGTTCTGGATCGGAAGTGGACTGGCTGTTGTCAGTGCGCTCGTTACGTTCTTCTTTATCAGGCCCTTGAGCCATGACGGTATGACCGAGGAAGATAGCCTGGTAAGATTCTGTTCCGTCGGCCATTGTAAGATCAAGCTAATGATACCTTGACAGTTCCGCGAATACCTTGAGCAACATGGATATGATACCTCACAAATGGGTCTGGGAACTACAAGTGAAGTCACAGATTCTGCATCCGAGGACGAGAAGAAGGTTCCGGTCTAATTCATTGTTTTCGATACGCTGTGGCTTCTTTTGAATGTACTGACGATACATCATGTTTGGTTTTTGACGACTTTATGACAATCATATTGCCCTGGTCGCGCCCATGTTTCGCGTTGAACACAGAATGGAAGTGTGCTGTCGTGGGCGACCCGAGAGGCAATAGGAGGCAATGACACAAATTGACGCGCCCGTGCTCGTACTTGAGAAGGTATTAAATTTTACAAGCCACAACGTCACAGCGTGAATAAGAATGTGATAGCCATGGGCGGGTTGGGTGATAATAGTACAAGTCGACTGTCAAAACTAAGTCTATTGTTGCATTGCGGTGTCTCCACTACCCTTTCCTGTCTTTGCTAACTCGTTCCTAATCATGAATTCAGACTTAGCATCAGATGGTATGATAGATGGCAAACGCACCTCAATTGAACGCTAAAATCGTCTTCGATGTCATCGTCATCCCAATTGTCCTCCCAGAGTTTGTCTCCTCCGGACTTTGCAGCACCAGGTGCTTGTCCACCGAGATGCGCGAGATCAGTTTGTGAGTCTTCCCAGTCTGATTCATCGAAGGTAGCTTTAGATGAATCAAAGAATGAGGAGAGAAATGTCACCTACCTGTTGCAGCAAACTCCTCAAATTCGTCGTCTTCCTCTAAAACGCCCAAGTGCGGGCGAGCTTCCTCCTTCTGCTGATCATCGGAAGTTTTGGTTTCAGTTTTGGAATCTGGTTTGGGTTTTGAAGATGTTGTTGAGGAGGACATGATGGTTGTGAGTTAATAAAGATGGGCCGCGCGTCTGACATTACGCGTCCTTTTCTTATAGTTAGATTATATGGATATTGAGAGTCAGTAATGGCCAACGGCCGTGTAGCGTAATGGTTAACGCGCTAGTTTCCGGTGATGAGGTCAGCTAGAGATTCTGGGTTCGAGTCCCAGCATGGTCGAATGTTAATATCGATAGTATGTTTTTTCTCATCCCAGTCATGGTATAAGTCCGGATGGTCAACATCAAACTACTTTCGGGCTGCTACCTTTACATTAATTCCAAAACTGATCTTCAACTGCACACTGCCAAGCCATCTCGAACTGCTCGTCTGTCCGGCAGACCAAGATTCTCTTCTCTTTCGCCTCACCCTTTTTCTCATTCCTCAGACTGATATCAATAACCGCGCCATCCTTCTGCTCTACTTGCGTGTTGAGCTCCTTATCCACACCACCTCCCACAGTTCCGCCACCACTACCATATCCTATACACCCAACCCAATCACCGACGAATTCACGCAGCTCCTTACTCTTCTCGCCGATCCCGCCAGCAAAGACTAAAGCATCTACCTCTCCACGAAGTTTGAGGTGATATGATCCAATGTAGTTGACAATCCGATCTGTGAAGATGTCGAATGCCAATTTCGCATTGTCGTGCGTCAGTTGCTTGTTTTCTGGGTCTGCTTCTGATGGAGAGAACACTTGTTGTGTTATGGCCCCGAAATCGGTAGTGCCGGTGAGACACTTCCAGCCGGATTCTATGTTGAGAATGTGTTCTGCCTGTCGGAGCTGTCAGTAGAAGGAACGAAAAACAATGAGGCAAGACGTACTTGTGTAACGTGTAAATTGGTAGCAACGTTCGGATCATGACTAATTCGTCCTGCTTTATTGGTGTAATGGAAGATGAGAGACGGGTCTATTGCGCCCGAGCGGGTAGCGCTGAGATGGATCAGGTGAGTGTCGTGGGAGGTGCGGGGGTAGATGAGACGTACCCCGGTAGTCCGCTAACGGGCGTGAGTCCCATCGAGGTATCCAGTGATTTGCCATTCTGGATTGCACAGACTGAGGCACCAGAACCGAGGTGGAGCACGATGAGGTTAAGGGATTCAGGAGGGCGTTCCAGGAATCGTGATACGGAGCGTAGAATGTACGCGTCTGTAAATAGAGGAATCAGACAACAAAAATTGAAAAGCCAATGAATACATACAACTCAAACCGTGGAAACCGTATTTCTTGAGTCCCCGCTTATTAGCGGTAGCTTGATCGATTGGATAGCTGGCGATATGTGGAGGCATAGAACGATGGAAAGCGGTGTCGAAAAAGGCGATGGAGTTGGCGTTTGGGAGATCATTAATGCAGCTCTTGACGACGGCTAGTGCAGAGCCATTGTGACTATGTAGGTATATTGGTATAATACCACGATGAGAGAACGAAGATTACTAACAGAGGTGCTAGGTCGGAGAGTTTCTCAATATGGTGGTAAGTCTCATTGTTGATCACTACTGGATCATGGTAATCTCCACCATGAACGATCCGGTGACATATGTGCACAACATCGTTTGCATCAATGCTGGCTTCGTTTCGAAGGTACTCGACGAAGTGGGCAAAAGCACTGGCATGGTCCTTTATAGACTCTGTTGGTGAATCCTTCACGGCATTGGCGTCGAGAGCGGCTGGTTTGAAGGAGAACTTTGCGGGAGGTGAAGATATGCCGGATATGCTTGCAGTGAGAAGGAGTGAGACGAGCTCCGCATTGGGGTCGTGAACGTTATCACGATTCACGGAGTAGAGAGATATCTTGAGAGATGAGGAGCCGGCGTTGACAGAAAGAACTAATTTCTGAGGCATCGTGTGAAGCTAATGCAACCATTGTTAATGTATATACTCTGAGTCTCCGACAAGGACGTATACGGATACTCACATGAACCATTATACACCGCTATCTTGAGGCTAGACTTGGGATGTTCGTCCAATCGCGACTTCAAGTCCCTCGTTCAAATGAAACGGCGAGACCCAGGACGCCACTAAGATCAAGTCTAGAATACGGTATGACAAGAGGTGATAGGAACGCACTGTAGGTACACAATGGTAAAGGGGATTATGTCGATAATGACTTCATAAAATTGAGTGTTTGTGGATCTCGCTGTAAAAGGTAATATCCATAGGATTCGTAGTTGGTTTTAGAACTTGTAAAATAATCCATTGGCTTGCAGAACGTCGGTGCGATAGGACATTGAAGAGTAGGTCCAGATGATTGGCTGAGTCTTGAAAAGCCTCGACGTGGACCTGTGAACACCAAGAGAATCTGAGAAGGTCGATGTGGGTCTCGACTAGTCAAATATCCGGTGGACCTTCGGCTAATACCGGCAGTTTCTTCAGTCACCACTTGCACCATTCCAGTATAAAAGGCACGTAGGACAAGTCAAGATGAACTTAGAAACCCCTCTTACTTGCGAAGAATGCCTGCGCAAAGAATCGACCAACCAAATCCTCCTCCAGATCCCTCTCAACTTGACGATGCAATTCTCAGCTATAGCGTCAAGTTGAACACCAAGAATTTTCTTTCTGATGAAGAGCTCAAGTCGATTCAGCTCTTTAGGCGTGCAGCGGACTATATTGCAGCTGGTGCGTTTACGGTTTTTTTTTTTTTTTTTTTTGGATCATACTCATATGTTGGTAGCTATGATCTTTTTGAACAACAATGTCCTCGTCGAAAAGGACCTCACGCACGACGATATCAAGCCTCGATTACTCGGCCATTGGGGAACGTGTCCTGGACTGGTCATGGTCTATGCTCATCTAAACAGAATCATTCGCAAGACTGGCTTGGATGCACTTTATGTCGTGGGCCCAGGTATGCGCTGAAGCATCGATGTACTCTTCAAGTGATGCTCAAGTTTCCTATAGGACATGGTGCACCTGGGATTCTCTCGTGTCTCTGGCTCGAAGACTCCCTTTCCAACTTTCTTCCAGAACTCTCGCGTAATCTTAAAGGCCTCCACAAACTCATCTCCGGGTTCAGCGTTCCTGGTGGTTTCCCTAGTCATATCAATGCAGAGACACCCGGTGCTATTCACGAAGGCGGAGAGCTCGGATATGCCCTGAGTGTCTCATTCGGTGCTGTCATGGACAAGCCAGATCTCGTTGTGACATGCGTCGTCGGTGATGGTGAAGCTGAAACAGGGCCAACAGCTACAGCGTGGCACGGTTTCAAGTACATCGATCCCGCCGAGTCAGGCGCTGTTCTACCCATCGTTCACGTCAATGGCTTCAAGATCTCCGAGAGAACTATATACGGTACCATGGATAACAAGGAAATTACCGCTTTATTCATGTATGTCTGCAAATATTTACATGTATAACCAAGCTCTGATGAGTTGTTTCAGTGGATACGGCTATCAAACTCGAATTGTGGGGGATCTCGATGATATCGATAACGACCTCGCTGCGTCAATGGAATGGGCTCTTGGTGAAATCAAGAAGATCCAGAACGCAGCTCGGTCTGGCAACCCCATCGTCAAGCCCAGGTGGCCCGTTCTTATCCTTCGCACTCCCAAGGGCTGGAACGGACCTAAGGAGTTCCATGGGGAGTTCATCGAGGGCTCATTCCATTCACATCAGGTCCCTCTGCCAGGTGCGAAGACGGAGAAAGAGGAGTTGATTGCGCTACAGAAGTGGTTGAGGAGTTACAGGCCAGAAGAGTTGTTTGATGAGCGGGGTAGCCCAAGGGAAGGTGTGTTGAGTATCATCCCAGAAGAGCAGACGAAGAAGCTGGGCCAGAAACCAGAGAGCTACAAGGGTTATGTACCGCTTGATGTACCCGAGTGGCGGAACTGGTGTGTGGAGAAAGGAACGCAGGAGAGTTCGATGAAGATTATTGGCAAGTTGCTTAAGGATGTTATCAAACGGTGTGTTTGCTTCTCCCCATTGTATTTTTCGTCTCACTGACTATATTGTTTTTAGGAACCCAAAGACGTTCAGGATATTCTCTCCCGATGAGCTAGTGTCCAACAAGCTCGACGCCACTTTGGATGAGACTGGCAGGAACTTCCAATGGGACATTGCCTCGCGGAATCAAGGCGGACGCGTGATTGAGATTCTCTCTGAGCATACTTGTCAGGGGATGCTTCAAGGATATACACTTACTGGACGGACTGGTCTCTTCCCCAGCTACGAGGCATTCTTGGGTATCGTACACACGATGATGGTTCAATATGCCAAGTTCACGAAGATGGTGAGCATAAACGTTATGTGTTAGCTGTATTTTGTCTAATATCACTATCACAGGCACGAGAAACGAGTTGGAGACAAGACGTAGGATCCATCAATTATGTTGAAACCTCGACGTGGACCCGACAGGAGCATAATGGTTTCTCTCACCAGAACCCGTGCGTAATACCCTCGTAACTCATTCATCACTGATGCTGAAAAGCCAAATGCTAGGTCCTTCATCGGTGCTGTGCTCAACCTCAAACCAACATGTGCTCGCGTTTACCTTCCCCCCGATGCAAATTGCTTCCTGTCGACCGTCGCCCACTGTTTGAGGGCAAAGAACTATATCAATTTGATGGTCGGCAGCAAACAGCCTACGCCCGTATGGCTTTCCCGTGAGGAAGCAGATAGGCACTGTATTGCTGGTGCATCAGTTTGGAAGTTTGCTAGTGTCGATAGTGGTATTGATCCCGACGTGTCAGTATCCTTCTCACCGTCATATTGTCTACAGCCTTGTATTGATTTTGCTCCGCTTCAGGGTCCTTGTCGGAATTGGTGTTGAAGTTACCTTCGAGGTCATCGCAGCGGCGGGGCTCCTACGTCAACTCGCCCCCGAACTTCGTGTTCGTGTTGTCAATGTCACGGATCTGATGATCCTGGGTGCGCCCGGTAGCCATCCTCATGCGTTGACAGAAGTTGCGTTTGATACCTTGTTCACGAAGAACAGGCCGATCCATTTCAATTATCATGGGTACCCAATTGAGTTGAAGGGGTTATTGTTTGGGCGACCATTATTGGATAGAGTGACGATCGAGGGGTATAATGAGGAGGGAACGACGACTAGTCCATTTGATGTGAGTATTATTGTCTCCCTACTCAGAAGATACAGTTTTGTTGACTGGGGCGACCTAGATGATGCTATGCAACCGCACTTCACGGTATCACGTTGCGTCGGCTGCAGTTAGTTCTGGAGCGTTGCATAATTCGAGGGTCGCAGTTTATGCTCATGAGGTGGAGAGTTATTTGAAGCATCAAGCACAGAAAGATAGGGATTATATTCTTGCCAATGGGCAAGGTGAGAGCACTCTTCAACCTAGTTCGGGATTTGACTGATCCTTTTGGGGTAGATCCACCAGATACGTTCGAGACTCCGCGGTTCAAGTAACATCATCACAAAAAATATGGTTTGGAGGTCTTATGCTTACTCGTGTATGTAATCGCATTTATCTGTAGGACTAGGGCTTTTGGGAATGTATTAAAAAATGTGGCATCTAATCGATATGCAAACGCTTCTCCTGACTTGTTACGACACGTATGTTCACCAGATGGGCGACTCACGGGGGTGCTCTCTAATTGAATCGGCAAGTCCTTCAACCTTCGATTCCCGCACATACCATCCCTCCTCCGGCTTGTTCAACTTTCCGTCGATGCAGAACAACTTTAGATACCCAAGACTGGAGGGCAGTGGAAGATTCATATCCTGCGCGCCTGAGCAATGAGGTCTGGCTCGAGGTTGGCAGATGTGCATCAGGTACGGCAGTCAAGGGCTTTTTAGCCCGATAGAATGGATCTCACTTGCGGCCTCGCGGCGTGGAGTAGGTGAAGAAGCGTTCTATGACTCGTCTCCTGGCCTTCCAATGACTCCCCGGCATGGAATATGACTCTAGAGTAGTGTCGGGACCGTCCGTTGTGAGAAGGCGCATCACGCAAATACCCCAAAAGGAAAGCGGCGGGCATCGGCAAAAAGCCTCACGTCTTGTGCACGCGCCGTTGCTTGGGCGATATTGATTATGTCCCTGATCCAGTCTATCCCTTTAAAATGGCCGTGAATCCAGTGCTTCCCTTCACAACCCTCCATGTCTCAGAATTCAGAAGCTCAAGCATTCATTCAACGAGTGCAATCTTTACCCAAAGAACCCGGTGTCTCCTTGGACGCCGTTCTTCAACCATCTCTCGATGATGAAGCTGAATTGCGGAAACGTTTTGCTACCGACAAGGATAATGCACGTCTCAAGGACAAATACGTTGGCCTCGTCGATGTTTTCGATGCTCCTGCGGATATCAGGACGATCAGAGCAAGAGTCGTAAAGGATGAAAAGGATTTTTCCGCGAAGTATGTGATGCCGTTGCCGGAGGCCAATAGGAAGAAGGATGGTGAACCATGCATGGTGGTGGATTTAGAAGAGTTCAAGAAGAATTGGTCTGTTTTTACAGAAGGGTCCCTCTCGCAGTTGTTGGATTGGAACAACGTTGTGGCCGCTGGTGGATCTGTGCTGGCATGTCTTATGCCGCTCCCTGAGTCTGCGAAAGCTTCCAAGAGGGCTATGAGGAAGTTCTATCATTCAGCTGCATACCCAACATCTGATGTAGATCTGTTCCTCTGGGGAATGACGCCTGAAGAGGTGAGTCGTTACGCGTTTTTATCGTCGTCGCTCAAACTGATGCAGAATCGTTCAGGCCGAGGTGAAGATCACGAAGATTTACGAAGCTGTTAGAGATTCAGTGCCCTGGGATGTCACTTGCGTTCGCACCAAACACACTGTTTCCATTCACTGTGAGAGGCGTATTCATTTACATGTTCAGGGATGGCTAACCATCATAATAGCGCAATACCCCTACCGATCCGTTCAAATCGTTTTACGCCTCTACAAGTCACCAGCCGAGATTTTAGCTGGCTTTGATATCGATTCGGCTTGTTGTGCTTACGATGGTGCGCCGATTCCTGATACACCCTGTTACGTGCATGCTTTGACTCTTCATTCCAGGCAATCGAGTTTGGGCCAACCCCCGTGCTGTTGTCTCTATGATGAGACAGTGCAACACTGTTGATATGACTCGTCGATCTCCATCTTACGAGGTCCGACTCGCAAAGTACTCTTCTCGTGCATTCGAGGTCTACGTTCCTACCTTGTCGAGGGAAGACGTCGATCCCACCGTAAGTGATATTTATATCAGAATCAATTCGTATTCATTTATTGGGTTTCTGATAGATATATGAGCGCTCAATCGTCCGTGTTGAAGGCTTGGCTCGCCTTTTGGTCTTTGAGAAGCTCAAGGATGCCGACAGTCGTTATCAATTCTTGGAAGCGCGTCGCACTCTCCGAGGTCGGCCTAATGCTTTGAGTCATCACTACAGGCGAAAGAAGCACTATAAAGGTGATCTAAAGGGAGATATGTCTATTGGGGGGCTTGAAATGAACGATTACGACGTGGTTTCTTTGCACATTCCCTACGGTCCTGGGTGGGATGCAAGGAGGATTGAAAAACTTGTTTATTCCACCGATCTTGGAATGAACTGTAAATATGGCTTCGCTTCTCTTTTGAGCATCATTCTGAATATTTGAGATAGCTCCGTTTAACCCGAAGAACAAGGATCGCAGGCTTCATCGTCACCCCGCGTTCTTTGGAACGGGTCCAGAATGTCTCGACGATTGTTGCGAGGTCAGTGCTCCGTGTCTACTCCATCTCGACCTGGACTTAATTTGTATATCCAGTATTGCCCGGACCCCATTGATGAAGACGAAAAAAAGCTCCAGAAGGAAGAAGACGAACAGTACGTTCGTGGACGCATCTCGTAAGTCGTCAACTCTAACCATTGCTCATCCAAGGAGCTGAAGGGTGTTCGCAGTTTCATCGAGGAAGACCCAGGACGCCAAAGTATCTCAGGGAGCTTCAACCCAATTGACGTTGGTGAATGGAGTGAACATGTCTACGTTGGACCGACCGAAAAGTTCTTTGCCGCCATCGTCACTGGTGATCAAGGTGCTATTACCAAGATGATAGAAGAGGGGATTGATGTGACAAAACGCGATCATGTTGGTCGTATGCCGTTGCATGTTGCTATCATGGCCAAACGCCCGGAAACCGCATGCTACTTGATTGACCATGGTGCCAGGGTTACTTCTCGATTGGCTGACGGAAGGACTGCATTGCACCTCGCTGCCAAGTTGGACATGGTAGACGTGGTCAAGAGGCTTTTGGAGAGGAGCAAGATCAACGAAGAGCTATTAAAGAAGGAAGGTTCTGACGATGGAGATGGAGATGTCAAGATGAAGGATGCAGCTCCTGAGCGGCCCTCATCAGAAGATGACTGGAGCTCCGACGACAATGGCGTCGTTTCCATGGATGAGGATGATGCCGACGACGGCGACGACGAAGACGAAGGGGGCAGTAACGAAAACGATGACGAAGAGGGCGGAGGGAAGAAGAAGAGGGTGGAAGAGCCTCCGCAAACACCGGCAGAGTCTGGCGCTCTACCTGAAGATGAAAACGACGAGCCTGACGTTTTCGACGTCAATGCGCCAGATTGGGATCTCGCCTTCACACCTCTCGCCTATGCCATCTTGTTCGCCTCTATGCCGGTCATGGAGGCCCTAATCAGTGCAGGCGCCGATGTCACTCTCGCTACCCAAGCCAAATACGGCGGTGCGCCTGCCTTGCATCCTCTCACGCTTACAATGCATCGTGAGGATGAAGACGAGGCCTCAAAGATCATCGAACGCTTGGTACCAGCAGGAGCCGTCTCCTCCACTGCAGATGACAATCTGCGAACCATCTTTTTGAAGATGATCGATGCGAACAAGACTAAACTCGTCATGACATTACTTCGTGTAGATCCAAAAGCATCAGCTGTCGTCAACTTCCCCGCTGTGCAGTCACAGTATTGGAATGGCCAAGCTAGGTTCCCACTCGTTGCTGCGATCCAGAACGCTGGATATCCGATATTGGCGGCTCTATTAGCATATGGTGCCAAAGTTGTCTTTGAAGAGAAAGATGTATCTGATGCGTTGAGTCTACAGTAAGGGATCGTATTCCTTTTTTATATCAAGTCTCATACTGAATGTGTTTGTCCATTTAGGAAGACCAGGAACAACTGGTATGGACAGCCTACGAACAACCTAGACATGGCAGTTACTGCTCTGGAGGCAGCAATAGCCTGTTTCGATGATGTCGTTCAGCTCCTGATCCCTCTTGGTGCCAGCGCGGATGTCATGATCAAGGCAGCAAAAGTCCGATATGCGAACTCGGACGATAAGAAGAGCCTACTTGACTGGGTCCAGTACGCAATTGACAGCACCGACGAAGAGCTAGAGAAATTGGAAGAGGGCAAATCCGACAAGAAGAAGAATGCAGACAAAGTCGATGAATCTGGCATGAAAGGTTACTATGCCAAGTACCTTGACATTGTTGAGCACAGACACCAGTACAATCGGGCCAACGATGATGAGGAGAAGGAGCGTGTTGATGATCAGCGTCGTAAATGGACCCGGATCAAGGCGTACCTCTCACACGTCGAGCGACTCCTCATTTCGAAGGGAGCTAAAACCTGGAAGGAACTCAACCTCAACGAAGAGCAGAACTCAGAACGTGACGGCTATACACGACGCATACGTCATGTAAAGGTCGAAGAACCTGCCACCAAACCGGAAACACGTTACAGATATCTTCGTGAACAAAGATATGGCGTAGGGAACCTCGTTCCATCACATCTGACTGCGAGTTACGACGAGCTCTTCGAGGCTTGCATGAAGGGTGACAATGGCACCATACAGCGTTTGTGCTTGCCTGCTGAAGGTACCGAGACCGACCAAGCCCCACTCCAGATCACCGTCCAGCTCTCCCATCCAACCAATGAATATTCCGACACTGGTAAAGTCTTCGTTTTCTCTACTTTGATCTTGACCTGATGGTGCTCCCTAAAGGACTGACGCCTTTGGCTATAGCCGTTCTTCACCGTCACTGGAATACCGCTCGACTGGTCTTCACTATCTCTGCTGCTCAGTACGATCCTGAAGAGAAAGACAAGAAATTCAGTATCAACTTGGGTTAGTGCTTTTGCTAGAACTTGACGTATCATTACTCACTCTACATCTTACAGAGGGTTTCCATGAGGACGAAGACTCGGATGACGACATGGGATCAGAGAACTCGTACGACTCGGACGAAACCATTGACAAAGCACCCATCAACTTTGTCGATGTTGCGAACCGACCATCCAAAGTATCTTGTCAAATCCCACCGTCGAGGATGTTGCACGAATTGACCGTTTATTGGGAAGATAAAAAAGGCACCGTCGATTATAAAATCAGAAGTGCAAGCAACTTGCTCCAGTCGGCGATTGTACAAAAGGATTTGGATGCGTTTTTGCATATCCTCGGGATGTACAAGCTTTCAGAACCTCCAGTAGAGTTGAAGGGTGGTGAATTAGACACCATTTTGGGGAGCATTCTTGGCTACGACCATCCCAAGATTCTCGACGAGTTCATTCGCAAGACTGGGCATGGTGTTACGGTCAGATCTCTGGAGAAAAGCGATGGTGAGGATGAAGAGGAGGTACATGCAGTCAATGACAAGAATCGGGTGTATCTCGGATTGAACGTGCATGGGAAGAAGAGGAAGGATTTGGCGAAGAAGAATGACCCGAATGCTGGCGACAACTATGAGGGCGATGGTAAACCGCTCTTGTGGCGAGCGATTGAAACCGGAGCGTTGGAGATTGTGGATTATCTGAGTGGTAATGGGCCGTACGAGGCGTACAAGTACTATGGAATGTGCAACAGCAACGAGCATGCTATTGCGTTGAGGCGTACCAAGAACTTGGAGGATGTGCTACCGCAGTGGCTGGGGTGGACTATTAATGCTTTGGGAGAGTCGCCTCTTACTGCAGCTGTCATCAGCCGCAAATTGTCGATGGTTAAGCAGCTGTTTGGCAAGAACCCCCGTTTGATGTCTTTAGCGTTGAAGGAACGGTGAGCGACAGTGCGGACTTGTATTGTGGACTGATACTAATGTCTGTCTCTTTCTTACAGCATCAAGTTTATTGGGTATAACATACTCATGATCGCTGCTCATCAGGGCTGTACGACGCAGATGTTTGACTACCTACTTGCAAACGGACAGTCTCCAGTAGAGACTGACACAGTCCGAGGGTCTGTACCGTTGAGCTCTGTATGCAAGCCCTATACTCACGGTATACTTCAGATGGAACCTCTACCATATACTTGCCAGCGGAGACGCGAATCTCTTCGAACACCTGCTCAAGAAGCTTCCTAGGGATGTCAGCGAGAGTTTACTCGTTCAACAGTCCAAAGGTCGTCTCAATACGGTGCGTATCCCACTGTATACTCTAGTCGCGTCTTGCCTGACTACCAAGTAGCCACTACACATTGCTGTCAGCTGCGGACGCAAAGACATTGTCGAGCTCATCATCAACTTTTCCAAGTCGGGTCTCCTTCTGCGAAACGTTATCGGCTCTCTACCGCTCCATACTGCTGTCTTGAACGGTTACGCCAACATCACCAAGCTACTCTTGGATGTCTCGCCGAAAGAAGCTCTGCATACAGAAAACGGTGTGGGAGATACACCTCTTGAGATGGCTACTTTGCAAGAGTTGTTGGTACGGGTGCAGGAACGATCGCCTTCATGCCCAGAACTTGGAAGAAACTCTTGGTCGAGAAATGACGACTTGCGACGGTATGATGTGGAGAAACTGGAAGGTGTGATTCCAGAGTTGAAGAAGGCGATTGGGATCTTGCAGGAAGATGGCAAGTTGACACAGGGGTCGCAGCTAAATGAAGAGTTGTTGGCGTTTGCGAGGTACCTCGAGACTCAGCTTGTGACGGCCAAGGTTGAGGATGCGGAGAAGAGGAAGCGGGAGGAGGCGAAGAAGAAGAGGAGAGAGGCAAAGGAGGAGGAAGAGCCCAAGGCCAGGGAGAAAAAAGAAGATGTCTACGAGGCCTCGCGATCGGGCGACTACACTGACCGTGAGAAAACATTCAAGTTTGTGTTGGAGGCGGTTACGGCGAAACCTGGGGATCGTTGCTTGGTTCATCTCGTAGATGTTCAGAGGTCTGTGAGTGGCGATTTGACCAAGGTGCAGCGTGAGCCAACCAAGGGAGAGGTCTACGATGATGATGGCTTGGAACCAGAGGTGGACGCAGAAACGAAGCTTCGTCAGAAGAGTATGCTGTTCAGTTGCATCCACGTTGGACCGGATCAGCACTGAAGGATGGGTATGAACTGTAGTACAAGCAGCCTGTAAAAATAGTAGTTGGAATATACATGTAACATTTTGGTCAGTTGCTGAAAATTGAAATTGGCGGCGGATATCGTGCTCGCGTGGCATGATCAAGCGCCAAGATGTCGCGTAAGTGGCGCTACGGTGGCGATTCCGACCCTGATATAGGCCGCTACCTGCGCCATCTGCAACGTTTTTTTGCTGAATGTCGAGTGCAGAGGGCAGCAGAACGCTGGGAAGGCGTGACAGGTCCGTGCGCAACACGCTGGGCGACGATCGGGGATGTCTGTCGTCATTGACAGCTTTGGGCGTACCAAATGACCAAATATGAAGTTAAGCACGGACCACTCTGTACGAGTATATATACTTGGCTGGTATGCTTTCTTTCTTTCCTCATCCCCACCCCAGGACTTGCTCATTCTCTACATCCCATCCCCACATTCTTTTTTTTTTTTCTTTTTGACACAATCGTTATCATCATGCCTTCCATCGCCAAATCGTTCGTCGTCGTCGTTCTCGTTGGCTTCAACGCCGTCCTCGCCGCCCCCGCCATCGGGCCCGATTCTGTCACTAGTAATCTCGACAAACTTGGTATGAACCCTCGGGTCAATGTGGTACGCGTTCTCGACGATTGTTTATGCGACGACGACTGACTCTGCGCGTTTTTTTTTATCAGGATCAATGCACGGATAACAGCGGACGCAGCATGCTCGGCGTGGCTGATTTGTATCGCGCAAAGAACATGGTTCCACCGGGCTACACGAAGGATGATGTGATTGCTTGTGCTGACAAGGAGACTGACACTGACAAGGTGGGCGATATTTTTGCTCATTGTCCCGCTTTTTCTTTTTATTGACCGATTTTCTTTTTTACAGGCAAACGCAATTGAGCTCTGCCCGGACCTCGCTGGTGTTGATGCTTGCAGCGTGATTCCCGCGATTTTGGAAAATTGCTTCACCAAGGGTCTCAACACGGTCACTCTGACAGTCGCTCCGACCGTCACTCCTCCTTCGCCCCCGGTTGACCCGACCACCGACACTACGGCCACTGAGTCAATGTCCCAGGCTTCGACTGGCTGCACTTGTTCCGATGGTTCCTTGTCTGAGGGTGACTCGGGAAAACGTTCCGCTGCTGAGTCGTCGTAGGCTTGTTTTTGTAGCGATGAGCATGATGTAAATTATGTATTTCTCAGTTGTACTATTGAGGCGAGAATAGAGCAAAGTCGAAAACAAAAACACTTGGCCGCTTTGAGCCTGACTCGCGTAGCTACCTCCAAATATCAAGTCGTCAATGCTAACTAAAAGAAAACCATTCCAGTCTTAGGCTTGTTGGACGCTATAGCTCACCGAATTCAACGATTGCTTTGAGTTTTGTGTTTCCAGTCAAGGGTTGAGATACCCATACGTGTCCAAAGTTCAGATTTTCTAGCGCCGTATTGATCCGTCCTTTATCAGCTCGTACAAGCAAATGAACAGACTCACTACAGTACGTTCAGCAAAGCTCAGAGTCTCGACAAGTTTCAGAAGTGACAAAAAGGATGAGGTTGTTGAGGATTTCCAGTCTGGTTGGACGAATGTGTTTGCTGCATTCGCAGGTTCCCAGTACTCGTCATTGCACTGAGAGGGGAGTTCCGCTTCATAGTTATCTTTTTAGTAGCTTTCCAGCAGATTATGACAAAGTTACGCATCAGGCGTTATGGCCCGTTGTAGGTAGAACATAGTCACCCGGAATGAGAACTCAATTCCGATTTGGCATATTCACACTACGGGTTTACAGGCTCAGTGAAAGAAGGACGGATCAGAGGGATTTGGCGAAACCATCTCACTGAGACTGTGCTCTGAAACGTACCTTCACAAAGATTACGTTGATCGTTGGAATGCCAGGAGGCCAGGGCACATATAGCCAACACTACAAAAGCAAATGACTGGCCCCGTAGGTGAAGCTGATCTTTTACCGATCTCTCAAACGTCGGACAACAATGAATTCAAGGTGCTGAGATATATGGCAACGAGTTCTTCTAGGAGGTCTTTTTCGGGGAACACGAGGTCCAGAGGGTCCTGTAGTTCGTTCACGTTTTGCCACTAACAAATATACAGATGTAAGTCTTATGTCTACGGGTATAAGAGAATTCAAGCTCACAGGTAATGGCTTCCAAAGCTCTGGTCGCTGGTACTTGGCAAACGTGGTCGCGTTGAGTGCCCTTTCTCCCAAAACATGGCGCCTAACATCCAAAGTGATTTGAATAAACCGGGTAGTTGCATCATTTTCCGAGGTATCTCTTCGAAAACCCGAGCATCATGGATTGGAAATCTTCTGCAAAGTGAGTCAGTCGAGTTTTTAATTTCCTGTGGTTGCTGCTGAGCTACAGAGTCGGCTTGGCTGAGCACCGTGGTCCGAGTCCTCGAGTGCATTTCCTGCACCCTGTATCTCTGCTAGTCATCTGTCCAGAGAACGAGCAAAATTGGCCAGATCAGCCAATAGCTTTCTAACCGCTTCCGGATTTTTGGGAACAACAAATGGTTCTGCAGTAGATGGAACTTCGTTGACTAGAGAACGGGTCGATTCAGATTTTTTGCTGAGTCTGGACCTGTATTATGTATGAGGTTCTCGTCGGGTAATATGGATACGGCTGGAGTGCTATTCACTCTTACCCCGTTCGAGGCCCGCATTTCTGCTTGTATTTTCGTCAAAAGTCCTAGAAGCGGCATTAAAAAGAACCGACGTACCCTCCTCTCCGTTTGTGAATGTACTTGGTTTGCGACCACAATTTGAGCATGCGCCTCCAAAGGTTGTCACACTATAGATTTCGGTAGGTTCGACATGTCCTTGTTTTTGCAGGAAAAGGCTGATAACGAACTGGAAAGGATGCATCAGGTTTGTCGCTGACTCTGGACTCGCATCGTCAATGATTATAATGTACGCACCTCGTTTCCGGCGACAGCCATCGCAAGCGCTCTGATTCCGCTGCCTCTTCCTTTCGTAGGATCCATTCACGCCTTCCATGGTAATACCCTACCTTCAAAGAATTTCGATACAGAAGGAGAGCTAAAATTGAAGAGAGAGAGGGGGAGGGGTTGGGGCAACATGAGCACTGGGTGTATGTAGAGTAGTTTACTAGTTATGGAACGCGTCGCTGAGATTATCATTCACCAACGACCGCGGCGGCAAATCAATTGTAGCAAATTAGCACTCTCCACCAATATCAATACTCATGCATGGGAGCAATCAGACCTGGTCAGGACATTTCGACTTTTGCAATATATCAAAGAGGATGGTACAGTGCATGGTATGCTGTAAGCAATGTACAGTAACTAATAATATATTCAATTTACACATTCATTCCCTGAAAGATCAAGCTCTTCGCTGCTATTTCTAGGCTTTGCGGAGTATTTGGGAAGTCGAGCCGAAAAGTAGCAATGATATAAAAGTTGATACTACCAACGGGAGTCGACGTGAATGAACAAGTGCATATGTAGTTAAGACATCGACAAGCCAAAAAGTCGACGACCATGGCTTCAATACAGAATCTTCTTCCTTCGCTATCCTCCCCAGCTAAAGGGGGAACATGGTGGAACGAGTCGAACGTTGGTGGAACGGTGGACCGGCCCGTGCGCACGATCGATGTTCACGGCGAATGAGGAATTGAATTTTCGTACGCACGCCCACATTGTACATATTCAAGAGGTTATCATGTCTCAATTAAAGTCCTTATCATCAACTTCTTCCGCCACCACCGACAAGCTCGCCCGTGCAGCCGACGCTCTATCCAATATGCAAGCTCAGGGGGACCTCGCTCCTGTAGTCACCATTTCCGAAACTGGCTCTCCGAATATACCTCCTGCATTATTCGGTGCGGGTGGCCCTATGTAAGTTACGTGAAAACCCCGCTCATCCTTAAGCTAAAAAACACCGAAAACAGGCTGAAGCGATTCGACGAATCAGCCATGACAAGTCGGAAGGGTTCTCAAGCTCCCACCCCTCCACCCGCTGTTAAGGGCATCGGGAAGAAAGGTGCGGTCATGAAATCCTTATTAGGGCGTAGTTTTTCACAGAGTTGTTTTGTGTCGTGTGCAGTTGCAAAACCCGATTATTCCGAATCCAAGATTGTCGTCGCTATGGTCAAACTTCATTTTTATTTCGCCAGACCGTCGACGAAGCTGATGCCTGAGATGTTGTATAGGTCGGATTACCAGCGAGGGGAAAATCGTATCTCAGTAACAAGCTGATGATTTACCTTAACGCAAGTCCAAGTCTTCTGTTATCATGATCATCGTTGACCAGCATCTCAGTGGTTGGAATACGACGTCAAGGTGCGTACTCAATGCGTGATCTACTACTACATGGTGCTTACTCTTGACTAGGTCTTCAATGTTGGTCAACTGAGGAGAAGTAGAGCACGTCAGAAAGCTCAGCAGTATGTCCCTTGCCTCCAAGTCCAGTCGCACAGCCTCATCTGCGTCGTCCAGACTAGGGATTAAAGAAGACCATACCGCATCATTTTTTAGCCATTCCAATGTCCAAGCTACTCAGAACCGTGACAGCCTTGCAGAGGACAGTTTGGAGATGCTTATACAATGGTTGAAGGAAGGAGGAAACGTCGGTATACATGGTACGTCCGGTACTTCTGCATCATATCAAGATATCGAACTATCCTTTCGTAGATGCCACAAACAGTACCAAAAGTCGCCGGTGTGTCTGTTCTCCTTCGCGCGTGCTATACATTCACCAATCTGCTTCTAGTGCTAAAATCGAAGCCCGTGTAGCAAAAGAGAAAGGAATGATCCTAATCTTCCTCGAGTCACTTTGCGATGATCCTGCTATTATCGCCGCCAATGTCGCTCTCAAAGTCTCCCAAGGCGATCCTGATTACAAGGACATGTCCCCCGATACTGCCAAAGCTGACTTCCTTCGCCGGATTTCCGAGTACGAGAAGGTTTATGAAACAATTACTGAACCGAGTTTGTCTTATGTGCGGATCGTGAACGTGGGCGAGGAAGTGACTATGAGCAGGATCAATGGGTACCTAAGTAGTCGGATAGCCTTTTACCTCATGAATCTCCATATCAAGAAGAGGAGCATCTATCTCTCGAGGGTGCGTGCATTGCTTTGTCCCTTCTCAAGTATTAACATTCCTCCCGTCAGCACGGTGAATCACAATTCAACGTGGAAGGTAAAATTGGCGGAGACTCCTTACTTTCACCTCGTGGAATGCAGTACGCGAAGGCACTGCCAGAGCTCGTCATGCGGGCAATTAAAGATCATACTCAACCGCTGACTGTACGCCTTCATTTCCCGCTTCATAGCGCTTGCATTAAGCACCTCGAACGCAGGTCTGGACATCCACGCTGAAACGCACGATTCAAACGGCACAGTACCTTCCATATACCAAATTGACGTGGAAGTCATTAGACGAATTGGATGCTGGCGTGTGTGATGGGATGACTTATGAAGAGATCGAGGTGCGTTCTGGTGTGCTGCTCTGGAAAAACCGACTGATGGCCACTGCAGCAAGAATATCCCGATGACTTTGCAAACCGAGATGATGACAAGTTCAACTACCGTTATCGAGGTGGGGAATCCTACAGAGACGTCGTCATTCGTTTGGAGCCAGTCATCATGGAATTGGAGAGGCAAGAGAGCATTCTTATTGTAGGGCACCAAGTACGAGTTTTGCTTCCTATTCATTTCACATCTCTCCTTACTGACCTTCCCGCACTATTAGGCTATTCTTAGGTGTCTGTAAGTGGCTCTGTACATCCCTGTTTCGATGCTTTACTCAAGGTCGCCATTGCATCAGCTATGCATACTTCCATCACCTGCCTCAAGTCGATCTACCTTATATCAAGATTCCGCTACACACGATCATCAAACTGACACCCAAAGCATATGGCTGTGACGAGGAGAGGTTTAAAACGGACATAGGTGCTGTAGATACGCACCGACCTAAGCCTGGAACGGAGAAGGATATAGGTATCACTAATTCGACACAAAGGAAGTACTTTGTAGAGGATGAGAAGGCCCAGCTTCAGGTTCACGCGCCGCAGCCGAAGAGGGATATTTAATAAGGGACGGGAATTCATTAGATTCAAGAAATGTTTGTCCAAATGTGTAATAGATTGTGATATAGACGTGCATTAGGAGTAACAAGTAATGTAACCTTCCTATTCACCCACAGCCTCTCTATACGCTTTCTCCCTCTCTTCCTCCTCTTCGATCTGAGATTGCGTCTTTCCACGACGAGGACGTAATGTCCTTGTACTCGCAGCAACAGTCGGTGCCCGAGTCCGGCTCTTGGTTTGTTTCGGCGGCGGAGGTGACTCTTGATCTTCAGTGAGCTCCGCCTCATCTTCCGAATCTTTCGGCCGCTTCCGTTTTCGCGGACTCGCCCTCTTTGGCGTTGGTTTACCATTCGTGGTCGACTTCGGCCTCGGGGTTCTTGCAGCTGCTCTTTTGGGTCTCCCGTTGGCAGTCACACTGTTCCTATTCCCGCTTTTGGTCCCGTTCAAACTCAGGCTCTCAACGCCAACATCGACAAACTCGATTTCCTCCTCCGCTTCATCTTCGTCTTTAGCACCTAGAGCCGAGGCTGCTTGAGCCAGTTCCGACATTGACTTGATAGGTGCCGCGTTGGCTATCGTAGGCAGTGATACGGGTAAAGTACCATGATCATCGTCGATATCCATTGTCTCCGTAGCAAATGCCATCCGATCTGGTATCTCTTCGCTAAAAGCAGGTACAGCCATCGGTATATCCTCCGTGTCTGCTTGTCCATCAATGAGGTCCTTGTCAAGGAGAAGACTTGGTTTCGGTAGCTGATATGCGCGAATGACGGCTAGCGTTGGGTCTGCTAAAAACCCGCCGGCTCCGACTGCGCTTGGTCCTGCTTCTGGTTCCTCTTGCTGCCCTTCGATCTGTGTTGGCATTGATGCTTCCGCAGGCGTCCTCCCCTCTCTCTGATACTGCTCAACCAGTCTCTTCCTAACCCTCAAACCTGTAATCAACCTCGTCCACAACTTGAGTACCTTTTCTTCCCTCTTCCTCTTCGCCCTTTCGCTTGCATCCTTCTCCGCCTCGTAATACGCCTCAAGCAATACACCCTCGTTCTCCTCCGCAACTACTACACCGCTCACAACAGGCGTCGCTCTCCTCTTCCGGAATTCAAATCCAGTGACAGCCTCCGCAAAGTCAATCCCCAGCTTCCTAGCAATCTTCGCAGTACCTTTAAACGGTACGTGTACCGCGCCCTTTGGTAACATCGACGACGTGTAAAGATCAATGTTGCCGAACGCATTTTTAGGTATCTTGCCGTCAACGATCGGGAGAGGCGCATACACCTCCGTCTGTCTCCTTGCATATAAACCCTGCATCACCTCTTTTCCCTTCCCCTTGCCTTCCGTACCAGTACCCCCTTCTTCATCATCCCTACCTGCCTCTCTTAATACCTCCAGCTCTCTCTGCCTATTAATCGTACTCGCTCTAACCTTCACCTCCTTGATAGGCACCTCTCCCTCCTTCACCACTCTTCCCTCGCTCCTCAACCAATTCTCCGCGCTCTTCAATGACACCACACTATCCCTCGAATACACAGGCTCTCCACGAAAATGCGCTATAGGCAATGTCTCCGGAGGAGGTGGGTATATCGCTTGCGTCGAAGCGAGGTGCCGTTCAAGGACGTACAAAGGATGATCTTTGAACCCGGCTAAAGAAGTCGGTAAGCCTTCCATAAGCTGTGTTGTATCTAGTTCTTCGTCTTCCATATCATCTCTGTGTAACCGGAACGGACGCGTAAAGCGTGCGAGGATAGAGTTCCACCATGCAGTACGGTTGGATTTTGTTCGTAGTTTCGCTACCTGTCGAGCCATGTTACCCAAGTTCTATGAAAGATGGGCTGAGGAGAATAGGTACCTTGGCACTGTAATCCTTCGCATACCGCCTAGTAACATCTCTTGCGTATCCATCTTCTTCGAATGCCATCACGTATAACATTCGATTTTCCACCGATCCACCAACTCCAGAAGCAGAGTTTGACGGATCAAAAACATTTCGTTTATTCACAATCCCACGTATAGGGTCCACGGGCATCCATCTCCCGTCGGGCTTGGAGAAGACTTCGGTCCAGAATATGGGTGGTGTCGTTAGTGGATCTACGGACTAGTGTAAGTATGTGTATTAGTATGGGAAGGAGTAGGCGTGTACCGAGAGATTTGGGTTTTGGTTTGCTCCCCAGCACCCTGCCTTTAGGCTTCGCCTTGCGTAGCTTAACTACCGGCGAGGCCTTTGCCCTTTCTTTTCCCCTGGCTTTCTCGCTCTTCTGTACCGGAGCTCCATCCAGTCGATACCCTTCAACAAGAGTTGAGAACGAACTTGTCGGCGTGGATGCGCCGGACCCAGACCCTTCTTCACCAACATCCACTGCCTTCTCCTTGCCCTTCCCTTTGATTTTGGACTTGTTGTACGCCTTCTTCTCAGCTAACCACCCAACACCTTGCAAACTGACCACTAGCCTCGCGGGTATACCCAATGCTCTGCAAAGCGCCGTGAAAAGCTGCGCCGAGACGTCTCGAGAACCTTCACCCATTAACGCATGTTTCATCAGGCTTTTCTCTGTTCGTATCACCTCCAACTCTTCTTCCGTGTTGGGGTAGAGGATATCAGGGATGTCGTCTTGGTCAATTATTGGCCCCTTTTCAGATATGAATTGCTTCAATTCGGCGGTAATGTCTTCGGGTTGTGTATTGCCATTAGATGGTGGTTTGTATCCACATCCTTCCAAAGCTTCCTTCATCGCCTCCCATGTCCGTCCCCTCAAGTGCCCTTCCCTCGAGGCAATAAAATACTCCCCACACCACCATTCGACTAGTCTCCCCATTGCAGCTTCAAACATTCGACCCCTCATTGCTGCTTCTGGCACACGACTCGGATGTATCATCGCAAACGTATTTTGTAGCGGTAGTGGTGTCAACGAGAGAAGTCGCGCGTGTAGTAATTCATCATTGAGCATTCTATTTCTGATGGATGCGTTGAGTAAGAGGCAGATGATGTGGGTTTTATGTGTCGAGATCCGGAGAAGACGGTCGGCGTAGACGGACCTATCCCTTGCTTTGTCCTTCTTACTGTCGTATCTCGTGTAAAAACAAGATTTGAAATGGAAGAATAGGTAGACAGTACCTGGATCCAGGCTGTCCGGTCAGTACGATTTCTATATGTTTCTCCTCTTGTGGTGCGTCTGCTTCGGGTACAGGCACTTCCTCCCAGTCAAAATCATCATCGCTGTCGTCTTGAAGGACAGGTGAAGGCAGAGGTGAGGACGACACCATAGAATAGATAGGGTAAAAAGGAAAGAAAGGGAAATGGTCACGGTCGCGCGACGCGATGGATGAGGAGTCAGCATCACGTCATGGCACGGTGCCGAATCTCTGATTGCCTTTTGGTCCTACTCATTTCAACAATCATCATTATAGACTCGACGAACCTCTGCTACCTCTCCAAATGCGCTTAAAAGGATACAGGCAGAGTATCTTGACTGTCTCTGGGGACTCAAGGTACCTTTTGGCATTTTGGACTCGGAGTAAGCCAACGCACGGTCAGGACCGCTTCGTCTGTCAGGATGTCAGGGAGTTGATCAAGTTATCAATAGCCCTCTACAGCATTTGTCGACCGCCCCTCCGCCCCAACGCAGATCTTCGCCTCTCACTTCTTTACAGTGAGATCGGTCGAGAAACGGATTGCAAGAACAGAGCAATGAGAGTAGTGGGCAACAAGGGAGTGTAGTATGTGGACACTTGAGAACTTTGATGCTACCGGCTGATCAGACGTGTATCAGGATGTTGCGCCAGAAGACGGGTCACAGCTCGGAATCACTGCAGCAGGAGCTAGAAAGAGTAAACTAACCGTTGATGAGTCGTGACAAAGACTGCAGAATGAGGTAGAAAAATGTGACAACGAACTGGAAAGAAGACATCGATACGCTACTGGTGTTCGTACGTGTCCTTTCTACGCCAACTGCCAAGATACTGATACGTGATTAGGCCGGTCTTTTCTCCGCTGTCGTGGCAGCATTCGCCATTGAATCGTACCAATGGCTTTCAGAAAATCTAGCAGATGCCACAGTCGCGCTCCTCGTGCAGATATCGGCGCAGTTCAACGGAACGCAGAGCACCGAACGACCGGCTATCATTCGAAGCCGAACCCTCTTCTATTCGTATCAACTGCTTCTGGTTCCTCAGTCTCATCTTCAGTCTCACGTCAGCCCTGTCTGGCCTTTTGTGCAAGCAATGGCTTCAAGAGCACCAACGCGATGCCCGAACAAATACACCGGCAGAGAAGTTGGCATTACACCAGCTCCGTCGAGACAGCTTCGAGAAGTGGGGTGTGTCGTCGTTCCTATCGGCATTACCTGTTCTTCTTGAAGTTGCTTTGCTTCTTTTTTTCATCGGTGTGCTGGATCTGCTATGGAGTCGATATCACGTCCTCTTTGCTGTTTGCTTCGACGCTGTCATGTTCAGTACCAGGTTGTACCTTGTTACTACAGTACTGCCCGACGTTGATAGTGCCAGTAAGTCAGTATTTGAAAATCCTTCAGCAGGATTTCGATACTATCCTATCAATTCATGTGCCCCTACAAATCACCACAAGCATGGATGGTTTACTATCTATCACGCAAACTGCTTCGGGCATTTTGTAAGAAGTCCACTATTGACCGCTTCCCACTTTTCCTACTGAACCGAGCGAGACCATTGTGGAACTTTATATGGACTCTGGCCACTGAATGGTCCTCATTTGATCTCCGGGCTGTCAGACAATTCAATCTATATCCTGGGGACCCGCAACTTGAGACGGACGGATAATCCATACACTAGGACGGCACCCGTACCACATGCGGGAGTTTCTGCCCTTCACAATCCGGCAGGAATTGGGTTGCTGTTCTGCCACCAGTATGGCAAGAAAAACCCGACTTGCGTTCGCCTTGATACGATTTTGATAACCTCATTAAATCCGTCAACTCTCATCACGCAGATCTTCAACGATCCACAAATCTCCGATTCGTCATGCCCTTTCCCGTGGTAGATGCACTATGGACCGATGAAGATCCCAGTATTCAAAAGCAGAGCTTGCAACTACTACACTTCTTTGAGGATGCGTGGAGAACGCATCTAGGGTAGAAAGAGGACAGACATGATAAGGAGCTTTCATCGTTGCGCTGGCGAGGCATCTCAACCGCCGACCGTACTTTTGAACTGTTGATAAGTGGTCGGGGGCACATTTTTATATGCTTTGTTCACGAGCAGATCATTTCTCGACGTTTATACCAGCCAAGGTCATTACACAATGAAAAGGATCGAAGGTTATTGATGTCAAAATGGACCAAGGCAGTTCATCAAAACACTTATCACCAATACCCAGTCCCGATGAAGATCCACCGGCCTCACGGGCTCGTATCGCTGGGCCGTCTGGCATTCGGTACTCCATCGACACAGTACATCCTTTCTTCATTCCTCACACGTTGACGGCGAAAACAACGGTTTACGCTCGGACCACCCCGTATTGCCAAGTAACGGTTACAGCTAAATGCCATTGCCAGTAGGCTGGAAGGAACGACCCACCACTGGAAGTCGCGTCTACTTTGTCGACCACACGAGCCGTACAACGACACGGGACAACCCACGGAATTCATTACTATTTGGCAACTAAATCGTCCTTTCACATAAAGGAAGAAAGGAGGAATGGGTTGAGAAACGAGCGTCAGTAACGACGGCGGATCAGTGAAGTATCAAAATAGTCATTTCTTCATTCCACCCATTTCTGGCAGAAACGGCTTCAAGAAACGTCGACCGAAACGACAGCAGAAACGAGACCAGAAACGCCAACTCTGACTGTTACTATTACCAGCTGATTGGGAGGAACGGCGCGCTGCTGGAGGTCGTGTTCACTTGAACGATCCGTGAAAACCCCCGTTACCAACTGGTTGGGGACGGATATCCCTACTACGTGACCAGTAAAATGACAAGGTACGTTCCGCGAGAGGGGATGCCAACAAGGTCAGATACTCGGGAGAATCCCGCAGTAATAGCAGATGCTGGGGAGGCCCAGTGGCACGAATACTGTGGAGTAGCCAACTGGCGGTAGCGAAATGGGGGGGGACTGGTATTGAGGACCGTGTCTAGATCAGGCGGGCAAGACGCTGTTGGAGTATCGAGTCAATGGTGTCAAAGTGCGTGTATAGAGCCAAACGGTGACAGAACCGAGTTTTTAGAATTAGTGCCAGTGCGAATAGAATCTACAGAAACTATGACTCGGCCTGCGACAACGCCGCCACGAATTGCTAGTAAACTAGCATCAACAACTCCTTCCTTCATGTGGATGTGGTCGGATTTCGGAGCTATATGGTTGGATTTTGGCAACGAGATGATAAAGTGAAACCTTGAAACTTGAAATTTGAAGGTTGGCTATAAAAGGATGAGGCGTTATCTTTTGGGTCGCAATATCAAAGTTAGATGCGGTTGGATGGCCAATCAGATCTTGGAAGGGATGTCTTTCGACCTAGGGGAAGGCTATCGGGAGAAAATGTACGGTCACTTGAGACCCTACCCTACTTTATCATCCTCTCACGGCGGCAATGGATGCCTTCCGAGTCAAAATGCGATAATGCCAGTAGTGCCTAATAGTAACTTGCCGCAGTGGGCCATCCAGGGCCAGATGGTGAGTACGAGTGTAGTTGTACGGAAACCTTTTGGGGCCAAACGACGAAACAATCTATCGACATCACAACTTTCCCACCCACTTAAACCTTCCGTATAAGGAAAAAATTGGCAGATTAAGACGAATCCTCGTAAACTCGGAGCCGGACTCTTACCATCACCAGGGGTCACACAAATTGGGCGCTTCACATCCTAACTTCGAGGGTGCTATATCGTACCTGAGTCGATATCCATGCCTCTTCCCTGCCTGGGTGCTTCAATCGCGCTTGATATCATAAATTGAATAGAAATATCGTCTGCGCAGGGTTTGCCGAAACGTTATGTGCCTGATGTTCGCAACTTCGGCTCCTGCAGAGATCGTTGTGACTTGTCCGAAATACCAACGCCCGGGTCTTTGGTCGGGTGCTCACGCGCTCACGACTCGTCTCATCGACAAGTCTCCGCCGGTCTGGTCAGAGTGCCCGTTGTGCTACCACAGATTCTCCAGAGCTTCACGTTGATATGTTGTCTGGTCCTATTCTTCCGTCATCTTACCTTGGCCTTACTAGGTCCGCTTGTTTGCAAGCTACACTGGCTGTCGTTTCAACGTTCTTGATAACTGTCTTGCAAGGGTGGACTCGAACCCTGGCATCGTTCTAATTGGCTCATGACGCAAAAATACGCAGGCGGCGGCTCTCGAACCGCAGAGTTGGCTCATCGGAAAATGTCCGATCTACTTAGTCTCCTGTACGCGGACGGAATGTATATGTACCCTTTTTGAGAGGGGGTGAGGGCGGATATACGATATACTTCTGATCTCGAAATTTCGACTCCAGAATCGTCATTTGGATTATTCTCGTGAAAAGAAATGAGGTGCCTTTAAATCAGGGACACGATGTATATATCCCATCAATGGCTATCTCTTTACCTTACCGTCGCAGCCACTTTGCGCATATCTGCCAATGGATACCTGTTCTTGGGGCTTTTATCTGGTTTGGTACGTTTCAGTGCTTGCTCGAAATTACAGAATACCTCAACTTTTTGATTAGCGACTCTAGTGACGCTATTGATAACATGGCTGGTACAGGGAAGACCAATATATGGTGTGTATCTAGGCAGGAGCTGATTCCCCCTCGTTAACTGTCATTTCATACCAGCGTCAGTGGAACATAGGATAGCCTACATATCTGACGTTGGAGCAGATGTACTCAAGCCGCTCTTTGTCGCGAGCTGCACTATCACTGCTGCATCATTCTTCCTATCCTTACTGATTGAGAAGTCTTTGCGATATTGGGGCCGGTGAGTCCTCAGCCTTTCACAATTGTTTCTTCCTCACCTCATTTGCTTTAGCAGCACACACAAATCCGAACGCGTATTCGGCGCTCTAGCCGTTTTATACTCGTTCAGTGGTGGATGCGGCTTAATCCTCCTTTCGGTGTTCGACACGAAGAGATACAAGAGGACGCACAAGCAATGTATGTGGGCCTTTCTGGTGGGAGTGGCAATGAGTGCATTTTTTACACTCATCGAGGTATTTGCTCTATCACATTGCTCATCCGCTACAAACTGATGCTGTTCACAGTATCGATGCATCGGGGATGGTCGTATACTGAATAAGCTCTTTCGGGCGAAAGCAATTATCACGGGGATCCTGGTTGTACTAGCTGCTCCCTTCGCGGTGGAGTTCTTCAAAGACCCTGATACTGGTGGTAGGTCTTCAAGCTCACCTGCTTGTATTGAAAGGTGTCTCAAGTGCACTGCAGCCATACTGGAATGGGGCATTGGGATCGGATTCACCTTTCTTTTGTTAACGTCTTTCTTCGACCTGCGGCACGCCAGCGGCGTGTACGAAGACGAGTTTGAGGGCCAATCAAGTGAAGAAAACCCGGCTCTACCGGCGTAAGTTATCTATTTCCCAATCAGCGTCTGCCAATCTCGCTTCGACACCTTTTCTTTTGGCAGTTCGAAACCGCGTATGGAAAAATTGACTGTCTGATTAGTATTTCTTCATCGTGCTTGGCAGACCCTTCAGGTGGGCACTCGCTGGATTGACAACATTGTACTCGATCTGTATGATAGATGTTTCGGTAACTTTTGTACCTCTATGTACCATCTAACGAAATGCACTGATGTATCACTGCTACCCTTTACGACTGGTGTACCCGCCGGCAAGCCTGCCCGTCCGAAAATTGTGTCAATACATACGTTCGTAGACATTGTCTCCTCACATTAAAGCGAGGGAAGGATCAATGTTCAATACAACATTTAAGATATAGAATATGTGACCACGAATCGCTAGAAACGTACTGTCCAATAACGTCCAAATCGTCAATTCATTAGTATCGTCTACTGGCGTAGCGTCTGAAAAATATGGAGTAGGTCAACGCCACAGACGAGGCTTTGCGTGAAGAAAAGTTACTTACGGTCCATATCCATTCTCAGCCAGTCGCTCCGCACTCAATTGGCCCTTATGCACGCCCTTGGACTGCCTCAGGTCAAAGTAAAATGTCAACAAGTAGAGTGTGAATCCAAAGGCGATAATCCATTCCAGTATACCTGCAGAGAAACACGTCAAGGTGAAGGACACCCTCGATCTGGGTAATGAACACTCACCACCAACATCAGTGCTCTTGAATAACGCCACCGCAAACGCAATAGCCAGGAGAATCAGGATACCAGCAATGATAGCCTTCGCACGATATATCTTCTTCAGCTTCTCGACCCCTCTGAAATCCTTGCTGATCCATCGGTACTGTCAACCAAAACGTCACTCAAAGCATATGCAATAGTAAAAACTGACGATACACACCTCGACAACCGTAAATAACGCACTGAGCGCAACTCCAAGCATGAAAATCAACAAGAAAATCCGATGTAAATCCGAGTGTCTCTTCGTATCAAACACCGAAAGCAGGATCAGCCCGGCCCCTCCAACGAGCGAGCCAAACACGGCTAGGGTACCGAATACGCGTTCGCGCATTCTCATATTAGGAACAAGTCTAACGCAAACGAGTAAGAGATGGGAATCGTGGTTCAAAATGACAGTAGAACGGACTCACCGTCCCGAGTGTCGCAAATACCTCTCAACCATCAAGGACAAGAAGAACGACACGGCAGTGATCGAGCAGCCCGTGATGAAGAGTGGCTTGAGGATATCTGCTCCTACGTCAGATATATAGGCCACCTTTCCGTCCATCGACACTGGTAAGCGTTAGCGGATGGTGAGTGATTAGATCAAGATGAATGGGAGAGCGAGACGCACCATAATGAGGTCTTCCCTGTGCCAGCCATGTTATCAACATTGCCAGTAGAGTCCCTAAACCACATATTCGTTTAGGATTCACCACGTTTCCCAAAGCGAGACATATTCGGCTTACCAAACCAGATAAACGCCCCAAACACGGGTATCCACACATATGCCCAGTGGTGTCGATTATGAGGAAAGATAGCCATTCAGTTGGTATTAAAGCACTGAGATATGTGAATTAAGCTTATAAGGTTGTAGTTGACTGTAGAGGGTCCTGCGCAAAACATTTCTCGGATGACTCCAGCGGCGACCTGTGTTGAAGAATTTTTTGCCGTGTCCAGCAATTGTGATGACATCACGATGACATAAACTATTATCCTTTCACGGCAGGCAATTACCGTGCATTTCCCACGTTTTTCCACGTGTTCTTTCAAACTGAAGGCGTTTTATTGGCCAAGCGCGACTTTTTTTTCCTTCTCTCAGACTTGCGCAGTAGTACTTTCGGATTCGAGTCGTAGGAATAGGAGTAATAGCCAAGAGATGACTGATACGGAGTATTCCATTCCGCAGCGTGTATCAGTCATTTCATGCAAAAGACGATGGCCCGGATTGCTCAGCAACTTTTGACAAGCACTGATGAATGCGGAGCTTCTAAGCTTGGCTTCAATCATTGATTGAAGACTTGTTGAGGCCAGAAACTTGTCAGTCAACGGCTGCACATACGGACAAGTCGGTGACCATATGGCTGATGAGTAGAGGTAACGGGTGGAAACAACCACTCGCTTCCTCTTCAACAAAGTATGTTACTTTGAATGAGAGAGTTACATGTGTACAGATTCCAGGCTCTGGGACAACTGGAAAGTCGGGTGAGTAAAAAACGGCTCCTACTCCTCTCGGCCGCACCGGCGATTGAGGCGAGTGCATCCGGTTGCTGACTGTAATCATACGAAATCGGAAATTGCGACATATGTTGATACTGACGGCTGTGTAAATTCCCAGCCTCTCCGACAGCGAACGAGAGAGGGATGTAAATACGACAAAAGAGTGGTATTGGGGGGTCCTATTAATGCAAATAACACACAAAACAGAGAAAAAAGTCATAAACAAAAAACAGAAAACACTTGCAGGATCAAGAGCTCAAAAGTCGTTACACGAACAAATCATCGACATGGAAATGGAAATAATCAAGCCGATAAAGCGACCTCATGAACAGGAGGAGCAAAGGGAGAAGGTGCTGCATGTACGCCAGCGTAAGCCAACTTCTTGAACACCTGCGGGAGAAGGAAGAAAGGGAAACGGGATGTCGTTAGCAAGGCGGTTAAACAACGGACGCAGTTAGAAAAAAAAGACTCACCTGAACGAAAACCTCCGACGATTGACCGCCATTCAGCACCCACTTTCCGTCAATGACAGTCATCGGAACACCAGTGACACCTTTTGACCTGGCTTCATCGCACATTCTATTGACTTCGTCTTCTAGTTCGTTGGATTGAAGGAATGCAACAGCCTATTTTCATAATCGGTGTTGTGATTAGTAAACTGTGTCATAAGCCAACGGGAGGGAGAATGGAGCTTACCTCTTCGCGAGACATGAGCCCGATTTCTTGTGCCAAATTGGCAAGAACGTCAATCTCCGTAATATCCTTGGCCTCTTCCAAATGCGCACGGAAAATGGCGCAAAGGAGGGGTAGCTGCTTATCTTGTCCGCCAAGTTGGTAGGCTTTTCGGGATAAGCGGTGAGCTCGGGTGGATGAACTCATGACACCCTTGAATGAACTTTCAGTAAGAAAAATTCGTTAGTAACTGAAGGAGAGCAAGAAAAAATCAGCTAGGCAACATACATTGGTATCTTCTTCTCCTTTGCCCACTTTTCTATCCCAGCCTCCATAGAAGAATACGTCTCGCTCCCCAACTTGTTAGTGAAGAAATCCGACTTTTGGACTTTGGGTGTAAATTCGTTGAGTATATTCGTAGGTATAAGGCGGAACGGCATGCATTCGATTTCGAATGAGAGCGGAAGGTGGAGGACGTCTTGACAGTATGAGATGGCGCTGATGAGTTCATGTTGCCCGATGGCACAATTTGGGCAGATCTATCAGAGTAAGTGTATGAGTTTTTTCTTGCGAGTGGGCATGAGACGGGAAACATACCATGTCGTTGATCACTGTCAACTTAACTTTACGATTGAACGCTGACATTGCGATCAAGTAGATAGGGAGAAAATGGTCGAGTAGGTTGCCAGTAACGTCGAAGCGTGGAGGGAGAGGGGAGCGGGGGATATAAGAGCGGGAGATTGCTGACTGGACTAGCTCATGGAAATGGACGGGAGATGACTGAGCGATGCTTTATTTAATATTTGATTTGATCTGCCCTTACAAAAATGCTGTGACATGTGATGCATGTTGACAATCTCGTTAGTAAGGACATCCCTCCCCGCTGGAACACCGAATTCGATTGAGTGTGGACCGTGTGTAGGTGAAAATTTATATATAAACGAGTTGAAGGCCCTCAACGGGCCAACTGTGATTCAAAAATTTTGTGCAGAGTCGGTGTACAGTACTGTTCGCCCGGTAGACCGCATTCCGTATGTCAACTTACATTCAGTGGTCCGCTGTGGTCCGGCGAGGCTTCGGGGGATCGCATGGACCGCTTTGATTTAGTTGTATGCATAATTGGATTACACAATGTACTATATGGTGCTGGCCCTGAAAGAGGTAACCCAAATGCGGCCGCGGGCAGGTCGGCGCAAAATTATAATACATGGTGACGGCGTAACAAACTTGTCTCAAGGCTTGCCATGAACATTGGAACGGAATCCCGGGGACTTTTGTTAGCCCCATTAGACTGGCATCGCACTGGTAAGGGGGGTCGAGTGGGAGGGGGAAGTCGAGCCTCAGAGGGGATGTTGGATTATGGACTGAAATCAACATATCAATATATCAACATGCAAAGTCCGTCATTTGCTTGCAACATGAAGCAACTTTGTAAGCCTGGAACCGACTGCATCAGAAAGAATATGTCACCGCAAGACAGAGTGGGTCAACTTGCCTACGGGGTACACCGGCGCCCTAGCAGCTCCAGAATCCGTCATCCGGATCGTCGTATCCATGCCCAGCAGGCCACGGCTCCCTCGCATCCTCATCGCGTTCCACAACCGGTACCAAGTCGTATATCTCATCCAAATGCCCTTTAGTCCTTAATAGACCCTTATCGCGTTTATCCAACCTCAACACTTTGAGTGGGGCACTACTCCTCTCGGGATTCTGCCTATTCCTCAACATTTTCATAAACATACCAAAATCCTTCTGCTGCATGTCCTTGACGCACAGCGTTCGCAAGTTGGGCCACCAAGTGGGTTCACCGGGGAACCCGAGAGCGAAGAAGACTACCTCGTGGGCGTAACTGATGATAGTGAAGGATTCTAAAGCTGGAAACGCAAGGATCAAGTTTCCAACTTCTTCTGTGGTGATCGAACAAGACTCCAATATGAGGGATTTGGTATTAGGGAATAGAATTGGACGAAAGGATTCGATTTGGCTGAGGCAGAGGGAGTGTATGTTGTCAAGAGTTAGGGATGACAAAAAGGGCTGGAGATCGTAATCATCTGGACAACGAATCCGGAGCGAACGGAGGTGCGGAGCAAGGGTGTTTGTCTTTGGTGACGGTGACGGTGGTGTAAATGAAGGCATGTACACAAATACATCGTCAAGGGAAAGGTTAATCAAGAGTGGAGTATTCTGGAGCAGTGTAAAAAACTGCGAACAAGATACACCTTGCATCTGCGTGCCGTGTAAATGAAGTGTGGTGATCTGCGCGAGGGGAGGTAGTAAGGGACCGGCGATACCTGTGAGACGGACGGATTGCAGTGCGGGGGAGCCTGCTCCTTGCCTGAACAACACAGGTTGGGTGATATTGTCGAACTGAACCTCGTTATGCCGAAATAGACAACAAGGAGGGATGTGTATGTCTAGTGTTTGGAGGTTGGTGGCGGCGGTGTTGCCTAGGTGTTGTGAGAGTGTTGATACGGGAGATGGATGATTGGAGATTCGGAGGAAGAGGGTGCGACATCTGTGGATGTGTTGGCTGAGAATGGAAAGGAATGGGCCAAAATCAAAAGCACCGTTGACGCTCATGGTGAAGTTGAAAAGTACATCGCTTGAACGTACGAGATGGGCGGTAAATCTATCGTACGCTGGATCGATGCTCGAATGCAACAGCCTTTGGTTAAGCGGTCTGGCACATGATAGATTGATATGTATGTCCGACCAAAGAAGAGGAGTCCCCACAACGACTGCTCTCCAGCTGGAGCAAACGTGTGACGCGACGAGGTGAAAGTTTTTGGAACGATGCGTGTCTTGGTTGCGTATCATGAGGAAAATGGCGGACAAAAGGTCGACTGGGAGTTTTGAAACGGGAGCATCTTGATTTATGAGGGTTGCACGCTGCAACTGTGCAGACTGGATCTGGATATCGATTTGTTTGACCTCGCTAAGGAGTGCTGCTTTTCGTTGTTCGAGCTGCTTCAAGAGCTCCTCGGTTGAGGACAGAGATATGGGCGTAGATTGCATACAGGCTGTGAGAAGACATGGCGGCGGTCAAATGTGTATGTTGAAAAGGGTGAAATGCTGCTGCTCACCGTACTTGTTGTTAGACGTCAGCTCAGCGTCAGCTGGTAGGCGAGCCGGAACCATGCTCCGATGCGCGCGCGCTCACTGCTGGCAGCAAGAATTGTACTCACTAGCAGACACTCTGACAAGTACTCTAGGCTACTCACTCGAGGGCGTCCGGCTTCATTTGGCCAGCCACCCTGCAGCCGAGCGCCCGCACGCACTCACTGCAGTGCCACAAAACTTTTAATGAAATTTTGCACTTGAAAGCCGAGATCCACCATGGGAGACATATTAATGAGATCTACCACCACCACCACCACTAGGCTGTTCTTCCGAGGGCCCCTTGGAGTCGAGCACATGTCAAGCATTATAAAAGAGGATGATTGAATTATAAAAATGGACCTGTTCAACGTCTCTCTTGACTAAAAGAATCTGGCCTGCAAACTTGGCGGCCGAAACCGTAAACGCTTCAGCACCGCTCAGCACGTGCCAGCGAATCAAAGTCCGCCTCTTTGTCCCTTGTTTCTTTCCTTTTTCCTCCTCCTCTTCCTACCTCCCTCATTCCCTTTCACAGGGGACATCAACGTCCTGTCCCTATATATATCCCTTTTCCCTTTCACCATTCTTAGGACTCTTTTCAAGTCATGACCACCCCACATGTAATCGCTTCATCCTCGCCCCACCCTTCTCAGTCCAGCACTTCAAATGGTATCGTCGGAAATAACTATCGTGTAGGGAAGAAAATTGGCGAAGGGAGTTTTGGTGTTGTATTTGAGGGTGTGTATCCTACTGTTCCAGTCCGTCTCGCTCGGGTGATACCTGGAGAAAGTCGGGGAAATTTCATCACCTCTGGCGTCCACAGCGTACAGGCCCAGAAGGACAGGAATACATGGCTGCATCTGTAACCTACCTTTACTCTTGCCAGTGTTATTCCTGCTGCTGCTTTTCTCTGCCCTTTTGCTCAAAAATTTGTTTCGTTTCATCCCAAAATGTTTTCGATCTGACACTTTATGCTGGTCAGGCACAAAAATGCTATCCAATACCCCAGTCGCTATCAAATTTGTGCGTCTTCTCTTTACACTTTTCTCCCTTGTTCTCTAACCTATTCCTTGCTAGGAACCTCGCAAATCCGACGCTCCACAGCTCAGGGACGAATTCCGGTCTTATAGGACTCTGAATGGAACTCGTGCGTCCCGCCCCGCCCGTCTACAACTACACTAGGACTAAAACAGTTTTTTTCCTGATCTCCAGCTGGTGTACCCCAAGTCCATCATTTCGGTCAAGAAGGCCTACATAATGTCCTCGTCATCGATTTATTAGGCCCCAATTTAGAGGATTTATTCGACATGTGCGGAAGAAAGTTTAGTATCAAGACTGTTTGTATGGCTGCTAAGCAGATGGTGCGTCGTCTTCCTTCTACCATCTATTCCCTTCTATTCTTCTACTTTGCACAAAATCATGTAACATTCTTCCTAAGCGATTTCTATTCCGTCTATTGATCCCATTGTTATGCATTATCCATTCCTTTTGTCTTTTTCCCCCCTCTGGGATCGTTGTACTGATACCGGCTGATCTTCTAGGTCACTCGCGTACAAGCCATTCACGACAAGTCTTTAATCTACCGCGACATCAAACCTGACAATTTTTTGATTGGTGTTCCTGGGAGTAAGAATGCGAATACGATACACATTATAGGTAAGTTCATTCGATATCGCTCCTTGGACTTCCTATGCTAACATTTTTACTTTCCAGATTTCGGCATGGCCAAACACTACCGCGACCCCAAAACCAAAATCCACATCCCTTATCGAGAACGAAAATCCCTCTCTGGCACCGCCCGATACATGTCCATCAACACTCATCTTGGCCGAGAACAATCGAGGCGAGATGATCTCGAGTCCCTAGGACATGTCTTTATGTATTTCCTGAGAGGGGGTTTACCATGGCAAGGTCTCAGGGCAGCGACGAATAAACAAAAATACGAAAAAATTGGTGAGAAGAAGCAGACTACGCCTATTGCCGAGTTGTGTGAGGGGTTCCCTGGTACGTTTTTTACCTTGATTCCGTCAAAGGAAGAATGGAGGTCGATTGATTGATTGTTGCAGAGGAGTTTGCGATCTACATGAACTATGTCCGTAAACTCGGTTTCGAAGAGACTCCGGATTATGATTTCCTCCGAGAGCTGTTCACAAAGGTTCTCAAGACTCTGGATGAGCCAGAGGACGGCGTCTTTGATTGGATGCTGTTGAACGGTGGTAAAGGATGGGAGGCATCGAATGTAAGTCCTTCTTTCATTCACTCGTTCATTTTTGGGCCAGCTCCTAATGGTTAATCACACGTACGTAGACATCATCCAAAACTCTCGCACAAGCACATGCCAACGCCGCTTCACCGCACCACCGTGAACGACGAGAGCGAGACAGGGAAGGCCGTCATCGGAGCTCGCGACACCAACAATCTCAGTCCCAACAACAGCAGGATTTGATCAGCCCTGCACTGGCCCATGTAAAGCCAAATAGGCGCCCCGCAGCTGAACGTAATAATTCGGCGAGTGTACAGCCTCTTGTTCCGACGAGTAGGAGAGCGTCGCAGCAGCAAGTAAGGGATGCAGCTCAGGGTACGGGATCAGCAAGTCTACCGGCGCCGCATCCGTATGCTACTGCTCCCAGTCCTGGTGTGGCGAATGGATATAGAACGTCGAATGCGGGTGTGTATGGACGTAATTCGCCAAACCCGCCCAATGGAAATGGTTTGCATAATGGATCGGAGAGTTTCTTGTATGGCGGGTTACCTGGAAAGGCTGGTACCAACTCGGGCGATGTAACGACGGGTGGTACAGGGCCGGCGGTTGGTGCGAGGGGTATGGCGGTATACGATCAGATGGAACGAGTTGGTGAGCAGGAGGAGGATATGGGTCATGGACGGAGGAAAGGATTCTGGGCGGCCTTGTGCTGCCGGGCATGATGAGTAGATCGATGGATAAGGCTACTACTGGATTGGTGGTCATGTTTCTCTGTTATCCCATCATTCATTGTCTTTGGATGTCATTCCCTGATTGGTGCGTATGCGTCGATATTCTTTTCTCCGGTGTACTAATGTTACTACAGGGTACCCCCATACACCACACATAGATCGCACTGTTTGCACTCTAAAAACCACCATCGTCATTCATCATCATCATCATCGACAATTTTTATTAGGTCTAGCTCTATGTCTCGTCACGACCTCTCCTTCAGTCTCTCCCTATTCCTCTATCTCGGCTGCCCTTTTTTTCTCTGATGTCGTTACGCTGTCGATGCAATGTAGTCTTTTAATCCCCTCACTTTTCATTTCCACTCTTCTTTCGCACGCACATATTTGAAACCCATCCCCCTCTATCATACCCTTTGCTCCCCTAGTACCCTTTCCGGCGGGATCATTGGCCGCTCTTTATTAGTATTCACTCTCTTTCAAGTGTATTATTTAGCTCAATAATCTACCAGTTATCCCAAGTAACGTTACGCGTGTGTGCCCGCGCGCTTAGTCAGAGATCGTGAGAAGAATACTCTCGAGTTCCCACACAAATCTAGGGTACTCACATCGGCTCAACGCAACAAAAAGGACGACTAGGCCAGGCCATTCCTCAAGACTCGTTCAACAAAACTATCCGTGAGTCCTATTTCACTGTTTTATACCGCCATAGTGCTTTAGGACGGTACAACTTTAGTATTTCTGGGATGGATTGCTGATTTTCGTTTGGATGTACCTTATAGGCCATGGCCCCACCAACCGCCAAACCCAAAGCCTCCGACGCAAAGGCCAAGGCTGCCAAAAAGGCCGCTCTCCAAGGCACCCACTCCCACTCTTCGCGCAAACAACGTTTCAGCACGACTTTTCACCGTCCTAAAACTCTTCGACTTGCCCGAAACCCAAAGTACCCCCGCAAGTCGGTTCCTCATGCGCCTAGAATGGATCAGTGGAGGGTTATTGTGGCCCCTCTCAACACGGAGAGTGCGATGAAGAAGATTGAGGAACATAATACGCTTGTGTTTTTGGTGGATAAGCAGAGTAACAAGAGACAGATTAAGGATGCAGTTTCAAAGCTTTGGGATGTGAAGGTTGGAAAGGTTAACACGCTTATTAGGTGAGTTGCATTGCTGCTGGGTGGATGGAGGTGCTGAATGTTGTTTGTGTATTTACAGGCCTGATGGAAAGAAAAAGGCCTATGTTAGGCTGACGGCTGACCATGATGCGTTGGATGTTGCCAACAAGGTGTGTTACTTTCGAGGGTTCTCTTCTCTTTGACAGGTTTCTAATATGATGCGTTTTAGATTGGCTTCATCTAATCGTTTGCGTTGATTACACTCTCTTCTGTATGCCGCTATGTGTATGCAAACGATACTCTATACTATTTTGAGTCGCTATGCCTTTTGCCATCATCTATCAATGCATCATATTTGCTAGTGAAGAAATTGGTCGAGCCGGCCTTTATTAAGTGGGGTGGTTAAAACAGCCACAATTCTTGATAGGATGCCTTATATCCCAAAGGGAGAAAGAAAAGGCATTTTCCTGATACCATGTATTACTCGACAGTTGAAGTGCGAGATATACTCGCGTATTATACAGGCTCATCGGCACCACTATCCTCCGATACCTCCAACATCCGTGTCCTGTTCCACCACATCCATACCTGCAACTCGAACATCCTTGACCACCAAGCTCTGTTCAAAGGAAGGATTATTGGTTTTATCGTCGCGAGGGGAAGATGCGGGGTCATTCAGCCCAATACGGCTCGGCGACGCGAGCTAGTGGGGCCAGTGGATCTTCGTCGGGAGTGGGTATGTATTGGTGTGGAAAGTGGTTTGGTGGGCAGTGCCCAACGTTAGATCTGTTGAACTGCCTTGGTTTATTTCGGGGAGTCATGTGGAAGTACGGATATCAATGACAGGAGCCTCGTGCTAGGGTTGAGTGAAAAAGTAGTAGTTTTTGACCGAATGTCTTTTTTACCGGTAAGTAACAGTACAGTAATTTACATGGGCACGGATTGGGGTCGCACAGGTCCACGTGGTCACCCGATAGCGGCGCGTTCACCGTCGGATATTTCTTAGGGCGCGCCGAGTCGCACATACACAGCGTGAAATGGCAGAATTCTCCACTGGGGAATTGTGAGAATTTCTGACCAAAACCGAGAATCCACGGACAATTCGTGACTTCACCTGCTATTATCTTGTGCATTCTCAAAGTCTACAATTTCCCAGAATAAACCATACATTCCCAAGAATTCAGCGGCCTCTCGATGAAAAGAACTTAGCGAAATTTTGAGTACAAGTGTTACACGGGCGTGACATCTGCCCCTTGACCTCCGACATGCCACATCATCATCAAGTGTCATCGATGTAGAGGGCGCTGGCCCCGCCCTCTGCACCGACGATACTTGATGAAGATGCCTTACTGACATATTTCTCACAGATAGATCTGGAGAGGACTAAAATCACAATTCAACTCCACTTAGTTGGGAAGGATATATGGGCAATAAGGTGTGTAAACCTATGCTTCCCTCCAGGACTTGTCACTGACCTTAGTACCCAGATCTCACTTGACGTTAGTTCTGAATCTATCTCACACCTGCAACCCAGATGGCTTTCACAACTCATCAAGTCTTAACTCTGATGTGCTGCCAGACCTTGTTCATCAAGGTATCTTTCCACCCTATTCTGCCTTTAAACACACCCTGACTCTGTTTCATGCAGTCTACAGGAGAACACACTGAAGATGATTGATTGCATGAGCCATATTAGTTGCAGCTGTCAATACATCTAGTCTATTCAGCTACACGTCACATGTTCATCAATAGTGTCAATATATCTGCATTACTCTCTTTACTATGTCCTTTTCATACATTAATTGGAATAATTATTGCACCCACATGATATGTAGAGGCAGGTACCAAGCATAAGGAAATTTTCAGGGAATTGTCTGGTTCTTCTGGTCCTGCAGATTCTGGTAGATTCCCAACATATTCTGCAGTGGATTCTCAGTGTATTCCTGGTGAATTGCATGAAAAAACCATTCAATCACCACTGGTAGTATTCTCAGGGTTTTTTCAGGGAATCCTCAGTTTTTCTCATATTTTCCACAGCATCGCTAATCTGTCATTTTGACCATCTTACCCTGTGATAACTTATAAGCCAGCAACAGCCCAACCCAACTCAAACTCAGATTCCTTGCCAACAGTTGTGGATTCCAATTATTCAATATCATGCACACAATGGGGGTTTGGTAGAGGTAGTACTTGACATTGGAATTGTGAATATTCTTGAATGAAATAGCGAATTTGTCATTATCTGTCGTTTGGGGGAGACTTAGGCTCGTTCCCACCTGCTTCACAATATTTGAAATGATGTGGGTGGGAGTTGAGTATTGTGAAGTGGCTGGTACAAACTGGGGTTGATTTGGCAGGCCCCACTAAATGTGAGTTTGGACTTAGTCAATTTTCACTCATGCATGCTCGACAAAATACAAAATCTTCAATTACATCTCATATTGTACTCTATCCACAAAATAAAGCAATGGAAGTGGTATCTGTATGTTAGAGTATGTGTGTTAGCAGATTATAATGGGAATAGGCATAGAAATATGCAAGAGATACAAGAATCTGGTGTTAGAAAGGCTTGTTCTGGGGTGTCATGGGATAGTCATGACAATGTGATAGCAATGCATATGAATGATGCAATATGTTGCACTGGGGGATCATTCAGTAACTATTTGGTAGCTGGTGGTAAGCTGGGAGAGGTGGGTTTGGCCATGAATAGAGGGAAGGTGTAGTGGCTGGAGTAGGATGTGACTGAGCATGATTATAGTGATTTTGCAGAGGGTTTCCATCATGAGGACAAGTTGGAGTCTCATATGATGAATGATGAGTGTTTTCGAAGGAAAAGGTTCATTGATTTGTAGAGGTTGAAGGAGTGAATAGGTGCCTGTACCTAGATTGCAGGGTGAAAGCATTGGATGAGTTCTTGTAGGCTCTAAATTGCATGCTATAGTAGACTTCTGAAGGTGTGTCTGAGTAATAGGAAGCCATTGTTGCAGGCCTGTGTGGAGTTTCTGGGACGGACATATTCTGCATAGCACTTTATGATCTGTTCTATTCCCACTTGTCAACTGTCATGCCAGCGGCAGGAGGTCTTTCATTCACTATCATTCACTGAGTTATTGCTGTTGTTGTTGAAGGAAAACAGTTTTGGGCCAGAGTAACTGATGTCAATGATGACTCATGGGGTGATGGTAATATGCCTTGAGGCAGTGGCAATGTTGACGTCGAAAGAAGTGCTTCTGTCACTGTGTTCCATCAGAAGGCTATTCAATGTGTGTCCATGGCAGATGCAGGGACAACTCACCAATTCTTGACTCCAAACCACTTCCTTCTGCAACAGCTGGTATGATCCCAGTACTTGTCAATTGGACATTCAATATCCTAGAACACTTATTTGTGTTCAATATGGGTGGGTCAGATGTTGGAGGGGCTTTCTGTTTAGTTGTAGTGGAGGTAGCTTTTGGTTTTGGTTCAAGGAGTGGGATATCCAATTGTGTGAGTCTCTTATGCAACTCATCGCTGTACCTTCCTATCCATGTCCACTGATTTGCCATGATCTTCTTTAGGTGTACTTTCTCAGAGACTTTGGGGCCAGCTGATGTTACATGAGTCCTTCGCAATAGCACTAAGTTCAAGTTGGAGCTTGATTCAAGAGTTCCGAAGTCAATAGACTTGGACAGATGACTTTAGGAACAAGGGTCAAATGCAAAGAACAAGGTTTTGATAAACTTTAACCAGGTCAAGCTGAAGAAGCTTGTCTACTGGTTAGCTATTTAAATACAAGACTTCTAACTATATGACTAATACTCAGAACTATATATAGCTACAATAAGTAATCATAAGTGAGTCTTTACTAAGAATCGAACATAAGAGAAGGAATTTGTAAGTAAAAGAACTATGGGCTAAGCAAGAAAACGAGAAAGGCCATGAAAATACATTAGATGCCCAATAAGTCTGCAGAGTTGTAACACTACCCTCTGTTTATGTCTGAAGTTCCAGCTTCATAGACTACTGCTCCATTGATGAACCTCACTGGTACGAATGTCCTCTCTTCTCTGTCAGGTGTAGTGATGGTGACAGGCTCCCTATCGTCAGTGATCCTGATGGTGACGGTCAGAGGTTGTTCTGATTCTTCATCAGTAGAAGTGGGGCTCATCGGTGATGTTACTGAGAGTGGTGGCATCACTGTAGTCCTCCTCAAATCCATCAATGTGGCTATGGTGGTGGGCAGAGCAAGCAATAAAAATTCATTCACTGCATTGTAGTTGTGGGCAATGTTGAGAGAGATGATGAGGGCTGTATGTGTTGCAGACTGTGCACTGGCAAGCTCCACAGTCCTGTGTATGGTGACCTGGTTGGCTGCATTGATCACATCGAGGAAATCTGTCATGGATACCACATTGGTTGGAGAAGACGACCTTGGACTTTCTGGGCTTGTTGTTTTGGTGGCGTCATTGTTTTCATTTAGGGAGTTTGGGGGTCTGGGGGCAGAGAGTCCAGGTGGATGTGTCCTATTGGTCATTTGGGGCGAACCAGTCTCGGGTAGTCCATGTGGACTTAGGGTCGTCGTTTGGAGCGATTGTGTGAGGGATACAAGAGGGTGGGGTAGGGGTTCAGTCGAGTTGAGCTCTGGTTGGGATGGAGATCTCCTTGACGTCAGGGCTGAACTGGACTCAGAGTTGTTGTGTTTGAGGGACGGGGTTGAGGGGCACAGAGGAATGTCTATAGGTGGTGGGGTCGGGGGATGGTCTGGGTTTGGGACTTGGAGATGGTTCAGGTCTGTTGAAGTTGTCTGTGTTGTATCTACTGATGGCGACTGGTGGAGCAGATGTGGGTCGGGAACTCTTGACAAGCTTGTAGTCCTCAAGGGACTCTGACAGACATCTAGGAGGATATTCCAATCTGCCAAAGGGAGATGTCTCATCTCTGGCATCGGTGGAACTATCTGTGACTGGGGGTAAATGGGGAGAAAAGATGTTGGGGGCGCAGATCATGGGTACTGTAATTTGTCCAGGAATGACGAATCCAGTCACTGTGATGTCGGAGGCGATCAAGTTCATTCTGTAGTTTACTCCAGTGAGTAAACTTTCGAAGTGGTGGTGTTGTTCTTGGTGGAACTGGTAGTTGGTGATGAGGTGATCGACAAGGAGATTGGAGCGGGCGGCATCGATGATTCGGCTTTTGTAGTGGGTGTTGTTGAGGAGGAAGAGAAGTTGGGCAGCAGTAGGTTGGAGGTTGTTGTAAGTGAAGGATTGAGACATGTTGCTAGTTTGGTGAGGATCTTCCTAAGTTTGTGAGCCTTTTTATAGTCGATGAGGGTCTCTTTTGCATTACAAAAGTCTTTGGCCTCGAGCCACTCATTTTCCACTGATGGGTAATCTTTCCAGGCTACCAGGAACCTTTTAGGGTTCCTTTTCAGGGAGTGTCCAATAATAGCTTCGATCTCATGTTCCTCTTGCCCTTCTACGATGTCAGGCAGTGGTTTTAGGAAGTTCTTTCTGTGTACTTCATTTTCTCTATATGGAGATAGAAGCATAGCATGGAACACAGAATGAATCTTCCATTGTTTCAGTAGGGAGAGTCTGTATGTCACCAGTCCCAATACTGCTTCTATGCGAAACAGTCCTTCTTGTTTTGGAGCTAACTTCTTGGAAGAATACCCAAATGATAAGTTTTTTCCTTCTAACCAGACCTTCTGTCCAACAGTAAATGGTTTAGTAAGTTGTTTGGCCATTCCTTCTATCTTTTTCCACAATAGCTCCATAAGGGAAAAGGTCTCTTCTCGAAGCCTTTTTAGTTCCACTAGTTGCTCTTCTACTGATGGGATCATGGTTTTGTGGAAAGCGATGGGAAGAGGTCTAGAGTTGTATCCTATCATGAGGTAGAATGGGGATCATTTTAGAGTGGAATGGGTTCTGTTGTTGTGAGCAAATTCTGCAAATGGAAGGAATTCTGCCCATTTGTCTTGTTGTTGTGAACAGAATATTCTGAGGAAGACTTCTAATTCCTGGTTTACTCTTTCAGACTCTCCATCTGTTTGAGGGTGAAAGGCAGTACTCATCATATGTTTTATCCCTAATTGTTTCCTGATTTCTTGGAACACCTTTGCTGCAAAGTGAGGATCTCTATCAGATATAATTTTGTCTGGTAATCTGAATTGTTTGTACACGTTGTTGAGAATAAGTGTTGCCGCTTGTTTGGCATCAATCGTCTTGTTGCAAGGTGAGAAAATTACCCCCTTTGTAGAGGAGTGGTCCACCATGACTAAAATAGAATCGAAGCCCTCTGATTCTGGTAAGTTAGTGATCAAGTCCATTGTTATCTTGGAGAAGGGTAACACATCTTTTCCCCCTTCGATAGGAAGTATTGGGACTTTTGTTGGGTGTGTAATGATTTTGCTCTCTTGACAGACTGCACATCCATCTATGAAGGTCTTCATGAATTTAGCCATTCCTGGCCACCAAAATTCCCTTGTCACTTGTTCTAGAGTATT